>JAUPFR010000020.1:9861560-10608826 GCA_036925125.1 Oreortyx pictus | reverse complement strand
GGTTGGAGTGGAGTGGAGAGGAGTGGAGAGGAGTGGAGAGGAGTGGAGTGGAGAGGGTTGGAGTGGAGTGTAGTGGAGTGGAGAGGAGTGGAGAGGAGAGGTGTGGAGAGGAGAGGAGTGGAGAGGAGAGGAGTGGAGTGGAGTAAAACGGCGTGGAGTTGAGTGGAGGGAGAGGGGTGGAGTGGAGTGGAGTGGAGTGGTGTGGAGTGGAGTGGTGTGGAGTGGAGAGGAGAGGAGTGGAGTGGAGTGGAGTGGAGTGGAGTGGTGTGGAGTGGAGAGGAGTGGAGTGGAGTGGAGTGGAGTGGAGTGGAGTGGAGTGGAGTGGAGAGGAGTATAGTGGAGTGGAGTGGAGTGGAGTGGGAGTGGAGTGGAGTGGAGTGGAGTGGAGTGGAGTGGAGTGGAGTGCAGTGAGTGGAGTGGAGTGGAGTGGAGTGGAGTGGAGTGGAGTGGAGAGGGTTGGAGTGGAGTGGAGAGGAGTGGAGTGGAGTGGAGTGGTTGTGGAGTGGAGTGGAGTGGAGTGGAGTGGAGTGGAGTGGAGTGGAGTGGAGTGGAGTGGAGAGGAGTGGAGTGGTGTGGAGTGGAGAGGAGTGGAGTGGAGTGGAGTGGAGTGGAGTGGGGTGGAGTGGAGAGGAGTATAGTGGAGTGCAGTGGAGTGGAGTGGAGTGGAGTGGAGTGGAGTGGAGTGGAGAGGAGTGGAGTGGAGTGGAGTGGTGTGGAGTGGAGAGGAGTGGAGTGGAGTGGAGTGGAGTGGAGTGGAGTGGAGTGGAGTGGAGTGGAGAGGAGTATAGTGGTGTGCAGTGGAGTGGAGTGGAGTGCAGTGGAGTGGAGTGGAGTGGAGTGGAGTGGAGTGGAGTGGAGTGGAGTGGAGTGGAGTGGAGAGGAGTGGAGTGGAGAGGAGTGGAGTGGAGTGGAGTGGGGTGGAGTGGTGTGGAGTGGAGTGGAGTGGAGTGGAGTGGAGTGGAGTGGAGTGGAGAGGGTTGGAGTGGAGTGTTGAGGAGTGGAGTGGAGTGGAGTGGTGTGGAGTGGAGTGGAGTGGAGTGGAGTGGTGTGGAGTGGAGAGGAGTGGAGTGGAGTGGAGTGGAGTGGAGTGGTGTGGAGTGGAGTGGAGTGGAGTGGAGTGGAGTGGAGAGGAGTATAGTGGGATGGAGTGGTGTGGAGTGGAGTGGAGTGGAGTGGAGTGGAGTGGAGAGGGTTGGAGTGGAGTGGAGAGGAGTGGAGTGGAGAGGGCTGGAGTGGAGTGGAGTGGAGTGGAGTGGAGTGGAGTGGAGTGGAGTGGAGTGGAGAGGAGTTGAGAGGAGAGGTGTGGAGAGGAGAGGAGTGGAGAGGAGAGGAGTGGAGTGGAGTAAACCGGCGTGGAGTGGAGAGGAGAGGAGTGGAGAGGAGTGGAGTGGAGTGGAGTGGAGTGGAGAGGAGAGGAGTGGAGTGGAGTGGAGTGGAGTGGAGTGGAGTGGAGTGGAGAGGAGTGGAGTGGTGTGGAGTGGAGAGGAGTGGAGTGGGAGTGGAGTGGAGTGGAGTGGAGTGGAGTGGAGTGGAGTGGAGTGGAGTGGAGTGGAGTGGAGTGGAGTGGAGTGGGGTGGAGTGGAGTGGAGAGGAGTATAGTGGAGAGGAGTGGAGTGGAGAGGAGTGGAGTGGAGTGGAGTGGAGTGGAGTGGAGTGGAGTGGAGTGGAGTGGAGTGGAGTGGAGTGGAGAGGGTTGGAGTGGAGTGGAGAGGAGTGGAGAGGAGTGGAGAGGAGTGGAGTGGAGAGGGTTGGAGTGGAGTGGAGTGGAGTGGAGAGGAGAGGAGTGGAGAGGAGAGGAGTGGAGAGGAGAGGAGTGGAGTGGAGTAAAACGGCGTGGAGTTGAGTGGAGTGGAGAGGGGTGGAGTGGAGTGGAGTGGAGTGGTGTGGAGTGGAGTGGTGTGGAGTGGAGAGGAGAGGAGTGGAGTGGAGTGGAGTGAGTGGTGTGGAGTGGAGAGGAGTGGAGTGGAGTGGAGTGGAGTGGAGTGGAGTGGAGTGGAGTGGAGTGAGTGGAGAGGAGTATAGTGGAGTGGAGTGGAGTGGAGTGGAGTGCAGTGGAGTGGAGTGGAGTGCAGTGGAGTGGAGTGGAGTGGAGTGGAGTGAGTGGAGTGGAGAGGGTTGGAGTGGAGTGGAGAGGAGTGGAGTGGAGTGGAGTGGTGTGGAGTGGAGTGGAGTGGAGTGGAGTGGAGTGGAGTGGAGTGGAGTGGAGTGGAGTGGAGTGGAGTGGAGAGGAGTGGAGTGGTGTGGAGTGGAGAGGAGTGGAGTGGAGTGGAGTGGGGTGGGGTGGAGTGGAGTGGAGAGGAGTATAGTGGAGTGCAGTGGAGTGGAGTGGAGTGGAGTGGAGTGGAGTGGAGTGGAGTGGAGTGGAGAGGGTTGGAGTGGAGTGGAGAGGAGTGGAGTGGAGTGGAGAGGAGTGGAGTGGAGAGGGTTGGAGTGGAGTGGAGTGGAGTGGAGAGGAGTGGAGAGGAGAGGTGTGGAGAGGAGAGGAGTTGAGAGGAGAGGAGTGGAGTGGAGTAAAACGGCGTGGAGTTGAGTGGAGTGGAGAGGGGTGGAGTGGAGTGGAGTGGTGTGGAGTGGAGAGGAGTGGAGTGGAGTGGAGTGGAGTGGAGTGGAGTGGAGTGGAGTGGAGTGGAGTGGAGTGGAGTGGAGAGGAGTATAGTGGAGTGCAGTGGAGTGGAGTGGAGTGGAGTGGAGTGGAGTGCAGTGGAGTGGAGTGGAGTGGAGTGGAGTGGAGAGGGTTGGAGTGGAGTGGAGAGGAGGTGGAGTGGAGTGGAGTGGTGTGGAGTGGAGTGGAGTGGAGTGGTGTGGAGTGGAGTGGAGTGGAGTGGAGTGGAGTGGAGTGGTGTGGAGTGGAGTGGAGAGGAGTGGAGTGGAGTGGAGTGGAGAGGAGTGGAGTGGTGTGGAGTGGTGTGGTGTGGAGTGGAAGTGGAGTGGTGTGGAGTGGGGAGGAGTGGAGTGGAGTGGAGTGGAGAGGGTTGGAGTGGAGTGGAGTGGAGTGGAGAGGAGTGGAGAGGAGAGGTGTGGAGAGGAGAGGAGTGGAGAGGAGAGGAGTGGAGTGGAGTAAAACGGCGTGGAGTTGAGTGGAGTGGAGAGGGGTGGAGTGGAGTGGAGTGGAGTGGTGTGGAGTGGAGTGGTGTGGAGTGGAGAGGAGAGGAGTGGAGTGGAGTGGAGTGGAGTGGTGTGGAGTGGAGAGGAGTGGAGTGGAGTGAGTGGAGTGGAGTGGAGTGGAGTGGAGTGGAGTGGAGTGGAGTGGAGTGGAGTGGAGAGGAGTATAGTGGAGTGGAGTGGAGTGGAGTGGAGTGCAGTGGAGTGGAGTGGAGTGCAGTGGAGTGGAGTGGAGTGGAGTGGAGAGGAGTGGAGTGGAGAGGAGTGGAGTGGAGTGGAGTGGTGTGGAGTGGAGTGGAGTGGAGTGGAGTGGAGTGGAGTGGAGTGGAGTGGAGTGGAGTGGAGAGGAGTGGAGTGGTGTGGAGTGGAGAGGAGTGGAGTGGAGTGGAGTGGAGTGGGGTGGAGTGGAGTGGAGAGGAGTATAGTGGAGTGCAGTGGAGTGGAGTGGAGTGGAGTGGAGTGGAGTGGAGTGGAGTGGAGTGGAGTGGAGTGGAGTGGAGTGGAGAGGGTTGGAGTGGAGTGGAGAGGAGTGGAGTGGAGTGGAGAGGAGTGGAGTGGAGAGGGTTGGAGTGGAGTGGAGTGGAGTGGAGAGGAGTGGAGAGGAGAGGTGTGGAGAGGAGAGAGTTGAGAGGAGAGGAGTGGAGTGGAGTAAAACGGCGTGGAGTTGAGTGGAGTGGAGAGGGGTGGAGTGGAGTGGAGTGGAGTGGTGTGGAGTGGAGTGGTGTGGAGTGGAGAGGAGTGGAGTGGAGTGGAGTGGAGTGGAGTGGAGTGGAGTGGAGTGGAGTGGAGTGGAGTGGAGAGGAGTATAGTGGAGTGCAGTGGAGTGGAGTGGAGTGGAGTGGAGTGCAGTGGAGTGGAGTGGAGTGTAGTGGAGTGGAGAGGGTTGGAGTGGAGTGGAGAGGAGTGGAGTGGAGTGGAGTGGTGTGGAGTGGAGTGGAGTGGAGTGGTGTGGAGTGGAGTGGAGTGGAGTGGAGTGGAGTGGAGTGGAGTGGAGTGGAGTGGTGTGGAGTGGAGAGGAGTGGAGTGGAGTGGAGTGGAGAGGAGTGGAGTGGTGTGGAGTGGTGTGGTGTGGAGTGGAGTGGAGTGGAGTGGTGTGGAGTGGGGAGGAGTGGAGTGGAGTGGAGTGGAGTGGAGTGGAGTGGTGTGGAGTGGAGTGGAGTGGAGTGGAGAGGAGTATAGTGGGGTGGAGTGGTGTGGAGTGGAGTGGAGTGGAGTGGTGTGGAGTGGAGAGGAGTGGAGTGGAGTGGAGTGGAGAGGAGTGGAGTGGTGTGGAGTGGTGTGGTGTGGAGTGGAGTGGAGTGGAGTGGTGTGGAGTGGGGAGGAGTGGAGTGGAGTGGAGTGGAGTGGAGTGGTGTGGAGTGGAGTGGAGTGGAGAGGAGTATAGTGGGGTGGAGTGGAGTGGAGTGGTAGTGGAGTGCAGTGGTGTGGAGTGGAGTGGAGTGGAGTGGAGTGGAGTGCAGTGGAGTGGAGTGGAGTGGAGTGGAGTGGAGAGGGTTGGAGTGGAGTGGAGAGGAGTGGAGTGGAGTGGAGTGGTGTGGAGTGGAGTGGAGTGGTGTGGAGTGGAGAGGAGTGGAGTGGAGTGGAGTGGTGTGGAGTGGAGAGGAGTGGTGTGGAGTGGAGTGGAGTGGAGTGGAGTGGAGTGGAGTGGAGTGGAGTGGAGTGGAGTGGAGTGGAGTGGAGAGGAGTTGAGAGGAGAGGTGTGGAGAGGAGAGGAGTGGAGAGGAGAGGAGTGGAGTGGAGTAAAACGGCGTGGAGTGGAGAGGTGAGGAGTGGAGAGGAGTGGAGTGGAGTGGAGAGGAGAGGAGTGGAGTGGAGTGGAGTGGAGTGGAGTGGTGTGGAGTGGAGAGGAGTGGAGTGGAGTGGAGTGGAGTGGAGTGGAGTGGAGTGGAGTGGAGAGGAGTATAGTGGAGTGCAGTGGAGTGGAGTGCAGTGGAGTGGAGTGGAGTGGAGTGGAGTGGAGTGGAGTGGAGTGGAGTGGAGTGGAGTGGAGTGGAGTGGAGAGGGTTGGAAGTGGAGTGGAGAGGAGTGGAGTGGAGTGGAGAGGAGTGGAGTGGAGAGGGTTGGAGTGGAGTGGAGTGGAGTGGAGAGGAGTGGAGAGGAGAGGTGTGGAGAGGAGAGGAGTGGAGAGGAGAGGAGTGGAGTGGAGTAAAACGGCGTGGAGTTGAGTGGAGTGGAGAGGGGTGGAGTGGAGTGGAGTGGAGTGGTGTGGAGTGGAGTGGTGTGGAGTGGAGAGGAGTGGAGTGGAGTGGAGTGGAGTGCAGTGGAGTGGTGTGGAGTGGAGTGGAGAGGAGTGGAGTGGAGTGGAGTGGAGTGGAGTGGAGAGGAGTATAGTGGAGTGCAGTGGAGTGGAGTGCAGTGGAGTGGAGTGGAGTGGAGTGGAGTGGAGTGGAGTGGAGTGGAGTGGAGTGGAGTGGAGTGGAGTGCAGTGGAGTGGAGTGGAGTGGAGAGGGTTGGAGTGGAGTGGAGAGGAGTGGAGTTGAGTGGAGTGGTGTGGAGTGGAGTGGAGTGGAGTGGAGTGGAGTGGAGTGGAGTGGAGTGGAGTGGAGAGGAGTGGAGTGGTGTGGAGTGGAGAGGAGTGGAGTGGAGTGGAGTGGAGTGGGGTGGAGTGGAGTGGAGAGGAGTATAGTGGAGTGCAGTGGAGTGGAGTGGAGTGGAGTGGAGTGGAGTGGAGTGGAGTGGAGAGGGTTGGAGTGGAGTGGAGAGGAGTGGAGTGGAGTGGAGAGGAGTGGAGTGGAGAGGGTTGGAGTGGAGTGGAGTGGAGTGGAGAGGAGTGGAGAGGAGAGGTGTGGAGAGGAGAGGAGTGGAGAGGAGAGGAGTGGAGTGGAGTAAAACGGCGTGGAGTTGAGTGGAGTGGAGAGGGGTGGAGTGGAGTGGAGTGGAGTGGTGTGGAGTGGAGTGGTGTGGAGTGGAGAGGAGTGGAGTGGAGTGGAGTGGAGTGGTGTGGAGTGGAGAGGAGTGGAGTGGAGTGGAGTGGAGTGGAGTGGAGTGGAGTGGAGAGGAGTATAGTGGAGTGCAGTGGAGTGGAGTGGAGTGGAGTGGAGTGCAGTGGAGTGGAGTGGGTTGGAGTGGAGTGGAGAGGAGTGGAGTGGAGTGGTGTGGAGTGGAGTGGAGTGGAGTGGTGTGGAGTGGAGAGGAGTGGAGTGGAGTGGAGTGGTGTGGAGTGGAGAGGAGTGGAGTGGAGAGGAGTGGTGTGGTGTGGAGTGGTGTGGTGTGGAGTGGAGTGGAGTGGTGTGGAGTGGGGAGGAGTGGAGTGGAGTGGAGTGGAGTGGAGTGGAGTGGTTTGGAGTGGAGTGGAGTGGAGAGGAGTATAGTGGGGTGGAGTGGTGTGGAGTGGAGTGGAGTGGAGTGGAGTGGAGAGTTTTGGAGTGGAGTGGAGTGGAGTGGTGTGGAGTGGAGTGGAGTGCAGTGGTGTGGAGTGCAGTGGAGTGGAGTGGAGTGGAGTGCAGTGGAGTGGAGTGGAGTGTAGTGGAGTGGAGAGGGTTGGAGTGGAGTGGAGTGGAGTGGAGTGGAGTGGTGTGGAGTGGAGTGGAGAGGAGTGGAGTGGTGTGGAGTGGAGAGGAGTGGAGTGGAGTGGAGTGGTGTGGAGTGGAGAGGAGTGGAGTGGAGTGGAGTGGAGTGGAGAAGAGTGGAGTGGTGTGGAGTGGAGTGGTGTGGAGTGGAGTGGTGTGGAGTGGAGTGGAGTGGAGTGGAGTGGAGAGGAGTATAGTGGAGTGCAGTGGAGTGCAGTGGAGTGGAGTGGAGTGGAGTGGAGTGGAGTGGAGTGGAGTGGAGTGCAGTGGAGTGGAGTGGAGTGGAGTGGAGTGGAGTGGAGTGGAGTGGAGTGGAGAGGAGTATAGTGGGGTGGAGTGGTGTGGAGTGGAGTGGAGTGGAGTGGAGTGGAGTGGAGAGTTTTGGAGTGGAGTGGAGTGGAGTGGTGTGGAGTGGAGTGGAGTGGAGTGCAGTGGTGTGGAGTGGAGTGGAGTGGAGTGGAGTGCAGTGGAGTGGAGTGGTGTGGAGTGGAGTGGAGTGGAGTGGAGTGGAGTGGAGAGGAGTATAGTGGAGTGCAGTGGAGTGCAGTGGAGTGGAGTGGAGTGGAGTGGAGTGGAGTGGAGTGGAGTGGAGTGGAGTGGAGTGGAGTGGAGTGGAGTGGAGTGGAGTGGAGTGGAGTGGAGAGGAGTATAGTGGGGTGGAGTGGTGTGGAGTGGAGTGGAGTGGAGTGGAGTGGAGTGGAGTGGAGAGTTTTGGAGTGGAGTGGAGTGGAGTGGTGTGGAGTGGAGTGGAGTGGAGTGCAGTGGTGTGGAGTGGAGTGGAGTGGAGTGGAGTGCAGTGGAGTGGAGTGGAGTGTAGTGGAGTGGAGAGGGTTGGAGTGGAGTGGAGAGGAGTGGAGTGGAGTGGAGTGGTGTGGAGTGGAGTGGAGTGGAGTGGTGTGGAGTGGAGAGGAGTGGAGTGGAGTGGTGTGGAGTGGGGAGGAGTGGAGTGGAGTGGAGTGGAGTGGAGTGGAGTGGTGTGGAGTGGAGTGGAGTGGAGTGGAGAGGAGTATAGTGGGGTGGAGTGGTGTGGAGTGGAGTGGAGTGGAGTGGAGTGGAGTGGAGAGTTTTGGAGTGGAGTGGAGTGGAGTGGTGTGGAGTGGAGTGGAGTGGAGTGCAGTGGTGTGGAGTGGAGTGGAGTGGAGTGGAGTGGAGTGGAGTGCAGTGGAGTGGAGTGGAGTGTAGTGGAGTGGAGAGGGTTGGAGTGGAGTGGAGAGGAGTGGAGTGGAGTGGAGTGGTGTGGAGTGGAGTGGAGTGGAGTGGTGTGGAGTGGAGAGGAGTGGAGTGGAGTGGAGTGGTGTGGAGTGGTGTGGAGTGGAGAGGAGTGGAGTGGAGTGGAGTGGAGAGGAGTGGAGTGGTGTGGAGTGGAGTGGTGTGGAGTGGAGTGGAGTGGAGTGGTGTGGAGTGGGGAGGAGTGGAGTGGAGTGGAGTGTAGTGGAGTGGAGTGGAGTGGAGTGGAGTGGAGTGGAGTGGAGTGGAGAGGAGTATAGTGGGGTGGAGTGGTGTGGAGTGGAGTGGAGTGGAGTGGAGTGGAGAGTTTTGGAGTGGAGTGGAGTGGAGTGGTGTGGAGTGGAGTGGAGTGGAGTGGTGTGGAGTGGAGAGGAGTGGAGAGGAGTGGAGTGGAGTGGAGTGGAGTGGAGTGGAGTGGAGAGGGGTGGAGTGGAGTGGAGAGGGGTGGAGTGGAGAGGGGTGGAGTGGAGAGGGGTGGAGTGGAGTGGAGAGGAGTGGAGTGGAGAGGGGTGGAGTGGAGAGGAGTGGAGTGGAGTGGAGTGGAGTGGTGTGGAGTGGAGTGGAGTGGAGTGGAGTGGAGTGGAGTGGAGAGGAGAGGAGTGGAGAGGAGTGGAGTGGAGTGGAGTGGAGTGGAGTGGAGTGGAGAGGGGTGGAGTGGAGTGGAGTGGAGAGGAGTGGAGTGGAGTGGAGTGGTGTGGAGTAGAGTGGAGTGGAGTGGAGAGGGTTGGAGTGGAGTGGAGAGGAGAGGAGTGGAGTGGAGTGGAGTGGAGTGGAGTGGAGTGGAGTGGAGTGGAGTGGAGTGGAGTGGAGTGAAGTGGAGTAGAGTGGAGTGATGTGGAGTGGAGTAGAGTGGAGTGGAGTGGAGTGGAGTGGAGTGGAGTGGAGTTTTACTCAACGGCGTGTAGTGGAATTGAGTGGAGAGGGGTGGAGTAGAGTGGAGAGGAGAGGAGAGGAGTGGTGTGGAGTGGAGTGGAGTGGAGTCGAGTGGAGTCGAGTGAAGTGGAGTAGAGTGGAGTGATGTGGAGTGGAGTAGAGTGGAGTGGAGTGGAGTGGAGTGGAGTGGAGTTTTACTCAACGGCGTGGAGTGGAATTGAGTGGAGAGGGGTGGAGTAGAGTGGAGTGGAGTGGAGAGGAGTGGAGTGGAGTGGAGTGGAGTGGTGTGGAGTGGAGAGGAGTGGAGTGGAGAGGAGTGGAGTGGAGTGGAGTGGAGAGGGGTGGAGTGGAGTGGAGTGGAGAGGAGTGGAGTGGAGTGGAGTGGTGTGGAGTGGAGTGGAGTGGAGTGGAGAGGGTTGGAGTGGAGTGGAGAGGAGAGGAGTGGAGTGGAGTGGAGTGGAGTGGAGTGGAGTCGAGTGGAGTCGAGTGAAGTGGAGTAGAGTGGAGTGATGTGGAGTGGAGTAGAGTGGAGTGGAGTGGAGTGGAGTGGAGTGGAGTTTTACTCAACGGCGTGGAGTGGAATTGAGTGGAGAGGGGTGGAGTAGAGTGGAGAGGAGAGGAGAGGAGTGGTGTGGAGTGGAGTGGAGTGGAGTCGAGTGGAGTCGAGTGAAGTGGAGTAGAGTGGAGTGATGTGGAGTGGAGTAGAGTGGAGTGGAGTGGAGTGGAGTGGAGTGGAGTTTTACTCAACGGCGTGGAGTGGAATTGAGTGGAGAGGGGTGGAGTAGAGTGGAGTGGAGTGGAGTGGAGAGGAGTGGAGTGGAGTGGAGTGGAGTGGTGTGGAGTGGAGAGGAGTGGAGTGGAGTGGAGTTGTGTGGAGTGGAGTGGAGTGGAGTGGAGTGGAGTGGAGTGGAGTGGAGTGGAGAGGAGTGGTGTGGAGTGGAGTGGAGTGGAGAGGAGTGGTGTTGAGTGAAGTGGAGTGGAGTGGAGTGGAGTGGAGTGGAGTGGAGTGGAGTGGAGTGGAGTGGAGTGGAGTGGAGTGGAGTGGAGTGGAGTTGAGTGGAGTGGAGTGGAGAGGAGTATAGTGGGGTGGAGTGGTGTGGAGTGGAGTGGAGTGGAGTGGAGTGGAGTGGAGAGTTTTGGAGTGGAGTGGAGTGGAGTGGAGTGGTGTGGAGTGGAGAGGAGTGGAGAGGAGTGGAGTGGAGTGGTGTGGAGTGGAGTGGAGTGGAGAGGGGTGGAGTGGAGAGGGGTGGAGTGGAGTGGAGAGGGGTGGAGTGGAGAGGGGTGGAGTGGAGTGGAGAGGAGTGGAGTGGAGAGGGGTGGAGTGGTGTGGAGTGGAGAGGAGTGGAGTGGAGTGGAGTGGAGTGGAGTGGAGAGGAGAGGAGTGGAGAGGAGTGGAGTGGAGTGGAGTGGAGTGGAGAGGGGTGGAGTGGAGTGGAGTGGAGAGGAGTGGAGTGGAGTGGAGTGGTGTGGAGTGGAGTGGAGTGGAGTGGAGAGGGTTGGAGTGGAGTGGAGAGGAGAGGAGTGGAGTGGAGTGGAGTCGAGTGGAGTCGAGTGGAGTCGAGTGAAGTGGAGTAGAGTGGAGTGATGTGGAGTGGAGTAGAGTGGAGTGGAGTGGAGTGGAGTGGAGTGGAGTTTTACTCAACGGCGTGGAGTGGAATTGAGTGGAGAGGGGTGGAGTAGAGTGGAGAGGAGAGGAGAGGAGTGGAGTGGAGTGGAGTGGAGTCGAGTGGAGTCGAGTGAAGTGGAGTAGAGTGGAGTGATGTGGAGTGGAGTAGAGTGGAGTGGAGTGGAGTGGAGTGGAGTGGAGTTTTACTCAACGGCGTGGAGTGGAATTGAGTGGAGAGGGGTGGAGTAGAGTGGAGTGGAGTGGAGTGGAGAGGAGTGGAGTGGAGTGGAGTGGAGTGGTGTGGAGTGGAGAGGAGTGGAGTGGAGTGGAGTTGTGTGGAGTGGAGTGGAGTGGAGTGGAGTGGAGTGGAGTGGAGTGGAGTGGAGTGGAGTGGAGTGGAGTGGAGAGGAGTGGTGTGGAGAGGAGTGGTGTTGAGTGGAGTGGAGTGGAGTGGAGTGGAGTGGAGTGGAGTGGAGTGGAGTGGAGTGGAGTGGAGTGGAGTGGAGAGGAGTGGTGTGGAGTGGAGTGGAGTGGAGAGGAGTGGTGTTGAGTGAAGTGGAGTGGAGTGGAGTGGAGTGGAGTGGAGTGGAGTGGAGTGGAGTGGAGTGGAGTGGAGTCGAGTGGAGTCGAGTGGAGTCGAGTGAAGTGGAGTGAAGTGGAGTAGAGTGGAGTGATGTGGTGTGGAGTAGAGTGGAGTGGAGTGGAGTGGAGTGGAGTGGAGTGGAGTGGAGTGGAGTGGAGTGGAGTGAAGAGGAGTAAAACGGAGTGGAGTGGAGTGGAGTGGAGTGGAGTGGAGTGGAGTGGAGTGGAGTGGAGTGGAGTCGAGTGGAGTGGAGTCGAGTCGAGTCGAGTGGAGTGGCAGTCACCAGACGGCAATAGGACCCACAGGGGCCCCTTGACTTCTGGGAAACCATGGTAACACTATCTTGAAGATAAGAGAAGAAGAACAAGTAAGGCCAAATATGGAGAAGAGAAGACATGCCACAGATCTATTGGGTAGAGATAACCGTAGCATTGGTGATTGGTAGTACTGTGATGAAGAAAGTTACAAGAGTGTGTTGCTTGCAATAAACGCCATTTTGCCGCCCATCATATTGATGCAGTCATGGTGTGGTCCAGGCGGGGCGCGGGACCAAAAGGGTAGGGCGCTGGGCGTGAACGCTGTCAGTCCACTGCAGGCCGGAGAGGACTGTAACCTAGGTTGCTGTGAGAGCAAGGCAACACCCGAGTAAAGAATATAGTTGTAACAGTGCGCCATGTAGATGCTCGTGTGCCCAAGAGTTGGGCTGCTGAAGAACAACAAAATAACCATCAGGTAGATCGAGCTGCCAAAGTTAAGGAGGGTCAAGTAGACTTGGACTGGCAACATAAGAGTGAATTATTTCTAGCTCGGTGGGCCCATGAGACCTCAGGCCATCAAGGAAGAGATGCAACATGTAAGTGGGCTAGGGACCTAGGGGTGGACTTAACTAGCTTGCACAGGTTATCCATGACTTCGACACATGTGCCATAATTAAACAAGCTAAGAGAACAAAACCTCTCTGGCAGGAAGGGTGATGGCAAAAGTATGGGGAGGCGTGGCAGGTTGATTATATCACCCTGCCATGAACTCACGATGGTAAGCATTATGTGCTTACCATGGTGGAGGTGACCACTGGGTGGCTTGAAACATATGCAGTACCCCATGCTACCACCCAAAACACCATCTTAGGCTTAGGAAAGCAAATCCTGTGGTGACATGGAACCCCAGAATGAATTGAGACCAATTATGGGAGTTGTTGAAGAATTCCTGCAACAACAAGGAGAACATGAGCTGCTTCAGCTGAGCGACCCAAGCTGCCAAGATGTCTATGGGCGACTTCTGTGATTGTGTTGTTCAGCCTGCCTTCAGCGAAGAGGACCTCACAGGATTGCTGATTATTCTAACTATAGATATTTTTATAATAAGCTGTCCTTGGTAATCTATTCTGTTTAGCTAGCAGATGTTCTTCCCTTTGGGCTCTGTGTTATGCACTGGCCACGCTGATATGGTGCTCAAAGGAAACTACACTGTGTGAACCTTGAGAAAAGTAAAAGCAGGAGGTGATCTGTGGAGAGGTGAAGTGCACTTTGAAGCAGGGGACGCCCTGCCAGCGCTGCCTTTCACATCCACTGCCGACGCATTCCTACCTGGGTTTTTTAGGATTAGGATGATATCAAAATTTACCTCCTCCAAGATGTGTTTCTCACTGCTGTTAATTGTTGGGAGTTGTTTAAAGTTGCTTTTCTTCAAGGCTCTCAGACAATGATTGTGTGCTGTTCTCTGTACGCTCGTCTTAAACACTTTAAGGCTGTCCGGGTAATAAATGGAGCATAATTTAACCACATTGGTGTATGTCGTGCTTCTGGCCGTTTTCCACAACGACAAGGAGTCATTTCAAAAATTCACTTGTGGATATTTGGGCCAAAGAACATGGCATTGAGTGGATCCATCATATCCCCTACCATGCACCAGCTGCTGGTAAGATCAAGTGCTACAACGGGTTGTTAAAAACCATGTTCAAAGCAGTGGATGGCAGGACATTTAAGCACTGGGAGAAAAATCTGGCAGAAGCCACCTGGTTGGACAACACTAGGGGATCAGTCAACCGAGATGGTCCTACAGAATCCAGCTCCCTACAGACCATAGAGGGAGGTAAGGTCCCTGTTGTGCACATAAGGAGCATGTTGGGAAAAGCAGTGTGGGCCCTTCCAGCCTCTGGAAAGGGGAAATCCTTATGTGGAACCGTTTTTGCACAGGGACCTGGGTGCACCTGGTGGGTGATGGATAAAAATGGGGATGTCCAGTGTGTACCACAAGGGAATTTGATGCTGGGGGAGTGCAGTCTGTGATTCCTTGTATATATATGTATAGATACGTTTGTATGTAATTCATGTTATTACTGTTTTCAATGGTTTACCAAGCTGGTTCTGCCCGGTTCCGTGACAATTGGTGCGAGGGACTCACGGACCCATGCCCCAGGAAAGGGGAAGGGGGAAAGGGAAAAGGAAAAAGGGAGATGGGCCTAAAAACAAAACAGCGGCAATGATCTGAGGAGGAAAGCTAATTTACTAAATAAGATGTCGGAAAGCAAAATAACACAATATAATACAATATAATTGGGATTGAAGCTAATGAATCAAATAAAATGAGAGAGAGTGTCCGATAAACCCAGGGCCTTACACTTAAACGCTGAAGGTGCGATGGCTAGCGAGCACCCACTGCTGTTCTGATCGCAAAGGAAAGAGAGACGGTCCCATGACTGTAGATAATTTTTATCTTTCCCTCTGAGCGGAAACACGCAAAAATACAAAGCATCACACGGTCCTCTGGGGAATATAGTTCTTCTCTT
Organism: Oreortyx pictus; assembly: GCA_036925125.1. Lineage (NCBI taxonomy): Eukaryota > Metazoa > Chordata > Aves > Galliformes > Odontophoridae > Oreortyx > Oreortyx pictus. The sequence goes on along the minus strand of JAUPFR010000020.1, from coordinate 10,595,138 downwards.
CTGAGACAGGTATACCCAGAACTATCGATGATCCACGGATCTGGATCATTAATTCTTTAACTCTTAATGCACTACCTGATGTTATGATGTGGAATACCAATTCCAAAAATCATAAAACCATGTTTTGGTTCTATATAGATACGTTTTAAGCATGAAGTGATGATGTGGAATAAGGAGTGGAATGTTGTGGTTTTGTGGTTTTGATGCCAGTATTCCACATCAGAACATCATGCAGGCACTTAAGGAGTTAATGCTGTGTTGGGGAGCGGCAGAGGGTTGGAGCTCCTGACCAGACGCCAGGCCTGCTCTCTCTAGGCGGAGGTTCAGCATGTGTGCTTCCCCTACAGTTCTTCTCTAATGTAAGCTCTCAGATTTGGTTTGGAAACTTTGTCTCTCTCAATTGTTCAGTTTTATTAGATTTAGTAAAGTTGCCGTTCCTTCTCAAATCATGCTGTTGTCTTTTTTTTTTGTAGAACCATCTATTTCCTACATTTCCCTCCCCCCCCCCCCCCCCGCCCCACCCGGAGCGCCCTCTCTCCCTTCTCTGTTTCCCTTGTGTCACTGTCACAGATAGCACCGTGACAAAGATGTATTAAATACACACACACAATACACACACACAATACACACAACACATATACATGAATTATTATACATGAATACATAGAATTACTGACTGCACTCCCCCAGCATCAAATTCCCTTTTGGTACATATTGAAGATCCACATTCTTCTGCATCACCCACCATGTGGATCCAGGTCCCTGAGCAAAGACAGTTCCATGGAGAGGTTTTATTTAATCTACCACTAAAAATAGAAAAAGCAGCACACAACAACCTAAATAATATCTAATAATTCTTAAGGCGACTTTGGTAACACAGGAAAATCACACATTTTTGTCATACCATGACCAGTGTTGTCACTAATATACCATCCAGTGGATAATCCAGCTGTTTTTCATCATTGACTATGGCATGCATAAGTTATTTACAATACAACAATTTACAAAACAATAAGAAACACACAATCCCAATTATTTTGAAGGCTGGATGCTATTTTTTGCCTTGAGATGAGGCCAAACATATCATGCTGGAATCCATACAGGGCTAGTCCCTGTGGAAAAACAAGAATATCCCCAACCCTAAGTTATCAGTGGTAAGGGAATTTCCCAATGCCCTGTGGCCATATTCTGAATGTTAATTATCAGCCATTCTCTGAGCATTGGGGAGACCCCAAAATGACAGTCTACTCGAGGTATATCTGTATGATCCGGATTCAAAAAATTAAGCACAGGCAAAGCCTTACATAACCTTTCTTGTGGTGTGTCTCCCGTATTCCCCCTCTTTTTTTTTTTTTTTTTTTCCAGGTATATGCAGCTCTATTATGAAGCACATATTTGAGACTGCCAAATTCATGAACATGAGTGACATCTGTTTAGTGTAAAACTTGCTTGAGCTGTGCAAAGAAAACAGGGTTGTTAACTTCCTTAAGAAAAGATCCCTCAATTTACCAAATGATACCTGCAACATACAAAGAGTCAATTATTATATTCATCTTTTGCTCTGCAAAAATTTGAAAGGCTCAGTGCACATCCAACTGCCATCATGTAGCAGTCACATGCCAGAGAACCACTGCTCTGTGTGTTCTGCCTGGGCCATCTGTAAATACAGTAACAGCATTAGGTATTGGAACATGTGAATGTAAAACATTTCTAGTAAGGGATGGATCACTCAAATTATGTAATAACTGATGTTTGGGGGGATGACCAGAGATTTGTCCTGTAGTTGCAATCTGGATCAGAAACTTGTAAAATTTACAGATGATGTCAACCTTGCTGTATTAGCATTGCAAACATCTCTTCTTGTTTTGCTGCTGTTAATATATTGTCCATCTGGTAAAATAAAAAGACCCATCCATTTAACAGAAGAACGTCCTAACAGGAGAGCTCTGTGTCCGTTCCCTAGGGGACCCATGATAGCTGCTGGGATAAGAGTCACGTCGGTATCGGTCAGCATCACTGACTGGGCAGGGGCCACGTCCACTCCTGCGCTGCCGGCGGTAGCTGGTCTCAGTTTGCTGCCCAGGCAGGGGCCGGCTCGCGGGGGCTCGTGCTCTTCCTCCCATTTTCCGACAGATCAGGGCGCCGTGCAGCAACAGGGAGTTGAGACTGGCATTCTCTCACCCTGTGTAGCCTCTTCCCATGCCAAGAACAGTATAAGCTTGCCTAGACTTTTTACAGTCCTTTTGTACATGACCGGGTTCTTATCTACAGCACTGTAGCACACTGTGGGAACAGCAACATTTCTGCCTCCTGTCCCCTTCAAACCATCGTCCGGAGGGAAAAAGTTCTGTTTGCACACCAGATTTACTGGACCGGGATCAAACTGATCCTTTGGAAATGGCAAATGACCTGGGCGGGGCAGAGGGCGGCAGAGGAGCAGCTTGTGGAGGGGGGGGGTACAGAGCAGATGAAACAGGGAGTTGTGAAGGAGTCATATCAGAGGAGGATTCCCCCTCTATACTAAGGGAAGGAGCACATGATTTAGATTCCTTAGATTTAAGAGTCTCAAAGATAGTTCTCCAAGGGGTTAAAAGTTTCTGTGCATCAGAATCGCCTCGGGTGGATGTGTCCCACAACTTAATCCCAGCTCGATCCCATAATTCTAGCATAAAAATAGTGGAAGAATCCATATTGGGGATTTTATCCCATACCCACTGCAAGATGAGTTTTAAGTCAGTGCTAGAAAGAGTCTGTTCATGCTTTGGGATTAAATCCCACATAATATAAATATCACGGTGTTATCCGCGACAGTAACCCAAGGGAAACCGAGAAGGGAGAGAGAAAGGGAAAAGAGAAAAAAACTGCACCGTCAGTGGCCACGCGGCCTCCCCAGCAGAGCCGTGCGCTCTGGGGGAGGGGGAAACAGAGGGGATAGATGGGTTTGTAAAAAAAACAACGGCACGATCTGAGAAGGAACGGTAACTTTACTAAATCTAATAAAATTGAACAATTTTGAGAGAGAGAGAGAGAAAGTTTCCAAACCAGAAACTGGGAGCTTACGTTAGGGAGGAACGGCAGGGGAAGCACACGTGCTGAATTTTTTGCTGAATTATTTCACCGCAGCCGAGAGCCGAGCGGGGCCTGGCATCCGGTGCCCAGCTCCGCCCCTCTGCTGCTCCCACAGCATTAACACCTTCACTGCCTGCATGATGTTCTGATGTGGAATACCGGCATCAAAACCACAAAACCACAACATTCCACCCCTTATTCCACATCATCAAATCATGCTTAACACGTATCTATATAGAACCAAAAACAGTAATAACGTAAATTACATACAAACATATCTATACATATATATATATATATATATATACATGGAATCACAGACTGCACTCCCCCAGCATCAAATTCCCTTGTGGTACACACTGGACGTCCCCATTTTTATCCATTACCCACCAGGTGCACCCAGGTCCCTGGGCAAAGACAGTTCCACGGAGGGGTTTGCCCTTTCCAGAGGCTGGAAGGACCCACACCGCTTTTCCCAGCATGCTCTTCACATGTACTACAGGGACCTTATCTCCCTCTATGGTCTGTAGGGCGCTGGATTGTGTAGGACCATCTCGGTTGACTGATCCCCTAGTGTTGACCAACCAGGTGGCTTCTGACAGATTTTTCTCCCAATGCTTAAATGTTCCCCCACCCATTGCTTTCAGTGTGGTTTTTAACAACCCGTTGTAGCGCTCGATCTTACCAGCAGCTGGTGCATGGTAGGGAATATGATAGACCCATTCAATGCCATGTTCTTTGGCACAAATATCCACGAGTGAATTTTTGAAATGAGTCCCATTATCGGACTCAATTCTTTCTGGGGTTCCATGTCGCCATAGGATTTGCTTCTCTAAGCCTAAGATGGTGTTTCGGGCAGTAGCATGGGGTACTGCATATGTTTCAAGCCACCCGGTGGTCACCTCCACCATGGTGAGCACATAATGCTTACCATCGCGAGTTCGTGGCAAGGTGATATAATCAACCTGCCATGCCTCCCCATATTTATACTTCTGCCATCGCCCTTCCTGCCAGAGAGGTTTCATCCTCTTGGCTTGTTTAATCATGGCACATGTACCACAGTCATGGATAACCTGTGCGATGGCATCCATAGTTAAGTCCACCCCTCGGTCTCTAGCCCACTTATAGGTCGCATCCCTTCCTTGATGGCCTGAGGTCTCATGGGCCCACCGAGCTAAAAATAACTCTCCTTTGTTCTGCCAGTCCAAATCTATTTGAGACACCTCAATCTTGGCAGCTTGATCTACCTGATGGTTATTTCTCTGTTCCTCAGTAGCTCGATACTTGGGCACATGCGCATCTACGTGACGCACCTTTACACCCAACTTTTTTGTTCGGACAGCAATGTCTTTCCACGGTTCCGCAGCCCAGATGGGTTTATCCTTCCGTTGCCAGTTATTTTGTTCCCACTGCTGCAACCACCCCCATAAAGCGTTTGCCACCATCCATGAGTCAGTATAAAGATACAGCATTGGCCACCTCTCCCGCTCAGCCACATCTAAGGCCAGTTGGACAGCCTTTACTTCCGCAAATTGACTCGATTCTCCTTCTCCTTCAGTGGCCTCTGCTACTCGTTGTGTGGGGCTCCACACAGCAGCCTTCCATCTGCGATGTTTCCCAACAATACGACACGATCCATCAGTAAAGAGGGCATAGGTCTTTTCATTTTCTGTTAGTTCGTTATACGGTGGGGCCTCTTTTGCGCGTGGTACCTCTTCTGCTGGTGGTGTTCCAAATTTCTTGCCTTCTGGCCAGTCCATGATCACCTCACCACGCCTGGATGGCTGAGGTTTTCCATCCGAGCTCACTGTGTAATCAGCGCAATCCACTTACTCCAGGTGGCATCGGTAGCATGATGGGTGGAGGGAACCTTTCCTCTGAACATCCAGTTCAGCACTGGCAGTCGAGGTGCCAGCAGGAGCTGCGTCTCAGTGCCAATTACTTCAGAGGCAGCCCGAACTCCCTCGTATGCTGCCAAAATCTCCTTCTCAGTTGGAGTGTAGCACTCCTCCAAACCCCTGTACGCTCTGCTCCAAAATCCAAGGGGTCGGCCTCGGGTCTCCCCAGAGGCTCTTTGCCACAGACTCCAAGTGGAACCTTTCTCTCCAGCAGCAGTGTAGAGGATGTTCTTTACATCCTGTCCCATCCGTACTGGCCCCAGGGCAACAGCACGGGCTATCTCCTGTTTAATCTGCTCAAAGGCCTGCTGCTGCTCAGGGCCCCATACAAAATTATTCTTCTTTCGGGTCACCTGATAGAGGGGGCTTACTATGAGGCTGTAGTTCGGGACATGCATCCTCCAAAAGCCTACTACACCGAGAAAAGACTGCGTCTCCTTTTTGCTAGTGAGTGGTGACATGCTGGTGATTTTGTCAACCACATCTCCTGGGATGTGACGACGCCCATCTTGCCATTTTACTCCTAGAAACTGAATTTCTTGGGCAGGTCCCTTCACTTTGTTTCATTTGATAGCAAAACCAGCACCCAGGAGAATTTGGATTATTCGCTCTCCTTTCTTAAAAACTTCTTCTGCTGTACCACCCCACACAACAATGTCGTCAATGTACTGGAGGTGCTCAGGTGCCCCACCCTGTTCCTGTGTGGTCTGAATCAACCCATGGCAAATGGTTGGGCTGTGTTTCCACTCCTGGGGCAAACGGTTCCAGGTGTACTGAACGCCCCTCCAGGTGAAAGCAAACTGTGGTCTGCACTCTGTGGCCAAAGGAATAGAGAAGAATGCATTGGCAATGTCAATAGTAGCATACCACTTGGCTGCTTTTGACTCCAGTTCATACTGCAGTTCCAACATATCTGGCACAGCGGCGCTCAGTGGGGGTGTGACTTCATTCAGGCCACGGTAATCTACTGTCAGCCTCCATTCTCCACTGGCTTTACGCACCGGCCATATGGGGCTGTTAAACGGTGAGTGGGTTTTGCTGATCACTCCCTGGCTCTCTAGCTGACGGATCAAATTATGAATGGGGAGCAAGGAATCCCTGTTGGTGCGGTATTGCCGTCTGTGTACTGTTTTTGTAGCAATTGGTACCTGCTGCTGTTTTACTTTCAGTACCCCCACAACAGACGGATCTTCTGACAGGCCAGGTAAAACAGACAGCTGCTTAATGTTGTCTGCATCTACAGCAGCTACTCCAAAAGCCCATCGGTATCCCTTGGGATCCTTGAAATGTCCCCTTCTGAGATAATCAATACCGAGGATGCATGGAGCCCCCTGTCCAGTCACTATAGGATGCTTCTGCCAGTCTTTACCAGTGAGGCTTATTTCTGCCTCCAACACAGACAATTCCTGAGAGCCCCCAGTCACTCCAGAACTATAAATCAATTCTGTCCCTTTATAACTCGAGGGCATTAGAGTGCACTGTGCACCGATGTCTACCAGTGCCTCATATTTTTGTGGCTCTGATGTGCCAGGCCATCTAATCCACACAGTCCAATACACTCTGTTATCCCTTTCCCCCCCCGGCTGAGGGCAGGGCCCCTCTATTGGTTACCTGCGGAGACTGGAGCAATTTCGTTGGTGGCTGATCTCTGCTGTAATTCTCTCACTCGTGCTCGTAGTGCAGGGGTGGGTTTTTTATGCCACTTCTTCATGTCCTCTCCATTTTCTCGTAAGAAGCTCCACATGGACACACGTGACATGAAGTTACTGCTGTCATTTGCTCGAGCAGAGAGGCGGTTGCCTTTGATGGCTGAGACTTTCATCAGTTTGATCAACTCCTTCACCAGATTCTTTGGATCATCCTCGTCTTCATCAGGAGTTTCTGACACTGATGCAGGTACATCCCTGTTCATCAGCAAGGACAATTCCTCCAGTATGATTTTCAGTATCTTCTTTATTTCACCGACTTCTCCTGCTACCGTTGATACAGCTGCAATGGAAACGTGTGATGGCGGAAGTTGCTGTTCAAAGTTTTGAAGTGTAGTAATCACTTCATGAAATGGGAGTCTTCTCTCTCGGCCCTCGAATATATTAAACGTCGCTACCAGTGTACTTGCGTACCTTTCTGGTGCTGTTTTTGAGAGCTTCCGATATACATCAGCTTTACACCATACTTTCTCAGGATCACGGTCCTGGTGTGGATTGTTAGGGACGAAACTAGGATCGTACAGCATCTCTACTACAGCCATTTCTCTCAAAAATTGGATGCCCTTCTCCACAGTATTCCATCTTTCCACCTTAGGCTCCAGATCGTCTTTGTAAGGAAATCTCTCCTTTACAGCCACTAGTACTCGTTCCCAGAGGGTAGCAACTCCACTCAGACATCTACTAATCCCTCTGTCTATAGCTGGGTCTCGAGCAATGCTTCCCAGTTGGCGGGCTTCGTTGCCATCTAGGGACACGCTGCTGGCACCGTTGTCCCAACACCGCAGCAACCAGGTGACAACAGGTTCATCCGAGCGCCGTAGAAACTCCTTTCTTGAACCTTGGATTTCAGTCATCTTTAGGGGCCGACGAATAGTGGTAATGGTGATTTCTTCATTATCACTGTCCTCTCCATGTCTCACACTTTTCTTAGTGGCCTTTCTAGGTGGTGGTGGTGGTGCTGAGGAGGGCCCCTCACCTGGGTCTTCTTCTTCTTTCTCATCAAGGTCCTCTCCATGTCTCTCACTTTTCTTAGTGGCCTTTTTAGGTGGTGGTGGTGGTGGTGCTGAGGAGGGCCCCTCACCTGGATCTTCCTCTTTTTTCTCTGCTTCTTCTTCTTTCCATTCTAGTTGCGAGGACACTCGTTTCCATTTCTGGCCTTCCACAGGGGCAACCGTGTCGACACGGATGCTGGTGCTTCCTGTGATTGGTCAGGTTTAATCTCGAGGTTTCCATTTTTGCTTTGGACCTCGGTTTGGAAACCATTTCTCTCCAGAATTTAAATTATAGCTCGATAAGCACAAGCCAAGCCCCAAACAATCCGTTCCTTCTCAGATCTTTCTGAGTCACATGACTCCTTACCTAAACACTCACTGAATTTCTCAGGATCCCGCAGGTGCTCAAGATCAAAATCACATAGCACTGGGGGTCCCCACGCTTCTAATTTCTTTCCTAATTTTTCCCACCTTCCCTGCCATTCAACACTCTCTGGTTTTGGGGAAGGCTTCCTCCAATGGATGTAAAATACCATTGCACAGAGTACATTCAGGAAAATGGATAACACAGTTGCCAGGCTGACATGTTGAACATAGGTAAAAACCCGAAAGGAGTACCTGGAAACCAATCCAAATGCCGTATAATCTGTCACATTAGCCAGGGTGTTTAGGCAGGATGGAGGTAACCCCATCAGCACACTAAAGCAACTGTATGCATATATGACTCCGGTGCTGAACATGAGGAGCTTAAAGAGACGCCAACATGCTCTAAGGTACGTGAAAACCCTTAGTCCACTTAGCACCAGTTTTACAGTGGTGTACAAATACTGCACTGCCCGCATTCTCCACCAATAATGTGTCACGGTGCTATCCGCGACAGTAACCCAAGGGAAACCGAGAAGGGAGAGAGAAAGGGAAAAGAGAAAAAAACTGCACCTGTCAGTGGCCACGCGGCCGCCCCAGCAGAGCCATGCGCTCTGGGGGAGGGGGAAACAGAGGGGATAGATGGGTCTGTAAAAAAAACAACGGCACGATCTGAGAAGGAACGGTAACTTTACTAAATCTAATAAAATTGAACAATTTTGAGTGAGAGAGAGAGAAAGTTTCCAAACCAGAAACTGGGAGCTTACATTAGGGAGGAACAGCAGGGGAAGCACACGTGCTGAATTTTTTGCTGAATTATTTCACCGCAGCCGAGAGCACGCCGAGAGCCGAGCGGGGCCTGGCATCCGGTGCCCAGCTCCGCCCCTCTGCTGCTCCCACAGCATTAACTCCTTCACTGCCTGCATGATGTTCTGATGTGGAATACCGGCATCAAAACCACAAAACCACAACAATGAAAAACGTCCCGCTCTTCACAAGATATGTGATTTCCCATAGTTACCCCAAGCTCACATACCAATCACGAGGAAGTGATTGTACGGATCCGTTTTCCTGCTTCCTTTCAGCAGCTGATTCTCAAGATATTCCTTGTTTTCCTGCTTCCTTTCAGCAGCTAATTCTTAAGTTCTTGGGGTCTTGCAGCTGGTCTATTCAAAGTCCCGAATGTCGGGATCACCATTTGCTGCAATGATGGGATGGTGTCACGCTCCAATATAAAGGAGGGAGACGAGGTTCTTTGATTATGTGTATACCCTGTGTGAGATTAAGACACAACGGGTCAAATGTTAGCCCAACCATTTTATTACAATTACTAGTTGCTTAGGGATATGGGGAAGGGAAGGTGAGCGATAGAAAAGAGATGAAAAGCAAGGAGTCTTGGCAGAAAGCAAGAGAGATATAATCACCACCGTGGATCCAGCGAGGTTCGTAGTAGGTCCGTTGATCTCAGGAACTTGTCTGGTCACAGTGGAAGATGGGAGATGGCAGCAAGCAGGCCTCAGGGTCCGTCCTAAGAGTTTCTCCCCTCAGGGAATTCTCTGTTTTCTCTTCGGGAGTTCTCCTCAAAGTTTTTTTTCTTTGGGAGTTCTTCTCCAGGAATTCTTCTCTAGGAATTCTTCTCCAGGAATTCTTCTCTTCTAAAATCCTTGGTTCAGTGAAGGCCTTTTATTCCCATTTCTCAGGTGTTTTTTTTCCTTTTCTCTTTGTTTGTGTGACATGTCTGGAACAACAGATAAGCCAGCAGCGGATATCGCCTTCATTGCCATGCAGGAGCATTGTCGTCTTTTTGTGGTGGTCAGCTTCTCCAAGCCGTACCCCCCCGAAAAAGACTATTTGCCCCTATTTCTGCTTATCTTTACAACCATAAGCAGAGACACTGAGGCATCATGACACCCATCTGGATAATCTGCAGTTATCAGTCAGAGTCTTGTAACCAGAAAAGGCCTTACAAAGCAAGATTTGAGACAAAAGAAAGGAAAAGTGTCTGTCCTTCACAGATGGCAACCCAGCTTGATGGAACCTAATGTTCATTTATTAAGCAACAACTCAAATCTCATATACACAGAAAGGCAACGTGTGTTAAGATGTGATTGGGCGAAGGTTACATTCCTTAAGGTTAAACATCATAACAATACAAAACACTCCTGGTCGTCTAAATGAGCAGTTCCCTATCGCCTTCTGTTACAGTGTCCTGTTTCTTTTCACTCCTCAAACATGGTTATCTTGACCTTTTCAGCTTATCTTTACACAGCCTGTGTCCAAGGCTTGTGGTCAAATTCCTGCTTAGCTAGCAGTTCTGTCTGGCTCACACTCTTGCCATTACCCACAGTTTGGCTCCTGGTAATGGCGCTACACCAACTGGAAGTAACAAATAACCACAGAGAGTGTGAGAACCAACTATTAAGAGACTGTATCGAGAAATTAGAACAGCAATTGGGCACATTAACAAACAAAAAATTAGGACTAAATGCCCCAACAAGGCAAATACGTAGCATATCAGTTGAGAACACTCAGGTCCCTGAGATAATGGACCTGGGTATCTCAGAGGGCAAGTTCTCTAAATCAAAACTTGAAGCTCCATCTATGATGGATCCCTTTGAGATCTGCCCAATTATAACTCAGGAAACAGAAAAAGTACAAGATAGACTGGCAGGGGTGCCTCCTGACCAATGACCTCCTGCTGAAACATGCTTGCATGTAACAGCTTGCCCATATATGGCAAATGAGTTGATGGACCTAGTACAACGGTTCCATCAAAAGCCTAGGGAAAGCATACCATTGCAGCTCCTAACACTATGGGATGTGGGGGCTTAAAGTGTATTAGTTAATGGGACAGAAATGTCCAAGCTAGCATCTATAACCATACATCCAGCCTTGAGGCAAAGTTTATATGCTGCCATTCAGTATAATGAAAATCACTCTATTATTGACTGGTTGATGGTGGCATGCTGTCAAAAATAGCCCAATAAAACAGATGTACTGCTTCATACTGGTTTATGGGCCTCTATGGAGGACCTCCAAATGTACGTTTGAGAATTAGATATGAGGGACGCCATGTATTCTGACATATTTGAATGTCCGGACATAGAAAAATTTACAGCAGGTATGAGAGACCTGATATCGCAGCAAGTCCCTTCTCATCTTTATGGGACATTGGTCTCCTACCATGGTTTTATCATTTTTGGTACTGGTATTCCACATCATAACATCATGTAGTGCATTAAGAGTTAAAGAGTTAATACTCCAGCTCCATGGATCATTGATAGTTATGGGTATACCTGTCTCAGAAGAGAAGAAGAACTACATTCCCCAGAGGACTTTGTGATGCTTTGCATTTTTTACGTTATTTCCACTCAGAGGGAAAAGATAAAAACTCTCACGGTCATGGGACATTCTCTTTCCTTCGGGATCAACTCAGCAGTGGGTGCTCGCTGTCGTCTCGCCTTCAGCGTTAGCGTAAGGCCTTTGGTTTATCGGACACTCTCTCTTGCTCATTTTATTTGATTTATTAGCTTCAATTCCAATTATATTGTATTATATTGTGTTATTTTGCTTTCCAATATCTTATTTAGAAAATTAGCTTTCCTCCTCAGATCGTTGACGCTGTTTTGTTTCTAGGCCCATCTCCCTTTTTCCTTTTCCCTTTCCCCCTTCCCCTTTCCTGGGGCATGGGTCCATGGGTCCCCCGCACCAATTGTTGCAGAACTGGGCCGATCCAGCCCGGTAAACCGTTGACATCTCCATACTAAATCCTTTAGTAGCTTCAGAGGTCGTTATCCAACAAGCAGCCCAACTGGTAGCAGACCTGGGGGAGTGCATATGAACTAGGTGCAATGTCTGTGTGGTGGAGGAAGCCAAGGCCCTCCCAATTAGAACCCAGAAGAGTGCCCCACTGTCACGGTGTTATCCGCGACAGTAACCCCAGGGAAACCGAGAAGGGAGAGAGAAAGGGAAGAGAGAAAAAAAACTGCACCATCAGTGGCCACACGGCCGCCCCAGCAGAGCCGTGCGCTCCGGGGAGAGGGGGAAACCGAGGGAATAGATGGGTCTGTAAAAAAAAAACAACGGCACGATATGAGAAGGAACGGTAACTTTACTAAATCTAATAAAATTGAACAATTGAGAGAGAGAGACAAAGTTTCCAAACCAGAAACTGGGAGCTTACGTTAGGGAGGAACGGCAGGGGAAGCACACGTGCTGAATTTTTTCACAGCAGCCCAGAGCATGCCGAGAGCCGAGCGGGGCCTGGCATCCGGTGCCCAGCTCCGCCCCTCTGCTGCTCCCACAGCATTAACACCTTCACTGCCTGCATGATGTTCTGATGTGGAATACCGGCATCAAAACCACAAAACCACAACATTCCACCCCTTATTCCACATCATCACATCATGCTTAACACGTATCTATATAGAACCAAAAACAGTAATAACGTAAATTACATACAAACATATCTATACATATATATATATATATACATGGAATCACAGACTGCACTCCCCCAGCATCAAATTCCCTTGTGGTACACACTGGACGTCCCCATTTTTATCCATTACCCACCAGGTGCACCCAGGTCCCTGGGCAAAGACAGTTCCACGGAGGGGTTTGCCCTTTCCAGAGGCTGGAAGGACCCACACCGCTTTTCCCAGCATGCTCTTCACATGTACTACAGGGACCTTATCTCCCTCTATGGTCTGTAGGGCGCTGGATTGTGTAGGACCATCTCGGTTGACTGATCCCCTAGTGTTGACCAACCAGGTGGCTTCTGACAGATTTTTCTCCCAATGCTTAAATGTTCCCCCACCCATTGCTTTCAGTGTGGTTTTTAACAACCCGTTGTAGCGCTCGATCTTACCAGCAGCTGGTGCATGGTAGGGAATATGATAGACCCATTCAATGCCATGTTCTTTGGCACAAATATCCACGAGTGAATTTTTGAAATGAGTCCCATTATCGGACTCAATTCTTTCTGGGGTTCCATGTCGCCATAGGATTTGCTTCTCTAAGCCTAAGATGGTGTTTCGGGCAGTAGCATGGGGTACTGCATATGTTTCAAGCCACCCGGTGGTCACCTCCACCATGGTGAGCACATAATGCTTACCATCGCGAGTTCGTGGCAAGGTGATATAATCAACCTGCCATGCCTCCCCATATTTATACTTCTGCCATCGCCCTTCCTGCCAGAGAGGTTTCATCCTCTTGGCTTGTTTAATCATGGCACATGTACCACAGTCATGGATAACCTGTGCGATGGCATCCATAGTTAAGTCCACCCCTCGGTCTCTAGCCCACTTATAGGTCGCATCCCTTCCTTGATGGCCTGAGGTCTCATGGGCCCACCGAGCTAAAAATAACTCTCCTTTGTTCTGCCAGTCCAAATCTATTTGAGACACCTCAATCTTGGCAGCTTGATCTACCTGATGGTTATTTCTCTGTTCCTCAGTAGCTCGATACTTGGGCACATGCGCATCTACGTGACGCACCTTTACACCCAACTTTTTTGTTCGGACAGCAATGTCTTTCCACGGTTCCGCAGCCCAGATGGGTTTATCCTTCCGTTGCCAGTTATTTTGTTCCCACTGCTGCAACCACCCCCATAAAGCGTTTGCCACCATCCATGAGTCAGTATAAAGATACAGCATTGGCCACCTCTCCCGCTCAGCCACATCTAAGGCCAGTTGGACAGCCTTTACTTCCGCAAATTGACTCGATTCTCCTTCTCCTTCAGTGGCCTCTGCTACTCGTTGTGTGGGGCTCCACACAGCAGCCTTCCATCTGCGATGTTTCCCAACAATACGACACGATCCATCAGTAAAGAGGGCATAGGTCTTTTCATTTTCTGTTAGTTCGTTATACGGTGGGGCCTCTTTTGCGCGTGGTACCTCTTCTGCTGGTGGTGTTCCAAATTTCTTGCCTTCTGGCCAGTCCATGATCACCTCACCACGCCTGGATGGCTGAGGTTTTCCATCCGAGCTCACTGTGTAATCAGCGCAATCCACTTACTCCAGGTGGCATCGGTAGCATGATGGGTGGAGGGAACCTTTCCTCTGAACATCCAGTTCAGCACTGGCAGTCGAGGTGCCAGCAGGAGCTGCGTCTCAGTGCCAATTACTTCAGAGGCAGCCCGAACTCCCTCGTATGCTGCCAAAATCTCCTTCTCAGTTGGAGTGTAGCACTCCTCCAAACCCCTGTACGCTCTGCTCCAAAATCCAAGGGGTCGGCCTCGGGTCTCCCCAGAGGCTCTTTGCCACAGACTCCAAGTGGAACCTTTCTCTCCAGCAGCAGTGTAGAGGATGTTCTTTACATCCTGTCCCATCCGTACTGGCCCCAGGGCAACAGCACGGGCTATCTCCTGTTTAATCTGCTCAAAGGCCTGCTGCTGCTCAGGGCCCCATACAAAATTATTCTTCTTTCGGGTCACCTGATAGAGGGGGCTTACTATGAGGCTGTAGTTCGGGACATGCATCCTCCAAAAGCCTACTACACCGAGAAAAGACTGCGTCTCCTTTTTGCTAGTGAGTGGTGACATGCTGGTGATTTTGTCAACCACATCTCCTGGGATGTGACGACGCCCATCTTGCCATTTTACTCCTAGAAACTGAATTTCTTGGGCAGGTCCCTTCACTTTGTTTCATTTGATAGCAAAACCAGCACCCAGGAGAATTTGGATTATTCGCTCTCCTTTCTTAAAAACTTCTTCTGCTGTACCACCCCACACAACAATGTCGTCAATGTACTGGAGGTGCTCAGGTGCCCCACCCTGTTCCTGTGTGGTCTGAATCAACCCATGGCAAATGGTTGGGCTGTGTTTCCACTCCTGGGGCAAACGGTTCCAGGTGTACTGAACGCCCCTCCAGGTGAAAGCAAACTGTGGTCTGCACTCTGTGGCCAAAGGAATAGAGAAGAATGCATTGGCAATGTCAATAGTAGCATACCACTTGGCTGCTTTTGACTCCAGTTCATACTGCAGTTCCAACATATCTGGCACAGCGGCGCTCAGTGGGGGTGTGACTTCATTCAGGCCACGGTAATCTACTGTCAGCCTCCATTCTCCACTGGCTTTACGCACCGGCCATATGGGGCTGTTAAACGGTGAGTGGGTTTTGCTGATCACTCCCTGGCTCTCTAGCTGACGGATCAAATTATGAATGGGGAGCAAGGAATCCCTGTTGGTGCGGTATTGCCGTCTGTGTACTGTTTTTGTAGCAATTGGTACCTGCTGCTGTTTTACTTTCAGTACCCCCACAACAGACGGATCTTCTGACAGGCCAGGTAAAACAGACAGCTGCTTAATGTTGTCTGCATCTACAGCAGCTACTCCAAAAGCCCATCGGTATCCCTTGGGATCCTTGAAATGTCCCCTTCTGAGATAATCAATACCGAGGATGCATGGAGCCCCCTGTCCAGTCACTATAGGATGCTTCTGCCAGTCTTTACCAGTGAGGCTTATTTCTGCCTCCAACACAGACAATTCCTGAGAGCCCCCAGTCACTCCAGAACTATAAATCAATTCTGTCCCTTTATAACTCGAGGGCATTAGAGTGCACTGTGCACCGATGTCTACCAGTGCCTCATATTTTTGTGGCTCTGATGTGCCAGGCCATCTAATCCACACAGTCCAATACACTCTGTTATCCCTTTCCCCCCCCGGCTGAGGGCAGGGCCCCTCTATTGGTTACCTGCGGAGACTGGAGCAATTTCGTTGGTGGCTGATCTCTGCTGTAATTCTCTCACTCGTGCTCGTAGTGCAGGGGTGGGTTTTTTATGCCACTTCTTCATGTCCTCTCCATTTTCTCGTAAGAAGCTCCACATGGACACACGTGACATGAAGTTACTGCTGTCATTTGCTCGAGCAGAGAGGCGGTTGCCTTTGATGGCTGAGACTTTCATCAGTTTGATCAACTCCTTCACCAGATTCTTTGGATCATCCTCGTCTTCATCAGGAGTTTCTGACACTGATGCAGGTACATCCCTGTTCATCAGCAAGGACAATTCCTCCAGTATGATTTTCAGTATCTTCTTTATTTCACCGACTTCTCCTGCTACCGTTGATACAGCTGCAATGGAAACGTGTGATGGCGGAAGTTGCTGTTCAAAGTTTTGAAGTGTAGTAATCACTTCATGAAATGGGAGTCTTCTCTCTCGGCCCTCGAATATATTAAACGTCGCTACCAGTGTACTTGCGTACCTTTCTGGTGCTGTTTTTGAGAGCTTCCGATATACATCAGCTTTACACCATACTTTCTCAGGATCACGGTCCTGGTGTGGATTGTTAGGGACGAAACTAGGATCGTACAGCATCTCTACTACAGCCATTTCTCTCAAAAATTGGATGCCCTTCTCCACAGTATTCCATCTTTCCACCTTAGGCTCCAGATCGTCTTTGTAAGGAAATCTCTCCTTTACAGCCACTAGTACTCGTTCCCAGAGGGTAGCAACTCCACTCAGACATCTACTAATCCCTCTGTCTATAGCTGGGTCTCGAGCAATGCTTCCCAGTTGGCGGGCTTCGTTGCCATCTAGGGACACGCTGCTGGCACCGTTGTCCCAACACCGCAGCAACCAGGTGACAACAGGTTCATCCGAGCGCCGTAGAAACTCCTTTCTTGAACCTTGGATTTCAGTCATCTTTAGGGGCCGACGAATAGTGGTAATGGTGATTTCTTCATTATCACTGTCCTCTCCATGTCTCACACTTTTCTTAGTGGCCTTTCTAGGTGGTGGTGGTGGTGCTGAGGAGGGCCCCTCACCTGGGTCTTCCTCTTTTTTCTCTGCTTCTTCTTTCCATTCTAGTTGCGAGGACACTCGTTTCCATTTCTGGCCTTCCACAGGGGCAACCGTGTCGACACGGATGCCGGTGCTTCCTGTGATTGGTCAGGTTTAATCTCGAGGTTTCCATTTTTGCTTTGGACCTCGGTTTGGAAACCATTTCTCTCCAGAATTTAAATTATAGCTCGATAAGCACAAGCCAAGCCCCAAACAATCCGTTCCTTCTCAGATCTTTCTGAGTCACATGACTCCTTACCTAAACACTCACTGAATTTCTCAGGATCCCGCAGGTGCTCAAGATCAAAATCACATAGCACCGGGGGTCCCCACGCTTCTAATTTCTTTCCTAATTTTTCCCACCTTCCCTGCCATTCAACACTCTCTGGTTTTGGGGAAGGCTTCCTCCAATGGATGTAAAATACCATTGCACAGAGTACATTCAGGAAAATGGATAACACAGTTGCCAGGCTGACATGTTGAACATAGGTAAAAACCCGAAAGGAGTACCTGGAAACCAATCCAAATGCCGTATAATCTGTCACATTAGCCAGGGTGTTTAGGCAGGATGGAGGTAACCCCATCAGCACACTAAAGCAACTGTATGCATATATGACTCCGGTGCTGAACATGAGGAGCTTAAAGAGACGCCAACATGCTCTAAGGTACGTGAAAACCCTTAGTCCACTTAGCACCAGTTTTACAGTGGTGTACAAATACTGCACTGCCCGCATTCTCCACCAATAATGTGTCACGGTGCTATCCGCGACAGTAACCCAAGGGAAACCGAGAAGGGAGAGAGAAAGGGAAGAGAGAAAAAAAACTGCACCGTCAGGGGCCACACGGCCGCCCCAGCAGAGCCGTGCGCTCTGGGGGAGGGGGAAACCGAGGGAATAGATGGGTCTGTAAAAAAAACAACGGCACGATCTGAGAAGGAACGGTAACTTTACTAAATCTAATAAAATTGAACAATTGAGAGAGAGAGAGACAAAGTTTCCAAACCAGAAACTGGGAGCTTACGTTAGGAAGGAACTGCAGAGGAAGCACACGTGCTGAATTTTTTCACGGCAGCCCAGAGCAAGCGGGGCCTGGCGTCCGGTGACCAGCTCCGCCCCTCTGCTGCTCGCCACAGCATTAACTCCTTCACTGCCTGCGTGATGTTTTGATGTGGAATACCGGCATCGAAACCACAAAACCACAACACCCAGGCACACCCCGGTCAGGCCCCATACCGGTGTCTTGGAAAACTATGTTCAATGATCTCATACGGGCCAGGGTTGCATTTGCTAAAATCAATGGGCAGCCCAACCATATTTTATTACAATTATGTAAACATTTAAGGAATGATAAAAAATTTCAGAGTACTCCCAGAAAATCTGGAGAAAATATTGAGGGGCCATGCAAAACATGAGCCTATTTGTTTGCTGAAACTGCGCCGGATTACTAATGCATGACAGTATAGAATCCTGGGGGGACAAGATGAAATATCAAGGATGGTGCAGGAACTAGAAAAAGTAGGCATTATAAGATCTGCACACAGCCCATCGAATTCCTTTTCCCAGGATGATCCTGGGACGGAATGAAGTATTCTGACAGTTTTAAGGGAACTGATATTTGTGGCTATAGCCACATGTATATTGTTTTGTAGAGAGCTGATCTTGGTAGTTTATCTTGTTTTTGCAAAGACTTGTTTTGCAAGCAGGTGTTCCACTCAGGCTCTGTATCACATGTTGGCCATGTGGATACAACATGCAATTGGAAGAAATCCTGCAGACCCTGGGGAGAATAAAAGCAGAAGAGAGGGTGCTGTGGGGATGGAGAGGAAAAGTCCCCCTTGAAGCAGGGGATGCCCTGTTGGCACTACTTATCAAATCCACTGCTGGCATGTTTCTTTTCTCTCCTTTTTTTGGTGGTTTACGTCTCTCAAGGGTCAATAAGTAATAGTGTACATGCTTAGAGATTTTCTGCTTCCCACTTATGCAGATTATGTATAATGGATGCCTGTGTGTGTGAGAAAGTGTGTATGTTGACTATAAGTCATAACCCTCTGTGTTGCTCTGAGTGCATACTTTGCTTGCTTCTGTTCCTGAGACATCCTGTCTCTCAGATACAAACATACCCAAAACATCATTTTGGACAAACTGTATATATATCCCTTAAGTATTGGAAAATTTTAAATATAAGCAACTAATGCAGTTAATGTAAAGCTAATAATCACTGTATACTCTAATGGTAACTATAACTCAGTAACTACATTCAGGTTCATAATATGATTTTCTGTTTTCCTGTCTACAAATTGCATTCATTTATATGAAAGTTTCTGTTTCATTGGTGCAGTCCGTTACACTTGCCACTATGGTCTGGTTGCTTTCTTTGCTCTTGGGTAATGAATTCTCATGGTTTCATGATTTTTGATATTGGTATTCCACATCATAACATCATGTAGTGCATTAAGAGTTAAAGAGTTAATGCTCCAGATCCATGGATCATTGATAGTTATGGGTATACCTGTCTCAGAAGAGAAGAAGAACTACATTCCCCAGAGGACTGTGCAATGCTTTGCATTTTTACGTGTTTCTGCAGTCACAGGACTGTCTCTCTTTCCTTTGGGATCGACTCAGCAGCAGGTGCTCACTGCTGTCTTGCCTTCAGTGTTTAGCGTAAGGCCTTCAGTTTATCGGACACTCTCTCTTGCTCAATTTATTTGATTTATTAGCTTCAATTCCAATGATATTGTATTATATTGTGTTATTGTGCTTTCTGATATCTTATTTAGAAAATTAGCTTTCCTCCTCAGATCGTTGCCGCTGTTTTCTTTCTAGGCCCATCTCCCTTTTCCCTTTTCCCTTTTCCCTTTCCCCCTTCCCCTTTCCTGGGGCATGGGTCTGTGGGTACCCCGCACCAATTGTCGCGGAACCAGGCCGATCCAGCCCAGTGAACCGTTGTCACCACTGTTTTGTTTTTAGGCCCATCTCCTTTTTCCCTTTTCCCTTTCCTCCTCCCTGGGGCGTGGGTCTGTGGGTCCCTTGTACCAATTGTCATGGAACCGGGCCAAACCAGCCCGTAAACTGTTGACACCCACAGATGCTGATTTTGTAACAGTAGTAGGAGCTACTGGCCAACAAGAAAAGGCTTATGTTTTGAGACCAATTAAACACCAACTGGGAAAATAATGTTATACCCCATAAGTTACAGAAATCTTAAATCAGGAATACCTAGGAATGCAGGCGTCAGGGATGCCTGGCACTGCCAAAGATGTAGCCCCAATAGAAGTTAAGTTAAAAGCAAGAGCAAGCTCAGTCAGGGTAAAGCAGTGCCCTTTGGGGATACATGACTGTAGATGAATAGAAGAAATAATAGGTAGCTTTGTGGAGTTCAAATTATTAATTGAATGTAAATTGAAATATGACACCCCAATCTTGCCATTGAAAATTGGATGGTGCAATGGAATTGCCTGGTCACAGCCTGAACCAGTAAATGAGCACCTGAGTGACCAGAGCAGGAGAGCCCAGATCCACCCGTCCTCTCTCTCTCCCTCTTGGTGGTGCTTCCGGGAGCACTATACACTCAAAGCCTGCACGGGTTGCCCCCCCCCCCACCTCTTGCTCTCTTCCTTCCAGCTCACCAGAGTTCAAATGAGAGGCAGATGCATTCCTAAACTCAAACTGTTGCTGGAAGGGGTGAGTTAATTCCCCTTTCTCTGGTATCTTGTTCTATAGCGCCTGTATCTCAAATAAAGGCTCTGTCATCACCTTTGTTTGCTTTACAGATGGCAAGAGCCATCTTGGTACAAGATTTGAGGGCAATTAATAGAATTCACCAAGATATACACCTAGTGGTGGAAAATCCATACATTTTATTAAGCAAGTGTGAAAGACAGAAACTGTTTTTCCTTTCTTTTGTCTCAAATCTTGCTTTGTAAGGCCTTTTCTGGTTACAAGACTCTGACTGATAACTGCCGGTTATCCAGATGGGTGTTATGGTGCCTCAGTGTCTCTGCTTATGGTTGTAAAGATAAGCAGAAGTAGGGACAAATAGTCTTTTCCGGGGGGCACGGCTTGGAGAAGCTGACCACCACAAAAAGACAACAATGCTCCTGCATGGCAAGGAAGGCAACATCCTCTGCTGGCTTATCTGTTGGGCCAGACATGTCACACAAACAAAGAGAAAAGGAAAAAAAACACCTGAGAGATGAGAATAAAAGGCCTTCACTGAACCAAGGATTTTGGGAGGTGAAGAGAAAAATTCCTGGAGAAGAACTCCCAAAGAAAAAATCTTTGATGGAGTGTCACGCTCCAATATAAAGGAGGGAGACGAGGTTCTTTGATTATGTGTATACCCGATGGCGAGATTAAGACACAGCGGGTCAAATGTTAGCCCAACCAGTTTATTACAATTACTAGTTGCTTAGGGATATGGGGAAGGGAAGGTGAGCGATAGAAAAAAAAGTCTAAGAAGCAAGGAGTCTTGATAGAAAGCAAGAGAGATATAATCACCACCGTGGGTCCAACGAGGTTCGTAGTCTCAGGAACTCGTCTGGTCACCGCGGTGGATGGGAGATAGCAGCAAGCAGGCCTCAGGGTCCGTCTTCGGGAGTTCTCCTCAAAGATTTTCTCTTTGGGAGTTCTTCCCCAGGAATTCTTCTCTTCTCCTCCCCAAAAAAATCCTTGGTTCAGTGAAGGCCTTTTATCCCCATTTCTCAGGTGTTTTTTCTTTTCTCTTGGTTTGTGCGACATGTCTGGCCTAACAGATAAGCCAGCAGCGGATGTTGCCTTCCTTGCCATGCAGGAGCATTGTTGTCTTTTTTTAGTGGTGGTCAGCTTCTCCAAGCCATACCCCCCCCCGGAAAAGACTATTTGCCCCTACTTTTGCTTATCTTTACAACCATAAGCAGCACCAGAAAAGGCCTTACGAAGCAAGCTTTGAGACAAAAGAAAGTAAAAAACAGTTTCTGTCTTTCACACCACCCGGTGGCTCAAAGATTGCTTGAAACTGATCTGCAAACATCCATCCACGGTGGTGAGGAAAGGAGGAAAAAAAACAAAAACAAGCATAAGGGAAAAGAGGGGTGGGAGGTAAGGGGGAGTTAAAAGTTATACAATAATTATAAAGGATTTCTTGGACTTGGTTACAAATGTTGCTCTGATCTCTTGGATTTGCCCATTGTCAGTTGAAGCAGTTACAATATGCATTGAAGATACAACACGTTGAATAAGATGAATAAAACATGGAATGATGCAAGGAATAAACAAAAGGGTTGCAACAACACACAATAGATAAAATAGAATATGTTTCACCCATGGGCCACCCGGAGGCCATGGAAAAAAAAAAAAAAAAAGTCTAGGCTTTTCCAGGATTAGATGGGAACATTGACAGTTTGTTTAACAACTTTACCATTATCATCAATTTTTAGACAAAAATTAGAGTTATTCACTTTGCCACAAACAACCTATTCCTTAACATACCAAGCACTAACTGTTTTTGCAATGCTGTTATTGGTACTTGTTGCATTTGTGATTTTAGTTCTCAGAAATATAATCTAGTACAATTCAACAATACGTGGATTTGCCCTGTAATGTTTTCAAAGATCATTTGGTGTTTTGCCAGGACCATAGATGAAACGAATATGTTTCTCAAAAGCAATTGATATGCTGAGAGATATATATACTAGACTGGCAAGTTCAAGTATTGTTATAGTCTATAGAGCTTTCATGGGATAGTGTGTTTAGGATATCCCATAATATAAAACATTAGAGAAACATACACAGAAACATACACTTTACTTAACAAAACATAGACACATTCCAACAACCATGTTTTGGATGGAACTCCTGTACTGGTGTTTAAAATAAACATCTCTCTGACACTAAAAAGCATCAATAACAATAGATTTCTTTTTGTGACCACATCTGACAGATATTTGATGGGTTCCTTGGTTAATTTCCAAAATTATTAGGAAATTGGAAACACCATAGCGGAGTTACGTGCAAATAATAATCAGTTTGATAAAAAGGGGTAGAAGAGGGGATTAAAAGGAATGGCATTACTGTGCAGGGAGTAGCCAGTAAGCCAGCAAAACCTGTGAAAACTCAAACCCAAGTGTGAAGTTTATCAGACCTAAAGACAACACCCACACCCACAACAACCTGAAACATGATACTATGCAACCAAAATACACAGTGTATTCAACGTTCTAGTATGATCAGATCTTCAATATTTGTCCAAAAACACAAATGATTAAAGTCAGCTGTCTGCCTTTCTGTGTTCAGTCAAGGTCCAACAGGGGTCTTCTGTAAAACAAAACAGGACATAGGCTTGCCCTTTTGGGGCTTGTTAATATGGTTAAAATGAGGGAATAATCCAGAGAGTGGTACTTTTACATTCCTTTTCCCAGGCATCCTTAGCCTTCTAAGTGTATTTAACAGGTCGTTTCCTTTCGTTGCAAGTTTTCTAATGTACATCCACCCTCCTTCCCCCCCACTCACTTGAGAGAGGCGAGGGCATTAGTTTTCCTGCGGTCCGAGTGCCAGTGCTGATTTCCAAAGTTGGGGGCACTCGGAGGTGGAGTGTCACTACTTTCGGGCTTTTGTTGCAGCCACCTATTAACTAACTTCTCTAATTTGTCAGTAGATAAACCATCCATTAGTTCTCGTGGAATGCCCTTCTGCCGGCCCAGCATCCAAAAACTGTTACGTTTATGATCTATATTTCGCCCACTTGGTTTCACTGAAAATGAGACCCTTTTGAATCTGTTGTGGTCCCGATTGGATAGGGGAGGGGTCGAACTGGCCACTGTGCGCCTCATTCCCCTTGTCTCAATTTTACTAGAGAGAGAAGTCACCGGTCCATATTTTCTCCCATAGTTAATTAATTCTTGAGCAACCTCCCCCCACGTCCATACTTTATAACCTGATTGCAAGTGGTTAGGGGTTGCAGCTCCTTCTAACACTGCCTGAATTCTTTCTCCCTGAGGCATAGCCTGTATTTTTCCTTGTAGCTGTATACCTATAGGCTTTAGTGATTCAGGAAGCCCCCTAATTAAAGGAGTCATCCTCTCAGGATCAACTGGCATCATCATAGGTGATTCATGATGTGGCTGTAGCTTTCTATCATACATCATTTGCAGGCAAGCAGCCTTTTGAACGCTTTCCACTAATTGATCAACGGTTCCAGTAATGGCAAGGGGGTCTCCCCTTTCTAGAGGGTTAAGACCACCTGCCCAATAGGCAGCTCTCTGTGTGAGGGACCAAGGAGCACGATTGTTACCAGTAGTTAAAAATACTCCTGGTCCCCAATAACCTTCAGCTTCCTTTTCAGTTAACAGTATTTGGTCTCCACCACTGAGACTAACTCTCCATACATACTCTGTTTCTGATTCTTTTGGAGAACGACTAAAATCTCTTTTCAGTTTTGCTAGCTCAGTAGCAGAGAAAGGGGTTTCTTTAATGTTCATTTGAGGATCTAAATCCTCGCCATTATCGTATGAATACTCAGTCTTTATTAAAGGACGCAACTGAGCTGGAGGAGCTTCTAATTTGTCAATATTTGCCTTCAAACCTTGCAATTCCTCCCTTGGATAAGTTTTCTCCTGAGGTGCACTAGTATCACTAGCATCCTTACCCATTAACACTTCCCTTAAAACCATTTGCAACAGATCAGAATTATGTTTTTCTCTTTCTAATTGCTTCTCTAGGTTTACAGTTTGATTTTGCAAAGCTTTTATCAATTCCTGACTTACTTTAACTGATTCTTGTAGCGCTTGTAAAGCTTGGCTCTCTGCTTTAAGCTGCTGGTCACGGAATTCTATGGCTGCAACCAGAGCCGAACCCAATACAGCACAAATAAATGCCTTTCCTTTTCCAGCTCGGGTACGAGCATTCTTTTGCAGAACACTAATACGGTCTGAAACACTCTGCAAGTTATGCCAGTTCTGCCGTGCCCAGTCTACCCCTGTAAACGAGGGTCTGGCACCATGTCTTTCTAAGAGGTCAAATAATACATCTTCACCTTTCATTGTGACTACACTGTCGCTCATTTCTTAATATGCAAAAAGAGCTACACGGAGAAAGAGAAAGAGTACAGTATCCAAAAGTTCGATTCAAACAGATGCAAATACTCAGATCGCTCCTCTGTTTACTGAGAGGAGCAGCAGAAGACAGAGGATCAAAGGAAATGCAAATACGTAAATAACTTCTCACTTCCCTGTGAAGCCACAGAGAGAAAAAAAAACTTCAAACCTAAGTTAGGAGGTACCCTTAAGTTTCGAAAATATCCAATAATCTTCACGGGTCCCAAAATTACTTAATAGGTTCCCAAGAGGCACACACATAAAAAGTTCCAAAGACACAGTTAAGTTTCCATATGTGGAGTGATCATCCTGGAGTGGTATTCACATCTAAGTTATCAAAATTATCACTCCTTGCAACTCCAGGAGGTGCACAAAGAAAAAGGATTAACTTTACTTAAAGTTCCCGCAAATGCAGTTAAGCAATATGCGGAGTGATTCTTCCTGGAGAGGCACATACGTGCGTACCCAGGAGGTATACACATTAAAGTTTCTAGAAGCAATCTTCCTGGAGAGACGCCGCAGCTCCAGGAGGTACACACAAGGAAAGAGGTTCAAATTTCAAACTTAAAACTCAATATTCAGAGTGATTCTTTCTGGAGAGGCACTCACATCTAAATTATCAAAAATGAATATCACTTCGGACAACTCCGGAAGGTACACACATCAACTATACCTGGAAGGGCAACACTCTCACTGTCGGGCATCCTGCCGACTACGCCATTAAAAATGTCACGCTCCAATATAAAGGAGGGAGACGAGGTTCTTTGATTATGTGTATACCCGATGGCGAGATTAAGACACAACGGGTCAAATGTTAGCCCAACCAGTTTATTACAATTACTAGTTGCTTAGGGATATGGGGAAGGGAAGGTGAGCGATAGAAAAAAAAGTCTAAGAAGCAAGGAGTCTTGATAGAAAGCAAGAGAGATATAATCACCACCGTGGGTCCAACGAGGTTCGTAGTCTCAGGAACTCGTCTGGTCACCGCGGTGGATGGGAGATAGCAGCAAGCAGGCCTCAGGGTCCGTCTTCGGGAGTTCTCCTCAAAGATTTTCTCTTTGGGAGTTCTTCCCCAGGAATTCTTCTCTTCTCCTCCCCAAAAAAATCCTTGGTTCAGTGAAGGCCTTTTATCCCCATTTCTCAGGTGTTTTTTCTTTTCTCTTGGTTTGTGCGACATGTCTGGCCTAACAGATAAGCCAGCAGCGGATGTTGCCTTCCTTGCCATGCAGGAGCATTGTTGTCTTT
This sequence comes from Oreortyx pictus, assembly GCA_036925125.1. Classification (NCBI taxonomy): domain Eukaryota; kingdom Metazoa; phylum Chordata; class Aves; order Galliformes; family Odontophoridae; genus Oreortyx; species Oreortyx pictus. Next base: position 10,569,016 of record JAUPFR010000020.1, on the reverse strand, counting down.
TTTTAGTGGTGGTCAGCTTCTCCAAGCCATACCCCCCCCCGGAAAAGACTATTTGCCCCTACTTTTGCTTATCTTTACAACCATAAGCAGCACCAGAAAAGGCCTTACGAAGCAAGCTTTGAGACAAAAGAAAGTAAAAAACAGTTTCTGTCTTTCACATGGAGAACTCCCGAAGAGGAAACGGAGAAGTTCCTGAGGGGGGAAACTGCAGACAAACCCTGAGGTCTGCTTGCTGCGAAGCTTCCCGGCTTTCTCCCATCCCCCACTGTGACCAGACAAGTTCCTGAGACCTACTACGAACCTCGCTGGACCCACGGTGGTGATTATATCTCTCTTGCTTTCTATCAAGACTCCTTGCTTCTTATCCCTTTTCTATCGCTCACCTTCCCTTCCCCATATCCCTAAGCAACTAGTAATTGTAATAAACTGGTTGGGCTAACATTTGACCCGTTCTGTCTTAATCTCACCATCAGGTATACACATAATCAAAGAATCTCGTCTCCCTCCTTTATATTGGAGCGTGACAGCAAGTTAAGAAATGAGTAGGTGGGGTTTAATATTCAGGATTCGAAGGACGCCTTTTCTGCCTGTTTTTGACAAAACAAAGTCTAAAGTTATTTGCCTTTGAGAAGAAAAACCCCAGTATGGGGAGGGTGATGGTGAACAGTCAGAAGAACTTGCCCTTCTGTGGGAATAAAAGAAAGTGTATTTAGAGCAGAAGCTGTGGAACAGGATAAACAGCATGAGAAAGGAAGGCTGAGAACCAAGGACACTTCCAGATGAAAAGGAAAACAAGCTCAAGTAAGCTGTGGGATGGCTGACTCTAATTGGAGGAAGAGTGCATGGCTTGGAACAACTCATGGAGCTGACCTTCAGCAGAGACTTTGCAGAACTAGGATGATATTGCAATCAAAAGTTACCTCCTCCAGGATGTGTTTTGCAGAACTGTTATCTGCTGGGAGTGTATTTAGAGTTGTTTTTCTTGAGGGTCTCTTCCAATGATTGTGCGCTATTTTCTATATGCCCCTGTCTTAAACACTATAAGAATAAGGCTGTCCAAGTAATAATAAAGTGAGCATGGTTTAACCATATTGGTGTATGCCATGCTTCTGGCCGTTTTCTCTGAAGACAAGTGGCGCCTGAACAGGGACAGGGAAGTGCACACTGGCGGTGGAGATGGACAGCGGTAGAGCTGTACCTCAAGCTTCTGTGGATCGACGTAAGTATCGGATGGAATATCGGACGGAAGTATCTGCAGGAGACCGGAGGAAACGGGGGGGGGGGGGGGAGAAGTAGCACTGTGAGGCAAGTGGATACAGTAGCAGGAGCGGGGTAGGGGTCGTGACCCTACGGGCCCGTGGCTCGTCAAGGATTGCTAGCGTAAAGATAAAGAAAGGATGGAAGTAGGAGCAGCAATCCAACTTTTGTTTAGTTTACTCTCTAAGAGAGGTATATCTAGCAGCATTAAGAAGCTGTGGGACTGCGGCACAGCCCGACTGAACTACAGAGAGGTTGTTTCCTGTGCGCCAGCACCATTCTGCAGGACAGAAGGTGAGCAGTCGGGAACTGTGGGGAGTGCACTAATGAAGGAGAAAGAAGTACATCTCGAAGCATTACGAATAATTTTAAAGCTTCAGAATCTACCTGTATCTAGCTCAGCATTAGCTACTTCTCTTAAATGTATAAGAATGTCCCCAAGTTTCCGATAACTAGGTTTTCTTTTGATGAGGAGCTTTGGGACAAAAATGGCATAGCACTCTGGGAGTCTGCTACTAAAGACAAAACGGCCGCCAAACTTTTCCCCGTGTGGCGCCAAATTTTGGAAGCGCTCAAACAAACTCGACAAGGAAGGGCAAATTCTTCCGACTGTTCCCCATGGCCCCCACTCCAACCCCGCCGCCGCCCCTCGGCACGGGAAGCAGCTCCTGCCGGGACTCGATCCGTGATTCCAACCTCAACCCCGCCCTGGGAGCAGGTTACTCGCCACCTCCTGCCGCACCCCCGCCCCCCCCGCCCCCCCCCCCTCCGCTCGTTGCGCCGCTGCAGCTCGTCTCCCCCCTCCCCGCCGCAAGTCGCGCCGGTGCTGCCCTCCGCCCCGCCCACGTCGCTTGCCGCTCCCAAAGGATCACTTTGATCCCGGTCCAGTAAATCCTGACGATAATTTGAAGGGGACGAGAGACAGGAATGTTGTTGCACCCACAGTGTACTACGGTGCTTTAGAGCAGTGCAGGCTGGTGTCCCGACTCGATGTAGGGATAACTCAGAAAATGAAGTGTTACAATTGTGAGGAACTCTGTCAAGTACAAAAGGACTGTAAAAAGCTTAGGCAAGCTTGTGCTCTTCCGCCTCAACCCTGTCCCCGGTGTGGGAAGGGGCTACACTGGGCGAGAGACTGCCGATCTCAATTCCCTGTTGCTGCACGGCCCTCTGATCTGTCGGGAAACGGGAAGATGAGCGCGAGCCCGCGCGCTTTGACAACAAATACGGTCTCGAATCAGCCAGCCCCTGCCTGGCCAGCTTACTGAGACCAGCTACCGCCGGCAGCGCAGGAGTAGATGTGGCCACCGCCCAGTCAGTGACGCTGACCAATACCAACGTGACTCTTATCCCAGCAGCTGTCATGGGCCCCCTCGGGAACGGGTGCAGAGCCCTCTTGTTAGGACGTTCTTCTGTTACACAGATGGGACTTTCACTGGGAGTTACAGATGCTGACATTAACCATCAAAGCCCTGCACAGAGGTATCATTGTACTGTTTTAACACAAGGAATGCTTAAGAGCCCAACAATATGCCAATTGACTGTGGCAAATGCACTACAACCAGTAGGAGAGGCTAGGCCTCACGTCCTTATTTATCGTTACATGGATGATATATTAATAGCAGCAAAACAAGAAGAGATATTTGCAATGCTAATGTGACGAGATTGACATCGTTTACAAATTTTACAAGCTTCTGAACCAGATTGCATCTACATACCCACTACTAAAACAGATCTAGCTTGGATGCTCGTGCATTCACTTGCTTTGCAAACTGCTATGGCAGATTATATCGGACAAACCTTCATTCATCCCCACAAACATCAGTTACTGCATAATTTGAGTGATATGTCCCTTACTAGAAATGTTTTACTTTCCCATGTTCCAATACCTAATGCTGTTACTGTATTTACAGATGGCTCACGCAAGACACACCGAGCACAGGCAAGACACCTGTTCTCTCGCTCTCTCCCTCTCCGTGGTGCTTCCGGCTGTGCTTCCGGGAACACAGATACACTCAGAGCCTGCGCGGGTCGCCCTCCCCCTCCCTGGCTCCCTTCCTTCCGGCGCGCCAGTGTTCGAATGAGAGGCGGCTGCATTCCTTAGCCTAAATGGTCGCCGGGAGGGGTGAGTTCATTCCCCTTATCTCTAACATCTCTTTCTGTAGCGCCTCTACCTCAAATAAAGGCTCTGTCACCGCTTTTGCTTGCTTTACACTAGAAATGTTTTACTTTCACATGTTCCAATACCTAATGCTGTTACTGTATTTACAGATGGCTCCGGAAAGACACACCAAGCAGTGGTTCTCTGGCATGTGACTGCTACATGATGGCAGTCGGACGTGCTTATCATTGATGGGTCGCCTCAAGTTGTAGAGCTTGCTGCAATGAATCGAGCCCTTCAAATTTTTGCAGATCAATGTATCGTGGTTTTATGATTTTTGGTATATTATTGATATTCCACATCATAACATAATGCGGTGTAATGGGAGCTAAAGGGTTAATGCTCTAGCTGCGTGGATCATCAATAGTTACGGATATGCCTGTCTCAAAAGAGAGGAAGAACTACATTCCCCAGAGGACTGTGCAATGCTTTGTATTTTTATGTGTTTCTGCCCAGAGGAAAAGATAAAAACTCTCTGCGGTCATGGGACCATCTCTCTTCCCTTCGGGATCAGCTCAGCAGTGGGTGTTTGTTGCAGCCGTCCACCTTCAGTGTTTAGCGTAAGGCCTTCGGTTTATCAGACACTCTCTCTCTCTCTTGCTCATTTTATTTGATTCATTAGCCTCAATTCCAATTATATTGTATTATATTGTGTGATTTTACTTTTTGATATTTTATTTATTAGCTTTCCTCCTCAGATCGTTGCCACTGTTTTGTTTCAAGGCCCATCTCCCTTTTCCCTTTTTCCTTTCCCCCTTCTCCTTGTCCGGGGTGTGGGCCCGTGGATCCCCTGCCTCAATTGTCATAGAACCGGGCCAAACCAGCCCACAAACTGTTGACATTGGTTAATTGATTAATATAATAACTAATTCTTTGTATGTTGCAGGTATGATTCAGCGAATTGAGGGATCTTTTCTTAAGGAAGTTGACAACCTTGTTTTGTTTGCGTGGCTCAAGCAAGTTTTTCATTATGTCTCACCATACTCTCCCTTATTTTATTATGCATATTTGATCACATACTACACTGCCTGGTCCGTTAACTGAGGGCAACCATAAGGCTGATCAAACCACTGTCGTCTTTGCTACACCTCAATTATTTCAACAGGCATGACTCTCCCATCAATTTCTCCATCAGGATAGGAGAACCTTACAAAAACAATTCTAATTGACAGTGGACCACGCCTATGACATTATTCTAACGTGCCCAGGCTGCCAGGCAGTCGCCCCTTTGCCTCAACTAGGGACAAACCCCCGTGGCACAGCACCTCTTCAACTCTGGCAAACAGATGTCATTCCTGTTCACGAATTTGGCCGTCTCAAATGTGTTCATGATAATGGTTTTTTTTTAAAAAAGAGGGGGAATACAGGAGACATGGCACAAGAAACGTTATATAAGACTTCGCTTGTGCTGAATTTTTTGAATCCTGATCATACAGATTCACCTCGAGTAGGCTGTCATTTTGGGGCCTCCCCAGTGCTCAAGGAACGGCCTATGGTTAACATTCAGAATATGGCCACAGGGCATTGAGAATGTCCCTTGCCACTGATAACTTAGGGTCGGGGATATTCTTGTGTTTCCACAGGGACTAGCCCTATATGGATTCTAGCATGATACATTTGGCCTCAGCTCAAGGCAGAAAATAGCATCCAGCCCTCATAATAGCTGGGATTGTGTGTTTCTTATTTTTTTGCAAATTGTTGTATTGTAAATAACTTATGGATGCCATAGTGAGTGATGAGAAACAGCTGGATTATTCACTGGATGGTATCTCAGTAACAACACTGGTCATGGTATGATAAAAATGGGTGATTTTCCTGTGTTACCAATGTCGCCTTAAAAATTAGAATTATTAGGTATTATTTAGGTTGTTGTATGCTGCTTTTTCTATTTTTAGTGGTAGATTAAATATAAAAATGAACAGGATTTGATGTTTCCACTGTTGGAATCCATGGAAATAACCTTTTTAGTTTAGTTTTATCCTTTCATCATTGGTTATCATGCTATTAGCCTTTTCTTAGTGTGTCAAGACAAAACCTGGAAAGGAATCACAGGCAAAGGGATGACACTGTACTATAGAACAATTCACTCTCTTTCATCCACTAATCAGAATTTTAAAAATATGACTATGCATCACTTGACACAAAAGCACACACTATCTTACTTCGATTCAACATATTTTAATAGAGAATGCTTGATTATTGCCCAACAGATATTTTAGTTCACTGATTCTTTCAATTAGCACCTATATCAGGGACCTAAAGGCCCCTGACAGAAGAACGATCTTGGTAAGGAACAAAGTATTCTGATAGTTTTAAGGCAACTGATATTTATGACTATAAGCATTTTTTTAGAGAGAGCTGACCTTAGTAGTTTATTCTGTTTTGCAAGCAGATGTTCCACTTGGGCTCTGTATCACGCACTGGCCACGCAGCTGCAGTGGACAAATGGAAAAAACTCTGCAGACCCTGAGAAGAGTAAAAGCAGGAGAGAATCTGTGATGGGTGAGAGAGGAAAAGTGCACCTTGAAGCAGGGGACACCCTGCTGGCACTACCTATCGCATCCACCGCCAGCATGTTCCTTCTGTGTCTCTTCTCTGTTGACTTGCCATTTCTCAATGCGCTTGTTTAGGGAGTTTCTGCTTCGTGCTTATACTTATCTAAAATGGATGTCTGTGAGTGTGTGTTGACTAAAACTCTAACCCTCAGTGTTGCTGTGAATGCATAGTTTGCTTGCCTCTGCTCCTGAGACATCCTGTCTCTCAGATCCAAACATACCCTGAAACAGCACCGCTCAAGCTGTAGCCACAATCACCAAGCCAGGATGTTAGCTGGCAAAGGAAAGCAATACCACTAGCGATGCTCCAGGAGGCTTGCCCACTGATGTTGATTGTATCCAACAGGCAACTTCACAAAGTTGTGACACCACTGATCTTCCATTATTAACCAAAGGTATGATTGTGAGGATTTTTAAGGGCACGTGTTGTGTGAATCTTAGGGAACATTAAAAAATCACTATATCAGAGTATATAAAAATTGAAGATTCTTCCTAATCAGTTACTGCTTCACACAGAATGGGACCCTCAGGGATTCTTTTCCCAGGTTGCATTAACTTAAGCCGTAGGTGAAACATATGTTTGTTCTTTTGTTAATAAGTTTAATAATATTTCTTGTCTTATTATATGATTGCCTTGTATCTTTTCTTACATTCAGCGTGTTAAATATTGAAGCCTTGACTAAGTTGTGATAACCTAAATGAACCTTTCAATGCTGTTACAAAGTGTTACTCAAAATGAAGAAAGCTCTAAATCAGGTGGTTGGGATACTGTGTATAAGGTATGATTATGTTATTAATACTATTTGTGTTTGCTGATAAATCAAAAAACAAAAAATATATATTTGAAAAAGGGGGAATTGTGGGAATAAAAGTGTATTTAGAGCAGAAGCTGTGGAACAGGATAAACAGCATGAGAAAGGAAGGCTGAGAACCAAGGACACTTTCAGATGAAAAGGAAAACAAGCTCAAGTAAGCTGTGGGATGGCAAACCCTAATTGGAAGAAGAGTGCATGGCTTGGAACAACTCATGGAGCTGACCTTCAGCAGAGACTTTGCAGAACTAGTACAATATCACAATCAAAAGTTACCTCCTCTGGGATGTGTTTTGCAGAACTGTTATCCGCCGGGAGTGTTTTTAGAGTTGCTTTTCTCGAGGCTCTCTTCCAATGATTGTGCGCTATTTTCTATATGCCCCTGTCTTAAGTGCTATAAAGAATAAGGCTGTCCGGGTAATAATAAAGCGAGTATGGTTTAACCATACTGGTGTATGTCATGCTTCTGGCTGTTTTCTTCGATGACACCCTTCCTTGTCAAATGTGTTTGAACACTTCCAGTATTTGGTGCCAAACTGGTAAAAGCTTAACAGCCGTTTTGTCTTTAGTAGTTGCAGCATTCAAGGGTTTCATGCCAATTTTGTCCCAAAGCTCCCCATCAAAAAATAACCCACTTTTCAGAAACTCTGGGACAATTTTGTTTATCCATTTAAGAAAAGTAGCTAATGCTGAGATAGATACAGATGGATTCTGAAACTTCAAAATTCTCTGTAATACTTTGAGATGCATTTGTTGCTCCTTTGTTACTTAACTCCCTGTAGTTCCTGACGACTCACCTTCTGTCCTGAAGAAGGGCTCTGGCATGCACAAAACAATCTCTCCTCAGTTCGGTCAGGTGATGCTGCCTGACCAGGCTCTTTGAGCCTTGGCTTCATTCACCCCAAACAGTAGGCGCCATTTACAGCATCTGAGGCACAGACTCAGATATGGACAATCCAAACTGTTTATTACAGGTTCTAAATTCCCTTATATAAATTCACAAGCTTTCAGTTTTAACATTCCCACCCACTTTTACATGTCAACAAAACATTCCATAAACACTCCTTAACTGTGTATGCAGGCACTTTTCGAACTAGTCGTGAGTCATTCTTAGCCATGTTCTCTTCTTCCAAACAGGGTCAACAACATGCAGCCATCACACAGCTTACTTTACTTTGCTTTTCTATTCTTCTGAGGTGTCCCTGTTTCTTAGCCTTGCTTTCTCATCACATTTATCTTGCTCCATTTCAGTGGTTTACAAATTGCGATATGTCTCAGTCCTTTCTCGAATATGTCCCGTGCTGTATTGTGATCGGAGGAAACGGCCAGAGTCATGACACACACCGATATGGTTAACTATGTGTCATGGTTTTATGATTTTTGTTATATTATTGATATTCCACATCATAACATCATGCAGTGTATTGGGAGCTAAAGAGTTAATGCTCTAGCTGTGTGGATCATCAATAGTTACGGATATGTCTGTCTCAAAAGAGAGGAACTATGTTCCCCAGAGGACTGTGCAATGCTTTGTATTTTTACATGTTTCTGCCCAGAGGGAAAGATAAAAACTCTGCAGTCACAGGACCGTCTCTCTTCCCTTCGGGATCAGCTCAGCAGTGGGTGTTTGTTGCAGCCGTCCGCCTTCAGCGTTAGCGTAAGGCCTTCGGTTTATCAGACACTCTCTCTCTCTCTTGCTCATTTTATTTGATTCATTAGCCTCAATTCCAATTGTATTGTATTATATTGTGTTATTTTGCTTTCTGCTATCTTATTTAGTAAATTAGCTTTCCTCCTCAGATTGTTGCCGCTGTTTTGTTCCTAGGCCCATCTCCCTTCTCCTTTTTTTCCCTTTCCCCCTTACTCTTCCCCAGGGCATAGGCCCATGGGTCCCCTGCCTCAATCGTCACGGTACTGGGTCAAACCGGCCCGCAAAGTGTTGACATTTTCTGTCGCCCAACGTGAAGCAAGAGGGACTGTTAGCTGCCTTACTTAGCTGCCTTACTTTTAGAGTGAATCTCTCTGCTCTCAGAGAGATTAGAAAGCTCTCAGAGAGTTAGAAAGCTCTCAGAGAATTAGAAAGCTTATCAGTACTGCAGGAGCTGTAATCAATAACATGGCCTTGAAATCCAGGCGTACTGCCAATTCTTCTGGGATATTTGTAAACATTTTTGGGTGCTGCCAGCTTGTTTCAGTAAAGAGGAAAACAACCTTTTTTCTGTTTCTGTTGAAACTGCCCCTACAGGGATTGTATTTCACTACTTTTTCCCTTTTAATGCTCAAAACGTACTGGAACTTGATTAAGCTTGCCAGACAGATCCATGGAGCTTGGTGCCTATATGATAAACTAAAAGCAATGATGGAGACACCTGCCAGATACCTAGGCACCCCGGCTAATGTAACAAACAATACAGTGTTACCAAACAATATGATGTTAACAAACCATACGATGTTTGAATGGGTGTCAAGGTTCCCCTCTCAGTTCCTAATGCATGTTTAGGTTGCCAGCCTATGGACTGTGATATCAGTCTCCCTGAATGTAATAGGATTTTACATCATGTGGAGGAAGGTTTTCCCAGAAACAGAGAATGTTGAATGGCAGGGAATGTGGAGAGTTTTAGGAAAGAAATTAGAAGCATGGGGACCCCCGGTGCCATGGGATTTTACTCCTGAACTATTGCGGGATCCTGAGGAGCTAGGCCTGTATCTGAGTAAGAGGTGGTGTGGCTCAGAAAGATCTGAGGTAGAACAGCTTATTTGGGGCTTGGCTTATGCATACTGATGTATATATACTGCTCTGGAGAGAGAGAGTATCCAAACTGAGGCCCAAACTGAAAAGGAAAACCTCCCAGTCAAACCTGGCCAGCCACAGGAAGCACGGGTATCAGTGTTGATTGCCCCTGTGGAAGGCCAGAAATGGAAATGCAAAGAAGAAGAGGTGGCGAAAGAAGAGGAAGATCCAGGCAAGGGGGCCTCCACAACCCCACCACCACCATCGAGAAACACAACAAAGAAAAGTGAGAGACATGGAGGATATAGTGATGGTAAGGACGATGAGGGAGTCACTGTTACCACGTTTCGTCGACCCATGAGAATGTCTGAGATCCACGGCTCAAGAAAGGAGTTTATTCAGCGTCCAGATGAGACTATTGTCACTTGGTTGCTTCGGTGTTGGGACAACGGGGCCAACAGCGTGTCCCTTGATAGTAACGAAGCTCGCCAACTAGGAAACATTGCCCGAGATCCGGCTGTTGACAGAGGGATCAGCAGGTATATGGAAGGAATCGCCAGCCTCTGGCAACGAATGCTAGTAGCTGTGAGAGAAAGATATCCCTACAAGAGTGACCTGGCACCTAAAGTGAAAAGATGGAAAACTATTGAAGCATCCAGTATTTGAGAGAAATGGCTGTGGTGGAAATGCTGTATGATCCCACATTTGATCTTGACGATTGGGACCATGATCTGGAGAAAGTAAGGAGTACACCCGAAATATGTCAGAAGCTTTCAAAAACAGCACCAGAAAGGTATGCCGGTACACTAGTGACAACATTCAATAGACATGAGGACCAAGACAGAAAACTCCCAGTTTTTGAACTGATTCTTACACTTCAAAACTTTGAACTAAAATTTCTGCCATCACACACTTAAATTTCAGCCCTATCAAAGGAAGAAGGAGAAATAGAAGACATACTGGAAAAATGATCATTATCTCGACGGATTAATAGGGATGAACCAGTGGCAGCTATCAGAAGCAAACACCTTCCTGCTCGAGCAAATGACAGCACTAACTTCATGTCATGTGCGACTCTGTGGAGTTACATGCAAATGGAGACGATATGAAGGAAAGGCATAAAAAACCTACTCGCACACTGCAAGCATAGGCGAGAGAATTACAATGCAGACCAACTACCAATGAAATTGTTCCTATCACTGCAGGTAACCAATAGAGGGGCCCTGCCCTCAGCCAGAGGAGGGAGAGGGATAATAAGAGTGTATTGGACTGGGTGGGTTCAATGGCCTAGCACATCAGAACCACAAAAATATAAGGCACATCTGGATACTGGTGCACAGTGTACACTAATGCCCTCGTGTTATAAAGGGACAGAATTGATTTATATCTCTGGAGTGACTGGGGGCTCTCAGGAATTGTCTGTGTTGGAGGCAGAAATAAGCCTCACTGGAAAAGACTGGCAGAAGCATCCTATAGTGACCGAACAGGGGGCCCTTCAAGGATCCCAAAGGGTATCAATGGGATTTTGGAATAGCTGCTGTAGATGCAGACAACATTAAGCAGCTATCTGTTCTGCCTGGCCTGTCAGAAGATCCGACTGTTGTGGGGTTGCTACAAGTGGAGGAGCAACAGGTACTGATTGCTACAAAAACGGAGCACAGATGGCAATACCACACTGACAGGGATTCCTTGCTCCCCATTCATAAATTGATTCGACAGCTAGAGAGCCAGGGAGTGATCAGCAAAACTCACCTTTTAACAGCCCCATATGGCCGGTGCGTAAAGCCAGTGGAGAATGGAGGTTGACGGTAGATTACCGTGGCCTGAATGAAGTCACACCCACACTGAGTGCTGCTGTGCCGGACATGCTTCAACTCCAATATGAACTAGAGTCAAAAGCAGCCAAGTGGTATGCCACTACTGACATTGCCAATGCCTTCTTTTCAATTCCTCTGGCCACAGAATGCAGGCCGCAGTTTGCTTTCACCTGGAGGGGTGTTCAACACACCTGGAACCGTTTGCCCCAGGGGTGGAAACACAGCCCAACAAGAGGGGTGGAAACACAGCCATGGGTTGATCCAAACTGCATTGGAACAGGGCGATGCTCCTGAGCACTTACAATACATTGATGATATCATTGTTATATGGGGAAATACAGAAGGGGAAGTTTTCGAGATCTGGAAAAAATAATCCACATCCTACTGCGAGCTGGCTTCGCTATTAAGCGAAGCAAAGTGAAGGGGCCTGCACAGGAAATCCAGTTCCTAGATATAAAGTGGCAAGATGGACGTCGTCACATCCCTACAGATGTGATTGACAAAATCACTGCCATGTCTCCACCCACCAGTAAGACAGAGACCCAAGCTTTTCTGGGTGTAGTGGGTTTTTGGAGAATGCATGTTCCAAACTATAGTCTCATTGTGAGCCCTCTCTTTCGGGTGACGCGGAAGAAGAATGATTTTGTATGGGGTCCTGAGCAGCAACAGGCTTTTGAGCAAATCAAGCAGGAGATAGCCCGTGCCGTGGCCCTGGGGCTAGTGCGGACGGGACAGGATGTAAGGAACATCCTCTACACTGCTGCTGGAAAGGAAGGTCCCACTTGGAGTTTGTGGCAAAGAGCTTCTGGAGAGACCCGAGGCCGACCCCTGGGATTATGGAGTCGAGCATAAAGGGGGTCTGAAGAGCACTACACTCCAACTGAGAAGGAGATCTTAGCCGCGTACGAGGGGGTTCGAGCTGCTTCCGAAGTAATCAGTACTGAAACACAGCTCCTTCTGGCACCTTGGTTGCCAGTGCTGAACTGGATGTTCAAAGGAAACGTTCCCTCCACCCATCATGCTACTGATGCCAGATGGAGTAAATGGATTACATTGATTACACAGCGAGCTCGGACGGAGAACCTCAAACATCCAAGAATCCTGGAGGTGATCGTGGATTGGCCTGAAAGTAGAAATTTTGAAACATTACCAGCAGAAGAGGTATTGCATGCTAAAGAGGCCCCGCCATGCAGTGAACTACCAGTCAATGAAAAGAGAGATGCCCTGTTCACAGATAGATAGTGTTGTATTGTGGGAAAGCACCATAGATGGAAATCTGCTGTGTGGAGCCCTACGTGACGAGTTGCAGAAGCCACTGAAGGAAAAGGAGAATCAAGCCAATTTGCAGAGGTAAAGGCTGTCCAGCTGGACTTAGATATTGCTGAACGTGAAAGGTGAAATCTTTATACTGACTCATGGATGGTAGTAAATGCTTTCTGGGGGTGTTTATAGTAGTGGGAACGAAATGACCGGCAGCGAAGGGGTAAGCCTATTTGGGCTGCTGAACTGTGGAAAGATATTGCTGCCCAAATAAAGAATATGGTTGTAACAGTGCGCCATGTAGATGCTCATGTGCCTATAAGTCAGGCTACTGAAGAACAACAAAATAACCATCAGGTAGATTGAGCTGCCAAAGTTAAGGAGGGTCAAGTAGACTTGGACTGGCAACATAAGAGTGAATTATTTCTAGCTTGCTGGGCCCATGAGACCTCGGGCCATCAAGGAACATGTAAGTGGGCTAGAGACCGAGGGGTGGACTTAATTATGGACGCTATTGCACAGGTTATCCATGACTGTGATACATGGGCCACAATTAATCCAAGAAGATGAAACCTATCTTAATAAGATATTGGAAAGCAAAATAACACAATATAATACAATATAATTGGAATTGAGGCTGATGAATCAAATAAAATGAGCAAGAGAGAGAGTGTCCGATAAACTGAAGGCCTTACGCTAATGCTGAAGACGGATGGCTGCAACAAACACCCACTGTTGAGCTTGATCCCGAAAGGAAGAGAGAGACTCCCACGACTGCAGTTTTTATCTTTCCCTCTGAGCAGAAACACATAAAAATGCAAAGCATCACACAGTCCTCTAGGGAATGTAGTTCTTCTCTTCTGAGACAGGCATATCCATAGCTATTGATGATCCACAGAGCTAGAGCATTAACTCTTTAACTGCCAATACACAACATGATGTTATGATTTGGAATATCAATGGTATAACAAAAATCATAAAGCCATGACATTATGCATGCTTTAGTACCTGGACAGCCTCGTTTTTATAGCACTTAAGACAGGGGTGTATAGGAAACAGCGCACAATCATTGGAAGAGAGCCTCGAGAAAAGCAACTCTAAAAACACTCCCGGCGGATAACAGTTCTGCAAAACACATCCCAGAGGAGGTAACTTTTGATTGTGATATTGTACTAGTTCTGCAAAGTCTCTGCTGAAGGTCAGCTCCATGAGTTGTTCCAAGCCATGCACTCTTCTTCCAATTAGGGTTTGCCATCCCACAGCTTACTTGAGCTTGTTTTCCTTTTCATCTGAAAGTGTCCTTGGTTCTCAGCCTTCCTTTCTCATGCTGTTTATCCTGTTCCACAGCTTCTGCTCTAAATACACTTTCTTTTATTCCCACATTGTATTGCCCCACACAACAATATTGTCAATATACTGCAGATGCTCGGGAGCACCCCCCTGTTCCAGTGCAGTTAGGATCAACCCATGCAATTGGTTGGGCTGTGTTTCCAGTCCTGGGGAAAATGGTTCCAGGTGTACTGAAAGCCCCTCCAGGTGAAAATAAACTGTGGCCTACATTCTATGGCCAAAGGAATTAAAAGGAAGGCATTGGCAATGTCCTTGGTGGCATACCACTTGGCTGCTTTTAATTCCAGTTCATACTGGAGTTGTAGCATGTCTGGTACAGAAGCACTCAGTGGCGGAGTGACTGCATTCAGGCCACGGTAGTCTACCATCAGCCTCCAATCTCCACTGGCTTCATGCACTGGCCATATGGGCCTGTTTAAGGTGAATGTGTTTTGCTGATCACTCCCTGGCTCTCTAGCTGATTAATCAATTTATGAATGGGGAGCAAGGAATCCCTGTTAGTGTGGTACTGCCATCTGTGCACCGTTTTTGTAGCAATTGGTACATATTGCTCTTACACTCATAGCAGCCCCACAACAGATGGACCATCCAACAGGCCAGGTAAAACAGACTGCTTCTTAATGTCATCTGTGTCTACAGCAGCTATTCCAAAAGGCCACCAATACCCCTTGGGATACTTAAAATAACCCCTTTTGAGGTAATCAGTACCAAGTATACACGGAGCCCCTGGGCCAGTCACAATATGGTGCTTTTGCCAGTCTCAACCAGTGAGGCTTATTTCTGCCCCCAACATACTCAATTTTTGAGAACCCCCAGTCACACCAGAAATCTACGTTGGTTCTGTCCCTTGGTGACTCAAGGGCATTAGAGTACACTGTCCACCAGTGCCTTACCTTTCTGTGGGTCTGATGTGCTAGGCCATCGAATCCACACAGTCCAATAAACTCTATTATCTGTATTATCCCTTTCCCCCTTCAACTGAGGGCAGGGCCCCTCTATTGGTTACCTGCAGTAACTGGAGCAATTGCATTGAACTGTGTCCAGTTCTGGGCTCCCCAGTATAAAAAAGACAGGGATCTCTTGGAAAGAGTCCAGCGGAGAGCCACAAAGATGGTGAAGGGCCTGGAGGATCTCCCCTATGAAGAAAGGCTAAGTGAACTGGGTCTCTTTAGCCTTGAGAAAAGAAGACTGAGAGGGGATCTGATCCAGGTTTATAAATATCTGAGGTGTGGGGGACAAAGTGGCGAGGCCAGACTCTTTTCAGAAGTGTGTGGAGACAGGACAAGGGGAAACAGACAGAAGCTGCAGCACAGGAGGTTCCCCACGAATGTGCACAAGAACTTCTTTACAGTGAGGGTGACGGAGCACTGGAACAGGCTGCCCAGGGGGGTTGTGGAATCTCCTTCTCTGGAGATATTCAAGACCCACCTGGATGCCTACCTGTGCGACCTGGTGTGGGGAACCTGCTTTGGCAGGGGGGTTGGACTCGATGATCTCTTGAGGTCCCTTCCAACCCCTATGATTCTATGATTCATTGGTGGTTAATCTGTGTTGTAACTCTCTCATCCATGTTCGTATTACAGGAGTGGGTTTCTTATGCCACTTTTTCCATGTCTTCTCCGTGCTCACATAAGTAACTCTACAAGGCAGCACATGACATAAATATTGGATGATGCACGCCAGGAGGAAGCCAATTTGATCAGCCCTTCCAGCAGGCTGTCTTGATAATCCTGATCCTCATCTTATACTGCCACGGGTTTATCCCTATTAATCAATAGAGAGAGCATACTGTCTTGCTTGTCCTACTTCTTCTCCATTCTATCTAGTCTTTCTGCAACTTTTGATGTGGCTGAAATGTAAGTGTGAGATGAAGGAAACTCATGTTCAAATTTTTGAAGAGTAATAATTAGTTCATGCACTTGGGGTCTTCTCTGTTGGATACTGGATACCTTTTTCAGAAGTGGTCCACCTTTTCATCTCAGGCTCTAGATCATTCTTGAAGGCATATCTTTCTCTTACGGCTAATAATACTTGTTCCCAGAGGGTGGCTTCTCCCTCCAGACATCTACTAATTCCTCTGTCAATAGCTGAGTCTCTGCTGATGTTTCCTAATTGGGGACCTTCATTACCATCCAAAAACATGCTATTGGCTCCAATGTCCCAACAATTAAGCAACCAGGTGACAATTGTCTCATTTGGGCACCATGCAAACTTTTTTCTTGAGCCTTGAATTTCAGTCATTTCCAGAGTAAATCAAGTAGTGGTAACAGTAACTTCCTCCTCCTCACTCTCATCTTCTCATTTATTCATTTTTTCCATTGCCTTTCCCGACAATGGTGGTTTTGGGGAGGGCCTCATGCCTGGATCTTCCTCTACTTCTTCCTCTTCTTGTTCTTTCTGTCCTAGGCGTGATGACACACCATTTCCATTTCTTTCCTTCCACAGGGGCAACTGATAATGATACTGGCGCCTCCTGTGGTTGATCAGGCTCAACTTGGGAATTTCCCATTTTGTCTCAAATCTCAGCTTGGAAACTCTCTCTCTCTAAAATAGTATTTAGATAGAGCTTGATAAGCAAAAGCCAAGCCCCAAATAAGCCGTACCTCCTCAGTTCTACCTAAGCAGCACCATCCTTGAATCAGAATCTCAGAATTGTAGGGGTTGGAAGGGACCTCCAGAGATCACTGAGTCCAACCCCCCTGCCAAAGCAGGCTCCCTAGACCAGGTTGCACAGATAGGCATCCAGGCGGGTCTTGAAAGGGAGGTGTTCCATACTCTTTATCATCTTTGTGGCACTCCGCTGGACTCTTTCCAGGAGATCCCAGTTTTTTTTTTTTTTTTGTACTGGGGAGCCCAGAACTTGACACAATACTCCAAGTGAGGCCTGACCAGGACAGAGTAGAGGGGGAGGATCACTTCCCTTGACCTGCTGGACACGCTCTTCTTAATGCACCCCAGGATGTCATTGACCTCCTTAGCCACCAGGGCACACTGCTGGTTCATGGCCAGCCTGTCCTCCACCAGGACACCCAGGTTCCTCTCCTCCAGCAGGTCACCCCCAACCTGTACTGGTGCATGCGATTATTCCTCCCTAGGTGCAAGACTATACTTTCTCTTGTTAAATCTCATCTGGTTTCTTTCTGCCCAGTTCTCCAGCCTGTCCAGGTCTTGCTGAATGGCATCAGAGACTTCTGGCATGTCAGACATTCCTCCCAGCTTTGTATCATCAGCAAACTGGATGAGGGTGGCCACTCTATCCCCTCATTCAAGGTCACTGATGAAGATGTTGAACAGGACTGGACCCAGCACCAACCCCTGAGGAACACTGCTAAGTACAGGCCTCCAAGTGGACTCTGCGCCACTGATCACAACCTTCTGAGCTCTGCCAGTCATACAGTTCTCAACCCACCTCACTGTCCACTCATCTATTCCACACCTTCTCAGATTTGTTATAAGGATGCTGTGGGAGACAGTGTCAAATGCCTTGCTGAAATCAAGGTAGACTACATCCACAGTTTTCCCTCATCCACCCAGCCAGTAATGACATCATAGAAGGCCACCAGGTTGTTCAAGCACAACCTCCAGCTGGTGAACCCATGCTGACTACTCCTGATAACTCTCTTTTCTTCCAAATGCCTGGAGACGGCATTCAGAAAAAGCTGTTCCACCACTTTTCCAGGGATGGAGATGAGGCTGACTGGCCTGTAGTTAGCCAGATCCTCTTCCTTGCCCTTTTTGAAGACCAGAGTGACATTGACTATCCTCCAGTCTTCAGGCACCTCTCCCATTCTCCAAAACCTCTCAGAGATGAGAGTGGTTCAGCAATCACCTCTGCTAACTCCCTCAGCACACATGGATGCATCCCATCATGGCCCATGGATTTACATACATCGATGTCTCCGCCTTCTCTGCATCCCCCCTTACCAGAACACCCCCCTCATTTAGTAGGGGACCCACATTTTCACTAGTCTTCCTTTTACTGTTGACATACTTCAAAAAACCTTTTTTATTAACCTTTATCTCCTAAGCCAGATCCAATTCCAAGTTGGCTTTGGCCTTCCTCATCGCATTCCTGCAGGCCCTGACAAAGTTCCTATATTATTCCAAAGCAGTCAGGCCCTTTTTCCACATTTCATGGACCTTTCTCTTCCTTTTGAGTTTATGCATGAACTCCTTGCTCATCCACACAGGTCTGCTGCCATCCTTGCCCAATTTCTTATTCACAGGGATGCACTAATCCTGAGCTGCCCCTGACCTTCACTTCCCTAACTAGCCCATCCTTATTACTTAGAACAAGGTCCAGTAACACCCCACTCCTCATCAGCTCCTCTACCACCTGCATCAGAAAGTTATCTTCAACACACTTCAGGAACCGTCTGGAGCGTGCGTGCCTGGCCATGTTGCTTTCTCAATAAATAACTGGTTAATTGAAGCCCCCCGTAAGAATCAGTGTGTGAGATCGCCAGGCTACTTCCAGCTGCATATGGGGCCCTCTGTTCCCCTGAGAAGGGAACTGCCTACCACAATTACCATTCTGCCTTTCCTGGCAGAGGCAGTCTCAAAGCATGGGGATGACTGCCTTGCTCTAGTCCCCCTCACAGGCAGATCCTCCCTCTCCTACCCACTCACCTCCTCATCAGTTTCCAGCACCCCAAACCTATTGCTTAGGGGGACCTGGGGAAGCGGTGTAGGTAGGCAGGGGGTGCGCACTTGACTGCGAGCCAGGACTCTTTTACAACCCTCTTCATTTGTCAGATCTGTCTGACTGTGACAGGACAGGGGACCCATCACTTTTCTGAGGGTATCTCCCTAGCACCCCTCCCTCTGTCCCACCAGCAAATCACTGCAGCAGTCAATCTCCTGCTCACACTTCCCTGATGGCTCTCAATCTCTCCACCTCCTCCCTGAGCTCCACCACCAGGCTGAGCAGCTCATCCACCTGCTCGCACCTCATGCAGGTTAAATCCTGGCCACCCTCCTATGGCAGCAGCAGGCTCAGGCACTCTCTGCAGCCAGAGGCTTGAACCACCACATTTCTAGGCAGGCTGTCCATCTGAGATGACACAGTCTTCTTGGGGCAAGCCCATGGTCTGGTGGAGACCATGGTTAAACCTACAGTCTCAGTGACTACCAATAAGAGAACTGGTCAACTGAGCAAAAAATGGACAGCACTTGTACACCCTGCCACTCGACCCACCTCCCACACCTGCTGCTGTAGTACTGTATAGGCAATGTGGTATGTCCTCACACTCTGACTTCCCCTCCCTGGAAGAAGGAAGAGAACTCCTGTCAACAGCTTTTTCTCACCTGACGTGCTAGCTTCTGCCCTCCCTAATGCTGTTTATAGCCTAGTAGACAAAGATCAAGGACAAGAGATAAAAAGTGGGCCATGCCAGCTCTTCCCCTGCTAGCTAAGCAGCCTGCCCACAAGCTGTTAGCCCTGGCACAGGCACAGTGCTTTTGCTAGCATCAAAGTAGCCCTAAAAGAGCTTTTTGGTCAGCCTTTTTTTCTTTAGATCCTTTGCTCAGTGCAGTCTTACCTGCCTTGAAGCTGCTCTCTGCAGCAATGCTCAAGACTCAAATGTTTGCTTAGTTTCTTGGGATCCCACAGGTGTTCAAGAGTGAAATCCCATGGCACTGGGGGTCCCCGTGCTTCCAATATTTTTCCTAAGCATTTCCATATTCTCTGCCACTCAGCATTCTCTGTTTTTGAGGAAGGCTTTCTCCAGATATTGTTAATGAGGAAGAGTATGTTCAGAGAGACAGATAACATGAGTAACATGATCACTACTTCAGCATTCCAAAAACACATAAGGAACTGTAAAGAGAACCTGGAAACTGGTCTAAACATCATGCTGCTTGTAAAATTAGCTACTCCCTCTGGGATGTAACTATCAATGTTCAAATCTTAAGACATTGCAGATAGGTACCAGGCAGGTGTCTCCATCAGTGCCCTGAATTTGTCATATATATCTATAGCTCCATAGATCAGAGTGGCAAGCTTAATTAAGTCCCAGTACGTTCCAAGCATTAAAAGACAAAAAGCGATGGAACGTAAAGCCACGTTTTCAGTACAGCACCTATAGTACAGATAAAATTTCTAACAAAGCTCTCTGAGTGCAGAGAGAGATTTGTTCTAAAACTATGTCTTTCTTTCCAGCCAAGGCAGCCTATGCCCACATTCTCCACCAAAACTGTCAACGGTTTACAGGCTGGTTCGGCCTGGTTCCATGACTAATAGGGCAGGGGACCCATACCCTGGAAAAGGGGACAGGGAAAAAGGGAGAGGGTAGGGAGGTGGGCCTAAAAAGAAAACAGCAGCAACGATCTGAGGAGGAAAACTAATTTACTGGGTGGAAAATGGGAACACCAAGTCCTCTGGGGTATGTAGTTCTTCTCCAGGTACCCAGAAATTGGGCAGTCCACAGACTTAGAGCATAAACTCTTTAACTCCCAGTGCCTCACATGATGTTATGATGTGGATAACAAAAATCATAAAACCATGACAGTGAGATGCCCTCCTACTCAAGCAAGAAATAGTAATAGACTCTCACCTCATAACACCTTATGGCTTTACCTATGTGATTATGGTGAGGATAAGGGCAGATGGGATAGAAAACCTACTTCAGTCCTACGAGTCTGGGTAAAAGAGTTACGAAAAAAAGTCAACTACAACTAGACCATTTCTTTTTCCTCTAGTCCTCCTTTTGCTGTTAACAGTTATTTTAAAAAGACTTCTTTATTAATTACATTCCTTGCATGTCTTTGCCTTTATATAAAACTAAAGCAGAGAGTTTTCACGTAAACATCCTTTCAATTTGATAGTAGAAATGACAAATAGAGTTGTTTTCTTGTAAGAATACTCTATAAGAGGCCAAAGACAAATATGGGATAAACCCTTTTTACAGATGGGGTCTGCATGGCATTCTGCACCCTCATCAGAGGCCTATTCAGTGCTGCACAACTCAGGGTTTCTAGTTTCTGAAGGGGCATAAAATGATTTTCTTTGAAGTGCTGTCTCTAATAAATAGTATTTTATTTGATACATTACAGAATCAAAGTGCCTTTTTTACTCAGGTAATCATAAACCAGCACCTCCTGGTGCAAAACATTCCCACTCACCTCTTTAATCCCAAATCCCCTATCTCCCCTCCCCCTACTTTCACCTCTTCTATTGCATATCCAAACCCCCTTCCCACTAATTCCCTTCTTTCTCTATTCCCCCTTAACCCCTTCTCTTTTGCCTTCCTCCTTTCCCCAAATCCTCTATTTCTTTATCTCTTCCCCTACTCTCCCCTCTTCCTTTCTATCCCTTCTTCTTGCCTCCTTCTCCCTTCCCCTACTCTTCTTCCCTACTCTCCCTTCCCTTTCACCTGTTTTCCTCACTCAACTCCTCCCCATTTTCCCCATCTCCCTTACCCTTCCCACTCATCCTTCTTTTCTCTCTCTAATCCTTTCCCCACCCTCCTTCATTCTTCCTCCCACCCCTCCCCCATCTAATCCAGTCTTCCCCTCCAACTGCTTTTGTCCATCTTCCTCCTCCATCTTTCCCCCTCCTCCCCTTTACAACTTTTTCTCTAAACCGACATCTTTTTGCAAAAGTGGGAAAGCCAATAACAAGATGCACAGAAAAATATGGGAATATCCCCCTAATGTGGTTTAATTCATGCATGACAAATCAGTCTAAGTTACTGTGGCTACAGGGTCTTCAACTCAGCACTTTGCTACCTAAGGACAAAAACTGTGACTTTTTAATACTAGGTAAAACCCATGCTTGGACAGTATTGCACCCATTGCAGGCAAGCTGACATTTCCCTTTCTTGACTGATTTAGAAGCTACCTGTGTATGGGAACTGTTGAATCACGGCCTGAACCACTGATTGATCACCTGAGGCGAGCACTGAGTCAGCCGCAGGGACACAAGTGAGTGTGATTGGAAGGGGTGGAGTTTGACTCCACCTCTCCCAAGACCCCATTTAAGGGCTGACCACCACCAGGGAAGGCTCTCTGGTTGGAGATCCCTCCCTAGTGGAGTTTTCGGTGAGCCTCCACCATCTTCAAAGGTGAGCCACTCTTTCCTTATTAATTTCCTTATTAACTATCTGTATACCATCTACCTAAGTTATACCATCTACCTAAGTCTATCAAAAATATATCAGCTTTGGCGCTATTTCTTTTGGGTGCTATTTCTGGGGGTTATTTGCCCTACATACCTAAATATCCCCAAACATTGCAGGAGTCAGACAATTAGGATGAGACAGGAAACATCAGGACATCTATCACATTCAGCTCTTTCTGCACCTCTTGTATTACAGAGAAGGTTTTGCAAGCCACATTTAGAAGGAGAGGCAATGGAAAGTACTATGAACTGTTCAGTTGCTACTAATCTTTGCTCTCTAGCATCTTTATCAGGGGACAAAGACGGAGTCTCCATGCAAGCACAAAGAAACAACCCCGTAACTACAGAAGCAGGTTCTACAACAAGAGTGAGTGGAGAGAGTCAGCCCCTCTCCCGTGTCACGTGGGCAGCTGCCAGAGGCAGTGGAAGAGGCTGCGTCTAAGATGAATGCCTGGAAACAGCAGTCTTTCCTAGTTTGTAAGAGCAAAATGAGAATTCCACGCAGGACGTGTAGGTTATGGTGAACCCTATGTTTTTTCTTCATGTTGAATGGTGTCAATCCTCATTTCTATTGTCTGTGCATTTCCTTTTCCTTCCTGAGTGGAATAGGCAGCAGCTATTGAGCAGAGAAGGAACGAATAAAAACAAAAGAGCAAAAGAATTCGAAAAAGAACTGGAAGAGCTTAGGACGGGAAAGAGCTGAAGAGTACAAGGAGTCTGTTCTTGCTGTAGCACAATGGAAGAGGAAACCGAAGTAGGGACTCGGGAAGAAAAACGAAGGGGTGTGTGGATTACAGCGGCGGAAGAGGAAGGCATAGCTAGGATCCGGCGGGGGCCTAAGATTCACTGTATCGCGGTGCCTGAAAAATCGTTGTTGGTAGATCCACCCCTTTCACCTCCTCCTTCCCCCCCCCCCCCCCCCCACCCCCCCCCCCCCACCGAGGGAGGGAGCTACAGTGAAGCAGACTAGGGGCTGTCGCAACAGTCGCCTCTTTGCCTTCTTTCTCATTTCAGTTGTTTATTTGCTTCGCGACGGGGGCTCAGTGTGTAAGACGGGAGGGACCTAAGCTGGAGCGGCGCCTGAACATTCCGGTGGGAGCCTAGGGATAGGCCTGGGCTGCAGCCTCAAAACTAGGATGTCCCGACATGAAGGTGAGAGATCCAAGGGTGGGGGTGGTGGTGGCGGGGGAAAAGGAGAAGAAAGAAAGAGGTATCCTTGATCTCCGCACGGCGTTAGGGTTTGGTATGTTGCCGTGTGAAGTCGGCTAACATGGCGGCGGCGCCGCCGTCACAGCGCGGGGCCTGTGGAGTCGGTCGCAGAAAGTGGCCGTGGTGGGAGGAGGAAGGAGATGACCAGGCCCCACTTTGCAGTGTCATGGGAGGAGAGGCGGTGGCCGTATCCGTTACGGGTAGGCCCCGAGTCCCTTTTCTGTCGCCAATAAGGGTACGCGCTGGATCTGTGCTCGCTGAGGTTGAGGAGTTTCCTGCAGCTTGGGGCAGGCCTCTGTTCTGTCACTTTTCACTAGTTTGTGGTTTGGTCCTTGCCTCTGTCTGGACCAGAAGTGTGTCCGAGGAAGAAAATAAAGGAGGAGAAACAGGAGAACTGCTTATTTTCACGTACTGCACTGTTTGAAGGACGTCCCTAAGGGAATTTGTGTTTGGGAGGGGAGGAGGAAAGTTCAAGGTGTATGAGAGTGGGAGGTGTGTGTTGAGGTGTCTTACTGACATCCTGTGAGTTGTGGATATCACATTGTGAAGGGATAAGGGGTGCAGGAGGGAAAGAGGAGGCAGGCTTGGCATGATATGCTCTTTGTGAGGAAAGTATCTCCAAATTTCTTAGGGTAGGGAAGTGGAGAAGGGACTGTGGCGCATGAGATGTGAGGGTAGTGCTTGAGGGGACGCGGTACAAAGAAGGTGGCATGGTGTTTAGGGGAAGTAGATTGTGTTGAGGTCTGCTTTAGTATAGGTTACACGGCAGGTGGATAAAACTCATGCATTCAATTGGCTGTGGTGTTGGGAGAAAAAGAATTTGTACGATTCTCAAGGCCTTGTTTATGTGTATTTTGATAGCTTTGGCAGGTTGAGAAGTAATCTTTTGTATTTTAAAAGAAGATACATGCTGATGTAGTAGTATAGTAGCAGCTCTTGTAACATTAAGAGAGTTTGTTGCATATATATTTTTGTTTGCTCTTGTGATTGTGGATAGTTGATTCCTCAGAAGGAGGAAAAAAAAAAAGCCATGAGAAGCATAGAGGGAAAATTGAAAGTGAGGAAGAGTATTTCTGCAGAGAAGATCTGTGTGTAATACTTGTTTTTTAAGAAAAGCCTTGGTGCCTTGGTGTTTTGTTAGTTTCATCTCTTCTTACAGGTAGTTGGACTAGTAAAAATTCTGCCTTGTTTCTTGAAAGGTTATTATTTTTTTTCTGTTAGGAACTAAATTTAATACCTGCCTCCTAAATTATTTAGATTATCTTTTAGAGCTATGAAAATAATCCTTTAACAAGGAATGGAGGCATCTTTAGTCTTAATGTTTTGGAAGCAGTGTGCTAGAAGGATTATGTTAGTGATGATTTCTAGATAGAGGGTTGGTAGCTTGATGCCAAAATAGAGCATGATGGATCTTTGTACTTTGTTAGTGTGAGTGTTCCTATATTGAAGACCAGTTTTGCCTAAATCTGCTAACACTTCTGTAGTAAAGTTTTTTGGTGTGATTTTATTGAAGAAAGTACTTTGTAAATTGCTGTTCTGATAGATATCAGTGGTATGCAATTTAAAGTATTGTAGTATGATGCAAACTTGTTAGATTGTTATGAATCAAGCTACAGAAGTGGTGGTGTGTTCTGATTGTTCAGTGAATCTTATGAATATCTGAAACGCTGTTAAATGGTAATACTTGTTAAAAATATTTCAGTCTTGGAGTGATGCTTTAACAAAGGAGGAGAAATTATCAAAATATTTTTTCAAATTTGTTTTTCATAGAGATTATATGTAGGTCACTCTAAAAGTAATGCTTCCTGTTTATTTCCATGGGAACTATAACAGATAAAAAGAGCACAGTAACACTATTCAATAGAGAAAATTCTCAGCTATAAAACACTATTTTTTCAACATAGTCACCACTGTTAGCCGATTCATAGGGATGAACTGACTGAGACAGTTTTCATTTTCTGGTTTGACAGCTGTGCATGGCTGTCTGGAATCTGGCTTCTTTCACGTTGCTGTTATCGCTGCTGAGAAACACGTCACCCACTGCCTCACTGTGCTAACATCCACTGTTTGGTCTTCATCAACATTCAGCAAGTGTCAATGTATGTCAATAGGTGCCATTTTTTCGCATGAAGGAATTTGATTATACACATTTGCTTCATACACACTTCCATATCAGACACTATTTTGTCTGGCTGCACCTCTGCTACCATGTCTTGCACAGCAACAAAATGTAATGAAATATTGTTGGGAGTTCAATCTCTACTGCCATACCACCAACATCTGCCTCTGAAATCATGGGCCAACGTTATAAAATAGGAGGCACTACTTTCAGAACACCCCTTGTATTTTTTTAATTATTGTTTTTTCCCCTAGTTGATATTAGGTTTTATTTGTAGGGAAAGAAGGAGAAAATATATTGTCTTTATATTCAGCAAAAATCAAAGTATGGAAATAATGGGAAGTGTGTTTTATTTAGAAATGGAAATAGTTATCCTCTAATATGCTGATGTGCGTTTTTTCTGATGTTATGTTGTTGTCATAAACACCTTTAAATATATTAAAAGAAAGCCTATCAAAACTGATGAGATAAAGCTGCACCAGCAGTTATACTTGGATAGATTTTTATAGGAAAGTGATTTGAGGTTTTCTTTTTTTATTTTTATTCCTCATTTAAAAATTAACATGTTAATTTTAAATTAGTTACAGGGTTAGAATGAGTTACCTTGACGTAGGATCTGTGGCTGCAAGTTGATGGAAGTCATTTTTAGAAAGATAAGGTATAGGAGAAAAGTGAGCTTCAATCATATTAGTAAAATGTATCTCTGCTGCCTGTTCTTGTAAAAATGTCTTGTTCTTGAAGTTATGAATAAGGGTTGATTCAGTTATCTAGTTCTTGCCAGAATTAGTGTTGTGATGGAGAAGGATGTATTTGACAAGATAAATGATGGAGAACTTAGAGCCCTGAGACACATAATTCCAAAGTCCCACTGAGTGGGGACTGTGCAGGAGCAGGGATATTTCCTTACAGTGTGTGGAGAAATCCTCACTGGAGCTGGCTCCTGATGTGAACTGTTGCCTACATAGAAGAGGTTTTGCAGAAGGGGAGAAGTGTGAGGAGGAAGGAGTGTGGAGAGTAGTTGGAATAGGGGACTCTGGTTAGTTCATAACATGTTCCCCTTGTGGCACTCAGCAGTAGAGATCATAGAATTGTTTGAGTTGGAAGGGACCCTTAAAGGTCATCTAGTCCAACTCCCCTGCAATGAACAGGGACATCTACAGCTAGATCAGGTTGCCCAGAGCAGGTCCAGCCTGACCTCGAATGTCTCCAGGGACTGGGCTTCTACCACATCTCTGGGCAACCTGTTGCAGTGCCTCACCACCCTTATTGTAAAAAAAAAAAAAAAAAAAAAAAATTCTTCCTTATATCCTAAATCTCCTCTTTTACTTTAAAACTATTTCCCCTTGTCCTGTCACAGCAGATCCTGTTTAAGAGTCTGTCCCCTTCATTCTTATAGCCCCCCCCTTTAGATACTGAAAGACTGCTATCAGATCTCCCCAGATCCATCTCTTCTCCAGGCTGAACATTCCCAGAGATAGAATGTTTAGGAATGTAGGAATGAAGTTAAGCCTAAGACGAAGGGGGGGGTTGACAGAAAATAGTGTTCAGTTTTATTGGCTACAGGTTTATTGCCTAATTTATGTCTGTGTTGGTTGTATTTCAGAAAAATTTTTGCTTGTATGCAAATCTTCAAATTACTGGGCATCTCAGTATAGATAAGCTTTTCTGAGCTGGACTTCTATGACTGTTAGAACTAAATCTCTGAATGAATCTGTTGTCTAGCTGCAAGGACTTTGTAAATTTGGCTATTAAAAGGTATGAATTAGAAAAATTCAAGCTGTTCTTTAAGGACATCAAAGCTTTGCAAAAGTAAGCTATAGAGAATGCTACTCTATAAGTTACTATTTATAGAATCATAGAATGGCCTGGGTTGAAAAGGACCTCAAAGATCATCTAATTTCAACCCCTCTGCCATGGGCAGAATTGCCAACCACTAGACCAGGCAGCTCAGAGCCACATCCAGCCTTGCCTTGAATGCCTCCAGGGATGGGGCATCCATAATTTCTCTGGGCAACCTGTTCCAGTGCATCACCATCCTCTGAGTGGAAAAACTTCCTCCTAATATCTAACCTAAATCTCCTGTCTTAGTTTAAAACCATTCGCCCTTGTCCTATCACTATCAACCTGTGTAAACAGTAGTTCACCCTCCTGTTTATATACTCCCTTCAAGTATTGAAAGTCCACAATAAGGTCTCCCCGAAGCCTTCTTTTCGCCAAGCTAAATAAGCCCAGTTCCCTCAACCTTTCCTCATAGGAGAGGTGCTCCAGCTCTCTGATCATTTTAGTGGCCCTCCTCTGGACCCATTCCAAGTGC
Organism: Oreortyx pictus; assembly: GCA_036925125.1. Lineage (NCBI taxonomy): Eukaryota > Metazoa > Chordata > Aves > Galliformes > Odontophoridae > Oreortyx > Oreortyx pictus. Next base: position 10,541,312 of record JAUPFR010000020.1, on the reverse strand, counting down.
TCTGCATCTTTCTTGTGCTGGGGCCCCAGGCCTGGACGCAGTACTCCAGATGGGGCCTCACAAGAGCTGAGGGGGACAATCACCTCCCTCTCCCTGCTGGCCACCCTTTATTTAATGTAGTTCAAGGTGTAGTTGGCTCTCCAGGCTGCAAGCTTGTACTGCTGGCTCATGTCTAGCTTCTCGTCCACCAGGACCCCCAAGTCCTTTTCTGCAGGGCTGCTCTCCAGGAGTCCTTCCCCCTGTCTGTATAATAAATACCTGGGATTGCCCTGGCCCAAGTGCAGCACCTTACACTTGGCCTTGTTGAACCTCATTAGGTTTTCATGGGCCCACTTCTCCAGCCTGTCCTGGTTCCTCTGGATGGCTTCCCTTCCTTCCAGTGTATCGACTACACCACTCAGCTTGGTGTCGTCCGCAAACTTGCTGAGGATGCGCTTGATTCCATCATCTATGTCATTGATGAAGATGAAATAATGAGATGCCTCAGCTCATTAATTCAGCCTATCCAGATCCCGCTGTAGGGACTTCCTACTCTCAGGCAGATGAACGTTTCCTCCCAAATTTGTATCATCTGCAAACTTACTGAGGGTGCATTCAGTCCCCTCATGCAGATCATCAATAAAGATACTAAACAGGGCCGGCCCCAATACTGACCCCTGAAGAACACCACTAATGACTGGTTGCCAGATGGATTGAACTCCATTTACCACCACACTCTGGGTTTGTCTGTCCAGACAGTTTTTTTTACCCAGTTAAGTGTGTACTTGTCTGAGCCATGGGCTGCCAGCTTATCACAGAATCCAGGAGAATACTGTGGGAGATGGTGTGTTAAACCTCTCCAGACTACAAGAAGTTGTTGCCTGCTTTCTTTTTCTTTTCTATTTTTCTCCATAATCCGATTACAAAAGTCTATGATTATTTAGTTTCTTCCAGTTAAAATGAAGCAATACTTCTGAATTATTAGACTAGAATAGTTGGAAGGGACCTATTAAAGATCCTTTAGTCCAACTGCTCGATCTGTTCAGAGTTAACAAAAAGTTAAAGCAGGTTATCAAGGATGTTATCCAAATGCTCCTTGAACACTGATAGGCATGGGAAATCAACTACCTTGCTATGAAGCCTATTCCAGTGTTTGACCACCATCACAGTAAAGAAAGTTTTTCTGATGTCTAGTCTGGACCTCTCCTGGCTCAGCTTTGTGCCATTCCCATGCATCCTATCATTGATTACTAGGGAGAAGAGATCAGTACTTCCCTCCCCATTTCCTCTCCTCAAAAAGCTGTGGAGAGCAGTAAGGATTAGGTTTATATACTTGAAGTGAAAAAAAATGTAGAGGTTAAGGAGACCAGAGAAGTTGCTAATAAGCAGTAGGGTTGGGAATACTTTTATTTTCCACCTGTGGTAGTTCTAAGGCCTTTGCAAATGGTGCAGAAGAAAAGCAGACTTGTCTGTAGGTTCTAACTTGAAAAAGTTTGAGCTGCTTTAGTAAAATATACTTCATGGTCAATATTATAGCTGCTGTGCATAGGAACTTTGCTATCTTCCCCCCACCTCCCCCCCCCAACTCCAACAGGCTAATTCAGGATTACAGATGTTTTGAACATCTGTTGGTATTGTCAGGAGGCTGATATAAGGTGCTGAACTGCTTCTGAATTAATACTCTACAAAGCATTATTACTGCTCTGGCATGTGTGGCAGAACCTGGAAGCAGAGCAATTCATGCTTACAATCTCCTGTAAGAGCCAGTATAGGATAGCAAAGAGAACATGTGAATATGAGATTGTTTAAAGTTCTACTAGGAATATGGAAGTATTTTACTATGGGTAAATTTACCCTATAGACTAGGGCATCCCCTGAACGGCACCTTCTTAAAAACTGAAATGAATTGATGGACTATCATGTATTTACCAATTTTCTAGACAGGAGGACTGGGCTGTCTTGTTGTAAAACAGTGGGGGAGGCAGAGTTATATGTTTGTCATGTGCTTTCTAAAAGGAAACTTGAGAATGCAGCACACAAGCATGAGGCTATCTTAAATGCATTTTGTGTGTGTATTCAAAAAAGGTGTTAACTATTGGAGGTGCAAATTATGTGAGAGTATTTCTTCAGATGACTCAGCAGTATACTGATCAAAATTAGTGTGTTTGTTTGCCTTTTGTTCAAGTTAATCAATTGCTTAAATTTGAGATCTTGTCTTCAGCATTTTAAAAGGAGTTAATGTTGAAGCACAGAAACCACAGTGACTACTTTAAGGGAAATATTTTGGAGTCATTGTCCCAAATAAAAAATAAATGCACTAAATTAAAGGTCATAATGTGTCTTCAGTCTCTAGACACATAGAAGCAGATTACTATTTTATTGAAAATAGTATATGATTCTTTTGTATTATAGAAACAAAAGTGAATTCTCTCTTCTTGTTATTAAATTTTCTACTATTATTTGGATTGTGTGGCACAGTAATAGTGAAGCTAATAAACCTGTATTTCTTATTTGTCCTCTAAAATATGTTGATCTGCTGCTTATTTGGTGTTGACAGAACTGTGCATTTGCTTTTTTCCCAACTGTCCTTGATGATGACTCTTCTGCTAGCTATTAGATTAAAAATGCAGTTCTGTACTGTTTTTATTGTGAATCAGATTTTTACTTTCAAAGGATGGGTTTTCACACAAATACTTCAGTTAAAAAAACAATATCAACATATCATAGAATGGCTTGGGTTGGAAGGGACCTTTAAGATCATCTAGTTCCAACCCCCCTGCTATAGGCAGGGACACCTCCCTCTAGACCAGGTTGCTCAAACTCCCATCTAGCCTGGCTTTGAATGCTTGCAGGGAGGGGGCATTCACGAGTAACCTGTTCCAGTGTCTCACTACCCTCACAGTAAATAATTTTTTCCTAATATCTAGCCTAAATCTACCCTCTTCCAGTTTAAAACCATTTTCCCTCGTCCTGTTTCTACATGCCCTTGTAGTCCTTCCCTAGCTTTCCTATAGGCCCCCTTCAGGTACTGGAAGGCTGATATAAGGTCTTTTTGGAGCCTTCTCCAGGCTGAAGAGCCTCAGCTCTCTCAGCCTGTCCTCATAGGGGAGGTGCTCTAGCCCTCTGAAGATCTTTGTGGTCCTTCTCTGAGCCTGCTCCAACTACTCCATGATCTTCTTGTGTTGGGGGCTCCAGAATTGGATGCAGTACTCCAGGTGGGGTCTCACGAGAGAAGAGGGGCAAAATCATTTCCCTTGACCTGCTGGTCACACTTTTCTTGATATGGTTGGCCTTCTGGACTGCAAGCACACACTGCTTGCTCATGTTGAATCTTTCATCAATCGACACTTACAAATCCTTCTCCTCGAGGCTTTTCTCAAGCCATTCTCTGTCCAACCTGCATCTGTGCTTGGGATTGACCTGACTAGGTGCAAGACCTTGCTCTTGGCTTTGTTGAACTTCATGAGGTTGGCATGGGCCCACCTCTCAAGCCTGTCCAGGTCCCTTTGGATGGCATCCCTTCCCTCTAGCATGTCAACTGCATTACTCAGCTTGGTGTGGTTTGCAAACTTGCTGAGGGTGTGCTTGATCTCACTGCCTGTATCTCCTACAAAGATGTGAATTAACACTGGTCCTAACACTGACCCTTGAGGAATGCTACTTAACTCCAGTCTCCACTTGGACATTGAGCTGTTGAGTGCAACTCTCTTGAGTGCAACCGTCTAGTCAATTCCTTATTCAGCAAGTGGTCTATCCATCAAATCCATTTTTCTCCAATTTGGCAACCAGTGTGTCATGCAGGACAGTGTCAAACGCTTTGCCCTAGTCCATGTAGATGATGTCAGTTGCTCTTCCATTATCCACTGATGCTGTAATTCCATCGTAAAGGACCACCAAGTTTGTCAGGCCTGACTTGCTCTTGGTGAAGCCATGTTTGTTACCACCAATCACTTAGTGTTTATTTTCCATGTGCCTTAGTAGGGCCTTCAGGAGGATCTGCTCTGTGATCGTGCCAGGCATGGAGATGTGACTGACTGGCCTGTAGTTCTCTGAATCTTTTTTTTTTTTTTTCCCTTCTTGAAAATGGTGGTTGTTTCCCCTTTTCCAGTCAGTGGGAACTTTACCAGACTGCCCTGACCTTTCAAGTTTGATAGATATTGGCTTGGCAACTTCATCCATCTGTTCCCTCAGAACCCAGGGATGGATCTAATTGGGTCCCATGGACTTGTGGACCTTAAGGTTCTTTAGATGGTCTCAAACCTGATCTTCACTTTCAGCAAGTATATCTGCTCTCTACCATTTTGCGGTCACTACAACCAAGGCTGCCATTGAACTTCACATTACTCACCAGCCCATCCATGTTGGTGAGGAAAAGGTCCAACATAGCCCCTTTTCTCATGGATTTCTGGATTCCTTGGAAGAGGAAGTTATCAACACGTTACAGCAACTTCTTTTGATTTCTGGTGCACTCCTGTGTTGTCCCTCTGACAGATATCAGGGTAGTTGATGAGGCCATCAATGGTTTATGGGCCCGTTCAGCCTGGTTCTGTGACTAATGGGGCAGGGGGGCACACGGACCCATGCCCCAGGAAAGGGGAAGGGGGAAAAGGGAGAGTGTAGGGAAATGGGTCTAAAAACAAATAGTGGCAATGATATGTGGGAAAAAAACTAATTTACTAAATAAGATATTGGAATGCAAAATAAAACAGTATAATGCAATATAATTGGAATTGAAGCTAATAAATAAAATAAAATGACAGGGAGTGTCCAAAACAGAAGGCCTTACTCTAAAGCTAAACATGAGACAGCTAGGAAGTTCCCACTCTGATGAGCAGCAAAAAGAACAAGGAAGTCTCAGGACTTGCATGCAGTTTTATCTTTCCCTCTGAGTGGGAAACAGGAAAGTGGAGTCCTCTGGGGAATGTAGATCTTTACTTCTGAGAGTCAGGTACCCAGAGATTCATCAGTCCACGGAACTGGAGCATTAACATGTTAACTCCCAGTGTCTTACATGATGTTATGATATGGAATACTGATAACAAAAATTAAAAAAACATGACATTCCACCCCTTATTCCACATCACTACATCATGCCTGATATATATATATATATATATATATATATACACACACAAACAAACAATAATTAACATGCATTACACACACATATCTAAGTGCATCTATATATACATGGAATTACTGACTGTACTCCCCGAGCATCAAATTCCCTTGTGGTACACATTGAACATCCCCATTCTTCTGCATCACCCACCAAGTGGATCCAGGTCCCTGGGCAAAAACAGACCCAGGGAAAGGTCTTCGCTTTCCAGAAGTTGGAAAGACCCAAACCGCTTTTCTCAACATGCTTTTTACAAGTACTGGAGGGACCTTATTTTCCTTTACTGCATATAGGGAGCTGGATTGGATAGGTACATCTCGATAAATTCTTGAGTGTTTACCAAGCAGCTGGTTTCTGCCAAATGCTTATCCTAGTGCTTAAATGTTCCACTACTCGTTGCTGTCAACGGTTTACCGGGCTGGATCGGCCCGGTTCCGTGACGATTGGTGTGGGGGACCCACAGACCCACGCCCCAGGAAAGGGGAAGGGGGAAAGGGAAAAGGAAAAAAGGGAGATGGGCCTAGAAACAAAACAGCGGCAACGATCTGAGGAGGAAAGCTAATTTACTAAATAAGATATCAGAAAGCAAAATAACACAATATAATACAATATAATTGGAATTGAGGCTAATAAATCAAATAAAATGAGCAAGAGAGAGAGAGTGTCCGATAAACCGAAGGCCTTACGCTAACGCTGAAGGCGATATGGCAGCAAGCACCCACTGCTGAGTCGATCCCGAAGGAAAGAGCGTGTCCCGTGACCGCAGACAGTTTTTATCTTTTCCCTCTGAGCGGAAAATACGTAAAAATGCAAAGCATCGCAAAGTCTTCTGGGGAATGTAGTTCTTCTCTTCTGAGACAGGTATACCCGGAAATATCAATGATCTATGGAGTTGGAGTATTAACTCTTTAACTCTTAATGCACTACATGTTGTTATGATGTGGAATACCAATGCCAGAAATCATAAAACCATGACATTCCACCCCTTATTCCACATCATTACATCATGCTTGATACATATAGAAGAACAATGATTAACATGCATTATATACACACACACACATAACATATATATAGATGTATATACATGGAATTACTGACTGCACTCCCCCAACATCAAATTCCCTTGTGGTACACACTGAACATCCCCATTCTTCTGCATCACCCACCAAGTGGACCCAGGTCCCTGAGCAAAGACAGTTCCACGGAGAGGTTTGCCCTTTCCAGAAGCTGGAAGGACCCAAACCGCTTTCCCCAACATGTTCTTTACATGCACTACAGGGACTTTATCTCCCTCTACAGTAGGTAGAGAGCTGGATTGGGCAGGACCATCACGATTGATGGATCCTCGGGTGTTGACCAACCAGGTGGCTTCTGCCAAATGCTTCTCCCAGTGCTTAAATGTTCCGCCACCCATTGCTTTCAACATGGTTTTTAACAACCCATTGTATCTTTCAATCTTACCAGAAGCTGGTGCGTGATAGGGGATATGATAAATCCATTCAATACCATGATCTTTGGCCCAATTATTCACAAGAGAATTTTTGAAATGAGTCCCATTATCTGACTCAATTCTTTCTGGAGTGCCATGTCGCCATAGGACTTGTTTCTCGAGACCAAGAATGGTGTTTCGGGCGGTAGCATGGGGTACTGCATATGTTTCAAGCCACCCAGTGGTTGCCTCCACCATGGTGAGCACGTAACGCTTGCCATTGCGAGATTGTGGCAAGGTGATATAATCAACCTGCCACGCCTCCCCATATTTATACTTTTGCCATCGCCCTTCCCCCCAAAGAGGTTTCATCCTCTTGGCTTGTTTAATTGTGGCGCATGTATCACAGTCATGGATAACCTGTGCAATAGCGTCCATAGTTAAGTCCACCCCTCGGTCTCTAGCCCATTTATATGTTGCGTCTCTTCCCTGATGGCCCGAGGTCTCATGGGCCCATCGAGCTAAAAATAATTCACTCTTATGTTGCCAGTCCAAGTCTACTTGAGCCATCTTAACTTTGGCAGCTCGATCTACCTGATGGTTATTCTGTTGTTCTTCAGTTGCCCGTCTTTTAGGAACATGAGCATCTACATGGCGCACCTTCACAACCAAATTCTTTACTCAGGCAGCAATATCTTTCCACAGTTCAGCAGCCCAAATAGGTTTACCCCTCCGTTGCCAGCCATTTTGTTCCCATTGCTGTAACCACCCCCATAAAGCATTTGCCACCATCCATGAGTCAGTGTAAAGATAAAGCACTGGCCACCTCTCTCGTTCAGCAATATCTAAGGCCAGTTGGACAGCCTTTACCTCTGCAAATTGACTTGATTCTCCTTTTCCTTCAGTGGCCTCTGCAACTCGTCGTGTGGGGCTCCACACAGCAGATTTCCATCTGCGGTGCTTTCCCACAATGCGACACGATCCATCTGTGAACAGGGCGTATCTCTTTTCATCTTCTGGTAGTTCATTATATGGTGGGGCCTCTTTAGCACGTGATACCTCCTCTGCTGGTATTGTTCCAAACTTTTTACCTTCAGGCCAGTCCATGATCACCTCCAGGATTCCTGGATGACTGAGGTTCCCCATCCGAGCTCGCTGTGTAATCAGCGCAATCCACTTACTCCAAGTGGCATCAGTAGCATGATGGGTAGAGGGAACCTTTCCTTTGAACATCCAGTTCAGCACTGGCAGTCGAGGTGCCAGAAGGAGCTGCGCTTCAGTACCGATTACTTCGGAAGCAGCTCGAACCCCCTCGTACGCGGCTAAGATCTCCTTCTCAGTTGGAGTGTAGCGCTCCTCAGACCCCCTATATGCTCGACTCCAGAAACCAAGGGGTCGGCCTCGGGTCTCTCCAGAAGCTCTTTGCCACAAACTCCAAGTGGGACCTTCCTTTCCAGCAGCAGTGTAGAGGATGTTCCTTACATCCTGTCCCATCCGCACTGGCCCCAGGGCCACGGCACGGGCTATCTCCTGCTTGATTTGCTCAAAAGCCTGCTGCTGCTCAGGGCCCCATACAGAATCATTCTTCTTCCGCGTCACCCAAAAGAGAGGGCTGACAATGAGACTGTAGTTTGGGACATGCATTCTCCAAAAACCCACTACACCCAGAAAAGCTTGGGTCTCTGTCTTACTGGTGGGTGGAGACATGGCAGTGATTTTGTCAATCACATCTGTAGGGATGTGACGACGTCCATCTTGCCACTTTATACCTAGGAACTGGATTTCCTGTGCAGGCCCTTTCAATTTGCTTCGTTCAATAGCAAAGCCAGCTCGCAGGAGGATCTGGATTATTCTCTCTCCTTTCTCGAAAACTTCCCCTGCTGTATTGCCCCACACAATGATGTCATCAATGTATTGTAAGTGCTCAGGAGCATCGCCCTGTTCCAATGCAGTTTGGATCAGCCCATGACAAATGGTTGGGCTGTGCTTCCACCCCTGGGGCAAACGGTTCCAGGTGTACTGAACGCCCCTCCAGGTGAAGGCAAACTGTGGCCTGCATTCTGTGGCCAGAGGAATTGAAAAGAAGGCATTAGCAATGTCAATGGTGGCATACCACTTGGCTGCTTTTGACTCCAGTTCGTACTGGAGTTGAAGCATGTCTGGCACAGCAGCACTCAGTGGGGGTGTGACTTCATTCAGGCCACGGTAATCTACCGTCAGCCTCCATTCTCCACTGGCTTTACGCACTGGCCATATGGGGCTGTTAAAAGGAGAGTGAGTTTTACTAATCACTCCCTGGCTCTCTAGCTGACGGATCAAGTTATGAATGGGGAGCAAGGAATCCCTGTTAGTGCGGTACTGTCGTCTGTGCACCGTTTTTGTAGCAATCGGTACCTGTTGCTCTTCCACTTGTAGCAACCCCACAACAGACGGATCTTCTGACAGGCCAGGCAAAGCAGACACCTGCTTAATGTCATCTGCATCCACAGCAGCTATTCCAAAAGCCCATCGATACCCTTTGGGATCCTTAAAATATCCCCTTTTGAGATAATCAATACCAAGTATACATGGAGCCCCTGGGCCAGTCACAATAGGATGTTTTTGCCAGTCTTTACCAGTGAGGCTTATTTCAGCTTCCAACTTGGTCAGCTCTTGGGAACCCCCAGTCACCCCAGAAATATAGATTAATTCTGTCCCTTGTTGACTCGAAGGCATTAGAGTGCATTGTGCACCAGTGTCCACCAATGCCTTATATTTTTGTGGTTCTGATGTGCCAGGCCATCGAATCCACACAGTCCAATACACTCTATTAAACCTCTCCCCCACCTGGCTGGGGGGCAGAGGCTATTGTGGCTGGAAGGTACCTCGCTCAGTTCTGAAGAAGTACTGTTCAGGCAAGAGGACGTCTCTCTGAGACTGGATTGTGTCTCTTTCAGGTTGGAGGGCGCCTTGCTCAGACTGGAGACCATCTTGTTGAGACTGAGAGTTATTGAGTTCAGACTGGAGGGCATCTTGCTCAGTTTGGAGGGCATCTCTTTCAGGCTGGAGGGCGTCTTTCTCGAACTGAAAAGCAACTTGCTTGGTCTGGAGGGTGTCTTGATCAGACTGGAGGCTGTCTAAATTGGTCAGGAGAGTCTGATTGTCAGCTAAAAGACTCTCTTTCTGGATCTGGACACTATCCCTTTCGGCTTGGAGACTCTCGCTCTATTCCAGAAACACTGTGCCTCTCTGGGAGAGTACTGAATAAGGTCTGATTGGCATGAGCCAGACCCCAAATAATTTGGGCCTCCTCAGATCTGTCTGAGCCGCAACATCCCTGTCTCAAATATCTGCTCAAGTTCTCAGGATCTTGCAGGTGCTCAGGGAAAAGGTCCCAGTACGTTCTGAGCATTAAAAGGGAAAAAACAATGAAATGCAGCCCCTTTAAGAGCAGTTTAAAAAGAGAGAGCATTTTTTTTTCTTTACTAAAACAAGCTAGCAGCACCCAAAAAAGTTTACATATATCCCAGAACAAATGGCAGTACGCCCAGACTTCAAGGTCGTGTTATGCCGTACAGGACCTGCAGTACAGATAAGCTTGCTAGCAAGAGGCAGAGATTCACTCTAAGAGTATGTCTCTGCCCGGCTAAGGCAGCTGGTCGTGCCCCACGTTGGGCGCCAAAAATGTCAACGGTTTACCGGGCTGGATCGGCCCGGTTCCGTGACGATTGGTGTGGGGGACCCACAGACCCACGCCCCAGGAAAGGGGAAGGGGGAAAGGGAAAAGGAAAAAAGGGAGATGGGCCTAGAAACAAAACAGCGGCAACGATCTGAGGAGGAAAGCTAATTTACTAAATAAGATATCAGAAAGCAAAATAACACAATATAATACAATATAATTGGAATTGAGGCTAATAAATCAAATAAAATGAGCAAGAGAGAGAGAGTGTCCGATAAACCGAAGGCCTTACGCTAACGCTGAAGGCGATATGGCAGCGAGCACCCACTGCTGAGTCGATCCCGGAGGAAAGAGCGTGTCCCGTGACCGCAGACAGCTTTTATCTTTTCCCTCTGAGCGGAAAATACGTAAAAATGCAAAGCATCGCAAAGTCTTCTGGGGAATGTAGTTCTTCTCTTCTGAGACAGGTATACCCGGAAATATCAATGATCTATGGAGTTGGAGTATTAACTCTTTAACTCTTAATGCACTACATGTTGTAATGATGTGGAATACCAATACCAAAAATCATAAAACCATGACAATTGCTTTCAGCATTGCTTTTAACAATCCACTGTATCTTTCGATTTTACCAGAAGCTTGTGTGTGATAGGGGATATGATAAACCCATTTAGTGCCATGATCTTTGGCCCAAGTATTTACAAGAGAATTTTTGAAATGAGTCCCATTATCTGACTCAATTCTTTCTGGAGTGCAATGTCACCATAGGACTTGTTCGAGCCCTAAGATGGTGTTTTGTGTGGTAGCATGGGGTACTGCATATCTTTCAAGCCACCCAGTGGTTGCCTCTACCATGGTAAGCACATAATGCTTACCATTGTGAGATCGTGGCAAGGTGATATAATCAACCTGCCACGCCTCTCCATATTTATACTTTTGCCATCACCCTTCCCCCCAAAGAGGTTTCATTCTCTTGGCTTGTTTAATTGTGGCGCATGTATCACAGTCATGGATAACCTGTGCAATAGTGTCCATAGTTAAGTCCACCCCTCAGTCTCTAGCTCACTTATATGTTGCATCTCTTCCTTGATGGCCCGAGGTCTCATGGGCCCATCGAGCTAGAAATAATTCACTCTTATGTTGCCAGTCCAAGTCTACTTGACTCTCCTTAACTTTGACAGCTCAATCTACCTGATGGTTATTCTGTTGTTCTTCAGTAGCCCAACTTATAGGCACATGAGCATCTACATGGCGTACCTTTACAACCATATTCTTTATTCAGGCAGCAATGTCATTCCACAGTTCAGCAGCCCATTTAGGTTTACTCCTTTGTTGCCTGCAGCATCTGAGGCATGGACTCAGATGTGGACGATCCAAATCGTTTATTACAGGTTTTAACAACCCCTATATACTTTCACAAGTTCTCTCTTGTAACTTTCCCACCTGCCTTTACATATCAACAATATAAGTTCCCAAAGCAGTCCTTAACCGTGCATACAGGCGATTATACAATCAGGGCCGTGAGTCTTTCCAAGCCATGCACTCTTCCTCCCATTGGGGTCTGCTATCACGCAGCTTACTTGAACTTGTTTTCCTTTTCTTCTGGAAGTGTCTTTGGTTCTCAGCCTTCCTTTCTCGTGTTGTTTATCCTGTTCCACAGCTTCTGCTCTAAGTATACTTTCTTGTTTTCCCACGGTTGCCAGTTGTTTTCTTCCCACTGCTATAACCACACCCATAAAGGATTTGCCACCATCCAAGCATCAATATAAAGATAAAGCATTGACCACCTCTCCCATTCAGCAATATCTGAGGCCAGTTGGACAGCCTTTACCTCTGGAAATGGGCTTGATTCTCCTTTTCCTTCAGTGGCCTCTGCAACTTGTCATGTAGGGCTCCACGCAGCAGATTTCCATCTGTGATGCTTCCCCATAATATGACATGATCGATCTGTGAACAGGGCAAATTTATTTTCATTTTCTGGTAGTTCATTATATGGTGGGGCTTCTTTAGCATGTGATACCTCCTTTTTACCTTCAGGCCAGTCCATGATCACTTCTAGGATTCCTGGACAACTGAGGTTCCTCATCTGAGCTCGCTGTGTAATCAGTGCAATCCACTTACTCCCAAGTTCCATCAGTAGCATGATGGGTAGAGGAAAAGTTTCCTTTGAACATCCAGTTCAGCACCTGCGGTTGAGGTGCCAGAAGGAGCTGTGTTTCAGTCCCAATTTCTTCATTAGCAGCCCGAACCCCCTTGCACACAACTAAGATCTCCTTCTCAGTTGAAGTGTAGCACTCTTTGGTCCCCCTGTATGCCAAACTCCAGAATCCAGGGTCATCCTCAGGTCTTTCCTGAGGGTCTTTGCCACAGACTCCAAGTAGGATCTTTCTTTCCAGCAGCAGTGTAGAGGATGTTACTTACGTTGTGTCTCATCTGTACTGGCCCCAGGGCCACCGGCTATCTCCTGCTTAATTTGCTCAAAGGCCTGCTGCTGCTCTGGACCCCACACAAAGTAATACTTCTTCCACGTCACCTGATAAAGGGGGCTTACAGTGAGGCTATAGTTTGGAGTATGCATTCTCCAAAAGCTCGTAACACCCAGAAAAGATTGAGTTTCCTCTTTACTTGTGGGTGGAGACAAGGCAGTGATTTTGTTAATAAAATCTGCTGGGATGTGACAATGACCATGTTGCCACTTTGTACTTAGGAACTGAATTTCCTGTGCAGGTCCTTTCACTTTGCTTCACTTAGTAGCGAATCCAGCTTGCAGAAGAATTTGAATTATTTGCTCTCCTTTCCTGAAAACTTTCTCTGCTCTGTTGCCCCACACAACATTGTCAATATACTGTAGATGCTTTGCATTCTCTTTTTTTGAGGATGGCTTCCTCCAAATATTGAAGTAAATGAAGAGATATACATTGAGAGAGGTTGATCACTAATTCCACGTTCCAAAATTGCATGAGGAACTGAGAATCTGGAAACCGTTCTGAACGTAGAGTTGTTTGTAAAATCCGTTACATCCCAGAGGGAGTAACTATCAATGTTCAAATCATAAAACATTGCGTATATCTATAGCTCCATAGATCAGAGTGGCAAACTTAATTAATTCCCATTATGTTCTGAGCATTAAAAGAGAAAAAAACAGAGGAATGCTATCCATTGAAGAGCAGTTTTACAAAGGGAAGCATTTTTATCTTCCTTTCTCTTTATTGAAGCAGGTTGGCAGCACCTAGAAAGTTTATAAATATCTGAGAATATTGGCAGTCCGCCTGGATTTCAAGGCCGTGTTTTCAGTACAGCACCTGCATTACAGATAAGCTTTCTAAGAAAGCTCTCTGAGTATAGAGTGAGTTTTGTTCTAAATGTATGTCTTTTTCCTAGCCAAGACAGCCCATGCCTGCATTTTCCACTAAAAATGTCAGCGGTTTATGGGCCGGTTTGGCCCTGATCTGTGACTAATGGGGCGGAGGACCCACATCTAGGGAAAGGGGATGGGGAAAAAGGGGGAGGGCAGGGAGATGGGCCTAAAAACAAAACAGCTGCAACGATCTGTGGAGGACAACTAATTTACTAAATAAGATATCGGAATGCAAAATAACACTATAATTGGAGTTAAACCTAATAAATCTAATAAAGCTAAAGGCAAGATGGCTAGGAAACTGCCACTACCTATGAGTAGCAAAAAGAACAAGTTTCAGGAAGTCCTCTGGGGTATGTAGTTCTTCTCTTGTGTGAACCAGGTACTCAGAGATTCAGTAGTCCACAGAATTGGAGCATTAACTCTTTAACTCCCAGTGCCTTACATGATGTTATGATGTGGAATACCGATATCAAAAATCATAAAACCATGACAGCAGTACATTGGCATACATATTCCTTTTTCAAGGACTCATAGATATAAGTGCTCTGCTCTCCCTGTAAGCACCTTTCAGATATTGGAAGAGAGCAATAAGGTCTCCCCTCAGCCTCCTTTTCCCCAAACTAAACAGCCCCACTTCCTTCAGTCTCCCCTTGTAGGGCATATTCTCCAAGCCCTTCACAAGCCTTGTTTCCCTTCTTTGGACCTGCTCCAGCACCTTAATGTCCTTTCTGTACTTAGGTGCCCAAAACTGAACACAGTACTCGAGGTGAGGCCTCACCAATGCCAAGTACAGGGGCAGGATTACTTCCCTAGTCCTGCTCACCACACCATTCCTGATACAAGCCAGGATGCCATTGGCCTTCTTGGCTACCTGGGCACACTGCTGGCTCATATTCAGCCGACTGTCCATCAGTACACCAAGGTCCCTTTCCATCAGGCAGCTTTCCATCCACTCCTCCCCAAACCTGTAGGGTTGCCTGGGGTTGTGACCAAAACGCAGGACCCGACACTTGGCCCTATTGAAACTCATACAGTTAACCTTGGCCCATCGATCCAGTCTGTCCAGGTCCCTCTGTAGTGCCCTTCTCCCCTCAGGAAGATCATAGAATCATAGAATCATAGGGGTTGGAAGGGACCTCAAGAGATCATCGAGTCCAACTCCCCTGCCAAAGCAGGTTCCCTACACCAGGTAGCACAGGTAGGCGTCCAGGCGGGTCTTGAATATCTCCAGAGAAGGAGATTCCACAACCCCCCTGGGCAGCCTGTTCCAGTGCTCCGTCACCCTCACCGTAAAGAAGTTCTTGCGCACATTCATGCAGAACCTCCTGTGCTGCAGCTTCTCTTCGTTTCCCCTTGTCCTGTCTCCACACACTTCTGAAAAGAGTCTGGCCTCGCCACTTTGTCCCCCACACCTCAGATATTTATAAACCTGGATCAGATCCCCTCTCAGTCTTCTTTTCTCAAGGCTAAAGAGACCCAGTTCACTTAGCCTTTCAACACTCCCTCCCAACTTGGTGTCATCTGCAAACTTACTGAGGATGCACTCAATTCCCTCATCAAGATTGTTAATAAGGATGTTAAATAGAAGAGACCCTAGTATCGAGCCCTGGGGGACACCGCTTGTGACTGGCCGCCGACTGGATTTAACTCCATTGACCACAACTCTTTGGGCCTGGCCATCCAGCCAGTGTTTCACCCAGTGGAGCGTATGCCCATCCAAACCATGGGCAGACAGCTTCTCCATGAGAATGTTGTGAGGGACAGTGTCAAAGGTCCCCTCCGGTCCTTCAGTCCACAAGATTTCAGTCATATTGTCCCATCTGGGGTGCCAAATTGTCATCCGAAACCCAGTAAGAAAACTCTCCAACTCCAATGTGGTGTTAGAAAGCGGCATTCCTTTATTCCTCACGATGCGCACCCTCTCAGAGCTCAGGTTCTACGTTTATACAGTTAAGACATACGTTTGCAGTACATTGGCATACATATTCCTTTTTCAAGGACTCATAGATATAAGTGCTAATGTCCCTTTGGGCATGCTCAGTGGTATTTAGGGAGGTCAAGTGCCCACCTACTTCTTCCCCTTTTTTCACCATCAGCTTCATCACTGAAACCTTTGACTCACTTTCATTCACTTTTCCCCAGTTTGGAAGATTTCCATTGTTTATTAGACCACAGTGAGCCGCTTTTTAAAAACAACGTATGTGGAACTCGAGGAAAATGTCCTTGCATGTTTTGAGGCAAAAGATAAAAGTATTCTATTGTGACTCCAGTCTTGTGAGGCAAAATCATTGAGGGAGAAGATAAAAGTATTCTATTATGTCCCCAGTGAAAAATTATTGAGGAAAAAGAAGACTGTTCACCCACTCAAGCTGAAATGGAAAGTTTTAGAACTGCCACTTATGGATTCCTTTTGCTAAACTAATATATTGGTTCTTAAACTAATGTATTAATCCCTATTCCAAAGTAAGCCAACTTATATCAATAACAGACTAAACACTGTATGAAGAATAGGAATTCTAAACCAATGGTTTTGAGATATATTTTTCTGTTATGAGAACTTCACTTTTTTTGTGCTGCTTTTGAAAAATTTATCAAGCAGGTTATCTCCAGAGAAGTCTCACCTTATTTTACAGCATTGCAATTAACGGCAAAAGAAGAGCTGACGCATCTAAAGCGAATTTAGAAAATTCTATCATAAATCCATTAAAATCAGTTAAAAAGCACCTTCTTTAGTGGTTTGATTGTAGTCCTCAATTATGTCATTTACACAACTAGTCAGTAGGAGAAACAGAAATGTATGTATAATAGAACAGATGGATATAGACCCAATTAACTTATGTATTATCAGCTTATTACAAGTAAGCTGAGTAAGTGTTTGGTACCAATAGGAAACATCATCTTCAAAGGAGAATTTATTTCTGCATGAGAGGGACACCAGAGTTCAAAAAGTAACAAAGCAGAAGTAAGTTCAACCCAATTTAACAGAGCAAAGCAATTATTAGCAGTCCATATCATCCAAGTCTTTGGGAGAACATCAACTACAAAAAAAGTTACAAAGAACAACGAAGAGATAGTCTGACTGACTGCCCTAATCCTAAACTTCAAATATGAATTCTGTACACTAAAGTTTAAGAACATTTTGTTTATAAGTAGGACACTGTTAATTTGAAATGGAACTTTTAGTTAAGCGTTAGCTCTAGCAAAACAAACAAACAAAAAAACCCAAACTTGGTCAGTCAGACTAGTTGATGAGGGCATGCAAGTATGAGAATGTTTATTCCAACAAAGTTATCTGGTTGGGGACCTTGTTAATTGGGACAACGACCATGACAAGAAGCAAACCTTGCCAGTGTCACAATTTTTGCTGGGACAGAGTTAATTTTCTTTGTGTAGGTTTGTATGGTGCTGTGTTTTGGATTTTTGATGAAAATAGTAGTGATAATTCTGACAGTGTTTTAGTTACTGCTGACTACTGCTTACACGTGCTACCCTGACAGTGAGGAGGGTGGGGGGTACACAAGAAGTTGTGAGGGGGCACAGCCAGGACAGCTAACCCCAACTGACCAAAGGAGTATTGCATAACATATGACATCATTCTCAGCAATAAAAGCTGGGAGGAAAGAAGGAGGAAGGGGGAGACATTCAGAGTGATGACATTTGTCTTCCCAAGAAATGATTATGCATGATGGAGCCCTACTTTCCTGGAAGTGGCTGAATATCTGCCTGCTGATGGGAAGTAGTGAATGAATTTCTTGTTTTGCTTTGCTCTGCTTGCAAATGTGGCTTTTGCTTTGCCCATGCTCTACTGCCTTTATCTCAATGCGTGAATTTTCCCCCTTCGCCTTTCTGATTCTCTCCCCCATCCCTTGGAGAGAGAAGTGAGCAGCTGTGTGGTTCTTAGCTGCCTACCAGGGTGTTAAACCACAACAGCCAATCACGCTAATTGATGGGCTGTCAAGAAACTACAGGCACCAATTCCAGAAAGATCAACCCGGACTTTGCAACTGATAAGACTGTAAACTAGGGTGGAAAGCTGACTGAGTGAGACAGAGCGAGGGAATCAACAGAATCATACAAATTGACATGCAAAGGGATATGCAGGGGGAAGGGAGAGCAATGGGGAACAAAGGCTGAGGGGAGACTGTTACACAGAAAGGGGGATAAATCATAGAATCACAGAATATCCCAAGTTGGAAGGGACCCATTAAGGATCATCAAGTCCAACTCCTGGCTGTATACAGGAACACCCAAAAATCAGACCATGTGTCTGAAAGCATTGTCCAGATGCTTCTTGAACTTTAGCAAGCTCAGTGCCACAACCACTTCCCTGGAGAGCCTGTTCCAGTGCCCGACTACCCTCTGGGTGATGAACCTTTACCTGATATCCAACCTGAACCTCACTGTCGCAGCTTCATGCCATTCCCTTAGGTCCTACCACTGGTCACCAGGGAGAGGAAATCAGCGCCTACTCCTCCACACCTCCTTGTGAGGAAGCCATAGCCCGCGATGAGGTCACCCCTCAGTCTCCTTTTCTCTAAGCTGAACAAACCAAGAGACCTAAGCCACTCCTCATACTCTGGCTTGGATTTAGGCAGAGAGACTGCAAAGACTTATCTGACCCTTGGAATATCGCCCTTTTTTGCTCATGTGTGTAGGTAATGATAATAACGCTAGGGTGGCCTTGAGTATATCAAGAGTAAATATAGAGCTATGGGAGCCTAGGTAGTGTTACCTTTGAAATGAAGGAGAAAGGCTTGAGCAGGAGTGGATGCAGTCCTTAAACATCTGGCTGTATGTTTGGTGTTGCAGGAAGGGCTTCTGTTTTTATGACCGTGAAAACCTCTGAGGAATGAGGACTGCTGTGAAGAGATGGATTCCATAGGGCAAAAGCATCTTTGCAAGTTTTCTAACCTAGCACAGAGGCTTTAAACTAAGTATGGTGGGAGAGGATTACTATAACTTGAAGATAGTTGGAAACATGGGTGACGGTGAGCAAGTGTCTGGGAGACAGCAGGATGAGGGAGTTTCTTCACAGTTCATCTGAAAAGCAGAACAACTGGGACTCATCACATCTCAATTGCATGTGTGCAAACACACACAGCATAGGGAAACAAATTAGATGAATCGAAACCTGCACAGTTGCAGAGCTCTGATCTCATAGGGATTACAGAGGAGCGTAGGGGGATAGCTCACATCACTAGAGTAGTGCTACTGTGGATGCTGGTTCTTTGGGAAGGTCAGGCTGGGAAGGCAAGGAAGAAGAGATGTGCTCTATGCAAAGGAGCAGCTCCAAAAGTAACGCCTCCTATTTATTTCCATGGAAACCGCAACATACAAAGAGTACAATAGCACTATTTGATAGAGCAAATCCTCAGCTACAGAACACTCTTTTTCAACAGTCACCACCATTAGGGATGTGTTTTTGCCACCGATGAATGAGAGCTTGTATGCCACACTTGTAAAAATCTGCACCAGCAGAGGTGACCCATTGTCACCACTGCTGAAACACACCTCCCATTGCCTTGCTGTGCTAACATCCACTGTTTGGTCTCCATCAACATTCAGCAAGTGTCGATGAATGTCAATAGGTGCAATTTTTTCCGCGTGGAGGAATTCAGCGACATACCTTTCCTTCATATGCACTTTCATGTCAAGTGCCTTTTTGTCAGACTGCCCCCCTGCTGCCATCTGTCACACGGCAACAAAACATAATGGAATATTGTCTGGAAGGTTCAACCTCTATTGTCATCCCACCAACATCCAAGTCTGATGCCATGGGCCAACATAATAAAATAGGAGACATTACTTTCGGAGCAGCTCTCATACATGGAGCTTTGACTTGGAATAGGTGACAAGACAGCTGAGAGCTTGTGGTTAAGGATAAAAAGACAGACCAAAGCGGTGGTGGTGACATAATAGAATCATGGAATCGTTTGACTTGGAAGGGACCAAAGATCATCTAGTCCAACTCCCCTGTAATGAACAGGGACATCTACAGCTAGATCAGGTTGCTCAGAACCTGGTCCATCCTGACCTTGAATGTCTCCAGGGATGGGGCACCCACCACCTCTCTGGAAAGCCCATTTCCAGTGGTTCACTACCCCGGTGGGTATCTGTTACAGATGGCCTGATCAAGAAGTGAAAGCAAGTGAAACCTTCCTTAGGCAGCTAGAAGCCAAGCCTTGTGATTGCAGGCCCTGCTACTCATTGGAAGACTTCAACCAGCATGGCATCTGCTGGAAGTGCAATATGGCTGGTCACAAGTAATCCAGGACATTTGCAGAGTGCAGTGAATACAATTTATTGACACAAGGAGATCATCAAATTGACTAGAGGAGGTGTTTGGGGGTACCAGGTACAGTCAAACAAGAAATAACTGGTTGAAGACGCAGAATACTTGAGATGGAGTTGAAGAGCCTGAGGAAAATGAACAAGGGAAACAGCACAATCACAGTGTTAAAACTTTGGAGAAAACAGATTTTGACTTGTTTGAGAATGTGCTTGGCACAGGATCTCATAGGAGACTGCACCAGAGAGCAAGAAAGTCCCGTTCCCACATATACAAAGTCAAGCAAGTGTTGCAGAAAGCCAGCTTGGATGAACAGAAAATTCTAAACTGAACTCACACAAAAAAAGAAGCGCACAGAAAGTAGAAAGAGGAACGGGTTACCCAAGAGGAGCAGAGACATTGTCTGAGCATGCGGGAACAAAGTTCGGAAAGCCTGAGCTCTAGAGAGGGAGGTGGAGGACAACAGGAAAAGTTACAATGGCAGCAAAAGGGAGGCTAAGAAAACTGGACCTAATGCTCAGTGAACATGGAAAAACCCAAGATACTTAGTCTCTTTACCTTGGTTTTCACTGGTAAGGTCTGCCTTGTAGCATCTTGGGTCCCCGAGTCTAGTGACAATCTGTGGGAGTGAAGTATTACCCACAGTAAAAGGTTACGTTAGGGCCCACTTAAGCCAATTGCAGATGGGATCAGATGGGATGCATCTGAAGGAGTTGGCTGATGTCATTGTGAGCCCACTCTCTGTCATTTCTGAACATAATAAAATATGCTTATTAGCCAAAACATAAGGGCTTTATATTTTAGGCAGTATACATTCTGCTTGCAGAGTCCCTTTGTTCACGGCTAAAAATGTCAAAACAGTGTGTGTTGAGTTGATCTTGCCTACCACACCATGCTCTTGCAACCACACCATACTCTCACTCCCCCTACTCAACAAGATAGGGAGAAAATATGATGAAACAAAAAAAGCTTCTGGGTTGAGATAAAGACAGGGAGATCACTCATCAATTACTGTCATGGGCAAAACAGATTCAGCTTGGGGAAGATTAATTTATTGCGCTGTCAACGGTTTACGGGCTGGTTTGGATCCGTGACGATTGGTGCGGGGGACTCACAGACCCATGCCCCAGGAAAGGGGAAGGGGGAAAAGGAAAAGGGAGATGGGTCTAAAAACAAAACAGTGGCAACGATCTGAGGAGGAAAGCTAATTTACTAAATAAGATATCAGAAAGCAAAATAACACAATATAATTGGAATTGAAGCTAATAAATCAAATAAAATGATCAAGAGAGAGTGTCCGATAAACTGAAGGCCTTACGTTAAATTCTGAAGGCGAGATGGCAGCGAGCACCTGCTCCTGCGTCGATCCAAAAGGAAAGAGAGTGTCCCGTGACACGCAGCTTTTATCTTTCCCTCTGAGCGGAAATACGCAAAAATACAAAGCAACGCAAAGTCCTCTGGGGAACGTAGTTCTTCTCTTCTGAGACAGGTATACCCATAACTATCAATGATCCACAGAGCTGGAGCATTAACTCTTTAACTCTTAATGCACTACGTGATGTTATGATGTGGAATACCCATACCAAAAATCATAAAACCATGACATGCGCGCTGGTAACAGAGTAGGGCAGTGAGAACTAAAAGCAAACTAAAACCACCTTCCCCTCCCCACCTCATTTTTCAACCTCTTCCTCCTCAAGCAGTGCAGAGGGATAGGGAAAGAGGGTTGCAGTTAGTTCGTAATGCTTGGTCTCTGCCACTCGTTCCTCCTCACTCTCTTCCCCTGCTCCAGCATGGAGTCCCTCCCAAAGACTGCAGTCCTTCTTGAACTGATCTGACGTGGGCTTCCCATGGACTGCAGTTCTTGGTATCTGCAGGGTTGTTTCTCACTACATTTTTTCACTTCTCTTCCAGCACCTGTGACACAGCTAAACACAGGTCACAACCAACATTGCTCATTGGCTCAGCTTTGAACAGCGGTGGTTCCTCTTTAGAGCCAGTTGCAACTGGCTCTTATTTAACATGGGACAGATTATGGACTCTTCTCAGAGGCCAAAATGCAGCCACATAAACCCAGTACACAGTGAATCAAAATTGGGGTGATAACACAGGAACAAACATGGTCAAATACAGAATTTTTCACCAGCATTAAATATCTTATCTTGGGGGAGAGAAGGCAGGGAAGAAAAACTAAGACCATTTTAGCATTAACTATTTTCAAAATGAAGTATGTTTATTTCAACTCTTATACATAGATTAGAATTCAAAAGAACCTACATGTATAGCTTTTTCTATCAACAGGCCTTTCCAGACAGTGGGTGTTGCTTTTGGACAGGCAACTAATTTACTAAGTAAGATATCAGAGTGTAAAATAACACAATATAGCTAGGGAACGTGCACTGCCAAGACGAGCAGCAAAAAAAAAAGACAGTTTTGGGACTTGTGTGCAGTTTTATTTTTCCCTCTGAGCAGAAAAAGGGAACACAAAGTCCTCTGAGGCATGTAGTTCTTTTCTGAGGACCAGGTACCTGGAAATTCAGCAGTCCACGGAACTGGAGCATTAACTTTTTAATTCCCAGTGTCTTACATGATGTTATGATGTGGAATACCAATAACAAAATTCGTAAAACCATGACAGAAGGCCAACCCAATACTGGTCTGTGTTAGCAAGTGTATAATACCTGGTCAAGGGAAGATTCTTCCCCTGTATTCATCACTTAAGATGCAAGGTATGGTCTTGTACTAGGGAACACAGAACTACATACAAGATAGGCATGAACATACTGGAGTGAGTCCAGTGGACACCACCAAGATAATCAGGCAATGGAGCATGTGATGTGTAAAGGGAGAATGGAAAAAAACAACTTATCTCTTGAAGATAAGACGCAGAAAGATCTTTTTCCTGTCTAAAACTACCTAATGGGAGGGAATCACGGTCAAAAGCGGTGTTCCCAGGGGTTGGTATTGGGGCCTGTCCTGCTCAGTACCTTTATTGATGACCTGGACAAGGGGATTGAGAGCACCCTCTAAATTTGCAAATGACACGAAGTTGAGAGGAGGTGTCAATCTGCCAGGGGGTAGGACAGCCCTACAGAGGGATCTGGACAGGCTGGATTGCTGGGATGAAGCCAATGGAATGATGTTCAACAAGACCAAGTGCTGGGTCCTGCACTTCGGCCACAACCCCAGGCAATGCTACAGCTTTGGGGCAGAGTGGCTGGAAGATCGGTATGGAAGAAGTGGACCTGAAGATGTTGGCCAATGTTTGGCTGAACATGAGCCAGCAGCATGCCCAGGTAGCCAAGAAGGCCAATGGCATCCTGGCTTGTATCAGAAATAATGTTGCCAGCAGGAGCAGGGAGGTGATTGTCTCTCTGTACTCAGCACTGCTGAGGCCGCACCTTGAATACTGTGTTCAGTTTTGGGCCCCTCACTACAAGAAAGACATCAAGGGCCTTGGAGCATGTCCAGAGAAGGGCAACAAAGCTGATGAGTGGTCTGGAGCACAAGTCTCATGAGGAACAAGTGAGGGAACTTGGATTGTTTCGTCTGGAGAAGAGGAGGCTCAGGGGATACCTTATTGCCCTCTACAACTACCTGAAAGGAGGTTGTAGTGAGGTGGGGGTTGGCCTCTTCTCACGCATAACTAGCGATAGGACGAGAGGGAATGGCCTCAAGTTGCACCAGGGGTGATTCAGGTTGGACGTTAGGAAAAATTTATTTTCCAAAAGAGTGGTTAGGTGCTGAAACAGGCTTCCCAGGAAGGTGGTGGAGTCACTGCACCTGGAGGCGTTCCAGAAATGTTTAGATGTTGTACTCAGGAATGTGGTTTAGTGGGGAAATATTGGTGGTAGGTGGCCAGTTGGATTGGATGATCTTGGGGATCTTTTACAGCTTTGGTAATTCTACGATTCTGAGTAGAAAAGCTGGAGCCAGTCTCTTCTCAGAGGCTTGCAGGGATATACAAGAGCAATGTACATAAGATGGAACATGAGAAATTCTAATTTTATATAGGGAAAAAGCTTTTTCAGCATTAAGGTGGTTGTTATGATTTTTGTTATATTATTGATATTCCACATCGTAACATCATGTAGTGTATTGGGAGTTAAAGAGGCTCCAGCTGCATGGATCATTGATAGTTCTGGGTATACCTGTCTCAGAAGAGAGGGAGAACTACATTCCCCAGAGGACTTTGCGATGCTTTGCATTTTTACGTGTTTCCGCTCAGAGGGAAAAGATAAAAACTGTCTACAGTCATGAGACCATCCCTCTTCCCTTCGGGATCGAGCTCAGCAGTGGGTGTTTGTTGCAGCCATCCACCTTCAGCATTAGCATAAGGCCTTCAGTTTATCGGACACTCTCTCTCTCGCTCATTTTATTTGATTCATTAGCCTCAATTCCAATTATATTGCATTATGTTATGTTACTTTGCTTTCTGATATCTTATTTAGTAAATTAGCTTTCCTCCTCAGATCGTCGCTGCTGTTTTGTTCCTAGGCCCATCTCCCTTCTCCTTTTTGTTTTCCCTTTCCCCCTTCCCCTTCCCCGGGTGCGGGCCTGTGGGTCCCCTTGCCTCAATTGTCACAGTACTGGGTCAAACCGTCCCACAAACCACTGACAGTGGTTAAACGCTACAAGAGTGTACCAGAGAGGCTGTGGGATTGCAAGCCTTGGAGATATTCATATCTCAACTAGACAAGGCCCTGAGCACCCTACTTATTGGCTCTACTTTGAGTAAGGGGTTTAAACCAGAAAACTCCAGAGTTCCCTTCTCACGTAAGTTACTTTGTATTGGCATCACTTGTGATCCCTAGGTCAGTGATAGCTCTTGAAGTCTTTATTGGTGTATGTATAAAGCTGTTCTGTCATTCCTTTTTATTATTTTCCTTCTGTTTGTGTACTGCTCGGGAGGGATGTTTAGGCATTTAATGGTAAGAAATAGGTTTGAGGCATGTAAAAATGATGTGAGACTAGAAGAGGATCATATTATGGTATATTTTGGATAATTCCTGTGTATAATAACAGGAGAGAAGTTAGAAGCCAGTGGGGTGACCTTTGATCATGAGGCAGGTAGATGTTTGGGCTTCGTACTTGGGGAAAGTACAAGCCAACGGCTAAGAAGCACAGAGAGCAGTGAGTAAGAAAAAACATGGGGGGAAATGGAAAAAGGTTAAAGCTTGACAAAAGAAGGCATGAAAATTCTTGAGGCTTTTTGTTAATTTTTTTTGTTGTAAATATAAAATATAAATATATGCTTCCTGTATTAAAGACAGCATTTTCCTAGTATTGCTTTTCCTTGTAAGACATTGTAATTTATGCAGATGTGCTATCTGACCAGATTAAGAAAGTGGGAATGGTTGCAAAGGTATTTGCTATACTTCCACTGAAAGAAAATGTTTGAGAATTTCTCACAGTAGTAATATCCGGTAATATTTAAATGATTCAATGTAGGGTTTTTTTTTTTTATGTTCTCTTATGTATTTTTTTTTCAGTACATTGATGTTATTTTGGGTTAAAAGAAACACTTATTTTTGCATGCTTTTAGATTTCTTGCAGGGTTAAGGGAAGACAAATTTGAAGTTCAAAATGCTGTTCAAAACAATGAGGTTGTGAGTTCAGAAATATTCCGCTGGTGATGGGAAGATTCTAGCTAAAGCTAGCTGCCTGCCTTATGTAGAAATTGCTGATACTGTACTTACCCAGTTGTTTGTATGTGTATTAGTTTTAAAGCTGTCCCAGTAGCACTAACGGAAATAAAACTTAGAACAGTTATTTCAGAAACCAGTGCTAGGAGTTGAGTGTGTTTAAGCTGTGATTAAAAAGTAATCTCTGTAAACATGAAGGAGTAGGTGGCATGGGTACATGAGTTGCAAGGAAGAAAAATCAAAAAAGAGATTGAGAAAAATGCTTGGTGATATCAATTGTGGTGTACCACTTGGCTACCTTTGACACCAGTTTGTATTGAAGTTCTAGCATGTCTGGCACGTCAGTGCTTAGCTGTGGCATGACTTCATTCAGGCCATGATATAGTCCACTCTTGCCTCCACTCTCCATTATACTTTTGCACTGGTCACACGGGACTACTGAAGGGTGAGCAAGTCTTGCTGATTATTCATTCCTTGGTTCTCCAGTTAGTGAATCAGATTATGCATGGGAACCAAGAAGTTTTGGTTGGTGCAATACTGCCACTGCTACACTGTTGTAGTAGCGGCAGACACCTGCTGTTCTTCTACTCTTTGCAGTCCCATGGCAGAAGGGTTCCCTGAGAGACCGGACAAAGTAGACAGATGCTTAATATCCTATATCTCCAAGGCAGCCATACCAAAAACCCACTGGTACCCTTTTGGGACCTTGAAGTACCCTCTACTGAGGTCATCTACGCCAAGGATGCATGGAATCTCTGGGCCAGCCACAATGGAGTGCTTTTGCCACTCATTCAGAAGAGCCTACACGTGTAGCTTTTTCTATCAACAAGCCTTTCCAGACAGGATGCTGTGACAGTATTTTAGAATCTAAGGCTTGGATATTAACCACCACCAAGCAAGTTGTTTGGCACTGATACCTCAGATAGACAATTGTAAATAGAAATGTTTCATGAAGCATATAGCATATTCTTTACCATGCCATCTGTAGGGCAAAT
Organism: Oreortyx pictus; assembly: GCA_036925125.1. Taxonomy (NCBI): domain Eukaryota; kingdom Metazoa; phylum Chordata; class Aves; order Galliformes; family Odontophoridae; genus Oreortyx; species Oreortyx pictus. The sequence goes on along the minus strand of JAUPFR010000020.1, from coordinate 10,514,834 downwards.
AACCCCCAAAAATATCACCCAAAAGAAATAGTGCCGAAGCTGGTATATTTTTGATAGGCTTAAGTAGATGGTGTACAGATAGTTAATAAGAAAATTAATAAGAAAAGAGTGGCTCACCTTCAACAATGGTTGAGGCTCACCGAAAACTCCAATAGGGAGGGATCTCCAACCAGAGATCCTTCCCTGGTGGTGGTCAGCCCTTAAATGGGGTCTTGGGAGAGGTGGAGTCAAACTCCACCCCTTCCAATCACACTCACTTGTGCCCCTGCGGCTGACCCAGTGCATGCCTCAGGTGATCAATCAGTGGTTCAGGCCGTGATTCAACAGTTTCCATACACTCCACCCCTTCACGACATGAACCACTGATTAAGGAACTATAGGGTGAGCCCTCCTCAATACAGAGACCCAATACATCGCGACGCTTTACATAATAACCCGTCGCGATGCATATTGATGTAATCTGGGGTGAGTGATGATCAGCGTATGGCTCGTGTTCTTCCTTGGGCCAGTGCTTGGTGGTGTGTCAACGGTTTACCGGGCTGTATTGGCCCGGTTCCGTGACGATTGGTGTGGGGGACCCGCAGACCCACGCCCCAGGAAAGGGAAAGGGGGAAAGGGAAAAGGAAAAAGGGAGATGGGCCTAGAAACAAAACAGCGGCAACGATCTGAGGAGGAAAGCTAATTTACTAAATAAGATATCAGAAAGCAAAATAACACAATATAATACAATATAATTGGAATTGAGGCTAATAAATCAAAGAAAATGAGCAAGAGAGAGTGTCCGATAAACCGAAGGCCTTACGTTAACGCTGAAGGCGATACGGCAGCGAGCACCCACTGCTGAGTCGATCCCGAAGGAAAGAGAGTGTCCCGTGACCGCAGAGGGTTTTTATCTTTTCCCTCTGAGCGGAAAATACGTAAAAATGCAAAGCATCGCAAAGTCCTCTGGTGAATGTAGTTCTCCTCTTCAGAGACAGGTATACCCGGAAATATCAATGATCTATGGAGTTGGAGTATTAACTCTTTAACTCTTAATGCACTACATGTTGTTATGATGTGGAATAGCAATAACAAAAATCATAAAACCATGACATGGTGTCTACTGGAAGCATGCGGTCACGTTGTGCAGGTCCGTCCTACTCTTCATCAGTCCCGGGTAGACCATCACCGGATGTTGCACATGATCTTATATCAACTCTGGAACACTTCAGCAGTATTTGGTTCCCTCCGGTGACTCATAGACTTACGGGGAGTAAGATAGATGTTTCAAAGGTACCAAGAGGGGGAGGTCTGCCCTCCAGGGTAAGATACAGGCCGTATTCCTGTCTTGGGTCAACACTTCAGCTTGTACAGGGGCATGCCCTGGCCACCTGTACCAAACCTTTTGCCCAGATGTCTGTGGCTGCACGATTATATCAGGCACCAAAGGGGGTGTCCGGAACTGCCACAGAGACATGATAGGGGTTCCTTTAGCAATAAAGACTGGAGTGTTGTCCACAATATCAGTAGGCCATGTACCAATTACCAGAGGGACTACCGAACCCCCCGCCTCCAATAATCGCCCCCAAGGTGCAAGTAGGCCACACCATCATGGTCCTACCTGCACCTTCCAAGGCCATCTTATTTTATTGGTGCCTGGTTTCAGGTTCTCAGGGGCAGGGAGCAGAAGATTGTTCTCACGGCCGGTCTGAGGTCTTACCTCATTATCGGTACCTGTAATTTGGATCCTCAGTGGGGACGCCCATGTTGTTTGCAAAATTTTCAAGGCACTGGGTCTGCCATCTCTAGGTCTTTCATTCAGATCTCGCAGGGTTTCGTGGAGTCTCTTCGTCCACCCCTGCAGAGACTGAGAGTCTGTCTTCAGGGCAGCCTTGAGAATACCATTATAACGCTCAATCAGGCCTGCCCCCGTTGGATTATATGGCAGGTGGAATCGCCATTCAATATTGTTCTCTTCTGCCCAGCGTTGTATCATTGCACCCGTGAAATGAGTCCCTTGGTCACTCTCAATGACTTGTGGTGTCCCGTAGGCAGCCATCAATCTCGTGAGCGCCTTGATGGTATATGCCTGGTTGGCTTTTGGTACTGGATAGGCCTGCATTAGCCCACTTGCGGTGTCAACACAGGTTAGGGCATATCTCGCCCCCTCAGATCGAGGGAGGGGCCCAATATAATCAACCTGCCATCGCTGTAGAGGATTGTGTCCTCTAGCAAGATGGGCTGTTGTTTCAGGCAACGACCTCGGTCTCATTCTGGAGCAGGCATCACAGTCTCGACATGCTTGAGCTACATCCGATAGTTGTACGGGCAGTCCCCATGCTTTGGCAGCTGTCCACATGGTCTTCTGTCCAGCATGCCGCAGCTTTTGATGTAACCAGTAGGCAATGTTCTCAGATGGTGAGTTCTCAACCCATCTAACTCGGGCCAGTGTGTCGGCTTCATCATTTCCTGGTGACTCTAGGGGTCGGTGACCAGAAACATGGTAGACACGTACAGTTCTGTGTTTGACTGTATTCAATATGTCTAACCACATATCTTTGTCCCAGATCGATCGGGAGTGGATAGTCCAGTCCTGGGTAGCCCACTGTGCGATCCAAAGAGTGAGCCCCCGGTACACAGCCCAACTATCTGTGCAGATATTCAGGACACTGTCACCAGGTTATTTGGTTATAATCATCCACACGGCCCGCAGCTCTGCCCACCGGCTGCTTTGACCATCCCCCTCTTCAAACCATATTGTATCTGTAGCGGGATGGTATGCTACTGCTCTCCACTTACTTGGGTTGCCCTTGCTGGACCCATCCGTGTACCAGGCATCTTCAGGAATGGGATATTTTCCTTCCTGGACGGGACTCTTCTGTGGCGGAGCAACCAAGGCTTGTTTTGGTGCATCACTGTGATACGTCACTGGGCCTAGAATCTTTTGGAGTTCTTCTTTCAACGGTGAGGAAGACAGACTACTCCTCTGGCTGAGATAGGCGACCCATCGTGCCACCGTCTGTGCCTGGGCCACCCCTGTCTTAGGAGGGTGGGTCAGATCTCTTACCCACCCCTGAATTAGCAGAGAGGTCTTAACTATGACTTCGGCCGTCTGGGTTATTGGCTCTACCGCTTGTAATGCGGTATAGGCAGCCAATAGTTGTTTTTCAATCATACTATATCTTTCTTCTGCTCTGTGCCAGACCTGAGACCAAAATCCAATGGGGGTCCGAACAGAACTCTGACGCTGCCACAGGCCCCAGCCAAAGCCATCCTGAGTAACATGAACATCCAATTCAGCTGGGAGGGTAGGATCAAATATACCCAGTGCCTGGGCTTGTTTCACCGCCTGTTTTTCTTGCTGGAAAGCATCCTGTTCTGTTCTCCCCCAATCCCATGATTGGCCCTTTTTTGTGAGTCTATACAAAGGTCTCAGCAGCTGCGCCAAATGAGGTATAAAGGAACGCCAGTATCCCAATATACCTAGAAATTCCTGCAGCTGCTTTGGTGTTGTAGGGACTGGAAATGCCTGAACCTTATCTATGATGGCACTGGGTAGCACTTTGGTCTTTCCTGACCAGACTACCCCCAGAAATTTTACGGACAGGCCTGGACCTTGCACCTTTTGAGGATTGATAGCCCATCCTCTTTCATTTAGGTAGGAGGTTAATGAATCTGCTACCTCTCCTACTGCTTCCAGTGAGTCAGATGTTAACAGGAGATCATCAATGTAGTGGTATAGCTTGACATTATTATTAGCTTTCCTCCAATTAGCTAGGTCACGCGCCACCAAGTTATGACAGTATGTTGGTGAGTGCACGTACCCCTGTGGCAGGATCTGAAAGGTCCACTGCCTGCCTCCCCATGTGAACGCAAACTGATCTTGCAATTCTTTGGCAATCGGGATACTAAAAAACGCATTTGCCAAATCCAGGACACAATGGTAGGTCTTGATTTCCCTACTGAGTGTGTCCATTAGGGAAGCAATATTGGGTACGGCCGCATGGATGGGCGGCGTGACCTTATTTAATTCCCTATAATCTACCGTCATTCTCCATGTTCCATCCGACTTCTGCACTGGCCATATGGGGGGAATTATAGGGACTATGTGCAGGTCTTATAATACCTACTTTTTCTAGTTCCTGCACCGTTTTTGATATTTCTTCCTGCCCCCCCGGGAGTCTATACTGTCTTACATTAGTAATCCAGCGTGGTTTCGGCAAACAAATGGGCTCATGTTTCGCATGGCCCCTCAATACTGCCTGTATCGCCTGGATACTAATGTACCTCTGCCGAAGTCTGAACTCTCCCACAGTTGTCTGGAGAGCCAGGCCCCATAAAATGTCTATGCCCAAGATGTATTCTGGGATTGGGGCAATCGACACTTCATACTCCCGGGGTGGGAGACGCCCAACCCCCAATTTCAGCCATGTTTGGGTGACTGGAATGGTCTGTCCCCCAAACCCACCAATCATCACTCTACTGCCCTTAAACTTTGTTGGGTCTCCATATATAATTGATGTTTCCGCACCAGTGTCTACTAGAGCCATCACCTTTTGAACATTCTTCTCTGACCAAAAGATGTCTAATTCTACATAGGGCCTCCGGTCACATCTGGAGGCCCTAAGGGGACCAAAGTCCTTCGTTACTCCATGAAGTTGGCTAAATCTAAGTCTTTTACCGCAGGTGGTTCAGGCATTGTATCCCGCGACACCTGTGGATGTTTCTTCCTTCTATTTGGGACTATAAAGTCAGCCAAATTCCAGGTTGTTGTTGGTGCTGCCTGTATTACTCGTACTCCCGATTTTCTGGGAGTACTCTGAAATTTCTGATCGTTTCTAAGTTGTTTCCACAGTTGTAACAAGACATGGTTGGGTTGCCCATCAATTTTAGCAAAGGCAACCCCGGGCCGTATAAGATCATTGAACATGGTCTTCCGGGATACCCGTATGGGGCCCGATCAGGGTATCCGTGAGACAGGCTTCTTAGTTTTAATGGGGAAGGCCTCAGCTGTTTCTACCAGACGGACATTGCGCCTAGTTCTTATGCGCTCCGTTTCCCCAAGGTCTGCCACCAACTGGGCTGCCTGTTGGACGATAGCCTCCGAAGCCACCAAAGGGATTAGTATGGAAACCAAAGTCCCATAAAGGTGAGAGGGGGCTTGCTGTAGTATTAGGTCTCGCATACCTGCTGTAAATTTTTCTGTATCAGGACTCTCAAAGGTCTCTGAATACATAGCCTCCCTCATACCCAGTTCCCGGATGTATGTTTGGAGGTCCTCCATAGAGGACCATAAACCAGCATTGAGTGGAATGTCAGATTTGTTGGGTCATGTTAAGCAGCATGCTGCCATCAACCAATCTATAATAGAATGATTCTCATTAGTATAGTGGATGGCAGCATATAATCTTTGCCTCAGGGCTGGGTGTATAGTTATAGATGCCAGTTTTGACATCTCTGTCCCACTGACTAACACGCTTTCAGCTCCTGCATCCCATAACCTCAGGAGCCATGATGGCATGCTTTCTCTTGGTTTTTGATGGAATCATTGTACTAGGTCCATCAACTCATTTGCTGTATACGGGCTCGCTGTCACATGCAAGCATGTTTCAGCAGGGGGCCATTGGTCAGGAGGCACTCCCGCTGGTCTATCTTGCACATTGTTTGTTTTTTGAGTTATGAGTGGCCGGATCTCAAACAGATCCTCCAGAGATGGAGCTTCGAGATCTGATTTAGAAATCTTGTTTTCTGAAACATCCAGGTCCGCTACTTCAGGGACCTGGGTGTCCTCCACTGATATGGTACGAATTTGTCTCGTTGGCACATCAAGTCCAGGCTTTTTGGCTACTAATGTGCCCAACTGTTGTTCCAACTTTTCAATTCGATCACTTAACAATTGATTTTCGGATTCTATGTTTGTATTTGTTATTTCTAGTTTATGTAAGGCCATTATTAGAGGCCAAGCCACAGCAGAAGCAGCTAGCCGACGTTCTTTTGTAACTAGTAAGTCCTTATCTAGACCTTGAAAATAATCTGTCAGCCGGGCTGGAGAAGAAGAAATAGGCCCTGTAACCCACAGGGGTCCCCATTTTTCAATAACGGTGGCAAGACCATAATAGGATGACCCCATAAATCCTGGAATTTGACCAGGAATTGTTTGGTCCAGGAGAGTAACGTTCTCCCCCCTGCCCCATTTGAAAATGAAGGACATAGTTAATTATTGTATATGTATATATATATATTTTTTAAGCCTGCCTGGTTCGCCAATTGTAGGGCAAATAACCCCCAAAAATAGCACCCAAAAGAAATAGTGCCAAAGCTGGTATATTTTTGATAGGCTTAAGTAGATGGTGTACAGATAGTTAATAAGAAAATTAATAAGGAAAGAGTGGCTCACCTTCAACAATGGTTGAGGCTCACCAAAAACTCCACTAGGGAGGGATCTCCAACCAGAGATCCTTCCCTGGTGGTGGTCAGCCCTTAAATGGGGTCTTGGGAGAGGTGGAGTCAAACTCCACCCCTTCCAATCACACTCACTTGTGCCCCTGCGGCTGACCCAGTGCTCACCTCAGGTGATCAATCAGTGGTTCAGGCCCTGATTCAACAGTTCCCATACACCATCTATCTAAATGCTGGTGTGGTTGAGAGAAATAACAGTCATAATGCATACAGAAGAATTATTTCCAATGCAATACCAGATTACAAAAGCTTTTAAAAAAACAAAACAAAAAAACCCAGATTTACAGATCAGTTGCATACCTTTCTCTGTCTCCAATTAAAGACAGCTGACATAATTATAATCTTATATGACATTGTGAGCTGGATTGAGAGCTAGACAACTAGTTGTGAAGGGAGAGAAATCACTATATAGAACAACCATGAGAATATTCTAAATAGTGCTAAACATATAGTAACTGAACTCCAAAAAGGGCAGCCTTAATATCAAGGCAACTAAACTATTTTTTTTTCCTCCTCATAAACGATCAATCTTATTATATTAAATAATAAGTACAATGTGGGAAAATTCACTCATTTCCTGGAAATGTTTTCTGGATTTTCTTTTGTTTAAAAGGAAGAAAAAAAAACAAACCAAAAAACCCCAGAACATTGTCCGACTAATTTAACACCGGCATGAAAGTTCTGAAGTCAATAAACCTTTCATCTATTCATCCTATAGACAGAATATAACTGTATTGATACTAATATTAATGGCCAGGGAGGCAGATGCTACATGCAGATAAAATATTTAGTGTTATGCTACTACTGCATTAGAAGTTACCTAACTAAAAACTTAAGTAACAGAGGTGCACAGCTCAATGGTGACAATCATTTTACATATACTTAAGCGAAATGAAGCATTTTATCAAGTGTTCTTACTAATTACAACAGCCCTAATAAAACATTCTCATCTCACAAATAAAGGTACATACCTTCCTAATCTGCATTTCAATGAACACATACTTCAAGTTAAGAAATTTATTCATTGTGTGGGAGATAATTTTTCATATACTCTCATTGTAATGGGAAAAAAAAAATACTGAAGCAGCTTACCACCTCTGTTGATGTTTCTGCATGTTCAGAAGCAACATGTTCTTGAAGAGATGTTTCTGTATAACCCATCTTTCCACAATAAGGACAAGTAAAGGATTGTGGCTGCTCTACAGAGAAAGCTTCTCCACCATAATACAAATCTGGAAAAATACGTTGATAAATGAGGGGTTATTTTCAAGCAACATAGTGCGTTATTTTATTCACATAACTCCTTACATAACTATATGCATATAATCACAGTGAAATTCAAACATTATTTAATGTCACGGGTTTATGACTTTCGTTACCAGTATTCCACATCATAGCACAATGTAGTGCACTGGGAGTTAAAGAGTCAACGCTCCAGTTCTATGGATTGTCAATAGTTTTTGGGTACCTTTCTCAGAAGAGAAGAGCTACTTCTCCCAGAAGACCTTCACTGTTCTGTTTCCATTCATGTTTACAGGGAAAGTTAAAACTGCTTTCAAGTTAAGGCACTGTCCCCTTCTTTTACTGCTCGCCTTTGCAGTGTGTGCTCCCTAGGCGCCTCATCTTCAGCATTAGAGTAAGGCCTTTGGTTCTGGACACTCATTTTATTTGATATATTAGCTTCAATTCCAATTATATTGTATTATATTGTGCTATCTTGCATTCCGCTATCATACTTAGTAAATTAGTTTTCTCCTTTAGCTTTCGGCTGCTGTTTTGTTTTTAAATATAATTATGTATATTGTTTTTATATATAATGATGGTGTATTCCATACAGATTTCTACCACATTTATCATGGGCACCTGACGTCATCTGGATATTGGGATAATTGATCATCATCCAGGCCAATATTATACATCACATCCAGCACAGCTAATTCCCTCAGGTACTAGATACCTTTCTCCATCATGGTAACATACCAGATATTCCTTGAAGGCGTATCTTTCATTCACAGCTGAGAAGAGTTGCCTCCATAGGGTGAGGGCCTACGTCTCTTTTCCAATTGCTTTGTGAATGCCTCTTTGCCTAGAAATGTATCACAGCTGCTTGTCTTCACTGCCTTCTAAGTCTGTGCTATTGGCCCAACTATCCTATCACTGGAGCAGCCAGGTGGTATTGTGCTTGCCTGGATGACTTCTGAAGTCTTTTTTCATGTCTTGCAGCTCATGGTTAGGGGTCTGAAGGTTATGAATTCTGCCTGTTCCTCCTCCTGTACTTGAGATGGTCCTGCTTCATCCACATTCTATTCTTCCATCCTTGTTTTTTTAGGAGTTTCATTCCTTACTAAATGATCTGACTTTCACAGCCATTTTTCCTCGTGTATAAAGAAAAAAGATAATGGCACCAATTAGTTCTGTGCTTGAAATGCAGAGCTTGTTACAGAGACTGGAGCAACAGCAGGGCTCTTCACAGAGGTCAGAGGGAAAGCAGAATTTGTTGCAGGGATCGCAGGGACTGCAGAACCTGTTGCAGGGGCTGGAGCAACTGCAGGGCCTGTCACAACTGCAGGGTTGGAGCAACCATAGGGCCTGTTGTGGGAGTTGTTGCATTATCATCAGATCCAGAGGCATTTTTTTCCCTTTGAGGGTTCTGAATAGTGTTGAACAGAGCTTGGTAGGCATAGCGCAGTTGCCAGTACACTGCAGTGGTTTGTGCCTCTCGAGAACTGTCAGGTCAGCAGCAGATCTAGTAGTAGTTTTTCAGGATTCTGCAGTTGTTTAGGGGTGAAGTTCCAAACCACTGGCGGTGCCCACCACTCCAGGCATCTGCCCATACCATCCCCTGCCACATGGCACTCATAACTATAGAACTTCAGGGTAGATCTCTGGGTGATATTCTTAACTAGTTTTTTAATCTTAAACAAAAATTGAAACATGCAGCGTCTCAGGCATGGACTCAGATGTGAACGATCCAAATCATTTATTATTACAGGTTTTAACAACCCTTATATACTTTCACAAGTTCTCTCTTGAAACTTTCCCACCCGCCTTTACATATCAACAATATAAGTTCCCAAAGCAGTCCTTAACCGTGCATACAGGCGATTATCCAATCAGGGCCATGAGTCTTTCCAAGCCATGCACTCTTCCTCCCATTGGAGTCTGCTATCACGCAGCTTACTTGAACTTGTTTTCCTTTTCTTCTGGAAGTGTCCTTGGTTCTCAGCCTTCCTTTCTCATGCTGTTTATCCTGTTCCACAGTTGCAGCTCTAAATATACTTTTTGTATTCCCACAGCCAGCTGCTCATAAAACAGTTCTGTTCAGTCTTGATGTCAACAGTTTACTGGGCTGGATTGGCCTGGTTCCGTGACAATTGGTGTGGGAGACCCACGGACCCCAGGGAAGGGAAAGGGAGAAAGGGAAAAGGGAAAAGGGAGATGGGCCTAGAAACAAAACAATTATTTACAAGAGAATTTTTTGAAATGAGTCCCATTATCTGACTCAATTCTCTCTGGAGTGCCATGTCGCCATAGGACTTGTTTCTCAAGACCTAGAATGGTGTTTCGGGCGGTAGCATGGAGTACTGCATATGTTTCAAGCCACCCAGTAGTTGCCTCCACCATGGTGAGCACATAACACTTACCATTGCGAGATCGCGGCAAGGTGATATAATCAACCTGCCACGCCTCCCCATATTTATACTTTTGCCATCATCCTTCCCCCCAAAGAGGTTTCATCCTCTTGGCTTGTTTAATTGTGGCGCATGTATCACAGTCATGGATAACCTGTGCAATAGCATCCATAGTTAAGTCCACCCCTCGGTCTCTAGCCCACTTATATGTTGCATCTCTTCCTTGATGGCCCAAGGTCTTATGGGCCCATCGAGCTAAAAATAATTCACTCTTCTGTTGCCAGTCCAAGTCTACTTGAGCCAGCTTAACTTTGGCAACTTGATCTTCCTGATGTTTATTTTGCTGTTCTTCAGCTGCCCGGCTCATAGGGACATGAGCATCTACATGGCGTACCTTTACAACCACATTCTTTATTAGGGTTGCAATGTTTTTCCACACAGCATATTTCCATTTGCGGTGCTTTCCCACAATGCGACATGATCCATCTGTGAACAGGGCATATCTTTTTTCATCTTCTGTTAGTCATCTTCTCTAAATATATATTTTTTATTCCCACAATTCCCCCTTTTTTATTTATTATCAAACTATTAACATACTACAAATTAACACTTTATAACAGTATTGCTGAATGCATTTAGGCTATCACAATTTAATCAAGGCTTCAATTGATAACATGCTGAATGTAAGGTAAGAGACAAGGTAATCCTATTGTAAGGACAAGAAATATTCTTAAACTTATTAAGCAGTGAACAAACACATTTTTCACCCATGTCTTTTGGTTCCTGCAACCTGGAAAAGAATCCCTAAGGGTCCCATTCTTAGTGTACCCGTAACTGATTAGAAGGAATAATGTTGCGTGTCAAATAGAATCAACATCAGTGGGTAAGCTTGCTAGAGCATCGCTGGTGCTATTGCTTTCCTTTGCCAGCTAACATCCTGAATTGGTGATTGTGGTTTAAGCTTGAGCGGTGCTCTTTCAGGGTATGCTGGATCTGAGAGACAAGACATCTCAAGAGCAGAAGCAAGCAAACTGCACATTCAGAGCAACACAGAGGGTTAGGGTTTTAGTCAACATACACACACTCGCACACATGCAGACATCCGTTTAGATAAGTGTAAGCGAGAAGCAGAAACTCCCTAAGCGAGCGCATTATTAGCTATTGACCCTTGAGAAATGGCAAACCACCAGAAAGAAGAGAGAAAAGGAACATGCTAGTGGTGGATGCGATAAGCAGTGCCAGCAGGGCGTCCCCTGCTTCAAGGTGCACTTTTCCTCTCTCACCCATCACAGATTCCCTCCTGCTTTTATTCTTCTCAGGGTCTGCATTTGTACACCGCATCTGCGTGGCCAGTGCATGATACAGAGCCCAAGTGGAACACCTGCTTGCAAAACAGAATAAACTATCAAGGTTAGCTCTCTTAGCATACGCCTTTGTCTCAAATGATGCATGATTACAAAAAACTATTCTGATTAGTGGATTGAAAGAGAGTTGATCATTCTAAAACACAAAATCATCCCTTTGCCTAGGATTCTTCTCCAGGTTTTGTCTTTGCAAATTAGAAAAAAGGTTAATTGATAGGCTAATAACATCATAACCGTGCATTCCTAATACATTAAAATGCTATTCCCATAGATTACAACGTTGGTAACATCAAATCCTGTCCAATTCACACTCGATCTACTATTGAAATAGAAGAAGCACACAACAACCTAATTAATGCCTAATAATTCTAGTTCTTGAAGCTGTGTTAGTAACACAGGAAAATCACCGAGTATGTCATACTATAATTAATGTTGTTAATTGGCAATAGAACAAGTTACAAAGCAATACCAAATAAAGTAAGAAGTACACAATCCCAGTAATTATAAAGGCTGAATGCTATTTTCTGCCTTGAGATGAGGCCGAACATATCGTGATGGAACCTTTGTAGGACCAGTCCCTGTGGAAACACAAGCATATCCACGAACCCAAGTTATCAGTGGTAAGGGACCTTCCCAATGCCCTGTGGCCATATTCTGGACGTGAACCATTGGCCATTGCTTGAGCATTGGGGAGGCCCCAAAATGACAGTCCACACGAGTTGTATCTGTATGATCACGATTCAAAAAATTAAGCACAAACAAAGCCTTACATAATCTTTCTTGTGGTGTATCTCCCGTATTCCCCCTTTTTTGTTTATTAAGGATGGATTTCAGTGTTTGATGAGTACGCTTAATGATAGCTTGTCTGGTAGGAGAATGAGGAATGCCTGTAATATGTCTAGCGCCCCATTCTTGGAGGAAAGTTTGAGTGGCCTTAGAAGTGTACGCAGGTCCATTATCTGTTTTTATAGTATGTGGGATCCCCTTAGCAGCATAAGCAGATAACCAGTGTTAACGGGCATCGCAACTTTGTTTGCCTGTATGTGCTGTGGCAAATATGTATGAAGAATGAGTATCTATTGTTACATGGACAAATTTGAGACGGACAAATTCGGGAACATGAGTGACATCTGTCTGCCACAGTTGAAGATGCTCTGGTGCCACAGGGATTTGTCCCCATTTGAGGCAAAGGGGCAATTGCCTGGCAGCCTGGGCATATTAGAATAATGTTACAGGCCTGATCCACTGTCAGCTGGAATTGTTTTTGTAAAGCTCTCCTATTCTGATGAAAAAACTGATGGGAGAGTCGCGCTTGCTGGAACAATTGAGGTGTAGCAAAGGCAACTGTGGCTTGATCAGCCTTACGGTTGCCCTCAGCTAAAGGACCAGGCAACATAGTGTGTGATAGAATATGCATAATAAAATAAGGGAGAGTACGGTGAGAGACATAATGTAAAACTTGCTTGAGCTGCGCAAACAAGGCAGGGTTGTTAACTTCCTTAAGAAAAGATCCTTCAATCCGCTGAATGATACATGTAACATACAAAGAATCAGTTATTATATTAAGCTTTTGATTTGAAAAAATTTGAAAAGCTTGAGCTACCGCAGGGAGTTCTACAACTTGAGGTGATCCATCCACAACATGTACATCTGACTGCCATTGTGTAGCAGTCACACGCTAGAGAACCAGTGCTCAGTGTGTCTTGATGGTGCCATCTGTAAATACAGTAACAGCAATAGGTATTGCAACATGGGAAAGTAAAATATTAGTAGAAAGGGACAGATCACTCAAATTATGCAGTAACTGATGTTTGGGGGGATGGGTGGAAATCTGTCTGGTGTAGTCTGCCATAGCAGTTTGTAAGATGAGTGACTGTGCAAGCAACCAATCTAAATCTTTTTTAGTAGCAGGTATGTAGATGTAATCAGGGTCAAAAGCTCGTAAAATTTGTAAACGATGTCGACCTTGCTGTATTAGCATTGCAAACATCTCCACTCATGATGTAATGGTTTTTGAAAAGGCATGCGGTAAGAATATCCATTCCATGATAATGAGAGTATCTTTTCTTGAGGTATCCCATTGACGTAACAAGCTATACAGCTGATAGGAATTTGATATTATTACAAGAGATACTAGTTTTAATGTATTTGCTACAGTCAAGTAACATATTGTTGGACTATTAAGCATTCATTGTGTTAAAACAGTCCAATGATACCTCAGAGCAAGGCGTTGTTGGTTAATGTCAGCATCTATAACTCCTGGTAAAACAAAAAGTCCCATCCGTGTAAAAGAATAACGTCCTAGCAGGAGGGCACTGTGCCTGTCCCCAAGGAGGCCCATTACCCCTGTTGGATTAAGAGTCACGTTGGTATCAGTCAGCATCACTGACTGGGCGGTGGCCAAATCCACTCCTGGGCTGCTGGCAGTGGCTGGTCTGAGTGAGCTGGACAGGCAGCGGCCGGATGATTCAGGACCGTATTTACTGTCATAGCGCACGGTCTCGCGCTCTTCTTCCCGTTTCGCAGCAGATCGCAGGGCCGTGCAGCAACAGGGAGTTTAGATCGGCAGTCTCTCGCCCACTGTAGCCCCTTCCTGCACCAGGGACAGGGTCGAGTTGTAACAGCACAAGCATTTGTATTTGCTTGCTTAGGATCTGGCTTGCACCAAGTCGGGCTGCCATGGTGTCTGTTAGCAAAGCCATTTTATGACTGTAAAGCAAGCGAAGGCGGTGACAGAGCTTTTATTTGAGGTAGAGGCGCTACAGAAGGAGATGTCAGAGATAAGGGGGATGAACTCACCCCTCCCGGCGACCGTTTAGGCGAAGGAACGCAGCCCCCTCTCGTTCGAACACTGGCGCGCCGGAAGGAGGAGAGCCAGGGAGGGGGGGGGCAACCCGCGCAGGCTCTGAGTGTATCTGTGCTCCCGGAAGCACCGCCGAGAGGGAGAGAGTGAGAGGTCGGGTGGACCTGGGCTCCTCCGCTCCGGTCACTCAGATGCTCATTCACTGGTTCAGGCTGTGACCAGGCAATCCCACTACACTCCACCCCTTCACAGCATGAACCAGCAACTGAGCAGGTTGGGCATAATCTCCTGCTGTTCTGATGGCTCAAAATACCAAGTACATCGCGACGCATGTACAATACCCGCTGCAATGTAGAATGTTAAGGCACTGAAGGCCATTATTTGTAGTCCCTTCTTGTGGTTTTCTTGGGTCAGTACTTGATGTTCCTTCTGGAGTCGTATCTTCTTTAAGGACCAGTAGGTTCACATTCGCCAGTTGCCGAAAGTTCAAGAGTCCATCACTGGATGTCATGATGTTTCCTCATGGTCACTGGAGTGTGCTGGAGTGGTGTTGCTCCTGCCGGCTGTCCTGTAAACTTGATAACCTCAAGGGGAGTAATACAGATGTTTAACAGGTACAAGGAGGGGTAAGTCTGCCCTCCATGGTAAGATACAGGCTGTATTTCGGTCTTGAGTCAATACCTCTGCCTGTACTGGAGCATGGCCTGGCCTTCGATACCATACCCTTTGGCCTGATATCTGTGGTTGGATCACTATATCAGGTACCAAGGGGGGAGTTCTAATTTGCCATAAGGACATGATTAATGTCCCCTTTGCAATGAAAATTGGAGTGTCAACTACAACCTCCGTTGGCCATGCACCAACCACAGGAGGGTTTACTGATCCCCCAACCTCTAACAGTCTCCCCCAAAGTGCAAGGAGACCACACCATTTTGGTCCTACTTGTACCTTCCAAGGCCATTTTACCTTGTGTTTCCCAGGCTCTAGGTCATCAGGGGCAGGGAGTATAAGATTATTCATGGTGCCAACTTGTGGCTTAAGTGAGGTGTCTTTGCTTGTGATTTGTATCCTAAGTGGAGAGGCCCAAGTTGTCTGCAACATTCTTAAAGCGCTGGGTCTGCCATCCCTCGGTCTCTCATTCAAGTCCCGCAGGGTTGCATAAAGCCTCTTGGTCCACCCCTGCAAGGACTGTGAATCTGCCTTCAGAGCAGCCTTCAGGATTCCATTATACCTTTCTTTTAGGCCTGCTCCCATTGGATTATAGGGCAGGTGAAACCGCCATTCAATGTTGTTGTCTTCAGCCCACTTTTGCACAGTTGTACCTGTGAAATGTGTACCTTGGTCACTCTCGATGACCTCAGGAGTCCCATATGATGCCATCAACCTAGTTAGAGCTTTAATGGTATAGGCTTGGTTTGCCTTTGCTACAGGATAGGCTTGCATCAGTCCACTTGCTGTGTCAACACAGGTTAGGGCATATCTGGCCCCCTCAGATCGAGGAAGTGGACCTATGTAATCGATCTGCCATCGTTGTAAAGGGTTGTGTCCTCTAGCAAGATGGGCCGTTGTTTCCGGCAGAGGTCTTGGTCTCATTCGTGAGCAAGCGTCACAGTCTTGACATGCCTGGACAATATCCGGTAACTGTATGGGCAGACCCCATGCTTTAGCTGCTGCCCACATGGTTTTCTGTCCTGCATGCCGTAATTTCCGATGCAACCAATGGGCAATATCTTCGGCTGATGTATTTCCTAGCCATCGAACTCGAGCCAGAGTGTCAGCTTCATCATTACCTGGCGACTGCAAGGGTTGATGTCCAGAAACGTGGTATGCTCGTACAGTCCTGTGCCTAACCACGTTCCATATATCAACCCACATATCTTTGCCCCAGATAGGTCGAGCATGGATCGCCCAGTCCTGAGTGGCCCACTGTGCTATCCAGAGCGTGAGCCCTCGGTAGACTGCCCAGCTATCCGTGCAGATATTCAGTGCGCCATCGCCCGGCTCTTGAGTTATCACCAT
This sequence comes from Oreortyx pictus, assembly GCA_036925125.1. NCBI lineage: Eukaryota > Metazoa > Chordata > Aves > Galliformes > Odontophoridae > Oreortyx > Oreortyx pictus. Next base: position 10,498,578 of record JAUPFR010000020.1, on the reverse strand, counting down.
CCACACAGCTCGTAGCTCAGCCCACTGGCAACTTTGTCCATCCCCTTCTTCGAACCATATTGTTTCAGTTGAGGGATGGTATGCGACTGCTCGCCACCTACTTGGGTTCCCTCTGCTGGATCCATCTGTGTACCAGGCATCTTCTGGAATAGGGTATTTCCCCTCCTGTACAGGACTCTTCTCTGGACGAGTGACAATTATTTCCTCAGGTGCTTCACTGCGATATGTTACTGGGCCAAGGATCTTCTGCAGTTCTTCCTTCAGTGGAGATGATGACAGGCGGCTTCTCTGACTGAGGTAGGCAACCCAGCATGCCACTGTTTGTGATTGGGCCACCCCCGTCTTAGGAATGTGGGTTAGATCTTTTACCCACCCCTGAATTGGCAAAGTCGTTTTAACAATAACTTCTGCAGTTTGAGTTATCGGTTCTACCGCCTGCAGTGCAGAATAGGTAGCCAATAACTGCTTTTCAACCATGCTGTATCTTTCTTCTGCTCCGTGTCAAACCTGTGACCAGAACCCAATTGGGGTTCGAATGGAACTCTGTCGCTGCCACAGACCCTAGCCAAACCCTTCTTGAGTTACATGCACATCTAGTTTGGCTGGAAGGGTTGGATCGAATATACCCAGTGCCTGGGCCTGTTTAACAGCTATTTTTGCCTGCTGGAAGGCATCTTGCTCCATTTTACCCCAATCCCATACTTGGCCTTTTTTTGTTAATCGATATAGAGGTTTTAGGAGTTGTGCTAAGTGGGGTATAAAGGATCGCCAGTATCCTAATACACCCAAGAACTCCTGCAACTGTTTTGGTGTTGTAGGAACTGGGAACGCTTGAATCTTATCTATGATCGCGCTGGGTAAGACCTTAGTCTTACCTGACCAGATAACGCCCAGGAATTTAACTGATAACCCTGGTCCTTGTACTTTCTGTGGGTTTATAGCCCAATCCTTTTTCCTGTAAATAAGTGGTTAATGATGGTACTGCCTTCTCTAATGCCTCAATTGAGCTGGATGTCAGCATCAGATCATCAATGTAATGGTACATTTTGACGGTAGATGGTTTGTTCCAATTTGCCAAGTCACGTGCTATCAGGTTATGGCAGAACGTAGGTGAATGCACATATCCCTGAGGTAGGACTTGGAAAGTCCACTGCCTGCCCTCCCATGTGAATGCAAGCTGGTCTTGAGATTCCTTAGCAATTGGAATGCTAAAAAATGCATTTGCTAAATCCAAAACACAGTGATATGTTTCTATTTCTCTACTTAACGTATCCATGAGGGAGGCAATGTTGGGTACGGCTGCGTGTATCGGCGGAGTGACTTTATTTAGTTCTCTGTAGTCTACCGTCATTCGCCATGTACCATCTGACTTCCTGACTGGCCATATGGGGGAGTTGTATGGGCTGTGTGCAGGTCTAATAATCCCTGCTCTCTCCAACTCCTGCACAGTCTTGGTAATTTCTTCTTGCCCACCAGGGAGTCTATATTGTTTCGTATTTGTTATCCGGCGGGGTTGTGGCAAACAAATAGGCTCAATTTTTGCAGGGCCCCTTAAAATTGCCTGCACCGCCCGGATACTAATACATCTTTCCCTTAATCTGAACTCTCCCACAGTGGTCTGGAGAGTCAGACCCCACAAGATGTCTATCCCCAGTATGTACTCTGGAACTGGGGCGATAGATACCTTGTACTCCCGGGGTGGAAGACGCCCAACCCCCAGTTTCAACCACGTTTGGGTTACGGGGATCATCTGCCCCCCGAACCCCCCTATCATAGCCTTAGTGCCCAGGAATTTATTTGGGTCCCCATATATGATGGATGTTTCTGCCGCAGTATCTACCAGCGCCATCACTCGTACGTTCTTTCTCGACCAGTGAATAGTTAATTCAACATAGGGTCTCTGGTCTCCTGTAGAGACCCTAGTCCTGGGAAATTTTGACTCCTCTGTCATGCCATCAGGTCTGCAATCCCCAAGTCTTTTTCGTCTGACGGCTCGACTGCGACTGCCCGGGCCGCCTGAGGAGGTTTACGTTTTTTCGCTGGCACCATGAAATCTTCCAGATTCCATGCGTCTTGTGGAATGTGTTCTATAAATCAAATTCCTTCCCTTTTGGGGGAGGACTGGAATCTTTGATTATTGGGCAACTGTTTCCATAGTTGGAGTAATACCTGATTAGGCTGTCCATCAATCTTTTAAAATCGAACTCCTGCTCTTATCAGGTCATTAAACATCTGTCTTCTCGATACCCTGATGGGTCCAGATTGGATTACCTTAGAGGCTGGTCTCCTAGGTCGTGGTGGTGGATGGATCTCCGACCTTTCCACCACCATTCGGACATTGCGCCTAGCGCGCAGGCGCTCTGTCTCCCCCAGATCTGCCACCAATTGGGCAGCCTGTTGCATGATGGCCTCTGAAGCCACTAGGGGGTTCAGTATGGATACCAAAGTTCCATACTGATGAGGTGGAGCTTGCTGCAGGATAAGATCTCTCATTCCTGCTGAGAATTTCATCAGGTCTGGGCTCTCAAAATCTTCCTCATAGATTGCCTCTCTCATTCCCAGTTCCCGAATATAATTTTGCAGGTCTTCCATAGAAGACCATAGACCTGTATTTAATGGGATGTCAGTTTTGTTTGGCCATGTTATACGGCACGCAGCTGTTAACCATTTAATTAATGAATGATTTTCATCATTATGCTGAACAGTGGCATATATCCTCTGTCTGAGGGCAGGGTGAATGGTAATGGATGCCAGTTTTGAAATTTCTGGCCCATTTACCATAACACCTTCTGCCCCCATGTCCCATAAGCGGAGCAGCCATGCTGGTACACTCTCTCTTGGTTTTTGTCTAAACCGCTGTACTAGATCCATTAATTCAGCTGCTGTATATGGGCGAGCTGTTACGTGTAGAGTGCTGTGGGCTGGGGGCCACTGGTCAGGGGGCAGCCCCACTGGTCTATCCTGTATTTTTTTTGTTTTTTGAGTTACAACTGGTTGGATCTCAAAGGGATCTAGCTCAAGTGGAACTTCGAGATCCGACCTTTTAGTGCCTTCATTGTCAGAAACCAGACTATGTGGGCTGTCTTCTGCAGGGTCCCCGGTGACTTCTAAGGAGAGATTCCGGATATTCCGTAAGGGAGTGACCGGTTTTGGTATTTTTCCTGTCAAAATTGCAATTTGTTTTTCTAATTCTTCAATACGGTCACGCAAGAGTTGGTTTTCATCAAGCAGACCCCCTTCAGTTGCGTTCATCTGGTTCAAGGCTATCAGCAGCGGCCATGCCACCGTAGATGCAGCTAACTGCCGCTCCCGAGTAGTCAGTACGTTTTTAGTCAGAGAGAGAAAATACTCAGCTAGTCGCGACGGGGATTCACGGATGTTTCCTCCGTCTCGCAGGGGGCCCCATTTTTCAATAATTGCAGCAATCCCGTGGTATGGGGATCCTAGGAATCCCGGGATGTGACCGGGCAAAAGGTCATTTAAGGGGGTGGTCTTTTCCCGTGCAAACCACCCCACAATGTTACTTAGAAAGGTCATAGTGAATGTTTTTAAAAGGTATTAGGCTGCCTGGCTTGCGAAGTGTAAAGCAAGCGAAGGTGGTGACAGAGCTTTTATTTGAGGTAGAGGCGCTACAGAAGGAGATGTCAGAGATAAGGGGGATGAATTCACCCCTCCCGGCGACCGCTTAGGTGAAGGAACACAGCCGTCCACTCGTTCGAACACTGGCGCGCCGGAAGGAGGAGAGCCAGGGAGGGGGGGGGGCAACCCGCGCAGGCTCTGAGTGTATCTGTGCTCCCGGAAGCACCGCCGAGAGGGAGAGAGTGAGAGGTCGGGTGGACCTGGGCTCCTCCGCTCTGGTCACTCAGATGCTCATTCACTGGTTCAGGCTGTGACCAGGCAATCCCACTACAATGACTTTCCATTCCTGCATCTTGACAGGCTTTAATCATGTCAGTAATGGATGGATCTGCATTCTTTAATGATTGTAGGACCTTTCTACAGTCTGCATTTGCGTTTTCTATTGCTAATTGCTTAAGCAAAGCCTCCCGGGCAGCTTGATTTTCTACTTGTCTCTCTAGCGTATTTTGTAAATAATGATGAAATTTAATGTAGGGCTCTTAATTGATGTAAATGATGTGCTAGATGAGTTAGTGTTGGGTATCCGACGGATAGCATGCAATACCTATGTCTTAACTTGTTCAAGGCATTGCCTGTCCATCTGTGCCTGGGCCTGAGGTATTGCTTGGACCCCCTCCCCCATGAGTTCCTCTATGCCAATATGACTGAGGTTATTCAAATTATTCACAGTCTGGATGGTAGCCAGTTCCTGATACTCGGTCATAAACACAGTGTATTGCATGGGAGACAGGATCGTTCGTAACAAAATTTTCCAGTCATGAGGGGTCATAAGATAATTGTCACCAATTGCAACCAAAAGATGATATGTAAAGGGAGACAGAAATCCATAATCTCTCACTGACTCCTTCTCTGCCTCATAAGTCAGGGATTCCCACCAGGGGGGTTGATTTGCATGATACAACACAGGAAAGGCTTGCATCGTATCAGCATCACCCCGTAATATTGCTTCTTTTCTGCACTGCTCTAAAGCACCATAGTACGCTGTGGAAAAAAATTTATTTCCCTCTCCCTTCAAGTTTTCATTAGGAGGGAAAATGTACGATTTGTCTTCCGGATCTACTGAACCAGGATCCGAAAGAGCCTCTGGTTCTGGTTAGTCCTCATTTTTAAGCAAGTTACACGCATGCTGCAGAGCCGCAGCATTAGGCGACATAGCCGGGGCGGAAGGCGGCAGGGGCGTAGCGATCGTTAGGGGCGGAGCGGAGGGCGGGAGCGGCGCGACAAGCGACGGGGGCTGAGCGGAGGGCGGGAGTGGCGCGGCGAACGTCGGAGGCGGAGCAGAGGGCGGGAGCGCCGCGGCGAGCGTCGGAGGCGGAGCAGAGGGCGGGAGCGCGGCGAGCGTCGGGGGCGGAGCGGAGATGAACGATGGAAGCGGAGGAAAGGGCGGGAGCGCGAGGGGTGTCTGCGATTTCTCTTCTCCCCGGTAGGGTGGATGGAGGGTGCGTCGGAGCCGCGGTCCGGGCAGGGGCTGCTTCCCGCATGGGAGGGCAGCGGCGGGGGGGGGAGGGCGGGCGATAGGGAATAGCAGAAAGAGATTTTTCCTTGACGAATTTATTTAAGCACTTCCCTTATTTGACGCCAAACAGGTAGAAGTTTGGCAGCCGTTCTCTCTTTAGTAATAGAAGCCTCCCAGAGTTTTGTGCCAATTTTGTCCCAGAGTTGTCCATCAAGAGAGAACCCAGTTTTTTGAAATTCAGGGACATTTTTGCTTATCCATTTAAGAAAAGTAGCTAGTTCTGAATTAGATACAGGCTGATCCTGGAACTTTAAAACTAACCTTAATACTTCAAGATTTACTTGTTGCTCCTTTGTTAGTGAACTCCCCATGGTTCCCGACTGCTCACCTTCTGTCCTGCAGAACGGTGCAGATGTGCACGAAACAATCTCTCTGAAGTTCAGTCAGTTTGATGCTGCCCGTCCGAGCTCGCTCAGCTGCGGCTTGATTTGCACCACACAGTGGGTGCCATTTGCAGTGTCTCGGGCATGGACTCACATGCAAACGATCCAAATCGTTTGTTTTAACATCCCTTATATACTTTCACAAGTTCTCTCTTGTAACTTTCCCACCCATCTTTGCATATCAACAATATAACTTCCCAAAACAGTCCTTAACTGTGTATACAGGTGATTATCCAATCAGGGCTGTGAGTCTTTCCAAGCCATGCACTCTTCCCCCAATTGGGATCTGCTATCGTGCAGCTTACTTGAACTTGTTTTCCTCTTCTTCTGGAAGTGTCCTTGGTTCTCAGCCTTCCTTTCTCATGCTGTTTATCCTGTTCCTCAGCTGCAGCTCTAAATATACTTTTTGTATTCCCACAGCCAGCTGCTCATAAAACACCTTGTCTGTCTCTTCATCCTGGTTTGGCAGTCTATAACACAGATGCCCACCAGGATGTCCACCTTGTCAGCCCTTCCCCTGATCTTTATCCATATGGATTCAACCTTATCATCCTGAGCCGCAAGTGCTGTAACATCAAAGCACATCACAGCCACGCTGCCACCCCTCCTTCCTTGCCTATCCTTCCTGAAGAGTTTGTAGCCATCCATTGCAGCACTCCGGTCATGGTAGCGATCCCACCATGTTTCCATTATGGCAACTAGGTCATAGTTAGCCTGCCGCAGAATGGCTTCCAACTCTTCTTGTTTGTTGCCCATGCTGCGTGCATTGTTGTAGATGCACCTCAGCTGAGCCCCTCACCTCACCCCTAATCCCATTACCGCTTCCCCAGGCTCATCTCTATCTGTGTGTGGGAATAGGATGAGGGGAAATAGCCACAAACTGAAGCATAGTAAGTTCCATGCATATGTGTGTGGGGGCTTCTTCACAGTAAGGGTGATGGAGTGCTGGAACAAGCTGTCTAGAGAGGTTGTGGAGTCTCCTTCTCTGGATATGTTCAATGTTGTCTGGATGCCTACCTGTGCAACCTGGTCTAGGGAGTTTCTTTGCCAGGGGGGTTGGACTAGACAATCTCTAGAAGTCCTTTTCAACCTCTATAGTTCTGTGATTCCATGAATTGTAGAGCTCTTTCAGAGTCTTTTCTTGGAACAATATAATTTAATAACTTATTTGCTATATATCAATTCTTTTATGTGGAAAAAAATAGTATATATTGACATTTGTTGATGTTTCCTGAATGTTGATGGACATCAAACAGTGGATGTTAGCATTATGTGGCAGTATGTGGCGCATTTCAACAGCAACAACAGCAATGTGAAAGACAAACCAGGTTCTGGATAGCATAATGAAAAAGCATCAGCACTTGTGTGAGTTTTTACTAATCCTGAAGAAAGTATGAAGAGGCAAGTTAATATTCATCAGTTTATTAGACAGGTTCTCATATTACTGGTGGTGTCTGACTGGTATGATGTCTGGATAACTCCTTAGTATTGTACTGTGTCCATATATATGTGTAATATATATATATATATATATATATATATATCAGAATTGCATATCAGGATAAGCAAGGTAATTCATAGGTGACTAGACCATGTAGATTTTTTAAGCACAACATGCAGGCTCTTGTTCATTGCTGGTGAAAATGCGTACTTAATGGTTGTAACTGTGTCAATGGTTTACTGGGCTGGTTCGGCCCGGTTCCGTGACAATTGGTGTGGGGGACCCACAGACCCACACCCCAGGAAAGTGAAAGGGGGAAAGGAAAAAGGAAAAAAGGGAAATGGGCCTAGAAACAAAATAGCGGCAACGATCTGAGGAGGAAAGCTAATTTACTAAATAAGATATCAGAAAGCAAAATAACACAATATAATACAATATAATTGGAATTGAAGCTAATAAATCAAAGAAAATGAGCAAGAGAGAGTGTCCGATAAACCGAAGGCCTTACGCTAACGCTGAAGGCGATACGGCAGCGAGCACCCACTGCTGAGTCGATCCCGAAGGAAAGAGAGTGTCCCGTGACCGCAGAGGGTTTCTATCTTTTCCCTCTGAGCGGAAAATACGTAAAAATGCAAAACATCGCAAAGTCCTCTGGGGAATGTAGTTCTCCTCCTCTGAGACAGGTATACCCGGAAATATCAATGATCTATGGAGTTGGAGTATTAACTCTTTAACTCTTAATGCACTACATGTTGTTATGATGTGGAATACCAATACCAAAAAATCATAAAACCATGACACTTGGCTTGTTTAATTGTGGCGCATGTATCACAGTCATGGATCACCTGTGCAATAGCATCCATATTTAAGTCCACCCCTCGGTCTCTAGCCCACTTATATGTTGTGTCTCTTCCTTGATGGCCTGAGGTCTCATGGGCCCATCGAGCTAAAAATAATTTACTCTTGTGTTGCCAGTCCAGGTCTACTTGAGCCAGCTTAACTTTGGCAGCTCGATCTACCTGATGGTTATTTTGCTGTTCTTCAGTTGCCCAGCTCTTAGGAACATGAGCATCTACATGGCGTACCTTTACAACCATATTCTTTATTCGGGCAGCAATATCTCTCCACAGTTCAGCAGCCCAAATAGGTTTACCCCTCCGTTGCCAGCCATTTTGTTCCCATTGCTGTAACCACCCCCAGAAAGCATTTGCCACCACCCTTGTGTCAGCGGTTTACCGGGCTGGATCGGCCCGGTTCCGTGACGATTGGTGTGGGGGACCTGCAGACCCACGCCCCAGGAAAGGGGAAGGGGGAAAGGGAAAAGGAAAAAGGGAGATGGGCCTAGAAACAAAACAGCGGTAACGATCTGAGGAGGAAAGCTAATTTACTAAATAAGATATCAGAAAGCAAAATAACACAATATAATACAATATAATTGGAATTGAAGCTAATAAATCAAAGAAAATGAGCAAGAGAGAGTGTCCGATAAACCGAAGGCCTTACGCTAACGCTGAAGGCGATACGGCAGCGAGCACCCACTGCTGAGTCGATCCCGAAGGAAAGAGAGTGTCCCGTGACCGCAGAGGGTTTTTATCTTTTCCCTCTGAGCGGAAAATACGTAAAAATGCAAAGCATCGCAAAGTCCTCTGGGGAATGTAGTTCTTCTCTTCTGAGACAGGTATACCCGGAAAATATCAATGATCTATGGAGTTGGAGTATTAACTCTTTAACTCTTAATGCACTACATGTTGTTATGATGTGGAATACCAATACCAAAAAATCATAAAAACCTGACAGCGATCAAGGGACTCATTTCACGGGTGCAATGATACAACGCTGGGCAGAAGAGAACAATATCGAATGGCGATTCCACCTGCAGTACATTCCAACAGGGGCAGGCCTTATTGAGCGTTATAATGGTATTCTCAAGGCTGCCCTGAAGACAGACTCTCAGCCTCTGCAGGGGTGGACGAAGAGACTCCACGAAACCCTGCAAGATCTGAATGAAAGACCTAGAGATGGCAGACCCAGCGCCTTGAAAATGTTGCAAACAACATGGGGCACGACCAACTGCCTTAGCCGGGCAGAGACATAGTTTTAGAGTGAATCTCTGTCTCTTGCTAGCAAGCTTATCTGTAGTGCAGGTACTGTACGGCATAACACGACCTTGAAGTCTGGGCGTACTGCCAGTTGTTCTGGGATATATGTAAACTTCTTTGGGTGCTACTAACTTGTTTTAGTAAAGAAGAAAAAAAAATGCTCTCGCTTTTTAAACTACTCTTAAAGGGGCTGCATTTCATTGTTTTTTCCCTTTTAATGCTCAAAACGTACTGGAACGTGGTTAACTTTGCCATTCTGTTCCACTGGGTCTGGTCCCTGTATGATAAACAAAAAGCAGTGATGGAGGCACTTGCCGGATACCAAGACAGCCCGGCTAATGAAACAAACGATAATATGTTAACAAATCATACGATGTTTGAATGGGTGTCCAGGTTCCCCTCTCAGTTTGCTATGAATTTTCAAGATTACAGCTTAGGGATGGTGTTAATGATTGGGATACTAGTCCTCCTGCATGTAATAGCACTTTACATAATGTGCAGGAAGCTTCTCCCAAAAACAGAGAATGTTGAATGGCAGGGAGAGTGGAGAGTTTTAGGAAAGAAATTAGAAGCATGGGGACCCCCGATGCCCTGGGATTTCACTCCTGAACACTTGCAGGATCCTGAGGAGCTAGGCCTGTATCTGAGTAAAGGGTGTTGCGGCTCAGGAAGATCTGAGGTGAAACAGCTTATTTGGGGCTTGGCTTATGCTTACAGAGGTTTATATACTATTATGAAGAGAGAGAGTGTCCAAACTGAGGCCCGAACCAAAGAGGAAAACCTCCCGGTCACACCTGACCAGCCAAAGGATGCACCAGTATCAAAGTCAGTTGCCCCTGTGGAAGGCCAGAAATGGAAACGTGTGTCCTCACGCCTAGAACGCAAAGAAGAGGTGATGAAAGAAGAGGAAGATACAGGCGAGGGAGAGGGCACAACCCCACCACCATCGAGAAAGGCAACAAAGAAAAGTGAGAGACATGGAGAAGATAGTGATGATGAAGATGAGGAGAGAGTCAAAGTTACCACGTTTCGTCGGCCCATGAAAATGTCTGAGATCCAAGGCTCAAGAAAGGAGTTTGTTCGACATCCGGATGAGAGTATTGTCACTTGGTTGCTTCGGTGTTGGGACAATGGGGCCAACAGTGTGTCCCTTGATAGTAATGAAGCTCGCCAACTAGGAAACATTGCCCGAGACCCGGCTGTCGACAGAGGGATCAGCAGGTATATGGACGGAATCGCCAGCCTCTGGCAACGAATGCTAGTAGCTGTGAGAGAAAGATATCCCTACAAGAGTGACCTGGCACCTAAAGTGAAAAGATGGAAAACTATTGAGGAAGGCATCCAGTATTTGAGAGAAACAGCTGTGGCGGAAATGCTGTATGATCCCACGTTTGATCCTGATGATCGGGACCATGATCCGGAGAAAGTAAGGAGTACACCTGAAATATGTCAGAAGCTTTCAAAGACAGCACCAGAAAGGTACGCCGGTACACTAGTGACAACGTTCAACAGATATGAGGACCAAGACAGAAAACCCCCAGTTTTTGAACTAATTCTTATACTTCAAAACTTCGAACAAAAATTTCCGCCGCCATACACGTCCATTTCAGCCATAACAAAGTTAGAAGGACAAATGGAAGATATATTGGGAAAACTATCCCGACTGATTGATAGGGTTGAATCGGTTGCAGCTATCAGAAGCAAACGCCGTCCTGCTCGAGCAAATGACAGCACTAACTTCACTAACTTAATGTCACGTGCGGCTTTGTGGAGTTACTTATGTGCACATGGAGAAGATATGAAGGAATGGCATCAAAAACCCACCCCTGCACTGCGAGCACGGGTGAGAGAATTACAACACAAACTACTAGTGAAGTTATACCTATCACTACAGGTAACGAATAGAGGGGCCCTGCCCTCAGCCAGAGGAGGGAGAGGGATAATAGAGTGTACTGGACTGTATGGATTCGGTGGCCTGGCACATCAAAACCACAAAAATATGAGGCACTGGTGGATACTGGTGCACAATGTACTTTAATGCCTTCAAGTTATAAAGGGACAGAATTGATTCATATCTCTGGAGTGACTGGGGGCTTTCAGGAATTGTCTGTGTTGGAGGCAGAAATAAGCCTCAGTGGTAAAGACTGGCAGAAGCATCCTATAGTGACCGGACAGGGGGCCCCATGCATACTTGGTATAGACTATCTCAGAAGGGGGCACTTTAAGGATCCCAAAGGGTATCGATGGGCTTTTGGAATAGCTGCTGTGGACACAGATAACATTAAGCAGCTATCTGTTTTACCTGGCCTGTCAGAAGATCCATCTGTTGTGGGGTTGCTACAAGTGAAGGAGCAACAGGTACCAATTACTATTAAAACGGTGCACAGACGGCAGTACCGCACTAACAAGGATTTCTTGCTCCCCATTCATAATCTGATTCGTCAGCTAGAGAGCCAGGGAGTGATCAGTAAAACTCACTCTCCTTTTAACAGCCCCATATGGCCAGTGCGTAAAGCCAGTGGAGAATGGAGGCTGACGGTAGATTACCGTGGCCTGAATGAAGTCACCCCTCCACTGAGTGCTGCTGTGCCGGACATGCTTCAACTCCATTACGAACTGGAGTCAAAAGCAGCCAAGTGGTATGCCACCATTGACATTGCCAATGCCTTCTTTTCAATTCCCTTGGCCACAGAATGCAGGCCTCAGTTTCCTTTAACCTGGAGGGGTGTTCAACACACCTGGAACCGTTTGCCCCAGGGGTGGAAGCACAGCCCAACCATTTGCCATGGGTTGATCCAAACCGCATTGGAACAGGGCGGTGCTCCTGAGCACTTATAATACATTGACGACATTGTTGTATGGGGCAATACAGCAGAGGAAGTTTTTGAGAAAGGAGAGACAATAATCCAGATCCTCCTGCGAGCTGGCTTCGCTATTAAGCGAAGCAAAGTGAAGGGGCCTGCACAGGAAATCCAGTTCCTAGGTATAAAGTGGCAAGATGGACGGCATCACATCCCTACAGATGTGATTGACAAAATCACTGCCATGTCTCCAACCACCAGTAAGACAGAAACCCAAGCTTTTCTGGGTGTAGTGGGCTTTTGGAGAATGCATGTTCCGAACTACAGCCTCATTGTGAGCCCCCTTTATCAGGTGACGCGGAAGAAGAATGATTTTGTATGGGGCCCTGAGCAGCAGCAGGCTTTTGAGCAAATCAAGCAGGAGATAGCCCGTGCCGTGGCTTTGGGGCCAGTGCAGACGGGACAGGATGTAAAGAACATCCTCTACACTGCTGCTGGAAAGGAAGGTCCCACTTGGAGTTTGTGGCAAAGAGCTTCTGGAGAGACCCGAGGCCGACCCCTTGGATTCTGGAGTCGAGAATATAGGGGGTCTGAGGAGCGCTACACTCCAACTGAGAAGGAGATCTTAGCCGCGTACGAGGGGGTTCGAGCTGCTTCCAAAGTAATTGGAACTGAAGCGCAGCTCCTTCTGGCACCTCGACTGCCAGTGCTGAACTGGATGTTCAGAGGAAAGGTTCCTTCCACCCATCATGCTACCGATGCCACCTGGAGTAAGTGGATTGCGCTGATTACACAGTGAGCTCGGATGGGAAACCTCAGCCGTCCAGGCGTGTTGAGGTGATCATGAACTGGCTGGAAGGCAAGAAATTTGGAACACCACCAGCAGAAGAGGTACCACGTGCAAAAGAGGCCCCCCCGTATAACGAACTAACAGAAAATGAAAAGACATATGCCCTCTTCACTGATGGATCGTGTCGTATTGTTGGGAAACATCGCAGATGGAAGGCTGCTGTGTGGAGCCCCACACGACGAGTAGCAGAGGCCACTGAAGGAGAAGGAGAATCGAGTCAATTTGCGGAAGTAAAGGCTGTCCAACTGGCCTTAGATGTGGCTGAGCGGGAGAGGTGGCCAATGCTGTATCTTTATACTGACTCTTGGATGGTGGCAAACGCTTTATGGGGGTGGTTGCAGCAGTGGGAACAAAATAACTGGCAACGGAAGGATAAACCCATCTGGGCTGCGGAACCGTGGAAAGACATTGCTGTCCGAACAAAAAAGTTGGGTGTAAAGGTGCGTCACGTAGATGCGCATGTGCCCAAGTATCGAGCTACTGAGGAACAGAGAAATAACCATCAGGTAGATCAAGCTGCCAAGATTGAGGTGTCTCAAATAGATTTGGACTGGCAGAACAAAGGAGAGTTATTTTTAGCTCGGTGGGCCCATGAGACCTCAGGCCATCAAGGAAGGGATGCGACCTATAAGTGGGCTAGAGACCGAGGGGTGGACTTAACTATGGATGCCATCGCACAGGTTATCCATGACTGTGATATATGTGCCATGATTAAACAAGCCAAGAGGATGAAACCTCTCTGGCAGGAAGGGCGATGGCAGAAGTATAAATATGGGGAGGCATGGCAGGTTGATTATATCACCTTGCCACGAAGTCGCGATGGTAAGCATTATGTGCTCACCATGGTGGAGGTGACCACCGGGTGGCTTGAAACATATGCAGTACCACATGCTACTGCCCGAAACACCATCTTAGGCTTAGAGAAGCAAATCCTATGGCGACATGGAACCCCAGAAAGAATTGAGTCCGATAATGGGACTCATTTCAAAAATTCACTCGTGGATATTTGTGCCAAAGAACATGGCATTGAATGGGTCTATCATATTCCCTACCATGCACCAGCTGCTGGTAAGATCGAGCGCTACAACGGGTTGTTAAAAACCACACTGAAAGCAATGGGTGGGGGAACATTTAAGCATTGGGAGAAAAATCTGTCAGAAGCCACCTGGTTGGTCAACACTAGGAGATCAGTCAACCGAGATGGTCCTACACAATCCAGCGCCCTACAGACCATAGAGGGAGATAAGGTCCCTGTAGTACATGTGAAGAGCATGCTGGGAAAAGCGGTGTGGGTCCTTCCAGCCTCTGGAAAGGGCAAACCCCTCCGTGGAACTGTCTTTGCACAGGGACCTGGGTGCACCTGGTGGGTAATGGATAAAAATGGGGACGTCCAGTGTGTACCACAAGGGAATTTGATGCTGGGGGAGTGCAGTCTGTGATTCCATGTATATATATATATATATATGTATAGATATGTTTGTATGTAATTTACGTTATTACTGTTTTTGGTTCTATATAGATACGTGTTAAGCATGATGTGATGATGTGGAATAAGGGGTGGTCTGTTGTGGTTTTGTGTTTCTGATGCCGGTATTCCACATCAGAACATCATGCAGGCAGGGAAGGAGTTAATGCTGTGGGAGCAGCAGAGGGGCAGAGCTGGGCACCGGATGCCAGGCCCCGCTCGGCTCTCGGCGGCTCTCGGGCTGCGGTGAAAAAATTCAGCACGTGTGCTTCCCCTGCCGTTCCTCCCTAACGTAAGCTCCCAGTTTCTGGTTTGGAAACTTTGTCTCTCTCTCTCTCAATTGTTCAATTTTATTAGATTTAGTAAAGTTACCGTTCCTTCTCAGATCATGCCGTTGTTTTTTTTTACAGACCCATCTATTCCCTCTGTTTCCCCCTCCCCCCAGAGCGCACGGCTCTGCTGGGGCGGCCGCGTGGCCACTGACGGTGCAGTTTTTTTCTCTTTTCCCTTTCTCTCTCCCTTCTCGGTTTCCCTTGGGTTACTGTCGCGGATAACACCATGACACCTATGAAACTCATCGTGTGGGGCTCCACACAGCATATTTCCATCTATGGTGCTTTCCCACAATACGACATGATCCATTTGTGAACAGGGCATATCTCTTTTCATTTTCTGGTAGTTCATAATATGGTGGGGCCTCTTTAGCACATGATTCCTCCTCTGCTGGTGTTGTTCCAAACTTTTTACATTCAGGCCAGTCCATGATCACCTCCAGGATTCCTGGATGACTGAGGTTCCCCATCCGAGCTCGCTGTGTAATCAGCGCAATCTACTTACTCCAAGTGGCATCAGTAGCATGATGGGTAGAGGGAACCTTTCCTTTGAACATCCAGTTCAGCACTGGCAGTCGAGGTGCCAGAAGGAGCTGCGTTTCAGTACTGATTACTTCAGAAGCAGCTCAAACCCCCTCGTACACAGCTAAGATCTCTTTCTCAGTTGGAGTGTATTGCTCTTCAGACCCACTGTATGCTCGACTTCAGAATCCAAGGGGTCGGCCTCGGGTCTCTCCAGAAGCTCTTTGCCACAAACTCCAAGTGGGACCTTCCTTTCCAGCAGCAGTGTAGAGGATGTTCTTTACATCCTGTCCCGTCCGCACTAGCCCCAGGGCCACGGCACGGGCTATCTCCTGCTTAATTTGCTCAAAAGCCTGCTGCTGCTCAGGGCCCCATACAAAATCATTCTTCTTCCGCGTCACCCGAAAGAGAGGGCTCACAATGAGACTATAGTTCGGAACATGCATTCTCCAAAAGCTCACTACACCCAGAAAAGCTTGGGTCTCTGTCTTACTGGTGGTTGGAGACATGGCAGTGATTTTGTCAATCACATCTGTAGGGATGTGATGCCGTCCATCTTGCCACTTTTTGCCTAGGAACTGGATTTCCTGTGCAGGCCCTTTCACTTTGCTTTGCTTAATAGCAAAGCCAGCTCGCAGGAGGATGTGGATTATTTTTTCCAGATCTCGAAAACTTCCCCTTCTGTATTTCCCCATATAACAATGATATCATCAATGTATTGTAAGTGCTCAGGAGCATCGCCCTGTTCCAATGCAGTTTGGATCAACCCATGGCGAATGGTTGGGCTGTGTTTCCACCCCTGGGGCAAACGGTTCCAGGTGTGTTGAACACCCCTCCAGGTTAAAGGAAACTGAGGCCTGCATTCTGTGGCCAGAGGAATTGAAAAGAAGGCATTGGCAATGTCAGTGGTGGCATACCACTTGGCTGCTTTTGACTCTAGTTCATATTGGAGTTGAAGCATGTCCGGCACAGCAGCACTCAGTGTGGGTGTGACTTCATTCAGGCCACGGTAATCTACCGTCAACCTCCATTCTCCACTGGCTTTACGCACCGGCCATAAGGGGCTGTTAAAAGGTGAGTGAGTTTTGCTGATCACTCTCTGGCTCTCTAGCTGTCGAATCAATTTATGAATGGGGAGCAAGGAATCCCTGTTAGTGCGGTACTGCCGTCTGTGCTCCGTTTTTGTAGCAATCGGTACCTGTTGCTCCTCCGCTTGTAGCAACCCCACAACAGACAGATCTTCCGACAGGCCAGGCAAAGCAGACAGCTGCTTAATGTTATCTGCCTCCACATCAGCTATTCCAAAATCCCATTGATACCCTTTGGGATCCTTAAAATATCCCCTTTTGAGGTAATCAGTACCAAGTATACATGGAGCCCCTGTGCCAGTCACAATAGGATGTCTTTGCCAATCTTTAGCAGTGAGGCTTATTTCAGCCTCCAACTTGGTCAACTCTTGGGAACCCCTAGTCACCCCAGAAATATAGATTAAATCCGTCCCTTGGTGACTCATGAGCATTAGATTATAATGTGCACCAGTGTCCACCAATGCCTTATATTTCTGTGGTTCTGATGTGCCAGGCCATCGAATCCGCACAGTCCAATACACTCTATTATCCCTTTCCCCCCCCTGGCTGGGGGCAGGGCCCCTCTATTTGTTCCCTCTGTTGACTTTACGGCTACTGCCGTGTCTGGCAGTCACTGGAGCAGTCACCTTCTTGGAGAAGTTCACCCTGGTGTTTGACCTATTTTGTAACTCTTTTACCCATGCCTGAAGTGCAGAAGTGGTTTTTTTATTCCGCTTCTTCATATCTTCCCCCTGGTCACATAGGTAACGCCACAAGGCAATACGTGACAAAGTTTTACTGTTGTCACTTCCTCGAGCAGGAGAACGTCCTCTTTTGATAGCTGAGACGTTGCTGTTTTGGGAATCCTGGTTCCCATCAGATCCATCAGTTTCATCAGAATTAAGCACAGTAGTCAGTTCGTCCATTAAAGCTTCTTGATTGCTCTCTATTCTGTCCAGTCTTTCAGTTACCTTTATAAAGGCTGAAACGTAAGCTCGTAGAGGGGTTAAATGTAACTCAATGTCTTGAAGTCTGTTAATCAGGTCATTTATAAGGGGTCTTCTTTGTCTTCTGCCATACATTGCTGCTAATGTACTGGCATACCTGTCTGGTACAGTGTTTGTGAATATACGCCACATAACTGGAGTACACCTGATTCTCTCAGGATCATGCTCTTGGTTCGGTTCATCGTGAGTGAATGCAGGGTCATGGAACATTTCCACTACAGCATATTCTCTCAAATAATTTATGCCTTTTTCCATATCAGACCATTTCTTTTTCTCAGGCAACAGATCATCTGTGAAGGGGTATTTTTCTTTCACGGCTATCAGCATCCGCTTCCAGAGAGTGAAGGGTCTATTGTGGCATGTACTAATGCCTCTGCCAATGCTACCCAATTGGCGAGCTTCGTTACCATCTAGCCACACACTGTTGGTCCCACTGTCCCAACAGCATAGTAACAAAGTGACAATAGGTTCATTTGCGTGGCGTGTAAAGTCTTTTCTCAAACTTTGAATTTCATTCATTTTCAGAGGTTGAGTAACATTGGTAACGACCTCTCTTTCATCTCCTACTCTATCAGGACTCATTGCCCTCCTAGGCGTTGGTGACCGTGATCTTGTGGGGTGTCTCAGCCCTCCTACTTTAAACGCCAGAGTTTTGAACCACTCCTCTGGACATATTTTCTCCTCTTCTCTTACAGTGTCTGGTTCCTCTACTTTCTCCTCTTCTCTTTCAGAGTCTGCTTCTTCCATTCTCAGCTCCTCCTCTTTCTTCTCTTCTAAGGGAGTCGAGACTTTTTTCATTTTCCGCCCTCTTACAGGGGCACCGACATCGATTCTGGTGTCACCTGTGGTTGATCATATTGGTTAGAATTAATGATCATCCTCTCTAGCTCGGCTCGAAGTCCGTCTCGCTCAGCTATGACGAAATTTAGTTCACCTTGGAGCCTGACTTGTTGAGTCCGAACATGAATTATTTCATTTTTTAAGTAATGTAAATTGATAGGCATCTTGCTCAGTTTTGAGGGTGTCTCGCTCAGATTGGAGGGCATCTCGCTCAGACTGGAGAGCATCCATGTTTGTTTGGAGAGCATCATGTTGAGACTCGAGGGCGTGTGTATGGGAACTGTTGAATCACGGCCTGAACCACTGATTGATCACCTGAGGCGAGCACTGGGTCAGCCGCAGGGGCACAATTGAGTGTGATTGGAAGGGGTGGAGTTTGACTCCACCTCTCCCAAGACCCCATTTAAGGGCTGACCACCACCAGGGAAGGATCTCTGGTTGGAGATCCCTCCCTAGTGGAGTTTTTGGTGAGCCTCAACCATTGTTGAAGGTGAGCCACTCTTTCCTTATTAATTTTCTTATTAACTATCTGTATACCCTCTATCTAAGCCTATCAAAAATATACCAGCTTTGGCGCTATTTCTTTTGGGTGCTATTTTTGGGGGTTATTTGCCCTACAGCGTGTCTCTCAGTCTGGTGGACATCTCTCTCAGTCTGGAGGGTGTCCATGTTGGACTGGAAGAGCTTCTTGTTGAGACCAGAAGGTGTCTCTCTCGGTCTGGAGGGCATCCATGTTGGACCGGAGAGTATCTTGTTGAGACCGGAGGGCATCTCTCTTGGTCTGGAGGTTGTCTTGCTCGATCTGGAGGGCGTCTCTCTCGAACTGGAAGTTGTCTCTCTCGGTCTGGAGGGCGTCCATGCTGGATTGGAGAGAATCTTGTTGAGATTGGAGGGCATCTAGATTGGACTGCAGAGTCTGATTGTCAGCTAAAAGACTCTCTGGATTTGGAGACTGCCCCTTTCGGCTCGGAGACTCTCTCGCTCTATTTCAAAAACTCTATGCCTCTCTGGAATAGTATTGAATAAGGCCCGGTTAGCATAAGCCAGACCCCAAATAATTTGGGCCTCCTCAGATCTGTCTGAGCCGCAACATCCCTGTCTCAAATACCTGCTTAAATTCTCAGGATCTTGCAGGTGTTCAGTAGAAAAGTCCCATGACACCGGCGATGACCACTTCTCTAAAGTCTCTCCTAAGTCCCTCCAAACTCCCTGCCAGTCACTGTTCTCTGGCTCTGGGGAAGGCTTTCTCAAAATATTATAAATACAGATACTGAGTAGAATGATATTCAGGGAGACTGACACCACAATCATTACGAGCATTGGATGAACATTCAGAAAACGCCTAATAAATTCAAAGGAGAGGCCAGGAGCCAGTTTAAAAATCATGAGTTCCATAGAGTTAACAACTCCATCTGGAGTTGCTCCCTCCAGAACTGAATGCCACGTCGTATACAAAGGCCAGGTAGGTATTTCCATCAGTGTTTTTAGTTTATCATATAGAGACCAAGCTCCATGGATCAGACTGGCAAACTTAATTAAGTCCCAGTATGTTCTGAGCATTACAAGGGAAAAAACAATGAAATTCAGTCCCTTTAAGAGCACTTTTAAAGGAGAAAGTATTTTTTTTTTCTTTTTTACTAAAACAAGCTAGCAGCATCCAAAAAGTTTACAGATATCCCAGAACAACTGGCAGTACGCCCAGACTTCAAGGTCGTGTTTTGCTGTACAGCATCTGCAGTACAGATAAGCTTGCTAACAAGAGACAGATTCACTCTAAAAGTATGTCTCTGCCCGGCTAAGGCAGCTGGTCGTGCCCCACATTGGGCACCAAAAATGTCAACAGTTTACTGGGCTGGATCGGCCCGGTTCCGCGACGATTGGTGTGTGGGACCCACAGACCCACAGCCTGGGAAAGGGGAAGGGGGAAAGGGAAAAGGGAAAAGGGAGATGGGCCTAGAAACAAAACAGCGGCAACGATCTGAGGAGGAAAGCTAATTTACTAAATAAGATATCAGAAAGCAAAATAACAGAATATAATATAATATAATTGGAATTGAAGCTAATAAATCAAATGAGCAAGAGAGAGTGTCCGATAAACCAAAGGCCTTATGCTAACGCTGAAGGCGAGACGGCAGCGAGCACCCACTGCTGAGTCGATCCCAAAGGAAAGAGACAGTCCCATGACAGCAGACAGTTTTTATCTTTTCCCTCTGAGCAGAAATACGTAAAAATGCAAAGCATCGCAAAGTCCTCTGGGGAATGTAGTTCTTCTTCTCTTCTGAGACAGGTATACCCGGAATTATCAATGATCCATGGAGCTGGAGTATTAACTCTAACTCTTAATGCACTATATCATGTTATGATGTGGAATACCAATGCCAAAAATCATAAAACCGTGACATACATTCAGTGGTTTTTTGGCCGCAAACTGAGGCATAGGAAGTTCCACACAAATGTGTGTGGAAACTTCTTCACAGTGAGGGTGACAGAGCACTGGAACAGGTTGCCCCGAGAGGTTGTGGAGTCTCCTTTTCTAGAGACATTTAAGACCGCCCTGGACGCCTACCTGTGCAACCTGGTCTAGGGAGCTGCTTTGGACTCAGTGATCTCTAGAGGTCCCTTTCACCCCCTACAATTCTGTGATTCTTGTTTTCTGTCTCAAACAGTATGAAGCATTACACATTTAGCAATATTTTGGAATACTTATTTAAATTTCAGAAATACCAAAAGAAGAAAAGGTTACACACTAGTCACTACAAAGCCTACTTAAAATAGACATGAAACCTGAATCTGAGGTACTTAAGTAGAAGAACTTTCATACTATGAAATTCTCAATGAGGACACCAAGATTTGCTACAGAAGCAGAATTGTATCTCATGATTAGAAAAACAATACAGACTAAAACTCTTTAGTTGTAGCAAGATACTGAAGTAATGTGAGGGTTAAAGGAAGTTCCACTAATGTAAAATTCCTGTTAGGGTTTAAGTGTTCAAGAACTAGCCTGTAACTGGAATAAAGACCTTTCTTCATTAACACAGAGTAAGGATTAACAAATCCTTACAGGCCTGATCTTGTTCTTCTCTTCAGACGATCAGGACGAAAACTGATTCATGGAAAATGCAAACGTACATAGAATATGAATCTTCCCAGTAATTTGTTCCTCATCTCCCCCTTTCCTGGTAATTGGGCACATGAACCCCTACTGCACCTGCAGGTACTGAGGCCTACTCATGCATGCACATATACAAACACACACTCTTCCAATAACTGGCCTTAAATACCAATTTATC
The DNA here is from genome assembly GCA_036925125.1 of Oreortyx pictus. Lineage (NCBI taxonomy): Eukaryota > Metazoa > Chordata > Aves > Galliformes > Odontophoridae > Oreortyx > Oreortyx pictus. The sequence continues at coordinate 10,477,326 of JAUPFR010000020.1, read as the reverse complement.
TTTAAGTTGTCCTCTGAATGCATAGGACTTCCACTTACCTTGCCCAGACACACAGAGAAAGGTCAGTACTGTAGGGGACAATAAAAGGGTCTTTTAAAAATAACTGCTAACAGCAAAAGGAAGACTACAGGAAAAAAGAAAAATTGGTCTGCTACTTGATGAGAATAGCTGCATCACAAATACAGACATCAGCAAAGCAGATACGTTTAAAGCCTTCTTAACCTCTGTCTTCAAAACCAATGACCTGCCCTGGAACCCCCAGAGCCCTGTCTTGGATGACCAGGACTGCAGGAACAATAAACTCCCAGATAACTCTCAACTTGTGCGGGATTTGCTGCTCCAGCTGGATGCACATAAGTCTATGGGGCCCAAAGGGATTCATCCCAGGGTACTCAAAAAGAGCTGGCTAATGTCATTGCAAGACCTCTCTCAAATATTTTTCAACAATCTTCAGAATGTGGAGAGGTCCCAGTTGACTGAAGGATGGCAAACATCTCAATTTGCAAGAAAGGCAAGAAAGAAGATCCCGGTATTTACAGACCTGTCAGTCTCACTTCAGTGCCTGGTAAGATTATACTGGGAGTTACTGAAAAACACCTGGAAGACAAACACAGTCATTGGTCACAGTCAACATGGGGTTCACAAGAGGAAAGTCCTTTTCAACTAACCTAACCTCCTTTTATGACAAAATTACCCACCTAGTTGACCAGGGAAGCCAGTAGACGCAATCTTTATGGATTTCAGAAAAGCTTTTGCTATTGTCTCTCACAGTACCCTCCTGGACAAAATGTCTAGCATACAGATAGACAAACATATAATACAATGGGTGAACAATTGGCTGACATGTCAGGCTCAAAATGTTATAGTAAATGGGTTTACCTCAGGCTGGCAGACAGTCACTTAGTGGGGTTCCCTGGTGTTCAATTTTAGGGCAATTTCTATTTAATGTTTTCATCAATGGATACAGGACTAGAATGTATAGAAAGTAAGTTTACAGATGACACTCAATTAGGAGGAACCATTGACTCCCTCAAGGTTAGAGAGGCCCCAAAGCCTGCACAATAATACAAGGGTGACCTCTCTCCTTGACTCCTCCCAACAGATCTCACACCCAGACCATGAGCAGATAGTCCTCTGATGGCCCAGGGAACAGCTGACCCAGGGTGCTCCATTGGTTCCGATTAGGTTACTGAGCTTCTTCCATCTGGTGGTGGTGTTCTACTCCATCGTGCTTACAGAGATTAACTTTTAATCACAACTTAAACACACTCAACTCCTAGCTCTGGTTTCTGAGATAACTGCAAATATAAATGACAACTACGTAATGAGGTGGGTGAACAATCAGCTGACAGGTCAGGCTCAAAGGGTTATGAAAACAGGGTGTCCTGATCTCAGCTAGGGCAGAGTTAATTTTTTTCCTTGTGGTGTCTAGTATGATGCCATGTTTTAGCTCTAGGAGAAAAGCAATGATGATAACACATTGATGTTTTAGTTGTCACTGAACAGTGATGTACTGAGCCAAGGACCTCTCAATTTTTCAGCTTCTTGTACTGTCCTGACAGTGAGTGGGCTGAAAGTGCTCAAGGAGCTGAGAGAAGAGAGAACCAGGAGGGCTGACCTAAACTGGCCAAAGGAATATTCCATACCATATGACATCAAGTAGAAAAAAAACTTGAATAACTAGAGGGAGCAGGCCAGGGGGGCAGCCACTTCTTGGGGACTGACTGTTCATTGGTTGATGGGTGGTAAGCAATTACATTGTGTATCACTCGTATATATATACAGATACACACACACACACACACACACACGTCACTACAGAAGTAATACTGTCTATTTATTCTCATGGAAACTACAACAAATACAAAGAGCACAATATCCCTACTTGATAGAGCAAATTATCAGCTACAAAACACTATTTTTTTCAGCACAGTTTGTCATGGTTTTATGATTTTTGGCAGATGATTTTTTGCTAGATCCAAAACACAGTGATATGTTTCTATTTCTCTACTTAACGTATCCGTGAGGGAGGCAATGTTGGGTACGGCTGCATGTATCGGCGGAGTGACTTTATTTAGTTCTCTGTAGTCTACTGTCATTTGCCATGTACCATCTGACTTCCTGACTGGCCATATGGGGGAGTTGTGTGGGCTGTGTGCAGATCTAATAATCCCTACTCTCTCCAACTCCTGCACAGTCTTGGTAATTTCTTCTTGCCCACCAGGGAGTCTATATTGTTTCGTATTTGTCATCCGGTGGGGTTGTGGCAAACAAATAGGCTCAATTTTTGCAGGGCCCCTTAATATTGCCTGCACCACCCGGATACTAATACATCTTTCCCTTAGTCTGAACTCTCCCACAGTGGTCTGGAGAGTCAGACCCCACTAGATGTCAATTCCCAATATGTACTCTGGAACTGGGGCAATAGATACCTTGTACTCCCGGGGTGGAAGACGCCCAACCCCCAGTTTCAACCACGTTTGGGTTACGGGGATCATCTGCCCCCCGAACCCACCTATCATAGCCTTAGTGCCCAGGAATTTACTTGGGTCCCCATATATGATGGATGTTTCTGCCGCAGTATCTACCAGCGCCATCACTCGTACATTTTTCCCCGACCAGTGAATCGTTAATTCAACATAGGGTCTCCTGTAGAGACCCTAGTCCTGGGGAATTTTGGCTCCCCTGTCATGCCATCAGCTCTGCAATCCCCAAGTCTTTTTCCTCTGATGGCTCGATTGTGGCTGCCCGGGCCACCTGAGGAGGTTCACGTTTTTAATACCTGATTAGGCTGTCCATCAGTCTTTTCAAATTGAACTCCTGCTCTTATCAGGTCATTAAAAATCTGTTTTCTCGATACCCTGATGAGTCCAGTGTCACGCTCCAATATAAAGGAGGGAGACGAGGTTCTTTAGATTATGTGTATACCCAGCGTGAGATTAAGAAACAACGGTTCAAATGTTGCTCCGACCAGTTTATTACCAATATTGACCAGGGACATGGGGAAGGGGAAGGAAGACACTGTTAAGGGGGATGGGGAAGGGAAGGCGAGCGATAGGAAAGAAGCAAGGGTTTGTACAACGCAGGGATAGACACCAGTCAGCATCCTAGGGGCAGTAAGCGGATTGATGGTCTGAGGCTGAAGAGCAGGGGTGGCAGAAGCAGGGAAAACAGCAGCAACGACGGGCAGCCTTGAGCAGCAAGCAGTCGGCCAGAGAAACAGTGAGGGGTCAGCACCGGGTCTGCACCGGAGAAGCAGCGAGGGAGGCAACCCCGAGAGGGGCAGCAGCGAGCAGTGATCAGCTCGTGAGGTCTCTCCTAAGAGAAGGCCTCTCCAGGCAGCAGCAGTGATCAGCTCGGGAAGTCTCTCCAAGTAGCAGAGAAAACCCCCCAGCTTCATAGCTGCAGGACCCCTCTATTTATCTTCCAGATTCCTCCAGTCTACGTGACAAATCCCATGCTAGTGTGCCAGGCAAGCGTCTCCTGAGATGGCTATCTCCCCACGGAGATGAGTACCAAACAAAAGAGTGTTCAGCAGCCATCAAGCTGCAGCTTATCTCTATTTCGTTGCCCCAGGACGTGCCCATCTGCTTGTCCCTTAGACAAAGGATTTCACAACCTTGTCCAGGACTAGCTTGGACATGTTCAGACATGTTCATCAGCAAACTTTGAGTCAATGGTATTAGAATAGTATCTTACATCCAGATTGTATTACCTTAGAGGCTGGTCTCCTAGGTCGTGGTGGTGGATGGATCTCCGACCTTTCCACCACCATTTGGACACTGCGCCTAGCACGCAGGCGCTCTGTCTCCCCCAGATCTGCCACCAATTGGGCAGCCTGTTGCATGATGGCCTCTGAGGCCACTAGGGGGTTCAGCATGGATCCCAAAGTACCATACTGATGAGGTGGAGCTTGCTGCAGGATAAGATCTCTCATTCCTGCTGAGAATTTCATCAGGTCTGGGCTCTCAAAATCTTCCTCATAGATTGCCTCTCTCATACCCAGTTCCCAAATATAATTTTGCAGATCTTCCATAGAAGACCATAGACCTGTGTTTAATGGGATATCATTTTTGTTTGGCCATGTTATACGTCACGCAGCTGTTACCCATTTAATTAATGAATGATTTTCATCATTATGTTGGACAGTGGCATATAGCCTCTGTCTGAGGGCAGGGTGAGTGGTAATGGATGCCAGTTTTGAAATTTCTGGCCTATTTACCATAACACCTTCTGCCCCCATGTCCCATAAGCGGAGCAGCCATGCTGGTACACTCTCTCTTGGTTTTTGTCTAAACCGCTGTACCAGATCCATCAATTCAGCTGCTGTATATGGGCAAGCTGTTACATGTAGAGTGCTGTGGGCAGGGGGCCACTGGTCAGGGGGCAGCCCCACTGGTCTCTCCTGTGTTTTTTTGTTTTTTGAGTTACAACTGGTTGGATCTCAAAGGGATCTAGCTCAAGTGGAACTTCCAAGATCCAGCCTTTTAGTGCCTTCATTTTCAGAAAGCAGGTTATGTGGGTTGTCTTCTACAGGGTCCCCGGTAACTTCTAGAGAGAGATTCCGGACCTTACGTAAGGGAGTGACCGGTTTAGGTATTTTTCCTGTCAAAATTGCAGTTTGTTTTTCTAGTTCTTCAATGCGGTCACGCAAGAGTTGATTTTCATCAAGCAGACCCTCTTCAGTCGAGTTCATCTGGTTCAAGGCCATCAGCAGTGGCCATGCCACCGTAGACGCAGCTAATTGCTGCTTCCGAGTAATCAGTATGTTTTTAAGTGAGAGAGAGAAAATAGTCAGCAAGTCAGGACGGGGATTCATGGATGTTTCCTCCGTCTCGCAGGGGGCCCAATTTTTCAATAATAGCAGCAATCCCGTGGTATGGGGATCCTAGGAATCCCGGGATGTGACCGGGGAAAAGGTCATTTAAGGGGGTGGTCTTTTCCTGTGCAAACAACCCCATGATGTTACTTAGAAAGGTCATAGTGAATGTTTTCAAAACGTATTATGCTGCCTGGCTCGCCATGTGTAAAGCAAGCAAAGGCGGTGACAGAGCTTTTATTTGAGGTAGAGGCGCTACAGAAAGAGATGTTAGAGATAAGGGGAATGAACTCACCCCTCCCGGTGACCGTTTAGGCAAAGGAACGCAGCCACCTCTCGTTTGAACACTGGTGCGCTGGGAGAAATAGAGCCGGGAAGGGGGGGGGGGGGCAACCCGCGCAGGCTCTGAGCATATCTGTGCTCCCAGAAGCACAGCCGGAAGCACCACCGAGAGGGAGAGAGCGAGAGGCCGGGTGGAGCTGGGCTCCTCCGCTCCGCTCACTCAGATGCTCATTCACTGGTTCAGGCTGTGACCAGGCAATCCCACTACAGGTACACACTGGACGTCCCCATTTTTATCCATCACCCACCAGGTGCACCCAGGTCCCTGTGCAAAAACGGTTCCACGGAGGGGTTTGCCCTTTCCAGAGGCTGGAAGGACCCACACCGCTTTTCCCAACATGCTCCTTATGTGCACAACAGGGACCTTATCTCCCTCTATGGTCTGTAGGGAGCTGGATCGCGTAGGACCATCTCAGTTGACTGATCCCCTAGTGTTGACCAACCAGGTGGCTTCTGCCAGATTTTTCTCCCAATGCTTAAATGTCCCTCCACCCATTGCTTTCAACATGGTTTTTAACAACCTGCTGTAGCGCTCGATCTTACCAGCAGCTGGTGCATGGTAGGGGACATGATAGATCACTCAGTGCCGCGTTCTTTTGCTCAAATATACACAAGTGAATATTTGAAATGAGTCCCATTATTGGACTCAATTCTTTCTGGGGTTCCATGTCGCCACAGCATTTGCTTCTGTAAGCCTGAGATGCTGAGGTTCCCCATCCGAGCTCACTGTGTAATCAGCACAATCCATTTACTCCAGGTGGCATCGGTAGCATGATGGGTGGAGGGAACCTTTCCTTTGAACATCCAGTTCAGCACTGGCAATCGAGGTGCCAGGAGGAGCTGCGTCTCAGTGCTGATTACTTCAGAGGCAGCCCAAACTCCCTCGTATGCTGCCAAGATCTCCTTCTCAGTTGGAGTGTAGCACTCTTCTGATCCCCTGTACACTCTGCTCCAAAATCCCGGGGGTTGGCCTCGAGTCTCCCCAGAGGCTCTTTGCCACAGACTCCAAGTGGGACCTTTCTCTCCAGCAGCAGTGTAGAGGATGTTCTTTACGTCCTGTCCCATCCATACTTACCCAGGGCCACAGAACAGGCTATGTCCTGCTTAAATTTGCTCAAAGGCCTGCTGCTGTTCAGGACCCCACACACAATTATTCTTTTTCCGCGTCACCTGATATAGGTGGCTTACTATGAGGCTGTAGTTTGGGATGTGCATCCTCCAAAAACCTACTACACCCAGAAAAGACTGTTGCTCTTTCTTGCAAGTGGGTGGAGACATACTGGTGATTTTGTCAACCACATCTCCTGGGATGTGACGACGCCCATCTTGCCATTTTACTCCTAGGAACTGAATTTCTTGGGTGGGTCCCTTCACTTTGTTCCGTTTAATAGAAAAACCAGCACCCAGAAGAATTTGGATTATTCGCTCTCTTTTTTCAAAAACTTCTGCTGTATAACCCCACACAACAATGTCATCTATATGCTGGAGGTTCTCAGGTGCCCCGCCCTGTTCCAGTGTGGTTTGGATCAACCCATGGCAAATGGTTGGGCTGTGTTTCCACCCCTGGGGCAAACGGTTCCAGGTGTACTGAACGCCCCTCCATGTGAAAGCAAACAGCGGCCTGCATTCTGTGGCCAGAGGAATTGAAAAGAAGGCATCGGCAATGTCTATGGTGGCATACCATTTGTCTGCTTTCGACTCCAGCTCATATTGCAGCTCTAACATATCTGGTACAGAATGACACTCATCAAGGTCATACTTTCTAAGCTTCAGGAGTGAAAGGGTGAGAAAGGAGCCCTTTTCCCTGTTACACTTGAAACCACAACACAAGGGCAGAGTAGAGGGGAACAATCACCTCCCTTCCCCTGTTGGCTACCCTTCTTTTGAGTTGGCCTCCTCGACTGCAAGTGCACACTGCTGGTTCATATTTAACTTTTCATCCACCAGTACCCCCAAGTCTTTCTCCTCATGGCTGTTCTCTGTGAGTTCTTCTCCCAGTCTGTACACATAACTAGGTTTGCCCAAACCCAAATGCAACACCTTGCACTTGGCCTTGTTGAACCTCATTCTGTTCACATGGGTCCACTTTCCAAACGTGTCTAGGTCCCTCCAGAAGGCATCCCTTCCTTCCATTCTATCAACTGCATCATTCAGCTTGGTGTAATCACAAAAAAAGAAGTTTATGTTGCATCAGCTCTTTACTTCGCTTTGTATTTACCTTAATCTTAACCTTTTTTTCCAACATAAAAGACTAAACTCAACTCCCAAATTGTATTAGGCTTAAGCGGCAAGATTTTGATAGCTGAGGGGAGGATGCAGGGATGACCTGGGGGAGAAGAGTCCAGGAACTAGTTCTAGCAACTCCAAAAGAGACTTGCCACTGGACAAAGCTCAACCAACAAGCAATGCTGTTTGTGCTTCTGTGAGTACATATTTGAGAAATGGGGAAACAATACTTTACAACAGCAACTGGGAGAGTGAGAAGTAAGGTAAAAATGAGAGAAACAATCCTAAAGACACCAAGGTGCATGAAGATGGAAGGGAACTAGGTTCTCTAAGTGCCAGAGCAGGTTCCTATGCAGCCTATGGAGTACCATGGCAGAGCAGATATACTTGCTGCAGCACATAGAGGAACTGATGGCAGAGCAGATTGACAGGAGCTGCCACCCACAGGGGACTCATGTTGGAACAGTCCATTCCCAAAGGACTGCATCCCATAGTACAGACCCATATTGGAACAGTTCTTGAAGAACTCCAGTCTGTGGGAAGCCTACCTGCAATAAATTTTGGAAGGACTGCATCCTGTGGGAGAGACCACATGCTGGAGCAGGGGAAGAAAGTGAATATGAAAGAAAAACAGATGATGAAGCATAATGGACAGACTGTAATGCCTGTAATGTAATGTAATTCTCCTGTGCCGCTTAGGGAGGAGGTAGTAAAATAATCTGATTGGGGGGGGAAGGCATTAAGGTTTTTTGTTTTTGTTTTTCATTTTTACTGTTCTACCATTCTAGAATGTTATCAATAGGTAATGAATTACATTAATATGCTGAGTCTGTTTTGCCTGTGACAACTGGTGAGCGATCCCCCTGGCCTTATCTGAACACATGAACTTTTGTCATCATATTTCATAGAATGGCTTGTGTTGGAAGGGACCTTTAAGATCATCAAGTGCGAACCCCCCTGCAATAGGCAGGGACACCTCCCTCAAGACAAGGTTGCTCAAACTCCCATCTCAAGCCCAGCTTTGAATGCTTGCAGGGAGGGGGTACCTCACTGGGCACCCTGTTCCAGTGTCTCACCACCCTCACAGTAAATAATTTCTTCCTAATATCTAGCCTAAATCTACCCTGATGCTGAGAAATCCGACAAAGTAACTTGACACACCAATGAAATATGCCAAGCAGGTATTCCCTTTATTACAGCACTGGTTGCATGGGGATCACTCCACCAAACATGCACACTGAAGAGAGAAACGACTACATATCTAAAGGCACAATACATAAATATTCATCACATTCTGAGGACATGGACAGAAATTCCAAAAGTCATTGACATCTCCAGTGGTCATGGGATTAAATTTTCAACTCTTAACGGGATTGCACTATGTCACAACAGCAAGTCTGCCTCCTTATCTTCACGGGACTCCCCCACTGAGATGCAAACAGCAACTACTTATCTTCTCTGGACCCTCCATTGTGTTGACCTTATCATTGTGGGATCACCCCTATACTGAGTTGCAAACTACAGCTCTCTTCAGCAGTATGTGTATTTCTATGGCCCCTGTGTTTCTTCCTAAAGTTACCTTTTTGCTCAAGCTATGACACCTAGTTTAGATTCAATCCAATTCAATTCCTTGATTCAATCCTCTTCCAGTTTAAAACCATTTCCCCTCGTCCTGTTGCTACATGACCTTATAAAGAGTCCTTCCCCAGCTTTCCTATAGGCCCCCTTCAGGTACTGTAAATCTGCTATAAGGCTCCTTGGAGCCTTATCTTCACCAGGCTGAAGAGCCTCAGCTCTCTCAGCCTGTCCTCATAGGGGAGGTGCTCTAGCCCTCTGAAGATCTTTGTGGTCCTTCTCTGAGCCTGCTCCAACAACTCCATGATCTTCTTGTGTTGGGGGCTCCAGAATTGGATGCAGTACTCCAGGTGGGGTCCCACGAGAGAAAAGTAGAGGGGAAAAATCACCTCTCATTGGGTCATGCTTCTCTTGATGTGACTCAGGATATGGTTGGCCTTAGAAGACCCAACCTCAGGGACAGTCAGTCTTTAAGTGAGGTCTAAGAGGGGTGGAGTCTGTCAATTGTATGGGTTAATAGATTCCAGGGCTGACCAGGACTTTACTTCAGGTGCTCAAGCAGGCTGCGACTTAGCAGTTTGTCAACAGTTTACCAGCTGGTTCACAATGAGACTGTAGTTTGAAACATGCATTCACCAAAAGCCCACTACACCCAGAAAAGCTTGGGTCTCTATCTTATTAGTGGGTGGAGACATGGCAATAATTGAGTTAATCACATCAGTACGGATGTCCATCTTGCCACTTTATACCTAGGAACCGAATTTCCTGTGCAGGCACCTTTCACTTTGCTTTGCTTAATAGCGAAGCCAACTCACAGGAGGATCTGGATTATTCTCTCCAGATCTCAAAAAATTCCCCTGCTGTATTGCCCCATATAACAATGATATCACCAATGCATTGTAAGTGCTCAGGAGCACCACCCTGTTCCAATGCAGTTTGGATCAACCCATGACAAATGGTTGGGCTGTGCTTCCACCCCTGGGACAAACAATTCCAGGTGTACTGAACACCCCTCCAAGTGAAGGCAAACTGTGGCCTGCATTCTGTGGCCAAAAGAATGGAAAAGAAGGCATTGGCAATGTCAATGGTGGCATACCACTTGGCTGCTTTTGACTCCAGTTCGTACTGGAGCTGAAGCATGTCCGACACAGCAGCACTCAGTGAGGGTGTGACTTCATTCAGGCCACGGTAGGTAATTACCGTCAGCCTCCATTCCCCACGGCCTTTACACACCGGCCATATGGGGCTGTTAAAAGGAGAGTGAGTTTTACTGAACACTCCCTGGCTCTCTAGCTGTCAAATCAAGTAACAAATGGGGAGCAAGGAATCCTGTTAGTGCGGTACTGCCATCTGTGCAGTATTAATACAGCAACAGGCACTTGTTGCTCTTCCACTTGTACCAAGCCCACAACAGACAGACCTTCTGACAGGCCAGGCAAAGCAGACAGCTGCTTAATGTTAAACACCCACCAGGTAGACCCAGGCCCCTGAGCAAAAACAGTTCCACGGAGAGGTTTACCCTCTACAGAAAAATGGAAGGACCCAAATCGCTTTTCCAAAAATGTTCTTCACATGCACTAGAAGGACCTTAACTCCCTCTACAGTAGACAGAGAGCTGAACTGGGCAGGACCATCGCAAATGACTGACTCTCAAGTACTGACTAACAAGGTGGCTACTGACAAATTCTACTCAGTGTGCTTAAACGACCTGCCACCCATTGCTTTCAACACAGTTTTTAACAACCCATCGTACTTTTCAATTTTACCAGAAGCTGGTGTGTGATAGGTGATATGATAAAACCACTAGATGCCACGATCATCAGCCTAAGTACTTACAAGAGAATTTTTGAAATGAGATCCATTACCTGACTCAAATCTTTCTGGAGTGCCATGTCACCATAAGACTTGAGTCATGAGACCAAAGATGGTGTTTCAGGCGGTAGCATGGGGTACTGCATATGTTTCAAGCCACCCACTAGTTGCATCCACCACGGTGAGCACATAATGCTTACCATCACGAGATCATGGCAGGGTGATATAATCACCCTGCCACACCTCCCCGTATTATACTTTAGCCATTGCCCTTCCCCCCAAAGAGGTCTCATCCTCTTGGCTTGTTTAATTGCAGCAGGCGTATCACAGTCATGGATAACCTGTACAGTAGCATCCATAGTTAAGTCCACCCCTCGGTCTCTAGCCCACTTATATGTTGCATCGCTTCCTTGATGGCCTGAAGTCTCATGGGCCCAGCAAGCTAGAAATAACACACTCTTACGTTAGCAGTCCATGATGACTTGAGCCACCTTAACTAAGGCAGCTCGACCTACCTGATGGTTATTCTGTTGTTCTTCAGTTGCCCGGCTTTTAGGAACATGAGCATCTACATGGCGCACCTTTACAACCATATTCTTTATTCAGGCAGCAATGTCTTTCCACAGTTCAGTGGCCCAAATAGGTTTACCCCTCCGTTGCCAGCCATTTTGTTCCCATTGCTGTAACCACCCCCAGAAAGCATTTGCCACCATCCATGAGTCAGTGTAAAGATAAAGCACTGGCCACCTCTCTCGTTCAGCAATATCTAAGGCCAGCTGGACAGCCTTTACCTCTGCAAATTGGCTTGATTCTCCTTCTCCCTCAGTGGCCTCTGCAACTCGTCATGTGGGGCTCCACACAGCAGATTTCCATCTGCGGTGCTTTCCCACAATGCAACAGGATCCATCTGTGAACAGGGCATATCTCTTTACATTGTCTGGTAGTTCACTGTATAGTGGGGCCTCTTTAGCACGTGATACCTCCTCTGCTGGTGTTGTTTAAAACTTTTCACCTTCAGGCCAGTCCATGATCTCCTCCAGGATTCCTGGATGGATGAGATTCCACACCCAAGCTCACTGTGTAATCAGCACAATCCATTTACTCCAAGTGGCATCAGTAGCATGATGGTTAAAGGGAGCTGTTCCTTTGAATATCCAGTTCAGCACAAGCAATGGAGTAGCCAGAAGGAGCTTTGTTTCAGTACTGATTACTTCAGAAGCAGCCCTAACCCCTTGTACGCGGCTATGATCTCCTTCTCAGTTGGAGTGTTGCACTGCTCAGACCCCCTGTGCACCCGACTCCAGAAGCCAAGGGGTCAGTATCAGGATTCTCCAGAAGCTCTTTGCCACAAACTCCATGTGGGACCTTTCTCTCCAGCAGCAGTGTAGAGGATGTTCTTTACATCCTGTCCCGTCCGCACTGGCCCAAGGGCCATGGCACAGACTATCTCCTGCTTAATTTGCTCAAAAGCCTGCTGCTGCTCAGGGCCCCATACAAAATCATTCTTCTTCCACATCACCCAAAAGAGGGGGCTCACAATGACACTGTAGTTTGGAACATGCATTCTTCAAAAGCCCACTACACCCAAAAAATCTTGGGTCTCTGTCATACTAGTGGGTGGAGACATGGCAGTGATTTTGTCTGTATCATAGCTGTAGGGATGTGATGATGTCTATCTTGCCACTTTAATACCTAGGAACTGAATTTCCTCTGCAGGCTCTTTCACTTTGCTTCGCTTAACAGCAAAGCCAGATCACAGGAGGATCTGGATTATTCTCTCTTATCTCAAAAATTCCCTCTGCTTTATTGCGCCATATAACAATGACATCAAAATACTGCAGATGCTTGGGAGCACCGCCCTGCTCCAATGCAGTTTGGATCAACCCATGGCAAATTGTTGGGCATTGTTTCCACCCCTGGGGCAAACGGTTCCAGGTGTGTTGAACACCCCTCCAGGTGAAAGCAAACTGCAGCCTGCATTCTGTGGCCAGAGGAATTGAAAAGAAGGCATTGGCAATGTCAGTGGTAGCATACCACTTAGCGGCTTTTGACTCCAGTTCGTATTGGAGTAGTAGTACATCTGGCACAACAGCACTCAGTGACTTCTTTCAGGCCATGGTAATCTACTGTCAGCCTCCATTCTCCACTGGCTTTACACACTGGCCATATGGGGCTGTTAAAAGGTGAGTGGGTTTTGCTGATCGCTCTCTAGCTGATGAATCAGGTTATGAATGGGAAGCAAGGAATCCTTGTTAGTGCGGTACTGCTATCTGTGCACCTTTTCTGCAGCAATCGGTACCTGTTGCCCCTCCACTTGTAGCAACTCCACAACAGATGGATCTTCCAACAGGCCAGGTAAAACAGACAGCTGCTTAATGTTGTCTGCATCTACAGCAGCTATTCCAAAAGCCCATCAATACCCCTTGGGATCCTTAAAGTGCCCCCTTCTGAGATAGTCGATACCAAGTATGCATGGAGCCCCCTGTCTGGTCACTATAGGATGCTTCTGCCAGTCTTTACCAGTGAGGCTTATTTCTGCCTCCAACAGAGATAATTCCTGAGATCCCCCAGTCACTCCAGAGATGCAAATCAATTCTGTCCCTTTATAACTTGAAGGCATTAGAGAACACTGTGCACCAGTATCCACCAGTGCCTTATATTTTTGTGGTTCTGATGTGCCAGGCCACCGAATCCACATAGTCCAATACACTCTATCATCCCTCTCTCTCTCCCTCCCTGGTTGGGGGCAGGGCCCCTTGATTGGTTACCCGTAGCAACAGGAACGCCTTCATTGGTATTTGGTCTGCATTGCAATTCTTCACCCGTGCTCACAGTGCAGGGGTGGGTTTTTTATGCCTTTCCTTCATATCGTCTCCATTTGCACATAAGCAACTCTACAGAGCCATGCGCGACATGAAGTTAGTGCTGTCATTTGCATGAGCAGAAAGGCGTATGCTTCCAATAGCTGCCACAGATTCAATCAATCGGGATAATTTCCCCAACATGTCTTCTATTAGTCCTTCTAACTTTGATATGGCTGAAATGGAAGCATGTGACAGCAGAAATTTTTGTTCGAAGTTTTGAAGTGTAAGAATTAGTTCAAAAACTGGGGGTTTTCTGTCTTGGTCCTCACATCTATTGAGCATTGTACCAGTTGTACCGGTGTACCTTTCTGGTGCTGTTTCTGAAAGCTTCTGACATATTTTGGGTGTACTCCTTACTTTACCCAGATCATGGTCCTGATCATTGGGATCAAACGCGGGATCATACGGTATTACCACCACAGCCATTTCTCTCAAATACTGGATGCCTTCCTCAATAGTTGTCCATATTTTCACCTTAGGTTCCATGTCACTCTTGTAGGGATATCTTTCCCACACAGCTACTAACATTCGTTGCCAGAGGGTGGCAATTCTGTCCATGTACCTGCTGATCCCCCTGCCGACAGCCAGATCTCAGGCAATGTTTCCTAGTCAGCGAGCTTCATTACCATAAAGGGACATGCTGTTGGCCTCGTTATCCCAACACCGAAGCAGCCAAGTGACAGAAGTCTCATCTGGACATCAAATAAACTCCTTTCTTGAGCCTTGGATCTCAGACACTTTCATGGGTCGACGAAACACGATAACAGTGACGCTCTCATCGTCACTATCTCCTCCATGTCTCTCACTTTTCTTTGTTGCCTTTCTCAGTGGTGGTAGGGTTGAGGCCCTCCCATCACCTGTATCTTCCTCTTCTTTCCCCACCTCTTCTTTGCCTTCTAGGCATGAGGACACACATTTCCATTTCTGGCCTTCCACAGGGGCAACCAACGCTAATATCTGTGCTTCCTTTGGCTGGTCAGGTGTGACTGGGAGGTTTTCCTCTTTGGTTCGGGCCTCAGTTCAGACACTCTCTCTCTCTCCAGAACAGTATATAAACCTTCATAAGCATAAGCCAAGCCCCTAATAAGCTGCTCCACCTCAGATCTTTCTGAGCCACACCACTCCTTACTCAGATACAGGCCTAGCTCCTCAGGATCATGCAAGAGTTCAGGAGCAAAATCTCATGGCACCAGGGGTCCCACGCTTCTAATTTCTTTCCTAAAACTCTCCACATTCCCTGCCATTCAACATTCTCTGTTTCTGGGAAAACCTTCCTCCACATGATGTAAAATCACATTGCAAGGAGTACGTTCATGAAGACTGATTTCCCAATTGTTAACACAATCCCTAAGCTGTAACCTTGAAAACTCATTAGGAACTGAGACGGGAACCTGGACACCCATTCAAGCATCGTATGGCTTGTTAACATCATATTGTTTGTTACATTAGATGGGGGGGCCTAGGTATCTGGCAGGTGTCTCCATCTCTGCTTTTAGTTTATCATATAGGGACCAAGCTCCATAGATCAGATTGGCAAGCTTAATCAAGTTCCAGTACATTTTGAGCATTAAAAGGAAGAAAGCAATGAAATAAAACTGCCCTTACAGGGATTGTAACAGAAAGAGAGACAATTTTTCTCTTTACTAAAACAAGCTGGCAGCACCCAAAAATTTTACAAATATCCCAGAAGAATTGGCAGTATGCCTGGACTTCAAGGCCATGTTCTTGAGTACAGCTCCTGCAGTACTGATATGCTTTCTAATGAAGGTCTCTGAGAGCAGAGAGATTCACTCTTAAAGTAAGGCAGCTAATAGCCCCTCTCACCCCACGTTGGGCACCAAAAATGTCAATGATTTATGGGCTGGTTCAGCCCAGTTCCGCAACAGTTGGTGCAGGTAACCCACAGACCAGGAAATGGGAAGGGGGAAAGGGAAAAGGGAGATAGGCCTAGAAACAAAACAGCGGCAACGATCTGAGGAGGAAAGCTAATTTACTAAATAAGATAGTGGAAAGCAAAGTAATAATATAATATAATTGGAATTGAGGCTAATGGATCAAATAAAATGAGCAAGGGAGAGAGTGTCCAATAAACCAAAGGCGTTACGCCAACTCTGAAGGCTGCAACAAACACCCACTGCTGAGCTCGATCCTGAAGGGAAGAGAGACTGTCCCGTGACCGCAGACAGTTTTTATCTTCTCCCTCTGGGCGGAAACACATAAAGATACAAAGCATTGCACAGTCCTCTGGGGAATGTAGTTATTCCTCTCTTCTGTGACATGATACTCAGAACTATTGATGATCCACAAAGCTGGAGCATTAACTCTTTAACTCCCAGTACACTACATGATGTTATGATGTGGAATATCAATAATAACAAAAATCATAAAACCATGACAGTCCTCAGGATCTTGCAAGTGTTCAGGGAAAAGGTCCCAGTATGTTTTAAGCATTAAAAGGGAAAAAACGATGACATGCAGTGCTTTTAAGAGCAGTTTTAAAAGATTAAAGAAAAAAAATGCTTCCTAAGACAAGCTGTCAGCACCCAAAAAAGTTTACAGATATCCCAGAACAACTGGCAGTACGCCCAGACTTCAAGGTTGTGTTTTGCAGTACAGCACCTGCAGTACAGATAAGCTTCCTAACAAAGTTCTCTCTGAGAAAAAAAGAGAAATTCGTTCTAAAAGTCCACCCCACATTGGGTGCCAAAAATGTCAATGGTTTACAGGCTGGTTTGGCCTGGTTCCATGACTATTGGTGGGGGGACACGCGCAGACTCACACCCAAGGAAAGAGGAAGGGGGAAAGGGAAAAGGGAGATGGGCCTAGAAAAAGAACAGCAGCAATGATCTGAGAAGAAAAACTAATTTACTAAAGATACCGGAAAGCAAAATAACACAATACAGTATAATTGGAATTGAAGCTATTAAATAAAATGAGCAAGAGAGAGTGTCTGATAAACCAAAGGCCTTATGCTTAATGCTGAAGGCAAGACAACAGTGAGCACCCACTGCTGAGTCGATCCCAAAGGAAAGAGAGAGACAGTCCCATGACAGCATACAGTTGTTATCTTTCCTTCTGAGTGGAAACACGTAAAAATGCGAAGCATCACACAGTGCTCTGGGGAATGTAGTTCTCTTCTGAGACAGGTATACCCAGAACTATCAATGAACCATGGAGCTGGAGCATTAACTCTTTCATTCTTAATGCACTACATGATGTTACGATGTGGAATACCAATACCAAAAATCATAAAACCATGACACAGCCCCTATACAGTCCACCCCTATATGGCATGAACCAGTGATAGAGCCAGCTGGAAAATGAGCCTTTCCTGATACAGGGATCCAACACACCACAACACTTGTACAATCACCCTTCATGATTCAGACTTAACACAATTTAAGATGACTAGTGTTCAATTTGTAGTTGAGGTTCACGTTCCAGTGATTGATAACATTACTGGAGGCGTGCAGTTGTTTGGTGCAGGTCCATCTTACATTCCATCTGTCCCACATAAGCCATCACTAGGTGTCATGCTTCATCTCACAGTGACACTGGAGCACTTCAATGACATTTTACTTCCTCTGGTGACCCTAGAGACTCTTAAAGACTTATGGGGAGTAGTAGAGATGTTTCAGAGGTACCAAGAAGGGAAGGTCTGCCTTTCAAGGCAAAATACAGGCCATATTCCTGCCTTGAGTCAACACTTCAGCTTGCACTGAGGCATGTCCTGGCCACCTGTACCACACCCTTTGGCCAGATATCTGTGACTGTATAACTTTATCAAGCACCAAGGTGGGGGTTCTGATCTGCCACAGGGACACAATGAGGGTCCCCCAGCAATGAAGACTAGAATGTTGTCCACAATGTCAGTAGGCCATGTACTAAACACCAAAGGGACTACCAAGCCTCCCACCATCAATACTCTCCTCCCAAGGTGCAACTAGACCACACCACTTTGGTCTGCTGCCCACATTGTCTTTCATCTGGCACACCACAGCATCTGATGTAACCAGTGGGTTATGTTCTCTGATTGTGAATCTTCAATCCATCAATGAATGTACTCCTTTAGCCCCTTCCACCCCCCTAGTATTACACCTTGCTCTTAAGTGCTGTTTCCCCCAAATCAGCCACCAATTGGGAGGCATGCTGAACAATGGCCTCTGAGGCTACCACAGTGGGTTCAACATAGATACTAACATAGCATAATAGTGAGAGGGTGCCTGTTGTAAAAATCAGGTCTCTCATCCCAGCTGAAAATTCCACTAAACCCAGGTTTTTGAAGACTTCTTCATATATAGCTGCTTTCATGCCTAGCTCACAGATATATATTTGGAGGTCCTCCATGGAGGACCATAAACCTGTATGTACTAGGGTATCAGCCTTATTAGGCCAAGTAATACAGCATGCTGCCATTAACCAATCCATTAATGAATGATTTTCCTCATTATGTTGTACAGTGGCATATAGCCTAAGGGCAGGGTGCAAGGTAATAGATGCAAACTTAGAAATTTCTGGTCCATTAACCATGGCACTTTCTGCCCCCGTGTCCCATAATTGAAGTAACCAAGATGGTATACTACCTCTTGGTTTCTGGTGAAATCATTGTACTAAGTCCATTAATTTAGGCATTGCTTAGGGGCAAGCTGTCACATGAAAATGGGTTTGAGCAGGAGGAACTCCTACTTGTCTATCCTGAACTGTCCTTGGTTTTCCTCTATTACGATAGGTCAGATCTCAAAAGGATCTGCCCCAAGCAGGGCTTTGGGAACTGATCTTGAAATTTTTGTCTTTGCAGTACCCAGGCCCATTGATTCAGGGGCCTGGGTATTTTCTAACACACTATTTCAGATTTGTTTTACAGGAAAAGTTAAGCTTGATTTTTTTCCCCTGTTAATATACCAGGTTGTTCTAATTTCCCAATGGAATCACATAATAATTGATTTTCATTGTCTAGGATGTTATTTGAGAGTTCCACACAACTTAATGCATTTAATAGTGGCCACACCACAGTGGATGCAGCCAGTTGTCACTTTTTTGTGACTAGAACATCTGTCCAATCCATAAAAATATTCTGCCACACAGGGTGGGGATTGAAGGATACTCCCACTATACCACAAGGGACCCAATTTTTTAATTACAGGTGAAAATTCATAATAGGGGGATGCCAGAAATACTGGGACATGTCCTGATAAAAATTTAAACTAAAAGGGGCAACATTCTCCCCCTTGCCCCATTTTAATATTTTGACCTGCCTGGCTCATCAAATGTAACAGCAGAGGGACCAGCACAATGAGAAGTTACAAAAACAAAGAAGAATGCTCACCCATCTCCATGGATCTAGGCTCACAGAAGAGAACTCCACAAAGAAAGGACCTCCAAGAAAAGATCCTTCCCCAGTGACAGTCAGCCCTTAAATGAGGTCTAAGAGGGATAGAGTCTGGCTCCACCCCTTCCAGTTACACAGGTTAATTACCCTCACCTGTGCTTCCAGGGCTGACTAAGTCTTCTCTCTAGGTGCTCAATCAGTGGTTTAGGCCATGACCCAGCACTTCCCATACAGCTACAAAGATGTTAAACAGCACCAGTCCCAATGTTGATCCCTGAGAAATGCCACTTCAACACCATTTTCCACTTGGACATTGAACCATTGACCACAACCCTGAGTATAACCACCTAGCCAATTCCTTATCCAGAGAGCAGTTCATCCATCAAATCTATTTTCCTCTAATTTAGTGACCAGGATGTCATGCAGGACAGCATCAAATGCTTTGCACATTTCCCCTTGCCCCCGTTCTTTTGAGGAGTGGAACGAGAGAGTGGTATAGTAGTACTGAGATAGTAGTACTGAGCTACCTGCAGATGTGAAATGACTACGCAGATAAGTATGCATCGTGGCAGGCATTCAGAATTGAACTGTGAAGATGTACAAAAATAAACAGAAAAACCAGGGAGGGATAGTGTTGTGTATTTTGTGGGATGGTGTGCTGGGGAGCCTTTGTTTACACGTTTTTGTAAAAGCATCCTAATCAACCAATACGCTGTTTAATCCACAGAACGTTTTGAAACAAGCTTCCGAAGAAGGAAGAAGGGATTATAAAATAATTTAAAGCTTAATTGACTTGATTTGAATGATTGACTGTGGTTGGTTGTTTGGATTTTTATTTTTTAACACTTTCAGCATGACTTTCAATTTGGTTGCATTTTTAAAGATACCCATACGCTTAAAGTTGTTTTAATGGGCATCACCTACATAAAAGTTTCTAGGCTGAATTCCTTCCTGGCTGTTGTTGAGGGATGATAGCAAAAGATCTGTATCATTATGAAAATATAAAACTTCTGCTTTCCCATTTTTTCTTATTCACAGGTGTCAGCTGTGATGCATGTTTAAAAGGAAATTTTCGAGGTCGCAGATACAAGTGTTTAATTTGCTATGATTACGATTTGTGTGCAACTTGTTATGAAAGTGGTGCAACAACAACAAGGCATACAACTGACCATCCAATGCAGTGCATACTAACAAGAGTAGATTTTGGTAAGTAAAAATTGATATTAGAGCTCTTTGTGGTAATTACAAACAAATATATGTTTTATTACTTAGGAACCTCTTCTCCCCCCTTAAGAGCATGCTGAAAATCATAGCAAGATCCTCTGTCTTTAACTGAAAAGCTTGTTTTATCTCTGGTTCTAAGCACATGAAATTTATCTTAACCCTTTACATAAGGTATCACTTCAAATTAATTCCTAAATTACTCTCTAATTCAAAAGGTGCAACAAATCTAAATGTTATAATGGAATAAAAAGTACTGCAATAATAACAGGGTGGAAAACTCTTCAGCTACAGCAAAAGAGAAAACACTCAAATACAACAGCCACAAAAATAAAGGAAAGGAGCTGCTTACCTTTAAAAGGCCTTAGGCAGAGATCCCCAGCAAGAGATGCCTTCATTTCCATTGCCAACCCTTAAATGTGTTCTGGGAAAGGACAGATCCTGGCTCCACCCCTTCCAGTCACTCACGTGCACTGCATGCACCTGAGCTCCCCTGGATTAGCCCTGCCTTCCCACCCAGTGCTCAATCACTGTTTCATGCCATGACTTAACACTTCCACTAAACTCCACCCCTTCACAGCATGAACCAATGATGGAGTAGGTTGAAAGTAAACCCTTTCCATTACAATGATCCAGTATACCACAATGCTTTTTACAATTAGCACATTGCAGTGTAGATAAACAAAATATGAGATGATTGGTTCTTCGTTGAAATTCATGATCCTTTGTGGGCCAGTACTCAATGGTTCTCCTGGAGGCACACAGTTGTTTGGACCAGAGAAGGTTCAGCTCACATTTCATCTGTCCCATATAGTCCACCACTGGGTATCATGCTGATCTTATAGTGACACTGGAGCATCTTGATGTCATGTTGCTCCTTCCAGTGATCCTGTGGACTCAAAGAGACTCACAGGGAGTAACACAGATGTTTCAGAGGTACCAGAAGGGGTAGATCTGCCCTCCACAGAAAGATACAGGACATGTTCCTGTCCTGGGTCAACACCTCCACTAGTACTGGGGCATATCTCAACTGTCTGTACCATATCCTGGGACCCAATATCTGGGGCAGCATAACTATATCAAGTACCAAAGGGTGGAATCTGGATTTGCCACAGGGATATGTTAAGGTCCCCTTATTGATGAAAACCAGAGTGTTGACCACCAAATCTGCAGGCCACGTACCTACTACTGGGAGGGAGGAAATGATCCCCCAACCTCCAATAGTCTCCCCCAAGGTGCAAGTAGACCATACCAATCTTGTCCTACCTGCACCTACCAAGGCCATTTTATTCTGTTGTCGCCTGGTGTAAGGTTCTCAGGGACAGGGAGGAAAAGATGATTCTCATTGCCAATCTGAGGCCTTATCCGGTTATCGGAGCCTGTAACTTGGATCCTAAGTGGGGAGGCTCATGTTGTTTGCAACATTTTCAAGGCACTGGGTCTGCCATCTCTAAGTCTTTCATTCAGGTCTCACAGGGTTTCACGGAGTCTCTTTGTCCACCCCTGCAGAGACTGAGTCTGTCTTCAGGGCAGCCTTGAGAATACCATTCTCAAGGCTGCCCTGAACTCAATACACTCAATAAGGCCTGCCCCTGTTGGAATGTACTGCAGGTGGAATCGCCACTCGATATTGTTCTCTTCTGCCCAGAGTTGTATCATTGCATCCGTGAAATGAGTCCCTTGGTCACTCTCAATGACTTGTGGTGTCTTGTAGGCAGCCATCAATTTTGTGAGCGCCTTGATGGTATATGCCTGGTTGGCTTTTGGTACTGGATAGGCCTGCATTAGCCCACTCGCGGTGTCAACACAGGTTAGGGCATATCTCGCCCCCTCAGATCGAGGGAGGGGCCCAATATAATCAACCTGCCATCGCTGTAGAGGATTGTGTCCTCTAGCAAGATGGGCTGTTGTTTCAGGCAACGACCTCGGTCTCATTCTGGAGCAGGCATCACAGTCTCGACATGCTTGAGCGATGTCTGACAGTTATATGGGCAGTCCCCATACTTTAGCAGATGCCCACATGGTCTTCTGTCGAGCATGTCGCAGCTTTTGATGTAACAAGCAGGCAATGTTCACAGATGGTGAATTCTCCCCAGGCGTCTTCAGGAATGGGATATTTTCCTTCCTGGACGGGACTCTTCTGTGGCGGAGCAACCAAGGTTTGTTTTGGTGCATCACTGTGATACGTCACTGGGCCTAGAATCTTTTGGAGTTCTTCTTTCAACGGTGAGGAAGACAGACTACTCCTCTGGCTGAGATAGGCGACCCATCGTGCCACTGTCTGTGCCTGGGCCACCCCTGTCTTAGGAGGGTGGGTCAGATCTCTTACCCACCCCTGAATTGGCAGAGTGGTCTTAACTATGACTTCGGCCGTCTGGGTTATTGGCTCTACCGCTTGTAATGCGGTATAGGCAGCCAATAGTTGTTTTTCAATCATACTATATCTTTCTTCTGCTCCGTGCCAGACCTGAAACCAGAAACCAGTGGGTGGTCTGAACAGAACTCTGACGCTGCCACAGGCCCCAGCCAAAGCCATCCTGAGTAACATGAACATCCAATTCAGCTGGGAGGGTAGGATTGAATATACCCAATGCCTGGGCTTGTTTAACCACCTGTTTTCCTTGTTGGAAGGCATTCTGTTCTGTTCTCCCCCAATCCCATGATTGGCCCTTTTTTGTGAGTCTATATACAAAGGTCTCAACAGCTGCACTAAATGAGGTATAAAGGAACACCAATATCCCAATATACCTAGAAATTCCTGCAGCTGCTTTGGTGTTGTAGGGACTGGGAATGCCTGAACCTTATCTACGATGGCACTGGGTAGCACTTTGGTCTTTCCTGACCAGACTACCCCCAGAAATTTTACGGACAGGCCTGGACCTTGCACCTTTTGAGGACTGATAGCCCATCCTCTTTCACCTAGGTAGGCGGTTAACGAATCTGCTGTCTCTCTTTGCCACCTCCAGTGAGTCGGATGTTAACAGGAGATCATCAGTGTAGTGGTATAGGTTAACATTATTAGGTTTCCTCCCATTAGCTAGGTCACACACCACCAAGTTATGACACTACATTGGCAAATGCACATACCCCATCGCAAAAACTGAAAGGTCCACTTGCTGCCTCTCCACCTAAACACAAACTGGTCTTGCAATCCTTCAGCAATCAGAATACTGAAGAACGCATTTGCCAAATCCAGGACACAATGGTAGGTTTTGATTTCCGTACTCAGTGTGTCCATTAGGGAAGCAATATTGGGTATGGCTGCACGGATGGGCGGGGTGACCTTATTCAATTCCCTGTAATCCACCCTCATTCTCCATGTTCCATCCGACTTTCGCACTGGCCATATGGGGGAATTGTATGGGCAGTGTGCAAGTCTTATAATGCCTACTTTTTCTAGTTCCTGCACCATCCTTGATATTTCTTCTTGTCCCCCCGGGAGTCTATAGTGTCCTACATTAGTAACCCGGCCAGGTTTCGGCAAACAAATAGGCTCATAGATTCATAGATACATTAGGTTGGAAAGGACCTACAAGATCATCTAGTCCAACCATCCTCCTACCACCATCCCTACCCACTAAGCTACAAAATTAAATCCCTTAGCACCTCATCTAAACGCTTCTTGAACAGCGCTAGGGATGGTGCCTCAGCCACCTCTCTTGGCAGGCCATTCCAGTGCCTGACCACTCTTTCAGAGAAAAAAATTTTCCTCAAATCTAATCTAAATCTTCCCCGGCACAACTTGTGGCCATTCCCTCTTGTCCTGTCATTAGTTATCTGGGAGAAGAGGCTGGTCCCCTCCTCACCACAGCCTCCCTTCAGGAAGTGATAGAGTGCGATAAGGTCTTCCCTGAGCCTCCTTTTCTCCACACTAAACAATCTCAGCTCCCTCAGCCGCTCCTCATAAGACTTGTGCTCCAGACCCCTCACCAGTTTTGTTGCCCTTCTCTGAACACGCTCCAGTGCCTCAATGTCTTTCTCGTTGTGAGGGGCCCAAAACTGAACACAGTACTCGAGGTGCGGCCGCACCAAAGCTGAGTACAGGGGGATGATCACCTCCCTGCTCCTGCTGGCTACACTATTTCTAATACAGGCCAGGATGCCATTGGCCTTCTTGACCACCTGGGCACACTGCCGGCTCATGTTGAGCCAAGCATCAACCAACACCCCCAGGTCCTTTTCCTCTATACAGTCTTCAAGCCATTCTGCCCCAAGCCTATAGCATTGCATGGGGTTATTGTGGCCAAAGTGCAGGACCCGGCACTTGGCCTTATTGAACCTTATCCTGTTGACCTCAGCCAAGCTGTTCAGCCTATCTAGATCCCTCTGAAGAGCCTCCCTACCCTCAGGCAGATCGACACATCCTCCCAGCTTAGTGTCATCTGTAAATTACTGAGGGTACACTCAATCCCCTCGTCTAGGTCATCAAGAAAGATATTAAACAAGATGGACCCCAGTACCAACCCTTGGGGGACACCACTCGTAATGGGACGCCAGCTGGACTTAACTCCATTAACCACTACCCGCTGGGCACGGCTCTCTAGTCAATTCTCAACCCAGAGAAGAGTGAACTCTGGGACTGGGGCGAGACACCTTATACTTCTGGGGTGGAAGATGCCCAACCCCCAATTTCAACCATGTCTGGGTAACAGGAATGGCCTGTCCCCCAAAGCCATCAATCATCACACACCACTGGACAAAGCTCAGCCAATGGGCAATGCTGTTTTTGGCTCTGTGAGTACATATTTGAGAAATGGGGAAACAATACTTTACAACAGCAACTTGAAGAGAGAGGAGTATGGTAAAAACGAGAGAAACAAACCTACAGACACCAAGTGTATGGGAACTGTTGAATCAGGGCCTGAACCACTGATTGATCACCTGAGGCGAGCACTGAGTCAGCTGCAGGTGCACAAGTGAGTGTGATTGGAAGGGGTGGAGTTTGACTGCACCTCTCCCAAGACCCCATTTAAGGGCTGACCACCACCAGGGAAGGATCTCTGGTTGGAGATCCCTTTCTAGTGGAGTTATTGGTAAGCCTCATCCATCTTCAAAGGTGAACCACTCTTTCCTTATTAACTATCTGTATACCATCTATTTAAGCCCATCTAAAATATACCAGCTTTGGCACTATTTCTTTTGGGTGCTATTCTTGGGGGTTATTTGCCCTACACCAAGGTGTGTGAAGATGAAAGGGAACTACATTCTCCAGATGCCAGAGCAGGTTTGTATGCCTTTAGAGTACCCTGGCAGAACAGATATATTTGCTGCAGCACCTCTCACCACCCTCACAGTAAATAATTTCTTCCTAACATCTAGCCTAAATCTACCCTCTTCCAGTTTGAAACAATTTCCCCTCGTCCTGTTGCTACATGCCCTTATGAAGAGTTCTTCCCCAGCTTTCCTGTAGGCCCCCTTCAGGTACTGGAAAGCTGCTATAAGGTCTCCTTGGAGCCTTCTCTTCTCCAGGCCAAAGAGCCTCAGCACCTCAGGGGAGGTGCCCTAGCCCTCTGATCATCTTCATGGCCCTTTTCTGGGCCTGCTCCAACTACTAACATGAGTCCTTCTTGTGTTGGGGGCACCAGAAACAACAACTCTCCCTCCTCAGGTGGCTTAAGTGTAAGGGCCTGGGTCACTCAAGGAGGCTTTTTCCTTTTATTGGGAACCTCCAGGTTCCATGTTGGCAGTATTTCTCAATAGTTCTCACCCCTGTCTTTTGGGAATGATTTTGAACTTCTTGACTGCCCTCTAACTGCCTCCGTAGCTGGAGAAGGACATGATTGGTCTGGCAATCCATTTTAGAAAATTGAATTCCAGCCTGGATTAAATCACTAAACATTTGCATTCAGGATATCTGTATGGGTCCCCATTGAGGAGCCTGTGGAGCATGTCTCCTGGTTTTAGTTACA
Organism: Oreortyx pictus; assembly: GCA_036925125.1. Taxonomy (NCBI): domain Eukaryota; kingdom Metazoa; phylum Chordata; class Aves; order Galliformes; family Odontophoridae; genus Oreortyx; species Oreortyx pictus. The sequence goes on along the minus strand of JAUPFR010000020.1, from coordinate 10,451,229 downwards.
GGGAGGACCTCAGCCCCTCCCAATATTCAAGTATTGCACCTGGTCCAAAGGCACTCTGTCTCCCATAGAGCAGCCATCAATTGGGCAACCTGTTGGATGATGGCCTCTGAGGCCACTAAGCAGTTCAGTATGAACACCAGTGTGCTATACTGGTGAGGGAGAAGTTTGTTGTAGCATAAGGTTCCTCATCCGCACTGAGAACTTAACCAAGTCCCAAAAGCATCATCATAAACCACCTCCCTCATTCCTAATTCTCTAATCTATCTTTTTAGTTCCTCCACTGAGGTCCACAGACCAGTATTTTAACGGCACATAACCACATGATTCTACACACTATCATTAGCCATTAATTTAGAGACTGGCTTTCCTCATTATGTATCACAGTTGAACAGTCTTTGCCTGTTAAAAATCTCAGGCCCATTATTAACCACACTTCCTGCCCCCATATCCTACGATCTCAAGAGCGAAGTTGGCATGCTCTTTCATGGTCTTTGTTTAAATCCTTGTAATAGATCCATGAGTTCAGCAGCTGCGTACAAGCACACTGTTACACACGATATGATACCTGCAAGGGGCCACTCTTTGGGTGCCAACCCTGCTGGTCTACCCTGGATTTTCTGTCTTTTGAATTACTACCAGTCTTGTTTCTAGAGGATTGGAGGTTCCCAGATCCTCCAGCTAGATCTTAGTCTGCTTGGCCTTCTCTTTGTTCTTGGCTTCAACAAGGATCCTGCTCATTTAAGTCCTTTTCTAGTGACATAAATAACAAAGGGGAAAGCTCTATTCAAAGTTGGGGCAGTACACCCTGTTAAAGATGCAATTTTATTTTCTAGTTGAAAATGAGCTTTTGAAAGCTTGTATTAGACATATTTTAATTCTTCCTCCAAGGAATGATATGCATCAACAATGATAAGCAGCAGCCATACTACAGCAGATACTGCTACTATTACGTCTCATCACTCCAATCTATATGAGAGAGAAGAGGTCCTTTTTTTAAAAAAAAAAAAATGTGTTTATATATATGCATACTCAATGGCAAGATTAAGACAACAGGTCAAATCTTAGCCCAACCAGTTTATTAGAAATCCTAGTTGCTTAGGGATATTTAGGGATATGGGGAAGTGAAGAACGGCAATAGAAAAGAAATAAAAAGCAAAGAGTCTTGGTAGAAAGCAAGAGAGAGAATCACCACTGTGGGTCCAGTGAGGTTCATAGTTCAGGCACTGATTTCCTGTAGCAATGGATCACTGGAGACTGTGATGTTAGGTTGACAATGATGACTTCTTTCCCCTCCTTTCCCCCCCCCACCCCCCCTTTTCTCTCTCTCTATCCCCCTACAAATGTGAAGCGTATGCAAAAATTCTTAATGACGGTATACCTTATTTTATAAGTCCAAGGTGGTTGAGTCAGCTCTTTTTGCAGAGGCAGCTCCTGGCTTCTTTGGATCTCCACAGGAATTCTTCTGTTACCATTTTCCAGGCCTTGCCAGCAGATAAGAGAGGAGTAGGAAGATGTCAAACATCCACTTTTGAAGGGGATTTAGTAATAGAACCATTACCCCTTATAGGGCCCTATTCTTCAATAACCTGAGCAGCACATAGCTATGGGGAGCCCAGTAATCCCAGGGGTTCCCCCTGGAGTTCCTCATTAGGTATACGTCAAGCTCCAATATAAAGGAGGGAGATGAGGTTCTTTATATGTATACCCAATGGCAAATTAAGACACAACAGGTCAAATGTTAGCCCAACCAGTTTATTACAAATATCAGTTGCTTAGGGATATGGGGAAGGGAAAGTGGGAGATAGAAAAGAGATGAAAAGCAAGGAGTCTTGGCAGAAAATGAGAGAGAGAGAGAGCTCGTCACCACCGTGGATCCAGCAAGGTCCATAGTCTGCTGATCTCAGGAACTTGTCTGGTCACCACAGGGGACGAGAGAAAGCCAGGAAGTTTCACAGCGTGCCGGCACTGTGCCAGGGGGTTCTTCCTAAGAGATATCTCCCTCAGGGAAGTCTCTTCTTCAGAGTCCTTGGTTTAGTGGCATTGAGAAAACCAACCAAGCAACTCGACACACCAATGAGTTATGTCAAGCAGCTGTTCCCTCCCATTACAGAGCTGGGTACATGGGGGATTGCTCCACCAAACATGCACATCAAAGAGAGAAATGGATACATATTTAAAGGTATAGCACATGCATAGTCATCACATTCCAAACTCTGGTATTCAAGGGGATTAAACCTAAGGGTCAATTTTGCTGTAAATTTTCAAACCTTGAAGGGGGAGAGCTCCTCACCATTCCTGCGGGTGTTTTGTTTAAGAGAGACATCTGTTTGGTTATCGTGTTGGGACAACAGGATGTCTGTCCTGCTTTCTTATTGAAAAGTTTAGCTGCCTCTACATTCTTGTATTAGTTTGATTTATGCCCACCCTCATTTCTAAGTTTTATTCTCTGTTTGTGTAACATATCTGGCCCAACAGATAAATCAGCAGGGAGTAGCACCTTTGTTGCCATGCACAGGTATTATCGTCCTTTGTGGCAATCAGTTTCTCCAAGCCGTACCCCGAAAAAGACTACTTGCCCCTATTTCTGCTTATCTTTACAACCATAAACAGAGACATTGAGGCACTGCAGCAACCACCTAGATGACTTGCAGTTGTCAACTGGAGTCTTATAACCAGAAAGGCCTCGTGAAGCAATCTTTGATACAACAAAAGTAAAAACAGTTTCTGTTCTTCACAGTATATCTGGAGTTACAGTAACTAGACAACACATTCTTTTTCTTAAAGTAATACATTGTAAGTAACTCCCTGTCTGGTAGAACAGAATAGAAAGCACTACAACAGCAAGGTGACAAAGTCATCAGCTATAACAAATAAGAACAAGCCCAAATACAAAAGCCACAAAAAAACAAACAAACAAACAAACAAAAAACCACTACTCATCTCCAGAAGGCCTCAGACAGACAAAGATTGCCAGCAAAAAAAACCCTCTCCTCTGCTTGCCAACTCTTAAATGAGGTCTGGGAAGGGGGAGATCCTGTCTCCACCCCTTCTGGTTACTCAGGTACATTGCATGCACCTGAGCTCCCCTGGGTTGGCCCTGCCTTTCTACTGAATGCTCAATCACTGTTTCATGCTGTGATTTAGCATTTCTGCTAAAAATACACATACCCCCTTTCCTCAATATGCTGTACCAGGAAGTGCTATGATAAGGAACAGTAATAGTAGCAAGAACTTAAAGGCTAAGTTTTTTGGCTTTATCTGAGGATGTGTCACAGTGTTGTCTGTGACAGTGACATAAGGGAAACAGAGAAGGGAGAGGAAAAAAAAAAACTGCACCGTTGGTGGCCACGTGGCTGCCAGAGCAGAGAGGTGCGCTCCGGGAGAGTGGGGGGTGGGAAGCGTAGGAAATAGATGGGTCAACAAAAAAAAAACAGCGGCACGATTTGAGAAGGAACGGTAACTTTACTAAACCTAATAAAATTGAACAGTTGAGGGAGTCAAAGTTTCAAAACCAAACCTGAGAGCTTACGTTAAGGAAGAACTACAGGGGAAGCACATGTGCTGAATCTCCGCAGTCGAGAGAGCGGGCCTGGTATCTGGTGCGGAGCTCCGCCCCTCTGCTGCTCCTAACATAGCATTAACTCCTCAACTGACTGCATGATGTTCTGATGTGGAATACCGCCATCAAAACCACAACATTCCACCCCTTGTTCCACATCATCACATCATCCTTAACACGTATCTATATAGAACCAAAACAGTAATAACATGAATTACATACAAACATATATATACATATATATACATGGAATCACAGACTGCACTCCCCCAGCATCAATTTCCGCAAGCAAAGGCGGTGACAGAGCCTTTATTTGAGGTAAAGGAGCTACAGTAAGAGATGTTAGAGATAAGGGGAATTAACTCACCCCACCCGGCAACCGTTTAGGCGAAGGAACACAGCCGCCTCTCATTCAAACACTGGTGCGCCGGAAGGAAGAGAGCCAGGGAGGGGGGAGGAAACCCGCGCAGGCTCCGAGCGTATCTGTGCTCCCGGAAGCACTGCCGGAAGCACCACCGAGAGGGAGAGAGCAAGAGGTCGGGTGGACCTGGGCTCCTCCGCTCTGGTCACTCAGATGCTCATTCACTGGTTCAGGCTGTGACCAGGCAATCCCTCTACACTCCACCCCTTCCCAGCATGAACCAGCAACTGAGCAGGTTGGGCATAATCTGCTGTTCCGATGGCTCAAAATACAAATTACATCGCGACGCATGTACAATACCCGCTGCAATGTAGAATGTTAAGGCACTGAAGGCCATTATTTGTAGTCCCTTCTTGTGGTATTCTTGGGCCAGTACTTGATGTTCCTTCTGGAGGCGTATCTTCTTTAAGGACCAGTAGGTTCACACTCGCCAGTTGCCGAAAGTTCAGCAGTCCACCACCGGATGTCATGATGTTTCCTCATGGTCACTGGAGCGTGCTGGAGTGGTGTTGCTCCTGCCGGCTGTCCTGTGAACTTGATAACCTCAAGGGGAGTAATACAGATGTTTAACAGGTACAAGGAGGGGTAAGTCTGCCCTCCATGGTAAGATACAGACCGTATTTCGGTCTTGAGTCAATACCTCTGCCTGTACTGGAGCATGGCCTGGCCTTCGATACCATACCCTTTGGCCTGATATCTGTGGTTGGATCGCTATATCAGGTACCAAGGGGGGAGTTCTAATTTGCCATAAGGACATGATTAATTTTCCCTTTGCAATGAAAATTGGAGGGTCAACTACAACCTCTGTTGGCCGTGCACCGACCACAGGAGGGTTTACTGATCCCCCAACCTCTAACAGTCTCCCCCAAAGTGCAAGGAGACCACACCATTTTGGTCCTACTTGTACCTTCCAAGGCCATTTTACCTTGTGTTTCCCAGGCTCTAGGTCATCAGGGGCAGGGAGTATAAGATTATTCATGGTGCCAACTTGTGGCATAAGTGAGGTGTCTTTGCTTGCGATTTGTATCCTAAGTGGAGAGGCCCAAGTTGTCTGCAACATTCTTAAAGCGCTGGGTCTGCCATCCCTCGGTCTCTCATTCAAGTCCCGCAGGGTTGCATAAAGCCTCTTGGTCCACCCCTGCAAGGACTGTGAATCTGCCTTCAGAGCAGCCTTCAGGATTCCATTATACCTTTCTATTAGGCCTGCTCCCGTTGGATTATAGGGCAGGTGAAACCCCCATTCGATGTTGTTGTCTTCAGCCCACTTTTGCACAGTTGTACCTGTGAAATGTGTACCTTGGTCACTCTCGACGACCTCAGGAGTCCCATATGATGCCATCAACCTAGTTAGAGCTTTAATGGTATAGGCTTGGTTTGCCTTTGCTACAGGATAGGCTTGCATCAGTCCACTTGCTGTGTCAACACAGGTTAGGGCATATCTGGCCCCCTCAGATCGAGGAAGTGGACCTATGTAATCGATCTGCCATCGTTGTAAAGGGTTGTGTCCTCTAGCAAGATGGGCCATTGTTTCCGGCAGAGGTCTTGGTCTCATTCGTGAGCAAACGTCACAGTCCTGACATGCCTGGACAATATCCGTTAACTGTATGGGCAGACCCCATGCTTTAGCTGCTGCCCACATGGTTTTCTGTCCTGCATGCCGTAATTTCCGATGCAACCAATGGGCAATATCTTCGGCTGATGTATTTCCTAGCCATCGAACTCGAGCCAGAGTGTCAGCTTCATCATTACCTGGCGACTGCAAGGGTTGATGTCCAGAAACGTGGTATGCTCGTACAGTCCTGTGCCTAACCACGTTCCATATATCAACCCACATATCTTTGCCCCAGATAGGTCGAGCATGGATCGCCCAGTCCTGAGTGGCCCACTGTGCTATCCAGAGCGTGAGCCCTCGGTAGACTGCCCAGCTATCCGTGCAGATATTCAGTGCGCCATCGCCCGGCTCTTGAGTTATCACCATCCACACAGCTCGTAGCTCAGCCCACTGGCAACTTTGTCCATCCCCTTCTTCGAACCATATTGTTTCAGTTGAGGGATGGTATGCGACAGCTCGCCACCTACTTGGGTTCCCTCTGCTGGATCCATCTGTGTACCAGGCATCTTCTGGAATAGGGTATTTCCCCTCCTGTACAGGACTCTTCTCTGGACGAGTGACAATTATTTCCTCAGGTGCTTCACTGTGATATGTTACTGGGCCAAGGATCTTCTGCAGTTCTTCCTTCAGTGGAGATGATGACAGGCGGCTTCTCTGACTGAGGTAGGCAACCCAGCATGCCACTGTTTGTGATTGGGCCACCCCCGTCTTAGGAATGTGGGTTAGATCTTTTACCCACCCCTGAATTGGCAAAGTCGTTTTAACAATAACTTCTGCAGTTTGAGTTATCGGTTCTACCGCCTGCAGTGCAGAATAGGTAGCCAATAACTGCTTTTCAACCATGCTGTATCTTTCTTCTGCTCCGTGCCAAACCTGTGACCAGAACCCAATTGGGGTTTGAATGGAACTCTGGCGCTGCCACAGACCCCAGCCAAACCCTTCTTGAGTTATATGCACATCTAGTTTGGCTGGAAGGCTTGGATCGAATATACCCAGTGCCTGGGCCTGTTTAACAGCTATTTTTGCCTGCTGGAAGGCATCTTGCTCCATTTTACCCCAATCCCATACTTGGCCTTTTTTTGTTAATCGATATAGAGGTTTTAGGAGTTGTGCTAAGTGGGGTATAAAGGATCGCCAGTATCCTAATATACCCAAGAACTCCTGCAACTGTTTTGGTGTTGCGGGAACTGGGAACGCTTGAATCTTATCTATGATCGCGTTGGGTAAGACCTTAGTCTTACCTGACCAGATAACGCCCAGGAATTTAACTGATAACCCTGGTCCTTGTACTTTCTGTGGCTTTATAGCCCATCCTATTTCCTGTAAATAAGTAGTTAATGATGGTACTGCCTTCTCTAATGCCTCAATTGAGCTGGATGTCAGCATCAGATCATCAATGTAATGGTACATTTTGACGGTAGATGGTTTGTTCCAATTTGCCAAGTCACGTGCTATCAGGTTATGGCAGAACGTAGGTGAATGCACGTATCCCTGAGGTAGGACTTGGAAAGTCCACTGCCTGCCCTCCCATGTGAATGCAAACTGGTCTTGAGATTCCTTAGCAATTGGAATGCTAAAAAATGCATTTGCTAAATCCAAAACACAGTGATATGTTTCTATTTCTCTACTTAACGTATCCATGAGGGAGGCAATGTTGGGTACGGCTGCGTGTATCGGCGGAGTGACTTTATTTAGTTCTCTGTAGTCTACTGTCATTCGCCATGTACCATCTGACTTCCTGACTGGCCATATGGGGGAGTTGTATGGGCTGTGTGCAGGTCTAATAATCCCTACTCTCTCCAACTCCTTCACAGTCTTGGTAATTTCTTCTTGCCCACCAGGGAGTCTATATTGTTTCGTATTTGTTATCCGGCGGGGTTGTGGCAAACAAATAGGCTCAATTTTTGCAGGGCCCCTTAAAATTGCCTGCACCGCCCGGATACTAATACATCTTTCCCTTAATCTGAACTCTCCCACAGTGGTCTGGAGAGTCAGACCCCACAAGATGTCTATCCCCAGTATGTACTCTGGAACTGGGGCGATAGATACCTTGTACTCCTGGGGTGGAAGACGCCCAACCCCCAGTTTCAACCACGTTTGGGTTACGGGGATCATCTGCCCCCCAAACCCACCTATCATAGCCTTAGTGCCCAGGAATTTATTTGGGTCCCCATATATGATGGATGTTTCTGCCCCAGTATCTACCAGCGCCATCACTCGTCATACGTTCTTTCTTGACCAATGAATAGTTAATTCAACATAGGGTCTCTGGTCTCCTGTAGAGACCTTAGTCCTGGGAAATTTTGGCTCTGCAATCCCCAAGTCTTTTTCCTCTGACGGCTCGACTGCGACTGCCCGGGCTGCCTGAGGAGGTTTACGTTTTTTCAATGGCAACATGAAATCTTCCAGATTCCATGTGGCTTGTGGAATGTGTTCTATAAATCGAATTCCTTCCCTTTTGGGGGAGGACTGGAATTTTTGATTATTGGGCAACTGTTTCCATAGTTGCAGTAATACCCGATTAGGCTGTCCATCAATCTTTTCAAATCGAACTCCTGCTCTTATCAGGTCATTAAACATCTGTCTTCTCGATACCCTGATGGGTCCAGATTGGATTACTTTAGAGGCTGGTCTCCTAGGTCGTGGTGGTGGATGGATCTCCGACCTTTCCACTACCATTCGGACATTGCGCCTAGCGCGCAGGCGCTCTGTCTCCCCCAGATCTGCCACCAATTGGGCAGCCTGTTGCATGATGGCCTCTGAAGCCACTAGGGGGTTCAGCATGGATCCCAAAGTTCCATACTGATGAGGTGGAGCTTGCTGCAGGATAAGATCTCTCATTCCTGCTGAGAATTTCATCAGGTCTGGGCTCTCAAAATCTTCCTCATAGATTGCCTCTCTCATACCCAGTTCCCAAATATAATTTTGCAGATCTTCCATAGAAGACCATAGACCTGTGTTTAATGGGATATCATTTTTGTTTGGCCATGTTATACGTCACGCAGCTGTTACCCATTTAATTAATGAATGATTTTCATCATTATGTTGGACAGTGGCATATAGCCTCTGTCTGAGGGCAGGGTGAGTGGTAATGGATGCCAGTTTTGAAATTTCTGGCCTATTTACCATAACACCTTCTGCCCCCATGTCCCATAAGCGGAGCAGCCATGCTGGTACACTCTCTCTTGGTTTTTGTCTAAACCGCTGTACCAGATCCATCAATTCAGCTGCTGTATATGGGCAAGCTGTTACATGTAGAGTGCTGTGGGCAGGGGGCCACTGGTCAGGGGGCAGCCCCACTGGTCTCTCCTGTGTTTTTTTGTTTTTTGAGTTACAACTGGTTGGATCTCAAAGGGATCTAGCTCAAGTGGAACTTCCAAGATCCAGCCTTTTAGTGCCTTCATTTTCAGAAAGCAGGTTATGTGGGTTGTCTTCTACAGGGTCCCCGGTAACTTCTAGAGAGAGATTCCGGACCTTACGTAAGGGAGTGACCGGTTTAGGTATTTTTCCTGTCAAAATTGCAGTTTGTTTTTCTAGTTCTTCAATGCGGTCACGCAAGAGTTGATTTTCATCAAGCAGACCCTCTTCAGTTGAGTTCATCTGGTTCAAGGCCATCAGCAGTGGCCATGCCACCGTAGACACAGCTAATTGCTGCTTCTGAGTAATCAGTATGTTTTTAGTGAGAGAGAGAAAATAGTCAGCTAGTCAGGACGGGGATTCATGGATGTTTCCTCCGTCTCGCAGGGGGCCCAATTTTTCAATAATAGCAGCAATCCCGTGGTATGGAGATCCTAGGAATCCCGGGATGTGACCGGGGAAAAGGTCATTTAAGGGGGTGGTCTTTTCCTGTGCAAACAACTCCATGATGTTACTTAGAATGGTCATAGTGAATGTTTTCAAAAGGTATTATGCTGCCTGGCCCGCCAAGTGTAAAGCAAGCAAAGGCGGTGACAAAGCCTTTATTTGAGGTAGAGGTGCTACAGAAAGAGATGTTAGAGATAAGGGGAATGAACTCACCCCTCCCGGTGACCGTTTAGGCTAAGGAACGCAGCCGCCTCTCGTTCGAACACTGGTGCACTGGGAGAAAGAGAGCCGGGGGGGGGGGGCAACCTGCGCAGGCTCTGAGCGTATCTGTGCTCCCGGAAGCACAGCCGGAAGCACCACCGAGAGGGAGAGAGCGAGAGGCCGGGTGGAGCTGGGCTCCTCCGCTCCGCTCACTCAGATGCTCATTCACTGGTTCAGGCTGTGACCAGGCAATCCCACTACAGGTATACACTGGACGTCCCCATTTTTATCCATCACCCACCAGGTGCACCCAGGTCCCTGTGCAAAAACGGTTCCACGGAGGGGTTTGCCCTTTCCAGAGGCTGGAAGGACCCACACCGCTTTTCCCAACATGCTCCTTATGTGCACAACAGGGACCTTATCTCCCTCTATGGTCTGTAGGGAGCTGGATCGCGTAGGACCATCTCAGTTGACTGATCCCCTAGTGTTGACCAACCAGGTGGCTTCTGCCAGATTTTTCTCCCAATGCTTAAATGTCCCTCCACCCATTGCTTTCAACATGGTTTTTAACAACCTGCTGTAGCGCTCGATCTTACCAGCAGCTGGTGCATGGTAGGGGACATGATAGATCACTCAGTGCCGCGTTCTTTTGCTCAAATATACACAAGTGAATATTTGAAATGAGTCCCATTATTGGACTCAATTCTTTCTGGGGTTCCATGTCGCCACAGCATTTGCTTCTGTAAGCCTGAGATGCTGAGGTTCCCCATCCGAGCTCACTGTGTAATCAGCACAATCCATTTACTCCAGGTGGCATCGGTAGCATGATGGGTGGAGGGAACCTTTCCTTTGAACATCCAGTTCAGCACTGGCAATCGAGGTGCCAGGAGGAGCTGCGTCTCAGTGCTGATTACTTCAGAGGCAGCCCAAACTCCCTCGTATGCTGCCAAGATCTCCTTCTCAGTTGGAGTGTAGCACTCTTCTGATCCCCTGTACACTCTGCTCCAAAATCCCGGGGGTTGGCCTCGAGTCTCCCCAGAGGCTCTTTGCCACAGACTCCAAGTGGGACCTTTCTCTCCAGCAGCAGTGTAGAGGATGTTCTTTACGTCCTGTCCCATCCGTACTTACCCAGGGCCACAGAACAGGCTATGTCCTGCTTAAATTTGCTCAAAGGCCTGCTGCTGTTCAGGACCCCACACACAATTATTCTTTTTCCGCGTCACCTGATATAGGTGGCTTACTATGAGGCTGTAGTTTGGGATGTGCATCCTCCAAAAACCTACTACACCCAGAAAAGACTGTTGCTCTTTCTTGCAAGTGGGTGGAGACATACTGGTGATTTTGTCAACCACATCTCCTGGGATGTGACGACGCCCATCTTGCCATTTTACTCCTAGGAACTGAATTTCTTGGGTGGGTCCCTTCACTTTGTTCCGTTTAATAGAAAAACCAGCACCCAGAAGAATTTGGATTATTCGCTCTCTTTTTTCAAAAACTTCTGCTGTATAACCCCACAGAACAATGTCATCTATATGCTGGAGGTTCTCAGGTGCCCCGCCCTGTTCCAGTGTGGTTTGGATCAACCCATGGCAAATGGTTGGGCTGTGCTTCCACCCCTGGGGCAAATGGTTCCAGGTGTACTGAACGCCCCTCCATGTGAAAGCAAACAGCGGCCTGCATTCTGTGGCCAGAGGAATTGAAAGGAAGGCATTGGCAATGTCTATGGTGGCATACCATTTGTCTGCTTTCGACTCCAGCTCATATTGCAGCTCTAACATGTCTGGTACAGAAGCACTCAGTGGGGGTGTGACTGCATTCAGGCCACGGTAATCTAACATCAGCCTCCATTCTCCACTGGCTTTATGCACTGGCCATATGGGGCTGTTAAAAGGTGAGTGGGTTTTGCTGATCACTCCTTGTCTCTCTAGCTGATGAATCAATTTATGAATGGGGAGCAAGGAGTCCCTGTTGGTGCAGTACTGCCGTCTGTGCACCATTCTTGTAGCAATTGGTACCTGCTGCTCTTTTACTTTCAGTACCCCCACAACAGACGGATCTTCTGACAGGCCAGGTAAAACAGACAGCTGCTTAATGTTGTCTTCATCTACATCAGCTATTCCAAAAGCCCATCGGTATCCTTTGGGATCCTTGAAATGTCCCCTTCTGCGATAATCAGTACCAAATATGCATGGAGCCCCCTGTCAAGTCACTATGGGATGCTTCTGCCAGGTTTTACTGCATGAGGTGGTTATGATTCAAATGCAAGAACCAGTATTTAGGAGTGCTGAACATTGTGCAAATTGACGTGGCCCATTGATCTAGCTTATCCAGATACCCCTGCAAAGCCTTTCTACCCTCAAGCAGATTGAGTCCCACCCAACTTGGTGTTGTCTGTGAACTTAATAAGGCTACACTTGATTCCCTCATGCAGTCAATAGATAACAGTGAGTCATGATTTGGCTAGGTTTTTGAGATAAGGGGGCAAAAGGACTCATGGATCAACACCCCAAGGAGGAGGGTAGGGGAGGGAGGGAAATGAAAAAGGTAGGGAGGTGGGCCTGGATGAGAGATCATACAATATGATTGAAATTGAAGCTAATAAATTAAAATGCAAGAGCGAGAGTTTCTAAACCTGAAGTCTTTACTCTAATGCTGCAGGTGAAGTGGCCAGGGAGCAAAAAGGGAAATTTCATTACTCCCTATCCTTTTTATCTTTCCCCCATATGGAAAAAAGAAATGGAAAAATGTCATCTTTTGGGAGTTGTAGTTCATTCTTCTTTTCTGAGACCACAAACTAGAACTCATGAAATATATATCGATAATCCACAGAACTGCAGCATTAACTCCCAGTGCACAGCATAATGTTATGATGTGGAATACCAATGAAAAAAAGAAACTATGACATTCCACCCCTGATTCCACATCACCACATCATGCTTAATATATATACAAACAAACAATAATTAATATGCATTAAACACATACACATACATACTCATGGAATTACTGACTGCACTTCTCCAGCATCAAATTTCCTTCTGGTACACACTGAGCACCCCCATTTTTCAGCATTACCTAACAAGTGGACCCAGGTCCCTGAGCAAAAACAGTACCACAGAGAGGTTTGCCCTTGCCAGAAGCTGGGAAAATCCAAAGCACAATTCCCAGCATGCTCTTTATATGTACTATGGGGACCTTATCTTCCTCTACAGTAAGTAGGGAGCTGGATTGGGCAGGACCATCTTCATTGATAGATCCTCAAATATTGACCAACCAGGTGGCTTCTGCCAAATGCTTCACCCATTGCTTAAATATTCCACAATTGCTTTCAACATAGTTTTTACCAGCCCATTGTATAATTCAATTCTACCAATTATAGCAATGTATTTCATCATTACTGGCCCCAGGGCGACAGCAACAGGCTATCTCCTGTTTAATTTGCTCAAAAGCCTGCTGCTGGTCAGGGCTCTACATAAAATTTTTCTTCTTCTGCATCACCTGATAAAGGGGGCTTACAATGAGGCTACAGTTGAGAATATGCATTCTCCAAAAACCCACTATACCTAGAAAAGTTTGTGTTTCTTTCTTACTAGTAGGCAAAGACATGGCAGTGATTTTGTTGATCACATCTGTTGGGATGTGACGACACCCATCTTGCCACTTTATACCTAGGAACTGGATTTCCTGTGCAGGTCCTTTCACTTTGCTTCGCTTAATAGTGAAACCAGCTTGTAGAAGGATCTGGATTATTCTCTCTCCTTTCTTGAAAACTCCTGCTGTACTGCCCCACACAATAATAGCTTCAATGTTCTGCAGATGCTTGGGAGCTCCACTCTGTTCCATTGCAGTTTGAATCAACCCATGGCAAATGATTGGGCTGCGTTTCCACTCCTGGGGCAAACAGTTCCAGGTATACTGAATGCCCCTCCAGGTGAAAGCAAACTGTGGCCTACATTCTTTGTCCAAAAGAGTGGAAAAGAAGGCATTAGCAATGTCAGTGGTGACATACCACTTGGCTGCTTTTGACTCCAGTTCATGTTGGAGTTGTAGCACATTTGGTACAGCAGCACTCAACAGTGGTGTGATTTAAATCAGGCTACAATAGTCTACTTTTGGCCTCCATTCTCCACTGTTTTTTTGCACTGGCCATATGGAGCTATTCAAGGATGAGTTACCTTTGCTAATCACTCCCTGGCTCTCTATTTGTCAAATCAAGTTATGGATGGGGAGCAAGGAATTCCAGTTAGTACAGTACTGCTCTCTGTGCACTGTTTTTGTAGCAATTGGTACTTGTTGCTCTTCCACTTGTAGCAACCCCACATCTTCCAACAGGCCAGGCAAAACAGACAACTGCTTAACATCATCTGATTCTAAAGCAGCTATTTCAAAGGCCCATTGATACCTTCTTAAAATATTCCCTTCTGAGCTAATCGATACGAAGTATATGTGGAGCTCCTGGACCAGTCACAATAAGGTGCTTTTGCCAGTCTTTACCAGTGAGGCTTAATTCAGCCTCCAACACAGTCAACTCTTGAGAACCCCTAGTCACCCCAGAAATATAAATTAATTCTGTTCCTTCATGACTTGAGGGCATTAAAATGCACTGTGCACCAGTTGTATGGGAACTGTTGAATCATGGCCTGAACCACTGATATATCACCTGAGGTGAGCACTGAGTCAGCCGCAGGAGCACAGGTGAAGGCAATGACTGGAAGGGGTATAGTCTGGCTCCACCTCTCTCAGATCCCATTTAAGGGCTGACCACCTGGGGGAAGGGTCTTTTGTTAGAGATTCTTCTTGTGTAGGGTTTTGGGTGAGTCTTTCTTAATTTGCTGGTTGTCTTTTTACCATCTGGATAAGCCATATGTAAGTATACCTTTCACTTTCATTATTTTGTGTGGGTACTATTCTTTTGCAGTATTCACCCTACACCAGTGCTTCATTGTGAGTTATGATCAGCACCCTTACTGCTTTTGCTGTGTTTTGCACTAACTGCAGTGACCACCTTTGAGAATTTCACATTGGTGGTTTATCTGTTTTATATTTCTTTTAACTGCGTTCATAGTGCAGGAGTAGGTTTTTTTATGCTACTTCGTATTCTCCTCATGTGTGCATAACTGACTCCACAAGGCAACATGCAACATAGACTTACTGTTGTCGCTTGCTCTAGCAGTGAGACATCTGCTTTTACTAGCTGAGATATTGGATGACACAGGTGGGAAACAGGGTTCATCACATTTAATCACTTTGATCAGCTTCTTCAATAGTGTTTTGATCATCCTGATCTTCACCAGGTGTCTATGACGCCTCTGCATGTTTAACAGGTTCATTGGGTTCATCACGATTAAGTAATAAAGGCATTTCTTCCCTTGTACCTTTCTGATTACTCTGCTTTATTCAGTCTTTCCATTCATTTTGAAGTGGCTGGAACATAAGCTTGTGGAGGAGCTTAATGTTTTTCAAAGTTATGAAGTCTAATAATCAGTTTAAATAAAAGGGATCTTCTTTGTCCTGTGCCGTACGTTCCTGTTTGTGTACTGGCATACTTTTCTGGTGCAGTTCTTGTGAGTTTATGCCATGTACTTAGTGCACACCTGACTCTCTCAGGATCATGCACCTGGTATGGATTGTCAGGCAGGATCATGGGGTCATGTAACTTTTCCACCATGTCTAACTCTCAAATAGCAGATGTGTTTTTCCGTAGTAGTCCATTTCTTTATCACAGGCATCAGATCATTTTTGAAGGGATATTTTTCTTTTACAGCTAATAGCACTTCCAGAGGGTGAAGGCTTCATCCTGACATCTACTAATACCTCTGTCAATAACTGAGTCCTTAGCAATGCTTCCCAGTTGCTGAGCTTCTCTGCTGTCCAGCGACACACTGTTAACCCCATTGTCCCAATATCAAAGCAACCTGGTGACAGTGGGTTCATTTGGGTGCTGTAAAAAATCTTTTCTTGAACTTCTAACTTCAGTCATTTTCAGAGGTCAAGTAGTGATGGTTACAATGTCTTCCTCATGTTCTCTTTTAGTTCTTGTTGTTAACTTCCTTGGTGTCTGTGACAGGGGTCTTGTTGAGGGCCCCTCCCCTGGATGATCATCCTCTCCTTCCTCCTCTTCCTTCCGTTCTAAATGTGGTGATATCTGTTTCAATTCTTGTTCTCACACAGGGGCAACTGACATTGATACTGGTGCCTTCTGTGGTTGATCAGGTTGTGAATATTGATGTTCTCTTTCTCCAGCTCAGCTTGGAGGTTGTCTCGTTTGGCAACTGTCCTGCTCAGTTTGTACTCTCTCCAGGAGACTCTCCCTTTTGACTCAGGGACTCTCTCCCTCTCTGGGATAGTATTGAATAAGGCCCAGTAGGCATAAGCCAGGCCCTAAATAATTTGTGCCTCCTCAGATCTATCTGAGCTGCAACATCCCTGTATCAAATACCTGCTTAGGTTCTTAGGATCTTGCAGGCATTCAAGAGTAAAGTTCTGGGATGCTGGGGATGCCCCTTTCTCTGAAGTCTCTCCCAAGTCCCTCCACACTCCCTGCCACTCAGCATTCTCTGGCTTTGGGTAAGGCTTCCTCAAAGTATTATAAATTCAGATACTGAGAGAAATGATGAAGAGTATACTCAGGGAGATTGACAACATGATCATTGGATGAGCATTCAAAAAGTATATAGGGGATTCGAGGGAGAGACTTAGAAACCTGTTTAAAAATCACATGTTCTGTACAATTAGTAGCTCCCTCTGGGATGCAACTTTCAGTGCCCAATCCATACCACATTTTATGAAGACACAAAATGGGTATTTCCATCAGTGTTTTTAGTTTTTTATATGTATGTACAGCTCCAAAGAGCATAGTGGCAGACTTAATAAAAGCCCAGTATGTAAAGAGTATTAAAAGAGGAAAAAATGATTGAATGCCATCTCTCAAAGAACACTTTTGCAAGAGACAGCAGATACCTTTTTTCTTTATAAAAAGCACTCCGAATTTACAAACTTTCCAGAGTATTGGCAGTCCACCCAGACTTCAGAGCCTTGTTTGCAGTACAATTCCTGCAGTACTGATGAACTTTGTTATCAAAGCTCTCTGTATTCTCAGGGAGCTTTGTTAGAAAGTACACCTTTCCTGGCCAATGCACCAGAAAATGTTAACAATTTTGGGCAATATTGGCTCAGTTCTGTGACTAATTGGGGTGAAGGGACCCACACCACAGGAGAGAAGGAATGGGGGTAGGGAAAAAGATACTGATATGGGCCTGAAAGCAGAACAGCAGCCAAAAGCTAAAGGAGAAAACTAATTTACTAAGTATGATAGCGGAATGCAAGATAGCACAATATAATACAATATAATTGGAATTGAAGCTAATATATCAAATAAAATGAGTGTCCAGAACCAAAGGCCTTACTCTAATGCTGAAGATGAGGCGCCTAGGGAGCACACACTGCAAAGGCGAGCAGTAAAAGAAGGGGACAGTGCCTTAACTTGAAAGCAGTTTTAACTTTCCCTGTAAACATGAATGGAAACAGAACAGTGAAGGTCTTCTGGGAGAAGTAGCTCTTCTCTTCTGAGAAAGGTACCCAAAAACTATTGACAATCCATAGAACTGGAGCGTTGACTCTTTAACTCCCAGTGCACTACATTGTGCTATGATGTGGAATACTGGTAACGAAAGTCATAAACCCGTGACATTAAATAATGTTTGAATTTCACTGTGATTATATGCATATAGTTATGTAAGGAGTTATGTGAATAAAATAACGCACTATGTTGCTTGAAAATAACCCCTCATTTATCAACGTATTTTTCCAGATTTGTATTATGGTGGAGAAGCTTTCTCTGTAGAGCAGCCACAATCCTTTACTTGTCCTTATTGTGGAAAGATGGGTTATACAGAAACATCTCTTCAAGAACATGTTGCTTCTGAACATGCAGAAACATCAACAGAGGTGGTAAGCTGCTTCAGTATTTTTTTTTTCCCATTACAATGAGAGTATATGAAAAATTATCTCCCACACAATGAATAAATTTCTTAACTTGAAGTATGTGTTCATTGAAATGCAGATTAGGAAGGTATGTACCTTTATTTGTGAGATGAGAATGTTTTATTAGGGCTGTTGTAATTAGTAAGAACACTTGATAAAATGCTTCATTTCGCTTAAGTATATGTAAAATGATTGTCACCATTGAGCTGTGCACCTCTGTTACTTAAGTTTTTAGTTAGGTAACTTCTAATGCAGTAGTAGCATAACACTAAATATTTTATCTGCATGTAGCATCTGCCTCCCTGGCCATTAATATTAGTATCAATACAGTTATATTCTGTCTATAGGATGAATAGATGAAAGGTTTATTGACTTCAGAACTTTCATGCCGGTGTTAAATTAGTCGGACAATGTTCTGGGGTTTTTTGGTTTGTTTTTTTTTCTTCCTTTTAAACAAAAGAAAATCCAGAAAACATTTCCAGGAAATGAGTGAATTTTCCCACATTGTACTTATTATTTAATATAATAAGATTGATCGTTTATGAGGAGGAAAAAAAAATAGTTTAGTTGCCTTGATATTAAGGCTGCCCTTTTTGGAGTTCAGTTACTATATGTTTAGCACTATTTAGAATATTCTCATGGTTGTTCTATATAGTGATTTCTCTCCCTTCACAACTAGTTGTCTAGCTCTCAATCCAGCTCACAATGTCATATAAGATTATAATTATGTCAGCTGTCTTTAATTGGAGACAGAGAAAGGTATGCAACTGATCTGTAAATCTGGGTTTTTTTGTTTTGTTTTTTTAAAAGCTTTTGTAATCTGGTATTGCATTGGAAATAATTCTTCTGTATGCATTATGACTGTTATTTCTCTCAACCACACCAGCATTTAGATAGATGGTGTATGGGAACTGTTGAATCAGGGCCTGAACCACTGATTGATCACCTGAGGTGAGCACTGGGTCAGCCGCAGGGGCACAAGTGAGTGTGATTGGAAGGGGTGGAGTTTGACTCCACCTCTCCCAAGACCCCATTTAAGGGCTGACCACCACCAGGGAAGGATCTCTGGTTGGAGATCCCTCCCTAGTGGAGTTTTTGGTGAGCCTCAACCATTGTTGAAGGTGAGCCACTCTTTCCTTATTAATTTTCTTATTAACTATCTGTACACCATCTACTTAAGCCTATCAAAAATATACCAGCTTTGGCACTATTTCTTTTGGGTGCTATTTTTGGGGGTTATTTGCCCTACAATTGGCGAACCAGGCAGGCTTAAAAAATATATATATATACATATACAATAATTAACTATGTCCTTCATTTTCAAATGGGGCAGGGGGGAGAACGTTACTCTCCTGGACCAAACAATTCCTGGTCAAATTCCAGGATTTATGGGGTCATCCTATTATGGTCTTGCCACCGTTATTGAAAAATGGGGACCCCTGTGGGTTACAGGGCCTATTTCTTCTTCTCCAGCCCGGCTGACAGATTATTTTCAAGGTCTAGATAAGGACTTACTAGTTACAAAAGAACGTCGGCTAGCTGCTTCTGCTGTGGCTTGGCCTCTAATAATGGCCTTACATAAACTAGAAATAACAAATACAAACATAGAATCCGAAAATCAATTGTTAAGTGATCGAATTGAAAAGTTGGAACAACAGTTGGGCACATTAGTAGCCAAAAAGCCTGGACTTGATGTGCCAACGAGACAAATTCGTACCATATCAGTGGAGGACACCCAGGTCCCTGAAGTAGCGGACCTGGATGTTTCAGAAAACAAGATTTCTAAATCAGATCTCGAAGCTCCATCTCTGGAGGATCTGTTTGAGATCCGGCCACTCATAACTCAAAAAACAAACAATGTGCAAGATAGACCAGCGGGAGTGCCTCCTGACCAATGGCCCCCTGCTGAAACATGCTTGCATGTGACAGCGAGCCCGTATACAGCAAATGAGTTGATGGACCTAGTACAATGATTCCATCAAAAACCAAGAGAAAGCATGCCATCATGGCTCCTGAGGTTATGGGATGCAGGAGCTGAAAGCGTGTTAGTCAGTGGGACAGAGATGTCAAAACTGGCATCTATAACTATACACCCAGCCCTGAGGCAAAGATTATATGCTGCCATCCACTATACTAATGAGAATCATTCTATTATAGATTGGTTGATGGCAGCATGCTGCTTAACATGACCCAACAAATCTGACATTCCACTCAATGCTGGTTTATGGTCCTCTATGGAGGACCTCCAAACATACATCCGGGAACTGGGTATGAGGGAGGCTATGTATTCAGAGACCTTTGAGAGTCCTGATACAGAAAAATTTACAGCAGGTATGCGAGACCTAATACTACAGCAAGCCCCCTCTCACCTTTATGGGACTTTGGTTTCCATACTAATCCCTTTGGTGGCTTCGGAGGCTATCGTCCAACAGGCAGCCCAGTTGGTGGCAGACCTTGGGGAAACGGAGCGCATAAGAACTAGGCGCAATGTCCGTCTGGTAGAAACAGCTGAGGCCTTCCCCATTAAAACTAAGAAGCCTGTCTCACGGATACCCTGATCGGGCCCCATACGGGTATCCCGGAAGACCATGTTCAATGATCTTATACGGCCCGGGGTTGCCTTTGCTAAAATTGATGGGCAACCCAACCATGTCTTGTTACAACTGTGGAAACAACTTAGAAACGATCAGAAATTTCAGAGTACTCCCAGAAAATCGGGAGTACGAGTAATACAGGCAGCACCAACAACAACCTGGAATTTGGCTGACTTTATAGTCCCAAATAGAAGGAAGAAACATCCACAGGTGTCGCGGGATACAATGCCTGAACCACCTGCGGTAAAAGACTTAGATTTAGCCAACTTCATGGAGTAACGAAGGACTTTGGTCCCCTTAGGGCCTCCAGATGTGACCGGAGGCCCTATGTAGAATTAGACATCTTTTGGTCAGAGAAGAATGTTCAAAAGGTGATGGCTCTAGTAGACACTGGTGCGGAAACATCAATTATATATGGAGACCCAACAAAGTTTAAGGGCAGTAGAGTGATGATTGGTGGGTTTGGGGGACAGACCATTCCAGTCACCCAAACATGGCTGAAATTGGGGGTTGGGCGTCTCCCACCCCGGGAGTATGAAGTGTCGATTGCCCCAATCCCAGAATACATCTTGGGCATAGACATTTTATGGGGCCTGGCTCTCCAGACAACTGTGGGAGAGTTCAGACTTCGGCAGAGGTACATTAGTATCCAGGCGATACAGGCAGTATTGAGGGGCCATGCGAAACATGAGCCCATTTGTTTGCCGAAACCACGCTGGATTACTAATGTAAGACAGTATAGACTCCCGGGGGGGCAGGAAGAAATATCAAAAACGGTGCAGGAACTAGAAAAAGTAGGTATTATAAGACCTGCACATAGTCCCTATAATTCCCCCCATATGGCCAGTGCAGAAGTCGGATGGAACATGGAGAATGACGGTAGATTATAGGGAATTAAATAAGGTCACGCCGCCCATCCATGCGGCCGTACCCAATATTGCTTCCCTAATGGACACACTCAGTAGGGAAATCAAGACCTACCATTGTGTCCTGGATTTGGCAAATGCGTTTTTTAGTATCCCGATTGCCAAAGAATTGCAAGATCAGTTTGCGTTCACATGGGGAGGCAGGCAGTGGACCTTTCAGATCCTGCCACAGGGGTACGTGCACTCACCAACATACTGTCATAACTTGGTGGCGCGTGACCTAGCTAATTGGAGGAAAGCTAATAATAATGTCAAGCTATACCACTACATTGATGATCTCCTGTTAACATCTGACTCACTGGAAGCAGTAGGAGAGGTAGCAGATTCATTAACCTCCTACCTAAATGAAAGAGGATGGGCTATCAATCCTCAAAAGGTGCAAGGTCCAGGCCTGTCCGTAAAATTTCTGGGGGTAGTCTGGTCAGGAAAGACCAAAGTGCTACCCAGTGCCATCATAGATAAGGTTCAGGCATTTCCAGTCCCTACAACACCAAAGCAGCTGCAGGAATTTCTAGGTATATTGGGATACTGGCGTTCCTTTATACCTCATTTGGCGCAGCTGCTGAGACCTTTGTATAGACTCACAAAAAAGGGCCAATCATGGGATTGGGGGAGAACAGAACAGGATGCTTTCCAGCAAGAAAAACAGGCGGTGAAACAAGCCCAGGCACTGGGTATATTTGATCCTACCCTCCCAGCTGAATTGGATGTTCATGTTACTCAGGATGGCTTTGGCTGGGGCCTGTGGCAGCGTCAGAGTTCTGTTCGGACCCCCATTGGATTTTGGTCTCAGGTCTGGCACAGAGCAGAAGAAAGATATAGTATGATTGAAAAACAACTATTGGCTGCCTATACCGCATTACAAGCGGTAGAGCCAATAACCCAGACGGCCGAAGTCATAGTTAAGACCTCTCTGCTAATTCAGGGGTGGGTAAGAGATCTGACCCACCCTCCTAAGACAGGGGTGGCCCAGGCACAGACGGTGGCACAATGGGTCGCCTATCTCAGCCAGAGGAGTAGTCTGTCTTCCTCACCGTTGAAAGAAGAACTCCAAAAGATTCTAGGCCCAGTGACGTATCACAGTGATGCACCAAAACAAGCCTTGGTTGCTCCGCCACAGAAGAGTCCCGTCCAGGAAGGAAAATATCCCATTCCTGAAGATGCCTGGTACACGGATGGGTCCAGCAAGGGCAACCCAAGTAAGTGGAGAGCAGTAGCATACCATCCCGCTACAGATACAATATGGTTTGAAGAGGGGGATGGTCAAAGCAGCCGGTGGGCAGAGCTGCGGGCCGTGTGGATGATTATAACCAAATAACCTGGTGACAGTGTCCTGAATATCTGCACAGATAGTTGGGCTGTGTACCGGGGGCTCACTCTTTGGATCGCACAGTGGGCTACCCAGGACTGGACTATCCACTCCCGATCGATCTGGGACAAAGATATGTGGTTAGACATATTGAATACAGTCAAACACAGAACTGTACGTGTCTACCATGTTTCTGGTCACCGACCCCTAGAGTCACCAGGAAATGATGAAGCCGACACACTGGCCCGAGTTAGATGGGTTGAGAACTCACCATCTGAGAACATTGCCTACTGGTTACATCAAAAGCTGCGGCATGCTGGACAGAAGACCATGTGGACAGCTGCCAAAGCATGGGGACTGCCCGTACAACTATCGGATGTAGCTCAAGCATGTCGAGACTGTGATGCCTGCTCCAGAATGAGACCGAGGTCGTTGCCTGAAACAACAGCCCATCTTGCTAGAGGACACAATCCTCTACAGCGATGGCAGGTTGATTATATTGGGCCCCTCCCTCGATCTGAGGGGGCGAGATATGCCCTAACCTGTGTTGACACCGCAAGTGGGCTAATGCAGGCCTATCCAGTACCAAAAGCCAACCAGGCATATACCATCAAGGCGCTCACGAGATTGATGGCTGCCTACGGGACACCACAAGTCATTGAGAGTGACCAAGGGACTCATTTCACGGGTGCAATGATACAACGCTGGGCAGAAGAGAACAATATTGAATGGCGATTCCACCTGCCATATAATCCAACGGGGGCAGGCCTGATTGAGCGTTATAATGGTATTCTCAAGGCTGCCCTGAAGACAGACTCTCAGTCTCTGCAGGGGTGGACGAAGAGACTCCACGAAACCCTGCGAGATCTGAATGAAAGACCTAGAGATGGCAGACCCAGTGCCTTGAAAATTTTGCAAACAACATGGGCGTCCCCACTGAGGATCCAAATTACAGGTACCGATAATGAGGTAAGACCTCAGACCGGCCGTGAGAACAATCTTCTGCTCCCTGCCCCTGAGAACCTGAAACCAGGCACCAATAAAATAAGATGGCCTTGGAAGG
Source organism: Oreortyx pictus (assembly GCA_036925125.1). NCBI lineage: Eukaryota > Metazoa > Chordata > Aves > Galliformes > Odontophoridae > Oreortyx > Oreortyx pictus. Next base: position 10,427,757 of record JAUPFR010000020.1, on the reverse strand, counting down.
TGCAGGTAGGACCATGATGGTGTGGCCTACTTGCACCTTGGGGGCGATTATTGGAGGCGGGGGGTTCGGTAGTCCCTCTGGTAATTGGTACATGGCCTACTGATATTGTGGACAACACTCCAGTCTTTATTGCTAAAGGAACCCCTATCATGTCTCTGTGGCAGTTCCGGACACCCCCTTTGGTGCCTGATATAATCGTGCAGCCACAGACATCTGGGCAAAAGGTTTGGTACAGGTGGCCAGGGCATGCCCCTGTACAAGCTGAAGTGTTGACCCAAGACAGGAATACGGCCTGTATCTTACCCTGGAGGGCAGACCTCCCCCTCTTGGTACCTTTGAAACATCTATCTTACTCCCCGTAAGTCTATGAGTCACCGGAGGGAACCAAATACTGCTGAAGTGTTCCAGAGTTGATATAAGATCATGTGCAACATCCGGTGATGGTCTACCCGGGACTGATGAAGAGTAGGACGGACCTGCACAACGTGACCGCATGCTTCCAGTAGACACCATGTCATGGTTTTATGATTTTTGTTATTGCTATTCCACATCATAACAACATGTAGTGCATTAAGAGTTAAAGAGTTAATACTCCAACTCCATAGATCATTGATATTTCCGGGTATACCTGTCTCTGAAGAGGAGAACTACATTCACCAGAGGACTTTGCGATGCTTTGCATTTTTACGTATTTTCCGCTCAGAGGGAAAAGATAAAAACCCTCTGCGGTCACGGGACACTCTCTTTCCTTCGGGATCGACTCAGCAGTGGGTGCTCGCTGCCGTATCGCCTTCAGCGTTAACGTAAGGCCTTCGGTTTATCGGACACTCTCTCTTGCTCATTTTCTTTGATTTATTAGCCTCAATTCCAATTATATTGTATTATATTGTGTTATTTTGCTTTCTGATATCTTATTTAGTAAATTAGCTTTCCTCCTCAGATCGTTGCCGCTGTTTTGTTTCTAGGCCCATCTCCCTTTTTCCTTTTCCCTTTCCCCCTTTCCCTTTCCTGGGGCGTGGGTCTGCGGGTCCCCCACACCAATCGTCACGGAACCGGGCCAATACAGCCCGGTAAACCGTTGACACACCACCAAGCACTGGCCCAAGGAAGAACACGAGCCATACGCTGATCATCACTCACCCCAGATTACATCAATATGCATCGCGACGGGTTATTATGTAAAGCGTCGCGATGTATTGGGTCTCTGTATTGAGGAGGGCTCACCCTATAGTTCCTTAATCAGTGGTTCATGTCGTGAAGGGGTGGAGTGTATGGAAACTGTTGAATCACGGCCTGAACCACTGATTGATCACCTGAGGCATGCACTGGGTCAGCCGCAGGGGCACAAGTGAGTGTGATTGGAAGGGGTGGAGTTTGACTCCACCTCTCCCAAGACCCCATTTAAGGGCTGACCACCACCAGGGAAGGATCTCTGGTTGGAGATCCCTCCCTATTGGAGTTTTCGGTGAGCCTCAACCATTGTTGAAGGTGAGCCACTCTTTTCTTATTAATTTTCTTATTAACTATCTGTACACCATCTACTTAAGCCTATCAAAAATATACCAGCTTCGGCACTATTTCTTTTGGGTGATATTTTTGGGGGTTATTTGCCCTACAGATGGCATGGTAAAGAATATGCTATATGCTTCATGAAACATTTCTATTTACAATTGTCTATCTGAGGTATCAGTGCCAAACAACTTGCTTGGTGGTGGTTAATATCCAAGCCTTAGATTCTAAAATACTGTCACAGCATCCTGTCTGGAAAGGCTTGTTGATAGAAAAAGCTACACGTGTAGGCTCTTCTGAATGAGTGGCAAAAGCACTCCATTGTGGCTGGCCCAGAGATTCCATGCATCCTTGGCGTAGATGACCTCAGTAGAGGGTACTTCAAGGTCCCAAAAGGGTACCAGTGGGTTTTTGGTATGGCTGCCTTGGAGATATAGGATATTAAGCATCTGTCTACTTTGTCCGGTCTCTCAGGGAACCCTTCTGCCATGGGACTGCAAAGAGTAGAAGAACAGCAGGTGTCTGCCGCTACTACAACAGTGTAGCAGTGGCAGTATTGCACCAACCAAAACTTCTTGGTTCCCATGCATAATCTGATTCACTAACTGGAGAACCAAGGAATGAATAATCAGCAAGACTTGCTCACCCTTCAGTAGTCCCGTGTGACCAGTGCAAAAGTATAATGGAGAGTGGAGGCAAGAGTGGACTATATCATGGCCTGAATGAAGTCATGCCACAGCTAAGCACTGACGTGCCAGACATGCTAGAACTTCAATACAAACTGGTGTCAAAGGTAGCCAAGTGGTACACCACAATTGATATCACCAAGCATTTTTCTCAATCTCTTTTTTGATTTTTCTTCCTTGCAACTCATGTACCCATGCCACCTACTCCTTCATGTTTACAGAGATTACTTTTTAATCACAGCTTAAACACACTCAACTCCTAGCACTGGTTTCTGAAATAACTGTTCTAAGTTTTATTTCCGTTAGTGCTACTGGGACAGCTTTAAAACTAATACACATACAAACAACTGGGTAAGTACAGTATCAGCAATTTCTACATAAGGCAGGCAGCTAGCTTTAGCTAGAATCTTCCCATCACCAGCGGAATATTTCTGAACTCACAACCTCATTGTTTTGAACAGCATTTTGAACTTCAAATTTGTCTTCCCTTAACCCTGCAAGAAATCTAAAAGCATGCAAAAATAAGTGTTTCTTTTAACCCAAAATAACATCAATGTACTGAAAAAAAAATACATAAGAGAACATAAAAAAAAAAAAACCCTACATTGAATCATTTAAATATTACCGGATATTACTACTGTGAGAAATTCTCAAACATTTTCTTTCAGTGGAAGTATAGCAAATACCTTTGCAACCATTCCCACTTTCTTAATCTGGTCAGATAGCACATCTGCATAAATTACAATGTCTTACAAGGAAAAGCAATACTAGGAAAATGCTGTCTTTAATACAGGAAGCATATATTTATATTTTATATTTACAACAAAAAAAATTAACAAAAAGCCTCAAGAATTTTCATGCCTTCTTTTGTCAAGCTTTAACCTTTTTCCATTTCCCCCCATGTTTTTTCTTACTCACTGCTCTCTGTGCTTCTTAGCCGTTGGCTTGTACTTTCCCCAAGTACGAAGCCCAAACATCTACCTGCCTCATGATCAAAGGTCACCCCACTGGCTTCTAACTTCTCTCCTGTTATTATACACAGGAATTATCCAAAATATACCATAATATGATCCTCTTCTAGTCTCACATCATTTTTACATGCCTCAAACCTATTTCTTACCATTAAATGCCTAAACATCCCTCCCGAGCAGTACACAAACAGAAGGAAAATAATAAAAAGGAATGACAGAACAGCTTTATACATACACCAATAAAGACTTCAAGAGCTATCACTGACCTAGGGATCACAAGTGATGCCAATACAAAGTAACTTACGTGAGAAGGGAACTCTGGAGTTTTCTGGTTTAAACCCCTTACTCAAAGTAGAGCCAATAAGTAGGGTGCTCAGGGCCTTGTCTAGTTGAGATATGAATATCTCCAAGGCTTGCAATCCCACAGCCTCTCTGGTACACTCTTGTAGCGTTTAACCACTGTCAGTGGTTTGTGGGACGGTTTGACCCAGTACTGTGACAATTGAGGCAAGGGGACCCACAGGCCCGCACCCGGGGAAGGGGAAGGGGGAAAGGGAAAACAAAAAGGAGAAGGGAGATGGGCCTAGGAACAAAACAGCAGCGACGATCTGAGGAGGAAAGCTAATTTACTAAATAAGATATCAGAAAGCAAAGTAACATAACATAATGCAATATAATTGGAATTGAGGCTAATGAATCAAATAAAATGAGCGAGAGAGAGAGTGTCCGATAAACTGAAGGCCTTATGCTAATGCTGAAGGTGGATGGCTGCAACAAACACCCACTGCTGAGCTCGATCCCGAAGGGAAGAGGGATGGTCTCATGACTGTAGACAGTTTTTATCTTTTCCCTCTGAGCGGAAACACGTAAAAATGCAAAGCATCGCAAAGTCCTCTGGGGAATGTAGTTCTCCCTCTCTTCTGAGACAGGTATACCCAGAACTATCAATGATCCATGCAGCTGGAGCCTCTTTAACTCCCAATACACTACATGATGTTACGATGTGGAATATCAATAATATAACAAAAATCATAACAACCACCTTAATGCTGAAAAAGCTTTTTCCCTATATAAAATTAGAATTTCTCATGTTCCATCTTATGTACATTGCTCTTGTATATCCCTGCAAGCCTCTGAGAAGAGACTGGCTCCAGCTTTTCTACTCAGAATCGTAGAATTACCAAAGCTGTAAAAGATCCCCAAGATCATCCAATCCAACTGGCCACCTACCACCAATATTTCCCCACTAAACCACATTCCTGAGTACAACATCTAAACATTTCTGGAACGCCTCCAGGTGCAGTGACTCCACCACCTTCCTGGGAAGCCTGTTTCAGCACCTAACCACTCTTTTGGAAAATAAATTTTTCCTAACGTCCAACCTGAATCACCCCTGGTGCAACTTGAGGCCATTCCCTCTCGTCCTATCGCTAGTTATGCGTGAGAAGAGGCCAACCCCCACCTCACTACAACCTCCTTTCAGGTAGTTGTAGAGGGCAATAAGGTATCCCCTGAGCCTCCTCTTCTCCAGACGAAACAATCCAAGTTCCCTCACTTGTTCCTCATGAGACTTGTGCTCCAGACCACTCATCAGCTTTGTTGCCCTTCTCTGGACATGCTCCAAGGCCCTTGATGTCTTTCTTGTAGTGAGGGGCCCAAAACTGAACACAGTATTCAAGGTGCGGCCTCAGCAGTGCTGAGTACAGAGAGACAATCACCTCCCTGCTCCTGCTGGCAACATTATTTCTGATACAAGCCAGGATGCCATTGGCCTTCTTGGCTACCTGGGCATGCTGCTGGCTCATGTTCAGCCAAACATTGGCCAACATCTTCAGGTCCACTTCTTCCATACCGATCTTCCAGCCACTCTGCCCCAAAGCTGTAGCATTGCCTGGGGTTGTGGCCGAAGTGCAGGACCCAGCACTTGGTCTTGTTGAACATCATTCCATTGGCTTCATCCCAGCAATCCAGCCTGTCCAGATCCCTCTGTAGGGCTGTCCTACCCCCTGGCAGATTGACACCTCCTCTCAACTTCGTGTCATTTGCAAATTTAGAGGGTGCTCTCAATCCCCTTGTCCAGGTCATCAATAAAGGTACTGAGCAGGACAGGCCCCAATACCAACCCCTGGGAACACCGCTTTTGACCGTGATTCCCTCCCATTAGGTAGTTTTAGACAGGAAAAAGATCTTTCTGCGTCTTATCTTCAAGAGATAAGTTGTTTTTTTCCATTCTCCCTTTACACATCACATGCTCCATTGCCTGATTATCTTGGTGGTGTCCACTGGACTCACTCCAGTATGTTCATGCCTATCTTGTATGTAGTTCTGTGTTCCCTAGTACAAGACCATACCTTGCATCTTAAGTGATGAATACAGGGGAAGAATCTTCCCTTGACCAGGTATTATACACTTGCTAACACAGACCAGTATTGGGTTGGCCTTCTGTCATGGTTTTACGAATTTTGTTATTGGTATTCCACATCATAACATCATGTAAGACACTGGGAATTAAAAAGTTAATGCTCCAGTTCCGTGGACTGCTGAATTTCCAGGTACCTGGTCCTCAGAAAAGAACTACATGCCTCAGAGGACTTTGTGTTCCCTTTTTCTGCTCAGAGGGAAAAATAAAACTGCACACAAGTCCCAAAACTGTCTTTTTTTTTTGCTGCTCGTCTTGGCAGTGCACGTTCCCTAGCTATATTGTGTTATTTTACACTCTGATATCTTACTTAGTAAATTAGTTGCCTGTCCAAAAGCAACACCCACTGTCTGGAAAGGCCTGTTGATAGAAAAAGCTATACATGTAGGTTCTTTTGAATTCTAATCTATGTATAAGAGTTGAAATAAACATACTTCATTTTGAAAATAGTTAATGCTAAAATGGTCTTAGTTTTTCTTCCCTGCCTTCTCTCCCCCAAGATAAGATATTTAATGCTGGTGAAAAATTCTGTATTTGACCATGTTTGTTCCTGTGTTATCACCCCAATTTTGATTCACTGTGTACTGGGTTTATGTGGCTGCATTTTGGCCTCTGAGAAGAGTCCATAATCTGTCCCATGTTAAATAAGAGCCAGTTGCAACTGGCTCTAAAGAGGAACCACCGCTGTTCAAAGCTGAGCCAATGAGCAATGTTGGTTGTGACCTGTGTTTAGCTGTGTCACAGGTGCTGGAAGAGAAGTGAAAAAATGTAGTGAGAAACAACCCTGCAGATACCAAGAACTGCAGTCCATGGGAAGCCCACGTCAGATCAGTTCAAGAAGGACTGCAGTCTTTGGGAGGGACTCCATGCTGGAGCAGGGGAAGAGAGTGAGGAGGAACGAGTGGCAGAGACCAAGCATTACGAACTAACTGCAACCCTCTTTCCCTATCCCTCTGCACTGCTTGAGGAGGAAGAGGTTGAAAAATGAGGTGGGGAGGGGAAGGTGGTTTTAGTTTGCTTTTAGTTCTCACTGCCCTACTCTGTTACCAGCGCGCATGTCATGGTTTTATGATTTTTGGTATGGGTATTCCACATCATAACATCACGTAGTGCATTAAGAGTTAAAGAGTTAATGCTCCAGCTCTGTGGATCATTGATAGTTATGGGTATACCTGTCTCAGAAGAGAAGAACTACGTTCCCCAGAGGACTTTGCGTTGCTTTGTATTTTTGCGTATTTCCGCTCAGAGGGAAAGATAAAAGCTGCGTGTCACGGGACACTCTCTTTCCTTTTGGATCGACGCAGGAGCAGGTGCTCGCTGCCATCTCGCCTTCAGAATTTAACGTAAGGCCTTCAGTTTATCGGACACTCTCTCTTGATCATTTTATTTGATTTATTAGCTTCAATTCCAATTATATTGTGTTATTTTGCTTTCTGATATCTTATTTAGTAAATTAGCTTTCCTCCTCAGATCGTTGCCACTGTTTTGTTTTTAGACCCATCTCCCTTTTCCTTTTCCCCCTTCCCCTTTCCTGGGGCATGGGTCTGTGAGTCCCCCGCACCAATCGTCACGGATCCAAACCAGCCCGTAAACCGTTGACAGCGCAATAAATTAATCTTCCCCAAGCTGAATCTGTTTTGCCCATGACAGTAATTGATGAGTGATCTCCCTGTCTTTATCTCAACCCAGAAGCTTTTTTTGTTTCATCATATTTTCTCCCTATCTTGTTGAGTAGGGGGAGTGAGAGTATGGTGTGGTTGCAAGAGCATGGTGTGGTAGGCAAGATCAACTCAACACACACTGTTTTGACATTTTTAGCCGTGAACAAAGGGACTCTGCAAGCAGAATGTATACTGCCTAAAATATAAAGCCCTTATGTTTTGGCTAATAAGCATATTTTATTATGTTCAGAAATGACAGAGAGTGGGCTCACAATGACATCAGCCAACTCCTTCAGATGCATCCCATCTGATCCCATCTGCAATTGGCTTAAGTGGGCCCTAACGTAACCTTTTACTGTGGGTAATACTTCACTCCCACAGATTGTCACTAGACTCGGGGACCCAAGATGCTACAAGGCAGACCTTACCAGTGAAAACCAAGGTAAAGAGACTAAGTATCTTGGGTTTTTCCATGTTCACTGAGCATTAGGTCCAGTTTTCTTAGCCTCCCTTTTGCTGCCATTGTAACTTTTCCTGTTGTCCTCCACCTCCCTCTCTAGAGCTCAGGCTTTCCGAACTTTGTTCCCGCATGCTCAGACAATGTCTCTGCTCCTCTTGGGTAACCCGTTCCTCTTTCTACTTTCTGTGCGCTTCTTTTTTTGTGTGAGTTCAGTTTAGAATTTTCTGTTCATCCAAGCTGGCTTTCTGCAACACTTGCTTGACTTTGTATATGTGGGAACGGGACTTTCTTGCTCTCTGGTGCAGTCTCCTATGAGATCCTGTGCCAAGCACATTCTCAAACAAGTCAAAATCTGTTTTCTCCAAAGTTTTAACACTGTGATTGTGCTGTTTCCCTTGTTCATTTTCCTCAGGCTCTTCAACTCCATCTCAAGTATTCTGCGTCTTCAACCAGTTATTTCTTGTTTGACTGTACCTGGTACCCCCAAACACCTCCTCTAGTCAATTTGATGATCTCCTTGTGTCAATAAATTGTATTCACTGCACTCTGCAAATGTCCTGGATTACTTGTGACCAGCCATATTGCACTTCCAGCAGATGCCATGCTGGTTGAAGTCTTCCAATGAGTAGCAGGGCCTGCAATCACAAGGCTTGGCTTCTAGCTGCCTAAGGAAGGTTTCACTTGCTTTCACTTCTTGATCAGGCCATCTGTAACAGATACCCACCGGGGTAGTGAACCACTGGAAATGGGCTTTCCAGAGAGGTGGTGGGTGCCCCATCCCTGGAGACATTCAAGGTCAGGATGGACCAGGTTCTGAGCAACCTGATCTAGCTGTAGATGTCCCTGTTCATTACAGGGGAGTTGGACTAGATGATCTTTGGTCCCTTCCAAGTCAAACGATTCCATGATTCTATTATGTCACCACCACCGCTTTGGTCTGTCTTTTTATCCTTAACCACAAGCTCTCAGCTGTCTTGTCACCTATTCCAAGTCAAAGCTCCATGTATGAGAGCTGCTCCGAAAGTAATGTCTCCTATTTTATTATGTTGGCCCATGGCATCAGACTTGGATGTTGGTGGGATGACAATAGAGGTTGAACCTTCCAGACAATATTCCATTATGTTTTGTTGCCGTGTGACAGATGGCAGCAGGGGGGCAGTCTGACAAAAAGGCACTTGACATGAAAGTGCATATGAAGGAAAGGTATGTCGCTGAATTCCTCCACGCGGAAAAAATTGCACCTATTGACATTCATCGACACTTCCTGAATGTTGACGGAGACCAAACAGTGGATGTTAGCACAGCAAGGCAATGGGAGGTGTGTTTCAGCAGTGGTGACAATGGGTCACCTCACTACTTTTCTCACTCCAGAGATATGAATCAATTCTGTCCCTTTATAACTTGAAGGCATTAAAGTACATTGTGCACCAGTATCCACCAGTGCCTCATATTTTTGTGGTTTTGATGTGCCAGGCCACCGAATCCACACAGTCCAGTACACTCTATTATCCCTCTCCCTCCTCTGGCTGAGGGCAGGGCCCCTCTATTCGTTACCTGTAGTGATAGGTATAACTTCACTAGTAGTTTGTGTTGTAATTCTCTCACCCGTGCTCGCAGTGCAGGGGTGGGTTTTTGATGCCATTCCTTCATATCTTCTCCATTTGCACGTAAGTAACTCCACAAAGCCGCGCGTGACATGAAGTCAGTGCTGTCATTTGCTCGAGCAGGACGGCGTTTGCTTCTGATAGCTGCAACCGATTCAACCCTATCAATCAGTCGGGATAGTTTTCCCAATATATCTTCCATTTGTCCTTCTAACTTTGTTATGGCTGAAATGGACGTGTATGGCGGCGGAAATTTTTGTTCGAAGTTTTGAAGTATAAGAATTAGTTCAAAAACTGGGGGTTTTCTGTCTTGGTCCTCATATCTGTTGAACGTTGTCACTAGTGTACCGGCGTACCTTTCTGGTGCTGTCTTTGAAAGCTTCTGACATATTTCAGGTGTACTCCTTACTTTCTCCGGATCATGGTCCCGATCATCAGGATCAAACGTGGGATCATACAGCATTTCCGCCACAGCTGTTTCTCTCAAATACTGGATGCCTTCCTCAATAGTTTTCCATCTTTTCACTTTAGGTGCCAGGTCACTCTTGTAGGGATATCTTTCTCTCACAGCTGCTAGCATTCGTTGCCAGAGGCTGGCGATTCCTTCCATATACCTGCTGATCCCTCTGTCGACAGCCGGGTCTCGGGCAATGTTTACTAGTTGGCGAGCTTCGTTACTATCAAGGGACACACTGTTGGCCCCATTGTCCCAACACCGAAGCAACCAAGTGACAATACTCTCATCCGGACGTCGAACAAACTCCTTTCTTGAGCCTTGGATCTCAGACATTTTCATGGGCCAACGAAACGTGGTAACTTTGACTCTCTCCTCATCTTCATCATCACTATTTTCTCCATGTCTCTCACTTTTCTTTGTTGCCTTTCTCGATGGTGGTGGGGTTGTGCCCTCTCCCTCGCCTGTATCTTCCTCTTCTTTCATCACCTCTTCTTTGCGTTCTAGGTGCGAGGACACACGTTTCCATTTCTGGCCTTCCACAGGGGCAACTGACTTTGATACTGGTGCATCCTTTGGCTGGTCAGGTGTGACCGGGAGGTTTTCCTCTTTGGTTCGGGCCTCAGTTTGGACACTCTCTCTCTTCATAATAGTATATAAACCTCTGTAAGCATAAGCCAAGCCCCAAATAAGCTGTTCCACCTCAGATCTTCCTGAGCCGCAACACCCTTGACTCAGATACAGGCCTAGCTCCTCAGGATCCTGCAAGTGTTCAGGAGTGAAATCCCAGGGCATCGGGGGTCCCCATGCTTCTAATTTCTTTCCTAAAACTCTCCACTCTCCCTGCCATTCAACATTCTCTGTTTTTGGGAGAAGCTTCCTGCACATTATGTAAAGTGCTATTACATGCAGGAGGACTAGTATCCCAATCATTAACCCCATCCCTAAGCTGTAATCTTGAAAATTCATAGCAAACTGAGAGGGGAACCTGGACACCCATTCAAACATCGTATGATTTGTTAACATATTATCGTTTGTTTCATTAGCCGGGCTGTCTTGGTATCCGGCAAGTGCCTCCATCACTGCTTTTTGTTTATCATACAGGGACCAGACCCAGTGGAACAGAATGGCAAAGTTAACCACGTTCCAGTACGTTTTGAGCATTAAAAGGGAAAAAACAATGAAATGCAGCCCCTTTAAGAGCAGTTTAAAAAGCGAGAGCATTTTTTTTCTTCTTTAGTAAAACAAGCTAGTAGCACCCAAAAAAGTTTACATATATCCCAGAACAACTGGCAGTACGCCCAGACTTCAAGGTCGTGTTATGCCGTACAGTACCTGCACTACAGATAAGCTTGCTAGCAAGAGACAGAGATTCACTCTAAAACTATGTCTCTGCCCGGCTAAGGCAGCTGGTCGTGCCCCACGTTGGGCGCCAAAAATGGCAACGGTTTACCGGGCTGGATCGGCCCGGTTCCGTGACGATTGGTGTGGGGGACCTGCAGACCCACGCCCCAGGAAAGGGGAAGGGGGAAAGGGATAAGGGAAAAGGGAGATGGGCCTAGAAACAAAACAGCGGCAACGATCTGAGGAGGAAAGCTAATTTACTAAATAAGATATCAGAAAGCAAAATAACACAATATAATACAATATAATTGGAATTGAAGCTAATAAATCAAATAAAATGAGCAAGAGAGAGAGTGTCCGATAAACCGAAGGCCTTACGCTAACGCTGAAGGCGATACGGCAGCGAGCACCCACTGCTGAGTCGATCCCGAAGGAAAGAGCGTGTCCCGTGACCGCAGAGAGTTTTTATCTTTTCCCTCTGAGCGGAAAATACGTAAAAATGCAAAGCATCGCAAAGTCCTCTGGGGAATGTAGTTCTTCTCTTCTGAGACAGGTATACCCTGGTGCAGATTTTTACAAGTGTGGCATACAAGCTCTCATTCATCGGTGGCAAAAACACATCCCTAATGGTGGTGACTGTTGAAAAAGAGTGTTCTGTAGCTGAGGATTTGCTCTATCAAATAGTGCTATTGTACTCTTTGTATGTTGCGGTTTCCATGGAAATAAATAGCAGGCATTACTTTTGGAGCTGCTCCTTTGCATAGAGCACATCTCTTCTTCCTTGCCTTCCCAGCCTGACCTTCCCAAAGAACCAGCATCCACAGTAGCACTACTCTAGTGATGTGAGCTATCCCCCTACGCTCATCTGTAATCCCTATGAGATCAGAGCTCTGCAACTGTGCAGGTTTCGATTCATCTAATTTGTTTCTCTATGCTGTGTGTGTTTGCACACATGCAATTGAGATGTGATGAGTCCCAGTTGTTCTGCTTTTCAGATGAACTGTGAAGAAACTCCCCCATCCTGCTGTCTCCCAGACACTTGCTCACCGTCACCCATGTTTCCAACTATCTTCAAGTTATAGTAATCCTCTCCCACCATACTTAGTTTAAAGCCTCTGTGCTAGGTTAGAAAACTTGCAAAGATGCTTTTGCCCTATGGAATCCATCTCTTCACAGCAGTCCTCATTCCTCAGAGGTTTTCACGGTCATAAAAACAGAAGCCCTTCCTGCAACACCAAACATACAGCCAGATGTTTAAGGACTGCATCCACTCCTGCTCAAGCCTTTCCCCTTCATTTCAAAGGTAACACTACCTAGGCTCCCATAGCTCTATATTTACTCTTGATATACTCAAGGCCACCCTAGCGTTATTATCATTACCTACACACATGAGCAAAAAAGGGCGATATTCCAAGGGTCAGATAAGTCTTTGCAGTCTCTCTGCCTAAATCCAAGCCAGAGTATGAGGAGTGGCTTAGGTCTCTTGGTTTGTTCAGCTTAGAGAAAAGGAGACTGAGGGGTGACCTCATCGCGGGCTATGGCTTCCTCACAAGGAGGTGTGGAGGAGTAGGCGCTGATTTCCTCTCCCTGGTGACCAGTGGTAGGACCTAAGGGAATGGCATGAAGCTGCGACAGTGAGGTTCAGGTTGGATATCAGGTAAAGGTTCATCACCCAGAGGGTAGTCGGGCACTGGAACAGGCTCTCCAGGGAAGTGGTTGTGGCACTGAGCTTGCTGAAGTTCAAGAAGCATCTGGACAATGCTTTCAGACACATGGTCTGATTTTTGGGTGTTCCTGTATACAGCCAGGAGTTGGACTTGATGATCCTTAATGGGTCCCTTCCAACTTGGGATATTCTGTGATTCTATGATTTATCCCCCTTTCTGTGTAACAGTCTCCCCTCAGCCTTTGTTCCCCATTGCTCTCCCTTCCCCCTGCATATCCCTTTGCATGTCAATTTGTATGATTCTGTTGATTCCCTCGCTCTGTCTCACTCAGTCAGCTTTCCACCCTAGTTTACAGTCTTATCAGTTGCAAAGTCCGGGTTGATCTTTCTGGAATTGGTGCCTGTAGTTTCTTGACAGCCCATCAATTAGCGTGATTGGCTGTTGTGGTTTAACACCCTGGTAGGCAGCTAAGAACCACACAGCTGCTCACTTCTCTCTCCAAGGGATGGGGGAGAGAATCAGAAAGGCGAAGGGGGAAAATTCACGCATTGAGATAAAGGCAGTAGAGCATGGGCAAAGCAAAAGCCACATTTGCAAGCAGAGCAAAGCAAAACAAGAAATTCATTCACTACTTCCCATCAGCAGGCAGATATTCAGCCACTTCCAGGAAAGTAGGGCTCCATCATGCATAATCATTTCTTGGGAAGACAAATGTCATCACTCTGAATGTCTCCCCCTTCCTCCTTCTTTCCTCCCAGCTTTTATTGCTGAGAATGATGTCATATGTTATGCAATACTCCTTTGGTCAGTTGGGGTTAGCTGTCCTGGCTGTGCCCCCTCACAACTTCTTGTGTACCCCCCACCCTCCTCACTGTCAGGGTAGCACGTGTAAGCAGTAGTCAGCAGTAACTAAAACACTGTCAGAATTATCACTACTATTTTCATCAAAAATCCAAAACACAGCACCATACAAACCTACACAAAGAAAATTAACTCTGTCCCAGCAAAAATTGTGACACTGGCAAGGTTTGCTTCTTGTCATGGTCGTTGTCCCAATTAACAAGGTCCCCAACCAGATAACTTTGTTGGAATAAACATTCTCATACTTGCATGCCCTCATCAACTAGTCTGACTGACCAAGTTTGGGTTTTTTTGTTTGTTTGTTTTGCTAGAGCTAACGCTTAACTAAAAGTTCCATTTCAAATTAACAGTGTCCTACTTATAAACAAAATGTTCTTAAACTTTAGTGTACAGAATTCATATTTGAAGTTTAGGATTAGGGCAGTCAGTCAGACTATCTCTTCGTTGTTCTTTGTAACTTTTTTTGTAGTTGATGTTCTCCCAAAGACTTGGATGATATGGACTGCTAATAATTGCTTTGCTCTGTTAAATTGGGTTGAACTTACTTCTGCTTTGTTACTTTTTGAACTCTGGTGTCCCTCTCATGCAGAAATAAATTCTCCTTTGAAGATGATGTTTCCTATTGGTACCAAACACTTACTCAGCTTACTTGTAATAAGCTGATAATACATAAGTTAATTGGGTCTATATCCATCTGTTCTATTATACATACATTTCTGTTTCTCCTACTGACTAGTTGTGTAAATGACATAATTGAGGACTACAATCAAACCACTAAAGAAGGTGCTTTTTAACTGATTTTAATGGATTTATGATAGAATTTTCTAAATTCGCTTTAGATGCGTCAGCTCTTCTTTTGCCGTTAATTGCAATGCTGTAAAATAAGGTGAGACTTCTCTGGAGATAACCTGCTTGATAAATTTTTCAAAAGCAGCACAAAAAAAGTGAAGTTCTCATAACAGAAAAATATATCTCAAAACCATTGGTTTAGAATTCCTATTCTTCATACAGTGTTTAGTCTGTTATTGATATAAGTTGGCTTACTTTGGAATAGGGATTAATACATTAGTTTAAGAACCAATATATTAGTTTAGCAAAAGGAATCCATAAGTGGCAGTTCTAAAACTTTCCATTTCAGCTTGAGTGGGTGAACAGTCTTCTTTTTCCTCAATAATTTTTCACTGGGGACATAATAGAATACTTTTATCTTCTCCCTCAATGATTTTGCCTCACAAGACTGGAGTCACAATAGAATACTTTTATCTTTTGCCTCAAAACATGCAAGGACATTTTCCTCGAGTTCCACATACGTTGTTTTTAAAAAGCGGCTCACTGTGGTCTAATAAACAATGGAAATCTTCCAAACTGGGGAAAAGTGAATGAAAGTGAGTCAAAGGTTTCAGTGATGAAGCTGATGGTGAAAAAAGGGGAAGAAGTAGGTGGGCACTTGACCTCCCTAAATACCACTGAGCATGCCCAAAGGGACATTAGCACTTATATCTATGAGTCCTTGAAAAAGGAATATGTATGCCAATGTACTGCAAATGTATGTCTTAACTGTATAAACGTAGAACCTGAGCTCTGAGAGGGTGCGCATCGTGAGGAATAAAGGAATGCCGCTTTCTAACACCACATTGGAGTTGGAGAGTTTTCTTACTGGGTTTCGGATGACAATTTGGCACCCCAGATGGGACAATATGACTGAAATCTTGTGGACTGAAGGACCGGAGGGGACCTTTGACACTGTCCCTCACAACATTCTCATGGAGAAGCTGTCTGCCCATGGTTTGGATGGGCATACGCTCCACTGGGTGAAACACTGGCTGGATGGCCAGGCCCAAAGAGTTGTGGTCAATGGAGTTAAATCCAGTTGGCGGCCAGTCACAAGCGGTGTCCCCCAGGGCTCGATACTAGGGTCTCTTCTATTTAACATCCTTATTAACAATCTTGATGAGGGAATTGAGTGCATCCTCAGTAAGTTTGCAGATGACACCAAGTTGGGAGGGAGTGTTGAAAGGCTAAGTGAACTGGGTCTCTTTAGCCTTGAGAAAAGAAGACTGAGAGGGGATCTGATCCAGGTTTATAAACATCTGAGGTGTGGGGGACAAAGTGGCGAGGCCAGACTCTTTTCAGAAGTGTGTGGAGACAGGACAAGGGGAAACGAAGAGAAACTGCAGCACAGGAGGTTCTGCACGAATGTGCGCAAGAACTTCTTTACGGTGAGAGTGACGGAGCACTGGAACAGGCTGCCCAGGGGGGTTGTGGAATCTCCTTCTCTGGAGATATTCAAGACCCGCCTGGACGCCTACCTGTGCTACCTGGTGTAGGGAACCTGCTTTGGCAGGGTGTCATGGTTTTATGATTTTTGGTATTGGTATTCCACATCATAACAACATGTAGGGCATTAAGAGTTAAAGAGTTAATACTCCAACTCCACAGATCATTGATATTTTCCGGGTATACCTGTCTCAGAAGAGAAGAACTATATTCCCCAGAAGACTTTGCGATGCTTTGCATTTTTACGTATTTTCCGCTCAGAGGGAAAAGATAAAAACCCTCTGCGGTCACGGGACACTCTCTTTCCTTCGGGATCGACTCAGCAGTGGGTGCTCGCTGCCGTATCGCCTTCAGCGTTAGCGTAAGGCCTTCGGTTTATCGGACACTCTCTCTTGCTCATTTTCTTTGATTTATTAGCTTCAATTCCAATTATATTGTATTATATTGTTTTATTTTGCTTTCTGATATCTTATTTAGTAAATTAGCTTTCCTCCTCAGATCGTTGCCGCTGTTTTGTTTCTAGGCCCATCTCCCTTTTTTCCTTTTCCCTTTCCCCCTTTCCCTTTCCTGGGGCGTGGGTCTGCGGGTCCCCCACACCAATCGTCACGGAACCGGGCCGATCCAGCCCGGTAAACCGTTGACACAGGGGAGTTGGACTCGATGATCTCTTGAGGTCCCTTCCAACCCCTATGATTCTATGATTCTATGATCTTCCTGAGGGGAGAAGGGCACTACAGAGGGACCTGAACAGACTGGATCGATGGGCCAAGGTTAACTGTATGAGTTTCAATAGGGCCAAGTGTCGGGTCCTGCGTTTTGGTCACAACCCCAGGCAACCCTACAGGTTTGGGGAGGAGTGGATGGAAAGCTGCCTGATGGAAAGGGACCTTGGTGTACTGATGGACAGTCGGCTGAATATGAGCCAGCAGTGTGCCCAGGTAGCCAAGAAGGCCAATGGCATCCTGGCTTGTATCAGGAATGGTGTGGTGAGCAGGACTAGGGAAGTAATCCTGCCCCTGTACTTGGCATTGGTGAGGCCTCACCTCGAGTACTGTGTTCAGTTTTGGGCACCTAAGTACAGAAAGGACATTAAGGTGCTGGAGCAGGTCCAAAGAAGGGCAACAAGGCTTGTGAAGGGCTTGGAGAATATGCCTTACAAGGGGAGACTGAAGGAAGTGGGGCTGTTTAGTCTGGGGAAAAGGAGGCTGAGGGGAGACCTTATTGCTCTCTTCCAATATCTGAAAGGTGCTTACAGGGAGAGCGGAGTTGGTCTCTTCTCACTGGTGACAGGACAAGGGGAAGTGGCCTTAAGTTGGGCCAGAGTAAGTTTAAGTTGGATATCAGGAAGCACTTATTCACAGAAAGAGCTGTTAAGCACTGGAATAGGCTTCCCAGGGAGGTGGTTGAGTCACCATCCCTGGATGTGGTGCTCAGGGACACGATTTAGCGGAGGGTTGTTAGAGTATGAGGGAGTAGAGGGTAGTATGCTTAGGTCGTAGTTGGACTCGATGATCTCTAAGGTCTTTTCCAACCTGAGTGATTCTGTAACCTAACTCTAGGTTATAGAGTTTGTTTCCACAAGTCACAACCCTAAAACAAGTGATAAGGATAAGAAAAACATGGTCAGGTATTATGTATTAGTGTGATCTGAAAAACTAATACTTGAGTCGACAGTATTTTGGCCAAAATACCAGTCTGACAAAGACTGGGTATGTCAGACTTTGAATTCATGTGTAAACAGTAAGATCCCTTTCTCTGAAAAAGAATTGGCTTATGCCTCTTAATGGGTGCGAGAAGTAAAACAGTTCCTCACGAGAAGGAATCAAAGTTCAAAAGAAAAAAGAGAGAAGCAGAAAGGTCAAAAATGGGATCCTTTAGATAACCTGCCCTCCCCCCCCCCTTAAAATTCTAATGCAATGTAAGCAGCAGCCGCCTCTGCAGAGGCAGGGAGTGGCCCTGTGCTGATCCCGTACAGGGTCTTAGAGAGAGTCAGAGAAGTAAGGAACTTTAAGAAGGAAATGAAGTCCTTGACTGAGGATCCTACAGAGCTTGCAGAGCAGTTTGATCAGTTCCTGGGATCAAACTTATACTACTTATACTACTGGAAAGAAATTATGTTTATTCTAAGCATGCTGTTCAGCAAAGAAAAATGGGAACTGATTAGGTGGGCTGCTGTGCTGAGTGGGAGGGGACCCACCCACTAAGACGGGGGGGGGGGGGGGGGGGGGGTTGTCCCGACAGAACAACAAAAGTACTCGTTAGCAGACCCTAACTAGGATAATAACGATCAGCAACACGGGAGATGTAATAATTGTGGGAATTATTCCACAGTACCCAAGTCTCAGAACTCTACTAAAGCTTTTGAGGTGTTCAGCAAGGTAAAGATGAAACCCCGAGTGAATTTCCGAAGACAAAGACAGGATGTGAAAGTATTCGGGGATGGACCCTGACAAGTCTGTAGCCCGAGGGCTTTAAAGCGTCAGTCTTGTGACTAAAGCCTGGCCGGTATGCAAAGGATGCTTCAGAAGATAGAAGGATGGAATGAGCAACCATTAGAAAACCTTTTGAGGGAGGCATAGAAAGTGTGTGTTAGAAGGAAAGGGGAGAGGAAAGGGTTTCTGAGGAATGAAAAATTAAGGTGGCAACCTTCCTCTCCCCGACCCCAGGAGATTGTGCCTCTGGTTTCTGGGCAGCGGTTCCCAGCCTCGAGGGAAGGGGGAGGTCAGAGAAAGAAAGAGAGATAAAGAATGGCAGGAACAAAAAGGACCCAGATAAGATGGCTAAGGTGATGAATTGTACATGGTGTCAGTCAGATAATGAAGGAAGAAACAAAGTTAAATTGGGGAAGAGAAGAAAAAAATATATATATTTAATAATAATTAAAAATTATAATAATAATGCTGTGAATGTGATAATTATATTTTCTTGAGAGCAGGCTTTCTCTTTGAGGGAAGAGGTTTTGGGTGTTCCCCACGGACAAGAAGGAAAAAAGGCGAAATAATAAGACAGTTAAAACTCTTAGTTCGTGAGGGAGCAATGCATTGCATGTGAAATTGTTGAAAGGAGCTGTGAACAAGTTTTTTTTCTTTGTTCCGTTGTTAGCTATTGATGCCGCAGGAGAACAAGGGGCTAGACCTGTCATTCAAACTGTTATAGATGTGTTCCAATAATTGACAGGAACAAGTCCAATTACATCGAATACAATTTATTAAGCAAGCAACAGTAAGCAAAACAGCGCTGGGCGGCCGAGGAGTCTTTTGCTCCACTGACGGCGCGCATCCGAGAGAAAAACGGATACCCATTTAAAGGTACACTTCATGCATTATTCATTACATTCCAAACTCTGGTTATACAGGGGATTAAACCTAAGACCAATTTTGCTGTACTGTTTGCCCCTATTTTTGCTTATCTTTACAACCACAAACAGAGACACTAAGGCGCCACGACAATTATCGAGATGATTTGCAGGTATCCGTGCTGTAGAGGGGCTGTTCTCATGGTGCAGTATCTGATTTAAGATTCCCTGAATCCCCCTCCTTCAGTCTTTGGGATGAAGGCTGTTTCTGATTCGTCCTTCGGTGCATTCCAGGCCGGTCTTGCAAGGTCTGAGTTGTGGATGCTTCTCTCTCACCCCTTGATGTGAGGAATGTGCTTTTTTTGCTTCGTTTTGCAGGGTTAATGTTTGAAATGTAGACAGAGTTCTGTTCTTAGTTTTATGCCGATTGGAATTAAACCCAGTTTAAAGGTATTTTATCAGCAGCTTTGACTTTGTATCTTTTTGACACAAATCACATCTACATGTTTTACAGTTAATACCATTTTGCAGGGGGTAGACTTCACATTCCTGCATCTGTTACCTTGTACTTCGTTTGTCACTGCATTCTTCCTATAAACAAGGTCAGGATGACTGTAGACAGGTTTAATGAACAAACAGGGCCTGTTACTCATCACAGTTCCCCCTTTTTCTCATTTTGTTCATTGAACCGTAGCAATTCTTGCTGGCTCAAGATTAAAGTTTGAGTCAGTGTTGATTCATTACTCAATGGTTCGTATTTAGCTCGAATAAGCATTAGGTGGGCTGCTTCCAATCGGTTTTTCACAATGTCAATCACTTTGTTAAATATACATGGTCCAAATGTTAAACCGAGAATCAATAATATTAATGGTCCTGTAATAGTTGTCAAAAGGGTAATTAGCCAAGGGGAATAATTAAACCAGGACTCATACCAACTTTGATGGGCCGCTCGTTCTCGCTTTCTCTTTTCTAATCCCTCTCGTAACTTTGCCATAGTAACTTTGCCATAGTATCTAGTACAATCCCGGTGTGATCTGCATATACACAGCATTCTTCTTTGAGTGCAGCGCAGAGTCCCCCTTCTTGCAGGAACATCAAATCTAGCCCCCGCCTATTTTGCAACACTACCTCAGATAGCGACCTAACAGATTCTAAAGCACTGATAGATTGCTCGATTCTAGCTAGATCTTCATCTACAGCCATTCTTAAGGAGTTAAACTCTTTATTCTGTTTTACCAGAGAAGCCACTCCAGTGCCCACCCCCGCTCCTCCTAATAACATCAAGGTAGCTACGGTTAATGCTGTAAAGGGCTCCCGTTTAGACAGATGATGTTCTTGAGTTGTGTGAGAATCATACACAAATTCTTCGGGGTGGTATAAAATCTTAGGAATTATTATTATTCGTATACAATAGTCTATGGATTCATTAAATAGGTTTAGGGATATACAGGGTGTCACTCCTAATGTAGAACAGACCCATTTGGCATTTTTTTGCTGGTATTAACTGTGATGAGTAACAGGCCCTGTTTGTTCATTAAACCTATCTTCAGTCATCCTGATCTTGTTTATTGGATGCGGTGACAAATGAAATACAAGGTAACAGATGCAGGAATGTGAAGTCTACCCCCCTGCAAAATGGTATTAACTGTAAAACATGTAGATGTGATTCGCGTCAAAAGATACAAAGTCAAGGCTGCTGATACAATACCTTTGAACTGGCTTTAATTCCAATCAGCATAAAACTAAGAACATAACTCTGTCTACATTTCAAACATTAACCCTGCAAAACGAAGAAAAGAAAGCACATTCTTTACAATCGAGGGGTGAGAGATAAGCATCCACAACTCAGACCTTGCCAGACCGGCCTGGAATGCACCGAAGGACAAATTAGAAACAGTCTCCATCCCAAAGACTGAAGGAGGGGGATTCAGGAAATCTTAAATCAGATACTACACCATGAGGACAGCCCCTCTACAGCAAGGATAACTACAAATCATCTCAATAGTTGTCCTGGCGCCTTAGTGTCTCTGTTTGTGGTTGTAAAGATAAGCAAAATAGGTGCAAACGGTGCAGCAAAATTGGTCTTAGGTTTAATCCCCTGTATAACCAGAGTTTGGAATGTAATGAATAATGCATGAACTGTATCTTTAAATGGGTATTCGTTTTTCTCTCGGATGTGCGCCGTCAGTGGAGCAAGGGACTCCCCGGCCGCCCAGCGCTGTTTTGCTTGTTGTCGCTTGCTTAATAAATTGTATTCGATCTAATTGGACTTGTTCCTGTCAATTATTGGAACACATCTATAACATTAACCATTTGGCTGTCTTTTCTGACCTTCTAATTCCAGTCGTAACTTCGCATAAATGTCTCTTAGACGCAGGAACCTTTCCTATGCATCTCCCTTTCCCGGTTACCTGAGTCAGTGTTATTCCTTGGTTTCCTTTTCCCCATTCACACTGTTTACGATTACTGCCATTCACACGTCTAAACTTCTCACTAACTCCTATAGCTTCATAATAGGGTGGTCTAATCCCAAAGCATAGCCAACAATGTTCGGTGAGGTTAGGATTTGTAGCATTTAGTGCTTGGTAACCTACTTGCATCAGTTTCCAAAGGGGGTGGCTTTCAAGACTCTCCTCAGGGTTGAGAGCATTATCAAGTACGGACCCAGTAATGTTTCCAGGCGCTACCGTGCTATTGATTTAACCAGTTTTACTGTACCATTACTTTCAGTCTCTGCGTTAGCACCAGATTAGGACCTATTGGCCGAGGGCTTTGTGAGATTGCTTGTTTCCTAATTGTAATAAAGCCACCTTTGTCTGTCCCAGGCAGCCATAACATTAGCCCCCAGGTTCTTCCTGTAACCCACCCTGGATTATCTGGTTGTTTCACTGTTACACTGAGGTGCTTACAAGTTCCAGTGTTATTCACACCTCCAGCATAATCGTAAATTGGGGTTCTACGCCCTCTGGGCCCCCATTCAACCCTAAGGTACTTATCTTCATTCAGTATCTTCCACCCTGGCTTGGTGGCTATTGTTTCACACCCCCAATAAGCACAATAAAAGTATTGATGCCGAGAAATCCGACAAAGTAACTTGACACACCAATGCAATATGTCAAGCAGGTATTCCCTTTATTACAGCGCTGGGTGCATGGGGGATCTCTCCACCAAACATGCACACCAAAGAGAGAAACGAGTACATATTTAAAGGTATAGCACATACATATTCATCACATTCCAAACTCTGGTTATTGAGGGGATTAAACCTAAGGGCCTGTTTTGTTGTAAATTTTCAAACCCTAAAGGGGGAGAGCTCCTCACCATTAAGAATGGCATCTGTTTGATTATCTTGTTGGGACGCCAGGATGTCTGTCCTGCTTTCTTATCTGTTTGTGTAACACATCTGGCCCAACAGATAAAGAAAGGGAGTAGCACCTTTGTTTCTGGATGATTTACAGTTGTCTTTACTGTAGAGAGAAGCTGTTCTCATGATTCAATCCCCCCTTTTCAATATAATAGGCAAATTCTTTTGCCTATAACATACTATTGTCCATTATTGCCTTCCTGAAATACTTCCCAGACTCTACTTGGTGGTTTATACGATTTCTTTTCCAGGTGGCATAATCATCTAGGCTCCTTTGACAACACCAGAGAAAACACTGCACACCTATGCAAGTTATCACTATGAGAACAAACAGCACAACTATTGCTACAAACAGTTGCTTTAGCCAGGCCAAATTAGGGAGCCAGCTAGTGAGCTTATTCCATAAGTCTGTAAATCCAAATGAGGTATCATCTAATGAGACTTGATGTAGTATTAATGACCAATAAATCAAATTTTGGATCCAATTTATGCTGCTTTTCTTCCCCATACTTGCAGCTTCCCCCATCTTTTGCCATCGTATTTGTCACCCAATCTGGTATTGTCCAATTTAGTGCTGCTACTCCATAAACTGGCACCCTTCCCTCCCCTCTAGGAAGGGCTGTACATACCCAACAATCTGAAACATTCAAGGCTTGACTGAGCTTTTCAGTTAATGTAAGTATTCTCTGGCCAGGCTAAAGCAAAAGTTAGAGTTATACAGGATACATAAATGCCAAACATTCTGTTTCCTTATAATAAGTTTCAGAGGTCCTTTGGGGTGGCTGTCCACTCGGTGCCTGGGGCCTTCTTAATCCTGGAGTAGTGGATCCATGCATGTACCTCCTTGATCTTGATTGCAATATGCAAGTGGGTCACCTGAAAAACTTTTACCTAGTCCCCTGGATTAATAATGGATTGGATGATCTAATCCCCTACATCGCGTGGATAGTACCCCTTTACTAATTTTCTGTAGTCTCTTGGCATACTTGACCACTTGCTTGAGGCCTATAAGGGGTATGTAATTTCCAGTCAATTCTCAGAAGCCTGCTGACTTGCTGCGCTATTTTTTCCACAAAAATGTGTGCCCCTATCTGATGATATCACATCAGGCACCCCAAACCTAGGTATTATCTCATTTAATAGTATCTTTGACACCTCCCTTGCTTTATTTGTCCTTTGGGGAAAAGCCTCTGGCCATCCAGAAAAGGTGTCTGTTAACACCAGCATATACCGATACCCCCCTTTTCTAGGGAGTTCTGAGAAATCTATTTGCCATTGTTGGCCTGGTAAATTTCCTCTTCCTATTGTCCCTATCTGCACCTTAGTTACTGTATTTGGGTTATTTTTTAGACATATTTCACACTGCCTTGTCACTTGACTTGCTATGGTGTATAAGTTTTGGCAAACCATTTTCTCAACTAAGTATTTATAAAATGGTTCTATTCCCCAGTGGGTAGCATTATGTTAAACCATGCAAGCTGATATGGAATTACCAGCTTTCCGTCTGGTGTATAGAACCAGTCCTTATTTTCTTTTCCTTCTAAATCTCTTATCAACTTATGGTCCTCCCTTGAATATACAGGTTTTACTCCATTTAGTAGGGTACTTGCCTGTTTCTGTGGAACTAGGGATAATTCTGATGCTGTTTGTTCTGCCGCCCTTTTTGCTGCCCAATCAGCCAAATTATTTCCCCTTTCCTGTTCAGTGTTACCTTTCTGATGACTTCTGCAATGCATTATTGCAATCTTCTGTCAGGTGCATGTTTAATTCCTTTCCCTTGAGTGGTTAACAGTCCTCTTTCTTTCCATATAGCTCCATGAGCATGTACAACACCAAAGGCATACCTTGAATCAGTATTGGCCTTCTTGCCTTGGGCCAGCTCCAGAGCTCTTGTCAGGGCAATAATTTCTGCCTTCTGTGCTGACGTCCCAGCTGGCAATGGCTGTGCTTCTATTACACACATCAGGGTGTAATAACTGCATATCCAGCCTTGCGCTGACCTTGCTGTATAAAGCTGCCCCCATCCACGAACCAGGTTATCTCAGCATCCTCCAAGGGCTGGTCCTTTAGGTCTAGGCGACTGGAGTACACTTCTTCGATCGTCTGGAGGCAGTCATGCACTATTGGTTCTGTGGTCGTTTCACTGAGGAAAGAAGCTGGATTCACAACATTAGCTGCCATTATTGTTATGTCATCCTGTTCAGCCAGAATCGCCTGGTATTTTAGGAATCTAGAGGGTGACAGCCAATGGTGCCCTTTTTGTTCTAGGACTGCAGTTAATACAGTTATTTGTTGTCCCATAGTGAATTTTCGTGCCTCCTGTATATTCAGGATCACTGCTGCTACTGCTCTCAAGCATCCGGGCCAGCCTCTGCTTGCTTCATCCAATTGTTTAGAGAAGTAAGCAACTACCCTTCTGTATGGTCCCAGCTCCTGTGCCAGGACTCCCAGGGCTATTCCTTGTTTCTCATATGAGAACAGAAGAAATGGTTTAATCACATCTGGAAGCCCCAGAGCTGGGGCCTCCATCAGTTTATGTTCTAATACCCGGAATGCTCTTTTGGCTTCCCCATTCCAAGTTAATTTCACTGGATTTTCCTTTAACAGCTGATACAGCGGTTTCACTATTAGTCCATAATTATTTATCCATAGCCGACACCATCCTGTCATCCCTAAGAAAGTTCGTAAATCCTTTGCAGTAGATGGTTTAGGAGTTCTACATATTGCTTCCTTTCTTTCTTTCCCTAGTTCACGCTGTCCCCCCCGACAGAGTGTACCCTAAATAGGTGACTCGAGTCTGTACTATTTGAGCCTTCTGTTTTGGTACTCTGTATCCACTCAGCCCCAAGAAATTGAGCAGGCTCACTGTCCACTGAAAGCATTCTTCTTCAGTCTCAGTTGCAATCAGGAGGTCATCTACATACTGGAGTAGAACTCCATTGCTAGATGGAGGGTTCTTCTAATTCTTTGGCTAGCTGATTTCCAAATATGGTGGGGCTGTTTTTAAATCCTTGAGGTAACACTGTCCAGGTTAACTGGGTTTTTCTCCCCGTGTCTGGGTTCTCCCATTCAAATGTAAACAATTTCTGACTTTCCTCAGCCAAAGGGAGACAGAAAAAGGCATCTTTCAGGTCTAACACTGTAAAGTACTTCCATTCTGCTTTAAGCCTGGTTAGCAGTGTATAGGGATTTGCTACTACTGGGTACAAGTCTTCCACTATCTTGTTTATTGCTCTAAGATCTTGCACTAGTCGATAATCCTTCCCATTGTTTTTTTTTTTTTTTTTTTTTATATTGTATTCTGACTCACACTTTAATTTCTCTTGAATATACTTATCAATTAGTGCTTTTACTCCTCTTCGATCTCCTAATTTATCCCTGTCTCCCCTTTCTCCTGGATATGAGCTAGGCTCAAAATTTTTACTAACCTATCTTCTCCTACTTTAAATTCTATTTTGCCCCCCTGAAATTTTATTAATGCCTTTAATTGTTCAATTGTTGTTGCCCTATATCTGCTGTTGGATCCAAGGTAGCGTATTTTCTCATTGCTGACCTTAATCGATCAAGAAAGTCTGAAGGACTTTATTGTCCTTGTTTAACTTCATACAAGGCTGACCAATTTACAGCCTTGGGTATTGCATTTTCTAACCCAAATTTAACCCATCTTTGATACCACTTCAGATGTTCATATTCTACTGCAACATTTGGGTCCCAGTTGGGGTCTTCTGTAGGGACAAAATCTTCTACTCGCCCTTGCAAGGTTCGGGCAGTGATCTGGGCCTGGACGTAAGTCCTGGCTGTTTTCAAAATTAATTGTTTTTCTGTTTCCGTGAATGCATCCAGCATTGCATCTATATCTGCCCAGTCAGGATCCTGTGTTTTTAGTATCATTTCAAATCGTTTAGCAACCCCTATCGGATCACTCCTATATTCCTGAACTACACACTTCCAATTATCTAAGTCACTTGTTGTAAACGGTATCTTAATTCTCATGGGTCCTTTAGGACCCATTGCCTGCCTAAGAGGGGCTTGTATAATCGGTCCCACCTTACTCCGAGTACGGGATGTAATAGGTGTGTAGATTCCTTCCTGAGTTTCAGCTTTCCTGTCATTATCTTTACTGTCTTGCCCTCCCTCCTCCTCCTGAGGGGGGGGGGTGTAATCTTCCAGCCTCTCCTCCTCCATTTTCACTTTCAAACACCTTTCCCCAATGCTACATGCTAAACAGCATCATTTCAACCTTCTGTTCTTTTCCCCTTTTTCTTTTTCCAAAGCTAACACCAAAGGATCCTGTGGAGCCTGGTTAATCCCACATTCTTTTTGCCATTCTGGGTGATTTCTCAAGGTAAAGAACATATCTGCATATGCTACTTCATCCCATTTACTCTCCCTTCTTAAAAACAACATTAGCTGAAGAAGCGTGTTATAATTCAGTGTCCCATTAAGAACCCAGCTTTCCCATCCCCCAATTTATACAGTAACCACCACTGATTACAATACTTGATGAGTGTTTTCTTATTCAATGTTCCCCCTGGTTCCCCAGCGATGTTTTTCCAGTGAGCCAAAATACAACCCAGGGGGGTCTTTTTCGGGATTTCTTTAGAAACCCTTTGTCCCATATTGGTCGTTTACTTCAGTTGCTCTTATTATATTCTGGGATTTGCTATAAGAATCCTCTTGCTGAGCAATGGAATCTGCCTGCTTCCCCAGGGCACGGGAACACCGAATTCCCTGGGCAAGAGCTGTGACCAATGTCTCTCAGCAAGACAGGGGCTTTTACTTCTGTATTGCTGAGCAATGGAATCTGCCTACTTCCCCAGGGCACGGGAACACCGAATTCCCTGGGCAAGAGCTGTGACCAATATCTCTCAGCAAGACAGGGGTTTTACACAGGGAGTGGAATTCCACAAGCAATGTTTTCACAGCACAAACATTTAACAATTACACAGACAGTAATGATAGCAAACACAATTCCTAGAAGTACAGAAAAGAAATATAATCCAGACATTTACTCTTTTCAGTAGTCACTTTCATGGTAGTAATGACAGTTCTACCCTCAGTTGTAAATGTCCTTCCTGGCGGCTACTGTGCAAGGGCCTAATTCCCTTTTAAGCAGAGTCACGGTTTCCGTCCCGTGCCGAAATA
Organism: Oreortyx pictus; assembly: GCA_036925125.1. Lineage (NCBI taxonomy): Eukaryota > Metazoa > Chordata > Aves > Galliformes > Odontophoridae > Oreortyx > Oreortyx pictus. The sequence continues at coordinate 10,400,040 of JAUPFR010000020.1, read as the reverse complement.
ATTCGGTGCCGTAAGGGAACCCCCGTTAACTTTCAGGCAGAGTCACGGTTTCCATCCCGTGCCAAACCAGCTCGGTGCCCTGTTACAGGCAGAGTCACGGTTTCCGTCCCGTGCCGAACCAGTTCAGTGCCCTCAGGGCTGATACACAGTCTTACGCCGCGCACTCTGCGTTGCCCAACCCGACTTACGAGTGCCTTTTCCCCAAGGCCTTTACCAAAGAAAGGAAGGAAAGAGAAGAGAAAGAGAATCCAGACCTAGGGAATACCTTTTTGTCCAGAGGATCTTGTCTGCTCCTGTGGTGATCCGTCTGAGAGTTGGAGTCCCCCTCCGGACAAGCGGCCGGTGGGCGCCTGGGGAGTCCCCCTCTCAGCGGATCCTGCAGTCGAGCAGAGACTCCTGGCTGGCTCGCCAATTGATGCCAAGAAATCCGACAAAGTAACTTGACACACCAATGCAATATGTCAAGCAGGTATTCCCTTTATTACAGCGCTGGGTGCATGGGGGATCTCTCCACCAAACATGCACACCAAAGAGAGAAACGAGTACATATTTAAAGGTATAGCACATACATATTCATCACATTCCAAACTCTGGTTATTGAGGGGATTAAACCTAAGGGCCTGTTTTGTTGTAAATTTTCAAACCCTAAAGGGGGAGAGCTCCTCACCATTAAGAATGGCATCTGTTTGATTATCTTGTTGGGACGCCAGGATGTCTGTCCTGCTTTCTTATCTGTTTGTGTAACACATCTGGCCCAACAGATAAAGAAAGGGAGTAGCACCTTTGTTTCTGGATGATTTACAGTTGTCTTTACTGTAGAGAGAAGCTGTTCTCATGATTCAGTATCCTGGTGTCATGGTTTTATGATTTTTGGTATTGGTATTCCACATCATAACAACATGTAGGGCATTAAGAGTTAAAGAGTTAATACTCCAACTCCACAGATCATTGATATTTTCCGGGTATACCTGTCTCAGAAGAGAAGAACTATATTCCCCAGAAGACTTTGCGATGCTTTGCATTTTTACGTATTTTCCGCTCAGAGGGAAAAGATAAAAACCCTCTGCGGTCACGGGACACTCTCTTTCCTTCGGGATCGACTCAGCAGTGGGTGCTCGCTGCCGTATCGCCTTCAGCGTTAGCGTAAGGCCTTCGGTTTATCGGACACTCTCTCTTGCTCATTTTATTTGATTCATTAGCTTCAATTCCAATTATATTGTATTATATTGTGTTATTTTGCTTTCTGATATCTTATTTAGTAAATTAGCTTTCCTCCTCAGATCGTTGCCGCTGCTTTGTTTCTAGGCCCATCTCCTTTTTTCCTTTTCCCTTTCCCCCTTCCCCTTTCCTGGGGCGTGGGTCTCTGGGTCCCCCACACCAATCGTCACGGAACCGGGCCGATCCAGCCCGGTAAACCGTTGACATTTTTGGCGCCCAACGTGGGGCAAAGCAGCTGCCTTAGCCGGGCAGAGACATACTCTTAGAGGGAATCTCTGTCTCTTGCTAGCAAGCTTATCTGTACTGCTGGTACTGTACGGCATAACACGACCTTGAAGTCTGGGCATACTGCCATTTGTTCTGGGATATTTGTAAACTTTTTTGGGTGCTGCCAGCTTGTTTTAGTAAAAAGAAAAAAAAATGCTCTCGCTTTTTAAACTGCTCTTAAAGGGGCTGCATTTCATTGTTTTTTCCCTTTTAATGCTCAAAACGTACTGGGACCTTTTCCCTGAGCACCTGCAAGATCCTGAGAACTTGAGCAGATATTTGAGACAGGGATGTTGCGGCTCAGACAGATCTGAGGAGGCTCAAATTATTTGGAGTCTGGCTTATGCCAATCAGACCTTATTCAGCACTATCCCAGAGAGGCACAGTGTTTCTGAAATAGAGCGAGAGAGTCTCCGAGCCGAAAGGGATAGTGTCCAGATCCAGAAAGAGAGTCTTTTAGCTGACAATCAGACTCTCCTGACCATTTTAGACAGCCTCCAGTCTGACCAAGACACCATCCAGACCAAGCAAGTCGCTTTTCAGTTCGAGAAAGACGCCCTCCAGCCTGAAAGAGATGCCCTCCAAACTGAGCGAGATGCCCTCCAGTCTGAATTCAATAACCCTCAGTCTCAACAAGATGGTCTCCAGTCTGAACGAGGCGCCCTCCAACCTGAAAGAGACACCCTCCAGTCTGAGCAAGACGTCCTCCTGTCTGAACAGTACTTCAGAACTGGGCGAGGTACCTACCAGCCACAATAGCCTCTGCCCCCCAGCCAGGTGGGGGAGAGGGATAGTAGAGTGCATTGGACTGTGTGGATTCGATGGCCTGGCACATCAGAACCACAAAAATATAAGGCATTGGTGGACACTGGTGCACAATGCACTCTAATGCCTTCGAGTCACCAAGGGACAGAATTAATTTATATTTCTGGGGTGACTGGGGGTTCCCAAGAGCTGACCAAGTTGGAAGCTGAAATAAGCCTCACTGGTAAAGACTGGCAAAAACATCCTATTGTGACTGGCCCAGGGGCTCCATGTATACTTGGTATTGATTATCTCAAAAGGGGATATTTTAAGGATCCCAAAGGGTATCGATGGGCTTTTGGAATAGCTGCTGTGGATGCAGATGACATTAAGCAGCTGTCTGCTTTGCCTGGCCTGTCAGAAGATCCGTCTGTTGTGGGGTTGCTACAAGTGGAAGAGCAACAGGTACCAATTGCTACAAAAACGGTGCACAGACGGCAGTACCGCACTAACAGGGATTCCTTGCTCCCCATTCATAATCTAATTCGTCAGCTAGAGAGCCAGGGAGTGATCAGCAAAACTCACTCTCCTTTTAACAGCCCCATATGGCCAGTGCGTAAAGCCAGTGGAGAATGGAGGCTGACGGTAGATTACCGTGGCCTGAATGAAGTCACACCCCCACTGAGTGCTGCTGTGCCGGACATGCTTCAACTCCAGTACGAACTGGAGTCAAAAGCAGCCAAGTGGTATGCCACCATTGACATTGCCAATGCCTTCTTTTCAATTCCTCTGGCCACAGAATGCAGGCCACAGTTTGCCTTCACCTGGAGGGGCATTCAGTACACCTGGAACCGTTTGCCCCAGGGGTGGAAGCACAGCCCAACCATTTGTCATGGGCTGATCCAAACTGCATTGGAACAGGGTGGTGCTCCTGAGCACTTACAATACATTGATGACATCATTGTGTGGGGCAATACAGCAGGGGAAGTTTTCGAGAAAGGAGAGAGAATAATCCAGATACTCCTGAGAGCTGGCTTTGCTATTAAGCGAAGCAAAGTGAAAGGGCCTGCACAGGAAATCCAGTTCCTAGGTATAAAGTGGCAAGATGGACGTCGTCACATCCCTACAGATGTGATTGACAAAATCACTGCCATGTCTCCACCCACCAGTAAGACAGAGACCCAAGCTTTTCTGGGTGTAGTGGGTTTTTGGAGAATGCATGTTCCAAACTATAGTCTCATTGTGAGCCCTCTCTTTCGGGTGACGCGGAAGAAGAATGATTTTGTATGGGGCCCTGAGCAGCAGCAGGCTTTTGAGCAAATCAAGCAGGAGATAGCCCGTGCCGTGGCCCTGGGGCCAGTGCGGACGGGACAGGATGTAAAGAACATCCTCTACACTGCTGCTGGAAAGGAAGGTCCCACTTGGAGTTTGTGGCAAAGAGCTTCTGGAGAGACCCGAGGCCGACCCCTTGGTTTCTGGAGTCGAGCATATAGGGGGTCTGAGGAGCGCTACACTCCAACTGAGAAGGAGATCTTAGCCGCGTACGAGGGGGTTCGAGCTGCTTCCGAAGTAATTGGTACTGAAGCGCAGCTCCTTCTGGCACCTCGACTGCCAGTGCTGAACTGGATGTTCAAAGGAAAGGTTCCCTCTACCCATCATGCTACTGATGCCACTTGGAGTAAGTGGATTGCGCTGATTACACAGCGAGCTCGGATGGGGAACCTCAGTCATCCAGGAATCCTGGAGGTGATCATGGACTGGCCTGAAGGTAAAAAGTTTGGAACAATACCAGCAGAGGAGGTATCACGTGCTAAAGAGGCCCCACCATATAATGAACTACCAGAAGATGAAAAGAGATATGCCCTGTTCACAGATGGATCATGTCGCATTGTGGGAAAGCACCGCAGATGGAAATCTGCTGTGTGGAGCCCCACACGACGAGTTGCAGAGGCCATTGAAGGAAAAGGAGAATCAAGCCAATTTGCAGAGGTAAAGGCTGTTCAACTGGCCTTAGATATTGCTGAACGAGAGAGGTGGCCAATGCTTTATCTTTACACTGACTCATGGATGGTGGCAAATGCTTTATGGGGGTGGTTACAGCAATGGGAACAAAATGGCTGGCAACGGAGGGGTAAACCTATTTGGGCTGCTGAACTGTGGAAAGATATTGCTGACCGAGTAAAGAATATAGTTGTGAAGGTGCGCCATGTAGATGCTCATGTTCCTAAAAGCCGGGCAACTGAAGAACAACAGAATAACCATCAGGTAGATCGAGCTGCCAAAGTTAAGATGGCTCAAGTAGACTTGGACTGGCAACATAAGAGTGAATTATTTTTAGCTCGATGGGCCCATGAGACCTCGGGCCATCAGGGAAGAGACGCAACATATAAATGGGCTAGAGACCGAGGGGTGGACTTAACTATGGACGCTATTGCACAGGTTATCCATGACTGTGATACATGCGCCACAATTAAACAAGCCAAGAGGATGAAACCTCTTTGGGGGGAAGGGCGATGGCAAAAATATAAATATGGGGAGGCGTGGCAGGTTGATTATATCACCTTGCCACGATCTCGCAATGGCAAGCGTTACGTGCTTACCATGGTGGAAGCAACCACTGGGTGGCTTGAAACATATGCAGTACCCCATGCTACCGCCCGAAACACCATTCTAGGTCTCGAGAAACAAGTCCTATGGCGACATGGCACTCCAGAAAGAATTGAGTCAGATAATGGGACTCATTTCAAAAATTCTCTTGTAAATAATTGGGCCAGAGATCATGGCATTGAATGGATTTATCATATCCCCTATCACGCACCAGCTTCTGGTAAGATTGAAAGATACAATGGGTTGTTAAAAACCATGTTGAAAGCAATGGGTGGCGGAACATTTAAGCATTGGGAGAAGCATTTGGCAGAAGCCACCTGGTTGGTCAACACCCGAGGATCCATCAATCGCGATGGTCCTGCCCAATCCAGCTCTCTACCTACTGTAGAGGGAGATAAAGTCCCTGTAGTGCATGTAAAGAACATGTTGGGGAAAGCGGTTTGGGTCTTTCCAGCTTCTGGAAAGGGCAAACCTCTCCGTGGAACTGTCTTTGCTCAGGGACCTGGGTCCACTTGGTGGGTGATGCAGAAGAATGGGGATGTTCAGTGTGTACCACAGGGGAATTTGATGTTGGGGGAGTGCTGTCAGTAATTCCATGTATATACATCTATATATGTTGTGTGTGTGTATATATAATGCATGTTAATCATTGTTCTTCTATATGTATCAAGCATGATGTAATGATGTGGAATAAGGGGTGGAATGTCATGGTTTTATGATTTTTGGTATTGGTATTCCACATCATAACAACATGTAGGGCATTAAGAGTTAAAGAGTTAATACTCCAACTCCACAGATCATTGATATTTTCCGGGTATACCTGTCTCAGAAGAGAAGAACTATATTCCCCAGAAGACTTTGCGATGCTTTGCATTTTTACGTATTTTCCGCTCAGAGGGAAAAGATAAAAACCCTCTGCGGTCACGGGACACTCTCTTTCCTTCGGGATCGACTCAGCAGTGGGTGCTCGCTGCCGTATCGCCTTCAGCGTTAGCGTAAGGCCTTCGGTTTATCGGACACTCTCTCTTGCTCATTTTATTTGATTCATTAGCTTCAATTCCAATTATATTGTATTATATTGTGTTATTTTGCTTTCTGATATCTTATTTAGTAAATTAGCTTTCCTCCTCAGATCGTTGCCGCTGCTTTGTTTCTAGGCCCATCTCCTTTTTTCCTTTTCCCTTTCCCCCTTCCCCTTTCCTGGGGCGTGGGTCTCTGGGTCCCCCACACCAATCGTCACGGAACCGGGCCGATCCAGCCCGGTAAACCGTTGACACCTGGCTGGTTACAGTAGCTCTTTCCTGGATTCGAACCTGGGCACCAGTAGGAGGCTTTAACATTTATCGCTCCCCATGAATAGTAGCGGGCTGGGGTACAGAGTTTCTCCTAAGGTAGGGCCTAATAAGTCGCAATTGGTAACATTAAACACTGGGGCTCCAGGGATGACAGTGCTACGTAAAATCCTTGAATCTTCTACCCGAGCTAAGACTCACTCGAATGGTTGATGGCTGGCACTGGTTGTGCCATTAGCTTGTCCAACGAAAATTACAAATATTACTACTGTCATCAGAGCATGCCGTGGAGGGTGGAGGCCCTGCCAGCCCTTTGTTGCCTTTAGGCTTGATATAACTCCCCCCCAGGTGCCTGCCAGTGCTCTTACTTTGTATGGAGTCATTGGTGCATTCCCCTGGCAACGTTCTCAAACCTTTGCTAATATTGAGGCAGTCCTTCCAGCACCTCTGCAGAATCCCACTCATGGGGTTCTTTTCTCCACGTTCTTTTACTCCTCTGCCTCGCTCATCGACTCGGTTGCTTCGAGCCACGAGGGATATCATCTTCTCGGCAGCAGAAGTATTCTTCAGGAGAATCAATGCTGTTTTCAATTGCTTGCCTCTGCTCATATCATTATTTTTTTTAATATATATATATATTTTAAATTGTTATTAAAGGTGAATCGCACCAAACTCCTTCCAGAGCCTTTCGGCAGTACCCCTAGACAATCTCGGCTATGAAGGGAATAGGTTAGCCTTTTGTTCCCCTCTCCAGAACCACTTACACACCTCACTGGGAGATATTTCCCCCCACCCCCGACAATGTGACCACCAACGTTCTTGGCACACTTTACAAGCAGAACACACAAAGAATAACAGTTACGATTTAGACTATTACATCTAATTCTAATATTACGAGCTCTTATGGGAGATCCAGCTAGTTCACTGTAGTTGCTCTCTTGTCCCTTTATATTTTCTTGAGCCTGATTTTCGAGTCTCCGGGTGCACTCACAACTTGCCAAAAGGAGTCCTGCAGGGGTCCTTTCACACGGCTCGCATGGGTCCACCCTCTCTCGGCTGTCCAGATAGCAGTCTGTAGTAAGTAGAACAATATAGGGCCCTTCCCAGCGTGGAGTTAAAGAGAACTCTTTCCAGGATTTGATTAACACCTTATCCCCTGGCTTAATTCTATGTATTGCTATTTCTAAAGGTGGTCTCTGTACCAACAATCCTTTAGCCCGTAGCTGTTCCCCCCGCTTCATTAACTGCACCAGATAAGATTTTAAGTCGTGCCTCCTCGAGTTGGGGGTGGTCTTGCGGGAGCTCTAAATCATATTGCATTCCATATAGCATTTCAAAGGGGGAGATCCCTACATCCGTTCAGGGTTATGTTCTTATGATCAGTAGTGCCAAGGGCAGGCACTTTATCCAGGACATTTTTGTTTCTAACATTAATTTGGTAAGTTATTTCTTTATTTAGTCTATGTCCTAAATATTTTACTTCCTGTTCAACAAATTGTAACTTGGACTTTGACACCTTTAATCCTTGTAAACTAAAAAAATTTAATAACTTAATGCTTTCTTGTCGCACAGCTTCTTCACTTTTCCCTGACAGGAGTAGGTCATCTACATAGTGGACAAGGGTAACCCCCTCACCTAATTCATATCTTTGTAAAATTTGTTCTAATGCTTGTCCAAACAAATTTGGGGATTCAGTGAATCCTTGGGGTAAGACCGTCCACCTCAGTTGTTGTTTTCTGTGGGTATCCGGGTCTTCCCATTCAAAGGCAAAATAGTCTCTGCAATCCTCCCTCAGTGGGCATGCCCAGAAGGCATCCTTTAAATCGATTACACTATACCATTGATCCTCGGGACCCAGTTGATTCAAAAGTGTATGTGGATTAGCAACCACAGGGAACCTTGCAACTGTTCTCCTATTAATTTCTCGTAAATCATGTACTAACCTATACTTCCCATCTGTCTTTTTCACAGGCAAAATAGGGGTATTAAATGAAGACATGCAAGGTTCCAGTAACCCTTGTTCGATTAGCCTCTGAATTTCAGGTTTTAACCCCTTTTTCCCTTCCTCAGGTATTGGGTATTGTTTGATTCTGACTGGCACTTCTGGATTTTGTATAGTTACTGTAAAGGGCTCAATATCTAGTTTCCCCGCTGTGTCTGGAGTGTACCACACCTCAGGGTTTATTTTCTTCTCATCCACGGTTCGCAAAGTACATAGTCTAATTTTAAATTTATCCTCCATTGCGTCTAAACTAATTCCTAATTCAATCATTAGGTCCCGGCCTAATAAATTATAGTCGGCCTCAGGTACCAATAGCAAGGACCCCCCCTTAATTTAGAGTTCGCTTCAAATAATACATCCTTAATTACAGGCACTCCAAACGGATCCCCTTTAGCTCCAATAACCTGTACCCTCTCCGGGAATATTTTGCATCCCTGGGGTAAATTTTGAACAGTTGATCTCTCTGCTCCTGAGTCTACCAGGAATTCAATTTCTCGTTGCTGAGGGCCCACTTTTAGTTTTATCAAGGGCTCTGTCCTCTCTCGGGTCCCCAGCAAATAAAGCCCCTGACACCCCTAATCCTCTTTAAACATTTTCTCATCCGTGATTCTCTTTCTACACTCTCTCCGAATATGTCCCCTTTTCCCACAATAAAAGCACGTCACCGCTTCCTTCCTTCTCTCCCCTAGAGGTCCTCTGACTCCAGTCTCCTGACGCTTAGCCTCAGGTTTTCCCCAAGGGTTAGCTGCTCTTTGTCCTTCCCTAACCGCCGCTACCATCATTCGAACCTGTCTCTTATGCGCTTCATCCTCTCGACGTACAAAAAACCTTCTGGGCTTCTCTCAACGATTCATCTAACCCACGATCCTGCCAATCTTCCACTTTCTCCAATTTCTTTCTAATATCTATCCATGCTTTAGCCACGAACTGAGTTTTTAGTAGGGATTGTCCCGCTGGGGTATTAGGGTCTATTCCTGAGTACAACTGAAGGTTCTTCCTTAACCATTCTAGCCATTCAGTAGGTGTTTCATCCCTTTTTTGTTGCTCGCTAAACGCCTTGTTAATATTTTGTCCCCTGGAAACTGATTCTTTTATGCCTTGGACAATAATGGTTCTTAGGTCCTGCATGTGGCCCCTGTCTACTTCATTTTGATTATTCCAATTTGGTCTCTGGAGGGGCCATTTAATGTCTGCTGCAGGGCCTTGTTGATGCTGTTGGTCCCAAATCTTCATTCCAGCCCTTCTAATCATCCCCCTTTCTTCGACTGTAAATAATATGCCCAAAATGGCCTGCATCTCATCCCAAGTGTATATATTAGGCTCTAAGAACTGATCTACCCTTTCTGCCACCCCTAAAGGATCTTCCAATAAATTTCCCATTTCCTTCTTAAATTCCCTAACATCCCCAGAATTTAGGGGAACGGTCACATATCCCATACCAGGTTGTGGTCCTCCCATTGCGATTTCTCTTAGGGGATATAACCCCTTCTCATCTTGCCCCTTCCTTGCTTGACTCCTAGTCACTCATCTCTGTTCATCAGAGGAACTAGAGGCGGAGTTGGAGTCATTAGAATAGCCCGGTGCCGTTGGGGGGGCCTGGGGTGTGGGCGGGGGCGGTGGTGGTATGTAAGGAGGAGGTGAGGTGGGTATTTCTTCCTCCCTCCCTTCTTGTCTTTTTTTTTTTTTTTTTTTTTACTTCTCCCCCATTTTCTTTTAAAGGATATAACTTTAACCTAGTCTCAGACTCTATCCAAAGTTGTGCATATTCACTTCCTTCTGAACAAAAAGGTTCCTTAGAATTTACATAAATGTTTAATGCCTGACAGATCCAATCATCAAAAGATCCAAACACAGGCCAGTATAGGTGGTTGCCTCGAATTTGTTTACCACCCCAGACTTCCATGCAATAATGTATCATCTTTACCTTACTCTTACCTCGCCTAGACTGATAATCATTCCAATACCTAATCATTAAGCCTAATGGACTGTCTGGTGAAACCTGAGGGAGCTTTACCTGGGGTCCTCCGCCCATGGGATCAAAGGGCTTGCTTTTCCTCTGTCCCATCTTCCGGAGTGCCTTCTCACACACACACATGCACCCCCTGGTCGTGGCCCAGTCCCTCGCGGGATGTGGGAACTGCACTACTGAGGGGTCCGCCCTCGCTTCGCCCTTGTTCGGACGTCTCAGCCAAGCACACTCCGGGATTCCCAACCCCAACTGGACGTTTACACAAGACGGGGCGTGTATGCAAATACTCACGTATCCCTGCGTTCCTATCGGAGCTTCGTGCACAAAGATTACGGGGTTGCCGGCTTTCTTTTCCTTGCTGTCGAATTTAGGGTTCATCGGTAGAGGTTCCAGTGGAGCCTCACCCAAACGGGGCCGTTAATACAATGGAGCGCCTCCCCGATATGGGGGCTCACACCAGTTTACCTCTATCCGAGTCACGGCACCAAATTTGTTATAGATGTGTTCCAATAATTGACAGGAACAAGTCCAATTAGATCGAATACAATTTATTAAGCAAGCGACAGTAAGCAAAACAGCGCTGGGCGGCTGGGCGGCTGGGGAGTCTTTTGCTCCACTGACAGCACGCGCCTGAGAGAAAAACAGATACCCATTTAAAGGTACAGTTTATGCATTATTCATTACATTCCAAACTCTGGTTATACAGGGGATTAAACCTAAGACCAATTTTGCTGTACTGTTTGCCCCTATTTTTGCTTATCTTTGCAACTACAAACAGAGACACTAAGGCGCCACGACAACTATCGAGATGATTTGCAGTTATCCGTGCTGTAGAGGGGCTGTTCTCATGGTGCAGTATCTGATTTAAGATTTCCTGAATCCCCCTCCTTCAGTCTTTGGGATGGAGGCTGTTTCTGATTCGTCCTTCGGTGCATTCCAGGCCGGTCTTGCAAGGTCTGAGTTGTGGATGCTTCTCTCTCACCCCTTGATGTGAGGAATGTGCTTTTTTTGCTTCGTTTTGCAGGGTTAATGTTTGAAATGTAGACAGAGTTCTGTTCTTAGTTTTATGCCGATTGGAATTAAACCCAGTTTAAAGGTATTGTATCAGCAGCTTTGACTTTGTATCTTTTGACACGAATCACATCTACATGTTTTACAGTTAATACCATTTTGCAGGGGGTAGACTTCACATTCCTGCATCTGTTACCTTGTACTTCGTTTGTCACTGCATTCTTCCTATAAACAAGGTCAGGATGACTGTAGACAGGTTTAATGAACAAACAGGGCCTGTTACTCATCACACAAACGATTAGGTGTGGAGATAGGAAATGAGATGCTGTTTCTGACGGCGGGTTTTTTTGCCACTACTGTGTTATTCTGTGGGGCGGTGATGCACCTTTAATGGAAGGGATAACTTTTGGAGAGATCTCCTTTAAGATGTATACTTTAAACACTAGAAAAAGGGGCAACAGGAGAGGAGCCGGGGAGAGGGGGACTCCCATTGGAGTAACCAGTTTGGCAGATCATTGTGCCAATTGTAAGGGGTTTGGTGCCGTAACAAAAGGAATGCCCGCACGCTAAAGCTGCTGTTCTGGCTATAGCAAGATTACATGCCCTTCAGTTAGCAATAAGGGGGTTGGGGAGTAATTCCCAACTGATATTCCGGTTATGATAAGTTACAGCTGGCTTGGGCGGCCCAGGGGGACGTTCTGTGCTCTGTGTTGTTACACAGGGGTTCATCTTTCCCCTCTGTTGTCAGGACCAAAAAGAGCGGAAGTTAAAAGAGCCACAAATAAACTACTAAACTTCCTAGGGAAACAAAGACTGAGAGTATCAAAGAATAAGGTAAGGAAATAGAAGGAAGTTAGGTATTTGGTGTCATGCTCCAATATAAAGTAGGGAGACAAGGTTCTTTGATTGTGTGTAAACCCGGCATGAGATTAAGACACAACGGGTCAAATGTTAGCCCAACCAGTTTATTACAAATACTAGTTGCTTAGGGACATGGGGAAGGGAAGGTGAGCGATAGAAAAGAGATAAAAAGCAAGGAGTCTTGGCAGAAAGCAAGAGAAATATAATCACCACCGTGGATCCAGCAAGGTTCGTAGTAGGTCTGTTGATCTCAGGAACTTGTCTGGTCACCGCAGGGGATGGGAGAAAGCCAGGAAGCTTTGCAGCAAGCAGGCCAAGGGGTTCTTCCAAAGAGGTTTCCCCCTCAGGGAATTCTCCACCAATGTTTTTTTTTCTCTTCGGGAGTTCTCCGTCAAAGATTTTTTGGGCGTTCTTCTCCAAGAGTTCTTCTCTAGAAATTCTTCTCTAAAACCCTTGGTTCAGTGAAGGCCTTTTATTCCCCATTTCTCAGTTTTTTTTTTTTTTTTTTCTTTGTTTTGTGTGACATGGCCCATCAGATAAGCCAGTAGAGGATGTCGCCTTCATTGCCATGCAGGAGCATTAATGTCTTGTGGTGGTCAGCTTCTCCAAGCCATACCCTCCAGAAAAGACTATTTGCCCCTATTTCTGCTTATCTTTACAACCATAAGCAGAGACACTGGGGCACCATGACACCCATCTAGAAAATCGGCAGTTATCAGTCAGTCTTATCACCAGAAAAGGCCTTACAAAGCAAGATTTGAGACGAAAGAAAGGAAATCGTTTTCCATCCTTCACATTTGGGACACTTGGTCTCTGAGGGAAAATGTAGAATAACTCCAGAAAGGATTCGGGGAATTATTGAGCTACCCTTGCCCAGAACAAAGAGGGAATTGAGGAAATTTCTAGGGGTAGTAGAATATTGCAGACTCTGGGTAGAGGCATATACTCAGAAAACCAAAGGATTATACCTTAAATTATTAGATGAAGAACCCAACACACTTGAGTGGACTGTTGAAGAGAATGAATTAATAGAAGAACTAAAACAAAGCCTAATTACCTGCATTAAATAATCCCTTTCAGCTCTTTGTTACTGTAGATCAGGGGGCAGCTCTGGGTGTACTGACTCAGGAATGGAGAGGATAAGCTAGTGGCATACCTATCTAAGCTGCTGGATCCAGTATCTCAGGGATGGCCAGAATGCATCCAAGCTGTAGCAGCAACTGCCCTTCTGGTGTAAGAGAGCAGAAAATTGACCTTTGGAAGCCATATGGTAGTCACTACCCCATATCAGGTGAAAACCATTGTAACTCAAAAAGCTGGGAGATGGTTAACGAACTCTAGAATTATGAAGTATGAAATAATCTTGACTGAAAAGGATGGTTTACTGTTAACCACCAAACCTTGTCTGAATCCAGCTTCTTTCTTGTAGAAGAGGGAGGAGAAAGGGGAAAATTTAGAACATAATTGTATGGATATAAGTGAGTATCAGACTAAAGTAAGATCTGATCTCCAAGATATCCCTCTTGGAAAAGGAAAGCTTTTGTTTATCAGTGAGTCCTCAAGGGTGGTTGTCACGCTCCAATATAAAGGAGGGAGACGAGGTTCTTAAGATTATGTGTATACCCAGCGTGAGATTAAGAAACAACGGTTCAGATGTTGGTCCGACCAGTTTATTACCAATATTGACAAGGGAGATGGGGAAGGGGAAGGCGGACACTGTTAAGGGTGATGGGGAAGGGAAGGCGAGCGATAGGAAAGATAGGAAAGAGTCAAGGACTTGTCCTGGAGAAGCGGCATCGGGTCAGCACAGGAGAAGCGGCACAGGGTCAACCCCGAGAGGGGCAGCAGCGAACAGTGATCAGCTCATGAGGTCTCTCCTAAGAAAAGGCCTCTCCAGGAAGCAGCAGTGATCAGCTCGTGAGGGTTCAGATGGCAGAACACCTCGAAGGAGCGGCAAGGTCCAGGAGAAAAGCAACATGTCTCAGGCAGCAGGCCCAGGAGGGAGTTCAGCAGCAGGGAATCAGCTCATGAGGTCTCTCCTGTTATAGATGTGTTCCAATAATTGACAGGAACAAGTCCAATTAGATCGAATACAATTTATTAAGCAAGCAACAGTAAGCAAAACAGCGCTGGGCGGCCGAGGAGTCTTTTGCTCCACTGACGGCGCGCATCCGAGAGAAAAACGAGTACCCATTTAAAGTACAGTACATGCATTATTCATTACATTCCAAACTCTGGTTATACAGGGGATTAAACCTAAGACCAATTTTGCTGTACTGTTTGCCCCTATTTTTGCTTATCTTTACAACCACAAACAGAGACACTAAGGTGCCACGACAATTATCGAGATGATTTGCAGTTATCCGTGCTGTAGAAGGGCTGTTCTCATGGTGCAGTATCTGATTTAAGATTCCCTGAATCCCCCTCCTTCAGTCTTTGGGATGAAGGCTGTTTCTGATTCGTCCTTCGGTGCATTCCAGGCCGGTCTGGCAAGGTCTGAGTTGTGGATACTTCTCTCTCACCCCTTGATGTGAGGAATGTGCTTTTTTTGCTTCGTTTTGCAGGGTTAATGTTTGAAATGTAGACAGAGTTCTGTTCTTAGTTTTATGCCGATTGGAATTAAACCCAGTTTAAAGGTATTGTATCAGCAGCTTTGACTTTGTATCTTTTGACACGAATCACATCTACATGTTTTACAGTTAATACCATTTTGCAGGGGGTAGACTTTACATTCCTGCATCTGTTACCTTGTACTTCGTTTGTCACTGCATTCTTCCTATAAACAAGGTCAGGATGACTGTAGACAGGTTTAATGAACAAACAGGGCCTGTCACTCATCACATCTCCTAAGAGAAAAACCCCCCATACAGAGAAAACCCCCAACTTCGTGGCTGCAGGACCCCTATATTTATCTTCCAGATTCCTCCAGTCTACGTGACAAATCCCGTGCTAGTGTGCCAGGCAAGCGTTTCCTGAGATGCCTATCTTCCCACGGAGATGAGTACCAAACAAAAGAGTGTTCAGCGGCCATCGAGCTGCAGCTTATCTCTCTTTCCTTGCCCCAGGACGTGCCCATCTGCTTAGACAAAGGATTTCACAACCTTGTCCAGGACTAGCTTGGACATGTTCAGACATGTTCATCAGCAAACTTTGAGGCAATGGTATAATATTAGTCCCTTACAGTGGTGCACGGTAAAAGATATAATGGGTATGCTGTAGTGGATGGGGCAGAGCGGGAGGTAAGAGAGATGGGCAGGTTACCTAATAATTGGTCAGCTCAGACATGTGAATTATATGCCTTGAATCAATCACTTCACCTCCTTAAAGGAGAGGAAGGAACTATATTTACTGATTCAAACTATGCATATAGAGTGGTACATAACTTTGGAAAAATGTGGGAGGAATGGGGATTAATCAGTAGTAAAGGAAAATAATTGGTTCATTGTAAAGCAAGCAAAGGCGGTGACAGAGCCTTTATTTGAGGTAGAGGCGCTACAGAAAGAGATGTCAGAGATAAGGGGGATGAACTCACCCCTCCCGGCGACCGTTTAGGCGAAGGAACGCAGCCGTCCACTCGTTCGAACACTGGCGCGCCGGAAGGAAGAGAGCCAGGGAGGGGGGGGCAACCCGCGCAGGCTCTGAGTGTATCTGTGCTCCCGGAAGCACCGACGGAAGCACCACCGAGAGGGAGAGAGCGAGAGGTCGGGTGGACCTGGGCTCCTCCGCTCTGGTCACTCAGATGCTCATTCACTGGTTCAGGCTGTGACCAGACAATCCCACTACATTCATGAAGAACTGATCAGACAAGTTCTGTAAAGCTTACTGTTACCCACTGAAATTGCAATAGTACATGTAAAAGGGCATCAGAAGGGGAATTCGATTATTGCCCAGGGAAACAGAGTAGCAGATAAAACAGCTCGTGAGGCTGCTTTACGGTCAAATTATAATGAACTATCTTGTGCCCAAAGTAGCTCCTCCTCCCCAAAAACAGATATTCGGTGAAAAAGAGAAAGAAACCTTTAGGAATTTGAGGGCCATAGAATCTGAAGGAGGATGGATACTTCCAGACGGGAGGGAATTGTTGAACATTTCTGGCAGTGACAAGGGAAATTTTAACCATCTTGCATCAAGGGAGTCACTGGAGAGTACAAGCTACGTGTGATGCTGTACTACAGAAATATGTAGGTGTAGGGATATACACCCTGGCTAAACAGGTCTGTAGAGGGTGTGCAGTATGCCAGGAAGTAAATAACAAAGCTGAAGGACTGGAGGGGACCTCCGTTCTGCATGCACACCAATTGATTCTCAGGGAGCTCCCCCCGATCCCAGCTCCATCTGGACTGACTGCAAGTTCCCTGGAATACGAGAAGTCATTCCTTTCTATTGACTCTGGTAAAGCGTGACAGAAGTCTGTATCGTGTATGGAGAGCAAAGGTAAGGGGATCCTTGAATAGGTACCCCACACATTAGCAGGGAGATGTCCCGAGTGTGCAGTGGGTTCCATGTTTTCTGGAAGTAACACAGTGAGGGGATACTTGAGATCAGGCCCCCAAGAGAAATGGGGTTTGAGTCCCTGTTAAAGGGGGTATGAGACAAGAACAGGTTAAAATAAAACTTAAGAATTGAACAAAATGAGGGAAAGGGACGGACCTTGAGGGAAACTACAGTAGATACATTGAGCACAATAACACTATCTGATAGAGCACTTTCTCAGCTACAAAGCACTGTTTTTCAACATTGTAATCCCCATTAGCAATACATTTTCACCAGTGCTGAACAAGAGCATGTATGTCACGCTCATAAAAATCATAGAATCTTTGAGTTAGAAGGGACCCTTAAAGGTCATCTGGTCCAACTACCCCTGCAATGAACAGTGACATCTAAATCTAGATCAGGTTACTCAGCCTGGTCCAGCCTAACGTTGAATGTCTCCAAGGATGGGGCATCCACCACATTTCTGGGCAACCAGTTTCAGTGCCTCACCAGCCTTATTGGAAAGAAACTTCTTCCTTAATATCCAATCTAAATCTCCTCTCTTTTAGTTTGAAACCTTTTCCCCTTGTGTTAACACAACAGATCCTGCTTAAGAGTCTGTCCCCTTCTTTCTTATAGCCTCCCTTTAGATACCGAAAGGCTTCTATCATAGTCTCCCTGGAGCCTTCTCTTCTTCAGAGTGAACAGCCCCAGCTCTCTTAGCCTGTCCTCATAAGGGAGGTGTTCCATCCCTTGGATCATTTTTATGGCTGTCTTCTGGACACACTATAATTGGTTAATGTCTCTCCTCTACTGAGGACTCCACATCTGGATGCAATAATCCAGCTGAGGTCTCACCAGTACAGAGTAGAGGGGCAGAATCACCTCTCTTGAGCTGCATGGACATCTAGAATGTGGATTGCATGTCACTGATACCACTGCTGAAACAGAACACCCACCACCTCCACTTCACTGTGCTAACAACCATTGTTTGGTTTACATCAACATTCAGGAAGCATCAGTGAATGTCAATGGATGCAATTTTTTCTGCATGGAGGAATTCAATGACACACTTTTGCTTCATATGCACTTCCATGTCAGGTGTCATTTTGTCAGACTGCCCCTCTGCTGCCACCTGTCACATGGCAACAAAATGTAATGGAATATTGTTGGAAATATTCAACCTCTACTGTCATTCCACCAATATCTGTCTCTGATACTGTGGGTCAAAATAATAAAATAGGAGGCATTTTTTTCAGAGCACCTTTTATATCCAATGCATTAATGATAAACTGGCAAGTTTTCTTCCTCCTTACATGTCATAATAAAATGTCTGTTCTGTTCTGCTATATGTACACTTGTATTGCTTTTGTAGTGTTGAAAGATTTGGCAAGTAGAATATAGTAAATTGAAATTCTGAGCGAAAGGGGAAAGAGAAAGTAACAAAAAACTCTCCTTAAAATACCATTATCTTTTGATCAGTATTACTTCCTAAAAATCATAGAATAACTTTGGTTGGAAGGGACCTCAAAGATCATCTAGTTTCAATCCCCTTGCAGCGGGCAGAGTTGCTGTCACGGCGTTATCCGTGACAGGGACACAAGTAAAAAAAAAAAAAGAAAAAGGGAAGGAAGAAAAAAAATACTGCACCGACGGTGGTAACGCGGTGCGCTCCGAGGGGGGGGAGTGGGGGAGGGGAAGGGGGAAGGGTACGCGGATAACAGATGTATCTAAAAAAATAAAAACCAACTGCAACAATTTGAGGAGGAACAGTAATTTTACTAAATCTAACAAAATCGAACAATCTGGGAGAGACAAAAGTATCCAAAAATCTGAGAATCTTAAGGTAGTAAAACTACAGGAGAAACATACATGCTGTATCTCCGCGGCAGGCTGAAAGAAAGTGCCCCAGCCAGCGCGGCTGGTGTCCCGTCTGGAGCTCCACCCCTCTTCCTCTCCCCGACAGAGTATTATCTCTTTAACTCCCAACATGAGGTTCTGATGTGGAATACCGGCATCAAGACCACAAAACCACAACAGTTGCCTGCCACTAAATCAGGCACTAGATCAGGTTTCCCAGTGCCTGCCCCATCCAGCCTGGTCTTAAATACCTCCAGGGATGGGGCATCCACTTCTCCAGACAGCCTGTTCTGGCACCTCACCACTCTCTCAGTGAAAACTTTCCCTCTGACATCTAATCTAAATCTCCTCTCTTTTAGTTTGAAACTGTACTCCTTTGTCCTATCCCTATCTACCTGTGTAAAAAGTCGATTTTCCTCCTTTTTATAAGCTCTCTTTAAGTATGGGAAGGCCACAATGAGGTCTCCCTGGAGCATTTTCTTCTCCAGGATGAACAAGCTCAGCCTCAGCCTGTCTTTGTAGGAGAGATGCTCCAGCCCTCTGATCATCTTCGTGGCCCTCCTCTGGACCCACTCCAACAGCTCCACATCTTTCTTATGCTGGGGGTCCTAGACCTGGTCACAGTACTCCAGATGGGGTCTTACAAGGGCAGAGTAGAGGAGGACAGTCACCTACCTTGTCCTGCTTGCCACCCTTCTTTTGATGCCACCCAGGATACTGTTGGCCTTCTGGGCTGCAAATACACACTGATGGCTTGTGTCAAGCTTTTTGTCCACCAGAACCTCCAAGTCCTTCTCCGCAGGGCTGCTCTCGAGGAGTTCTTCTCCCAGCCTGTAGACATATCTGGGATTGCCCCAAACCAAGTGATCCCATCATCTGTCACTGATAAAGATGTTAAAGAATACCAGTCTCAAGATGGACCCTTGGGAGACATCACTTGAGACTGGCCTCCACCTGGACATAGCCATTGACAACAACCCTCTGTGTGTGACCTTCCAAACAATTCCTTACCCACTGAATAGTCCAGCTTTCAAGTTCATATCTCTCCAATTTAGAGATAAGGATGTGACCATGTCAAAGGCCTTGCAGAAGTCCAGGTAGATGACATTAGTTGCCCTTTCTTTGTCCACCAATGCCATCACTCCATCATAGGCCACCAGATTGGTGAGTCACAGTTTGCCTTTGGTGAAGCCATGCTGGCTGTCTCAGATCACCTGCTTGTCCATCATGTGCCTTAACATCTTTTCCAGGATAATCTGCTCTATGATCTTCCCAGGCAGAGAGGTGAGGCTCACTGGCCTATAGTTCCCCAGCTTTTCCTTTTTCCTAAAAATGGGAGTGATGTTTTCCTTTTTCCTGTCACTGGGAACTTTGCCTGACAACCATGAGTTTTCAAATATCATGGAGAATGGCTTGGCAACCACATCAACCAGCTCCTTTAGGGCCCTGAGATGCATGTTTTAAAGCCGAAACATTGCAAATGAGATGTGAAAATTTTACTTTTTGATTTCTGTTGTATTATTAAAGCATAATTAAAAAGAAAAGTGGATCTTGAAAAGATGCTAAAATTAAAAGATGCATTTGAACACATTTACTACTTTAAACCTTTAGCTGTCTAGATACAAGATTCGAGTGTGATATTTAAAGTATCAGAAATCAGGTCAAGTGATCAACTTGGAATGATGTGTTTTGTGATTTGTTTAAAGTTGGTTGCATTTGTTTTGTTTTGTTTTTCTTACTTTGTTGTTTCAGATTTGTCCAATATGTGCAGCATTACCTGGAGGGGATCCTAATCATGTCACAGATGACTTTGCAGCTCATCTTACACTGGAACACAGAGCTCCTAGAGATTTAATATCCTTTCTTAAGTTGAGGAAAAATCTGATAGTTGTAACTATTTGTTCTGACTTTTGTAGTCAAGTGGCTACATCTGTTTTGCTTATTTTTTAGAACTGTTGTTTAGTTATTGGGGGTCTGTATATCTGAAAATTTGCATATATATAATCACCTAAAGCCCATGCACAATCTGTAGCTGGACAGTGTGGGTATGTGTTTGTTTTTGTTCTATTCCTGATAGCCAAACCTTTAAAGATGTTTCTGACACTAAGCTACTTCATTCTGCACTGCAGTTTTTACCCTCCTTGGTTGTTAGTTCTGATGCCATTTAGTGTAGGTGAAAGTAGCAATCTGAATGCATTAGTATTTTATAAATGATGATGTGACTTAAAGCAGTAAATTTCACCAAAAATAAATGTGTTAGAGGATACTTTAAACCCTGTTGAAATTGAGTGATTTTAAGTGTTTGATTAACTTTATCACTGTATTTCAATAGGGGTAGTTTCAAGCTGTTATTACTTGACATATTTTAGGTATAATTAGAACAGCTATCAGGAGTCTTTCTAGGAATTAGGGCTATCTTTCAAATATCTCCAGAATGTGGTGATATAACTA
This sequence comes from Oreortyx pictus, assembly GCA_036925125.1. Taxonomy (NCBI): domain Eukaryota; kingdom Metazoa; phylum Chordata; class Aves; order Galliformes; family Odontophoridae; genus Oreortyx; species Oreortyx pictus. Next base: position 10,379,285 of record JAUPFR010000020.1, on the reverse strand, counting down.
CTCTTGATGATAAGAGCTCAAACTGTCAGTTTCTTTACACTGAACAATTTTCTTTTGTGTTACTTGTCCTTAGGAATAGTAACATGGCTTGATTTTTTGCTGTGCATATACCTACAACATAATTTCAGAAGGTATTCTATGGATGTACAAGCTATCATGAAAAGCTGTGATCTCTATAAATTGTTTACCTGAATCATTAAGGTTGGAAAAGATCGCTAAGATCATCTAGTTCAACCATCCACCTACCACCAATATTGCCCACTAAACCATATCTCTAAGTACCACATCTACATGTTTCTTGAACACTTCCAGGTATGGTGACTCCACCACATCCCTGGGAAGCCCATTTCAGCACCTAACCACTCTTTTGGAGAATAAGTTTTCCTAACGTCCAACCTGAATCACCCCTGGTGCAACTTAAGGCCATTCCCTATCATCCTATCACTAGTTACCCAGGAGAAGAGGCTGACCCCCACTTCGCCACACCCTTCTTTCTGGTAGTTGTAAAGAGTTAGATGATCTCCCCTAAGTTTCCTCTTCTCCAGAAGAAGCAGTCCCAGTTCTGTCAGCCACTCCTCATAAGACTTGTGTTCCAAACCCCTCACTGGCTTTGTTGCCCTTCTTTGGACATACTCACTCCAGCTCCTCAATGTCTTTCTTGTAGTGAGGGTCCCAAAACTGAATACAGTACTTGAGGTGCAGCCTTAGCAGTGCTGAGTACAGAGGAATGATCACCTCCCTGCTCCTGCTGGCTACACTATTTCTGATACAAGCCAGGATGCCATTGGCCTTGGCCACCTGGGTACACTGCTGGCTCATGTTCTGCTGAGTGTCAATCAACACCCTCAGACTCTTTTCCTCTGCATAACCTTCCAGCCACTCTGCCCCAAGCCTGTAGCATTGACTGAGGTTGTTGTAGGCAAAGTGCAGGACCCAGCACTTGGTCTTGTTAAACTGATCCCCTGGTTGTCCTGTACATGCTGTGGGATTGCACTCAAGGTTATCTGTTCCATAACCTTCCCTGGCACTGAGGTCAGGCTGAAGTTCCCTGGATCCTCTTTACAATCCTTCTTGTAGATGGGAGTTACCTGCAGTCATCTGGGACTTCTCCTGTTGATAAGACTGCTGATAGATGGTGGAAAGCGGCTTGGCAGTCACTTTCACCAGCTCCCTCGGCACCCTCGAGTGGATCCCTTCTGGCCTCATGGACTTGTGACAGTCCAGGTGGAGTAGAGGGTCTCTTACTATTTCTACCTGAATCGTGGGGGTTTATTCTGCTCCCCATAACAGACTTCCCTGTCAGGAGGCTGAGTACCCCGAGGATAACTGGTCTGACTATTAAAGACAGATATAAAGAAGGCATTGAGAACCTCAGCCTTTTTTTTATCCTCAGTGGTCATGTTCCCGGACACATCCAGCAAAGGATGGAGATTCTCCTTGGCCCTCCTCTTACTGTTAACATATTTGTAAAAACATTTTTGTTTTCTTTTACTACAGTGGCCAGGTTGAGCTTTTGCCTTTCTAATTTTCTCCCTGAATATCCTAGCAATTTCTTTGTGCTCTTCCTGAGTTGCCTGTTCTTTCTTCCACAGTAGGCTAACACTTTTTTCTCCCAGAGTCTCAACAGAAGTTCCCTGTTCAGCCACACCAGTCTTCTTCCCCACTGGCTCATCCTATGGCATACTTTCAGCAAACTTAGAGCTGTATGATTTCCATCATTTTCAGCAAGTGAAAAATTACATTAAAAGTATTTAATAAAATTACATATTTAGGCCAAGGATAGGGCATTTCTGCTTCCAATTCTCTCAAAATTAAAATAATAGAAATCATAGAATCATAGAATCATAGAATGGCTAAGGTTGGAAAGGACCTTAAAGATCATCTAGTTACAACTCTCATGCCATGGACAGGGTTACCACCCACCAGATCAGGCTTCCCAGGGCCCCATCCAACCAGGTCTTGAATGCCTTCAGAGTTGAGGCATCCACAACTTCTTTGCATGTGTTCCAGTGCCTTACCACCCTCTGAGTAAAAAAATTATTCCTAACATCTGACCTAAATTGCCCCTCTTTTCGGTTAAAGCCATTCTCCTTGCCCTATCAGATTGTGTAAAAAATAAATCTCCATCTTTTTTATAAGGTCCTTTTAAGTACCTTTAAAAGTCAAAATGAGGTCTCCCTGGAGCTGCCTTTTCTCCAGGCTGAACTACCTCAGCTTCTTCAACCTTTCATCATAGAAGAGGTGCTCCATCCCTCTGATCATCTTTCTGGCCTTCCTCTGGATTTGTTCCAACAGTTCCACATCTCTTTTGTGCTAGTAGCCCCAGAAAATGAAAAATTAAAGCATATATGTAGAATACTCAAAAAGTAATGCTTTCTATTTATTTCCATGGAAAATACAACAGATACAAAGAGCACAATAACACTATTTGATAGAGCAAATTCTCAGCTACACATTTTTTCAACATAGTCACCACCATTAACTTTGCATTTTTGCTAGCAATGAACAAGAGCCTACACGTCACGCTCATAAAAGTTTGCACCAGCAGAGCTGACCCACTGTTTCACAGCTGCTATGATAGCATCATTACTGGGAAAGAATTGCCCACACAGTCCATCTTTCATCAGCTCAAATAGATGGAAGTCAGAAGGCATCAAATGCAGACTGTACAATGGATGTGGTAGAACAGTCCAGCCAAGATTGGCAATGTGCTCCATGGTCTTCAAACTGGCATGGGACCTGGCATTACCGTGTTGCAAGATAAACATTGTCTTCTTCTCTGGCCTGACTCTGGAAGTTTGAGCCTTCAGCTTAGTCAGTGTTGCAATGTAGCAGTGAGAGTTGATGGTTTGTTCAGGTTCCAGGAAAGGATCACACTTTTCCTATCCCAAAACACAGTGCACATCACTTTACCCACTGAGGGGCACATCTTGAACTTTTTCTTCAATGGGTAATTCACATGTTGTCACTCCATGGACTGCCATTTTGACTCTGGCTCGCAGTGGTGACACCACATCACATCACTGATAGTGCTGAGATCTAGGAAACTGTCACCTTCAGCCCCATATTGGTTCAATAGGCTCTGGAAAACTTGCAGTGTTCTTGCTGTTTATGTGTGTGCATTTGTGAGACCCACCTGGCACAAGTTTTGTGATATTCCAACATTGCCTCCAGTGATTCCAATGTGCTGAAGCTGATATTCAGCTCTGTACACAGTTCCCTGGTTGCAAACTGACAATTTGCACAGATAGCTGATTAAGATGCTCTTAATTTCATGGTATGACAGCTGTTCATAGCCATTCAGAATATGACTTGTCTTTCATGTCACTGTTGCCACTGCTGAAAGGCACCACCCACCTCCTAATTGTGCTAACATCCACTGTTTGGTCTCCACCAACATTCAGCAAGTGTCTATGAATGTGAATGGGTGTAATTTTTTTCCACGTGGAGGAATTCGGCGTCACACCTTTGCTTCATACGCACTTCCATGTCAGACACTATTTTATCACATTGTCCCTCTGTTGCCATTTGTTGCAATCTGCTGAATGACTTCAATGAAAAGTGTTACATTTCTAGATGTCAAACTCTGATACATAGAACCAATATGTAGACAAGATATGTCTATATAAGACAACTGATATATACATAAGAAAGCTAATCTTACTAAAAAGAGAAAAATTGATATCCATAATTACTATCTACTAAGCTCACAAAATAATGTAACGCACCTGGAAGTGTTATTTATTTTAAGAGCAAACTGAGCACAGAACAGTTGTCAAATCATCAACTATCACTATAAATATATTTTTTGCTTGTGTAAGTGGGTTTAAAATGTTTAGCTGAAAACTGAGCAAAAAGGATTATAGGACATTTCTAGAAATGCAGGACAATGCGGAAATAAATGAAGTGGGTTTGTTTTTTTAATGCTCAGAGATGAACATACATTTGCAAGCATGTACATGTTGTTAAGAATAAATACACTCTTATAACAAAGAATTAGAGTAATGAAAATTATGACAGAAATCTGATAAATTTCTTTTTAAGGATAATGATTTCATAGGCCCAGCTACAAAAGGCTAGAAGCCTACACTTTCTGATATAGCATCTTCATGTGAATCCATCAAGTACAATAGAAATATCTCCCCCAAGAGTTGTTCTTTTCCCATAATATAAAGCTTTCATTCCACAAAGAGGTTTGGAATTCAATGGTCTTAATTTTGCTATCTGTCAGAGGTGTAGTTGATGATAGTAGTGGGCCAGATTTTCTTTCTTTTCTACAGAGAGCAGATTCTCAAAGTAGGAACCCCAGGTCCTCTGCAATTAAGAATTATGTCAGATCATCTCAGAGGACTCCTTGCCATTCTATATTAGGGAACTGGAAAAGATATTTTTTCAAATTTTTTTCAAAAATTCTCTTCAGAGTTGAAAGTGATTATAAACAAATCCTAATTTTGATGTTCAAATCCTTGTGTCTATTGAGTAATGTCTTCTGCTGAACGTGTATCATCTGTTTAAATTATCTGGTTGAAAACTTTTATACAAGAAACAGGAAATTCATCCTGACTTTTTAGACATGATAAGAAGCCCAAGAAAGGTGAATTTGGTGTGAGTAACACTGAGTGCCTTGGGTCCGTGTCTATAGGTCTGACTGGCACTGTGGCTATTATTGCATTTCACTTAAGAAGTTGAATCATTGTCCCCTACTAAATTTTTTTGCTGTTTAATACTCGATAGCAAATGATTTTCCTTAACTGCTTGTTTATGATGAATCTAGTGGTGTCCGACATGTACGTAGAATGTTTCATCCAGGCCGGGGTTTGGGAGGCCCCCGTGCACGTAGATCAAACATGCACTTTACTAGCAGTTCCACTGGTGGGCTTTCATCTTCTCAGAGTTCATATTCTACAAGCAATAGAGAAACCATGGATCCTATAGCGGGTAAGAGCTTTAACTGCTGATTTTAGTCCAGACTCCTTAAATAGACTTTGAAACAAAATCCAAAATTATAGTAGGTGCCTTGTTTTTCTATGATTTAAAGTTGAGTGTGTGTATATGCTTCCCACTGTCATCATAACTGATGGATGTTTCCTGATGAGCAGTATCCTTGATTAGATTCTGTACCTGGAACTTCTGAAACAAAAAACACTGGCCTTTAGCTTGTGCTTTTCAATTCAGAAACTTTTAGGCATGGTTCACATGACTGACCTATTCACAAGTGATATAAGAGTGGTTGAGGTTGGAAAGGACATCTCAGCATAATCTGGTGCAAGTCCCTGTTCAAATAGGGACATCTAGAGCAGATTGTTAAGGACATTGTCCAGTTGAGTTTCAAATATTTTTATAGATGGGAGTCTCCACAACCTCTCTGAACAACCTGTTTCAGTATTTGACCACCTCACAGAAGGAAAGTGCTTTCTTGTCTTAGTTTCAGCTGGGATGGAATTGTTTTCTTCAGAGTGTCTGGTATTATGCTATATTTTGGTTCTAGGAGAAAACCAGATGAATCATTGAATGGTTCAGGTTGGAAGGGGTCTTAAAGATCATCTAGTTCAAACCTCCCTGACATGGACAAAGTTACTAACCTGGCCTTGAATGCATCCAGGGACGGGACATAGCTAGTCCCTAGCGCTGTTCAAGAAGCTTTTAGATGAGGTGCTAAGGGATTTGATTTAGTAGCTTGGTGGGTAGGGATGGTGGTGGGAGGATGGTTGGACTAGATGATCTTGTAGGTCCTTTCCAACCTAATGAATCTATGAATCTATGACATCCAGAACTTCTTTGGACAACCTGTTCCAGTGACTCACCACCCTCTGAATAAAGAATTTTCGCCTAATGTCATAGAATCGTAGAATAGTTTGAGTTGGAAGGGACCCTTAAAGGTCTTCTAGTCCAACTCCTTTTTTATTTTCTTCATTTTTTTTCATTTGTTTTTGTTTTTATTTTTTATGCAGTTCCAGATTAAAAAAAAAAAAAGTCAGATGTATAATATTACAAAACAAGCTGGCTTGGAGAGGGAAAAGTCATTTTCTTCTGTCCTTCTCCAAGAAGCAGATGGATGTGCCTCCCAGCTCTCTCATTGCCAATGCATCTTCCCCATCTCAAGGTTCTGAACAAATCCACAGTGAAGCACTACCCTGAAATACATTGCTTTCAAGTCAGTGTGTGGCCTGTGCTGCCCTCAGAAGTTCCCTCTATGAAGTACACCCACAGTTTGCAGGGCAGAGGGATCTGCCCATGTCATCATTAGCCAGCAGCTGGGTGCTGGCAAGCCACCATCTATATCTGCACACATCTCTGGCAGCATTCTCTGAGCCAAGGGGAGAGGTGAAGCTCTGCGAAGAGAGAGCGAGAGCTTCACATAGCTCCTATGCAGGAAATGTCCCATGCCAGCTCTGCAGTGATTCCTGTTCTGCTCACGCTCCAGTCTGCATGTGAGCAGCAGGGTAAGTCCTGTCTGCCTGCAGCTGATGCCAAGGATGGGCTACATGCAACTGATGGCTTACAAGGTTCATGGGGTTTTGAGAGATGTGCACGGGAAGATGGAAACTGGCCAGGTGGATGTACATGGTTGGAGGGCTGGCATGGATGGAGGAGCTCAGAAATCCTGGAACTTGGCATTCCTGTCAGACTGGAGGTTAGTCCAGAGTTTGTACATGTGATCTAAAGCTTGAGTAAGGAAAGTCCCAATGGTGCTGATCTCCATCAACATTAGGTTATTCAGCATGGCATGGGTCTCCTGATGCCAGATGAAGCTGTCTGCAGGCAACTGCAGCTTGGCCATCCATGTGTCCCATGTATCCTTCACCAGTGTTTGAATCCCTTCAGCTTTGGGGATGTTGTTTGAGACATAGTTTAAAAGCAGCTTTGTGAAATCCCCATAATTGGGACTGGGCATGAGAGTGAAGGTGTCCTGGTGCATTCTTGGTCCCAAATTTCCTCCAGTTTTTCTATGTCCATCCACTCCAGGGGAATCAGCTAGCATTTCTACCTCTGCTTCAGACTGATGGCCAACCAGACAGGCACTTACACCAGCAAACCAGGGTTGAAAAGACCCAGATTCCCCCAGTTCCTTCTTGGCTGGGAACTCTGCTTAACTGACTCCATCATCTAGTTACAACTCCCCTGACACGGGCAGGGTTGCCACCCACTAGATCAGGCTGCCCAGGGTCTCATCCAACCTGACCTTGAATGCCTTCAGGGATGGGACATCCACAACTTCTCTGGGCAACCTGTTCCAGTGCCTCACCACCCTCTGAGTAAAGAAGTTCTACCTAATATCTAATGTAAATCTACTCTCTTAGTTTAAAGCCATTGCCCCTTGTCCTATCAATATCTGTCCATGTAAAAAAGTCAATCTCCCTCCTGTTTATAAGCTCCTTTTGAGTACTGGAAGGAATTCAGGAAGGGATCTTTAAGGTCATCTAGTTCCAACACCTCTGTCATGGACACTAGATCAGGTTGCCCAAAGTCCCATCCAGCCTGGCCTTGAACATTTCCAGGGAAGGGGCAACCACAACCACTCTGGGCAACCTGTTCCAGTGATTCAGCACCATTATAGTAAATAATTTCTTATATCTGTCGTTTAATCCAGCTGGTGGCTAAACACCACAAAGTCGTTCACTCACTAACCCCCTTCCCAGTGGGAGAATTGAAAAAAAAAAAAGTAGAACTCATGAGTTGAGATAAAACTATTTACTAAGACAGAGAAAAGGAAAAGGATAATAATTTTGACAAATATATATATAAATGTATATAGCAAGTGATGCACAAACAATTGGTCACTACCCACCAATTAATGTCCATCTATCCTCCCAAGCAGTGGAAGACAATGAGATGAAATCCTACCTCCCTTCAAAACTCCTTCCACTTGATGTCATATGGTATGGAGTATCCCTTTGGCCAGTTTATGTCAGTTGTCCTAATTCTGTTCCCTCCCAGCTCCTTGGGCCCTTCACTGAGAGTGGCCTTGGCTCTGTACAACACCACTTAGCAGCAACTTTAAACATTGGCGTGTTATCAACATTATTTTTCTTCTATAACCAAAACATCATAGCAGACACTCTGAAGAAAACAGTTACATCCCATCTGAAATTAAGACACATCCCTTCCCCCTTGAGTATCAACTGTACCTCTTATCTTGGTTTCATCTGTAAATTTGCTTAGTCCCAGTATCCATGTCATTGACAAAGATGCTAAATAATACCAGTCCCAATAAAGACTCCTGAGGGACACCACTCAGCAATGGCTTCTACTTGTGTCACACTCCAATATAAAGGAGGGAGACGAGGTTCTTTGATTATATGTATACCCAGCATGAGATTAAGAAGCAACGGTTCAAATGTTGGTCCGACCAGTTTATTACCAATATTGACCAGGGAAATGGGGAAGGGGAAGGCGGACAATGTTACCAATAAGGGTGATGGGGAAGGGAAGGCGAGCGATAGGAAAGATAGGAAAGAAGCAAGGATTTGTACAACTCAGTGAAAGTCACCAGCCAGGATCCTAGAAGCGGTCCAGTTGCAAGCGGCTCTGATGGTCTGAGGCAGAAGAGCAGGGGTGGCATAAGCGGGGAGAACAGCAGCAGCTATGGGCAGCCAGGAAGAAGCAGCAGGGTCCAGGAGAAAGCAGCAGGTCTCAGGTAGCAGGCCCAAGAGGGAGTCAGTTAGCATGCAGGGATCAGCTCATGAGGTTTCTGATGGAAGAACACCTCTCCTCATGGTGGTCGATCCCTCTTTTATCCTCCATTTTTCCTGCCTACATGACCAATCCCCCATGCTAGGGTGCCAGGCAAGCATCTCCTGAGATGGTTATCTCCCCCCCCCCCCCCCCCCGGAGACAAGTACCACACATAAGAGTGTTCAGCAGCCATTGAGCTGCAGCTTATCTCTCTTTCGTTTCCCCAGGACATGCCCATCTGCTTGTCCCTTAGACAATGGATTTCGCAACCCTTGCCCAGGACTTGCTTGGACATGTTCAGACATGTTCATCAGCAAACTTTGAGGCAATGGTATAAAAAATAATAATCTCTTACAACTTGGACATCAAGCTATTGACTACAACTCTTCCTTATCTCATAAGTGGTCCATCTGTGAAATCCATGTCTCTCCATGTTTAGAGACAAGGATGTTGTGTGGGACTGTATCAAATACTTTGCATACGTCTGGGTAGATGACATCAGTTGCTCTTCTATTGAACACCAGTGCTTTCACTCCTTCACAGAATGTCGCTAGATTGGTCAGGCATGATTTACCCTTCCTGTGTTGACCACTTCAAATCATCTCGTAGTCTTCCATATACCTTAACAAAGCTTCCAGGAGGGAAGATCTGTTCCTTAATCCTCTCAGACATGGAGATGCGGTTGAGTGGTTGATAGTTCCCCAGATTCTCTTATGTACCATTTATGTACCTCTTATGTATCATTTTTAAAAATGAGTATGATGTTTCCCAGTTACAGGTGACTTTGCTGCACTGCCATGACTCTTAAAATATGATAAAATGTGGTCTGTTAACTACATCAACCAGTTCCCTCAGAACCCTGAAATGCATCTCATCAGGCCCTGTAGACTTATTTATGTTGTTGAGGATCTTCAGGTAGTCTCAGACCCAATCTTTACTCACAGTGGGGGAGATTTCGCTCCCCAGTCTGTCTCGTCGTTCAGGGACTTCAGGGATGTGGGAAGAGTGACTGGCCAGTGAAGACTAAAGCAAAAAAATTATTGAGTACCTCAGCCTTCTCCATGTCTGTAGTCACCAATTCTGTCATCTAATTTATCAGAGGAGTACATTCTCTTTAGTCTTCCCTTTCTGACTAATGTACCTGTACAATCCCTTCTTTTTATTTGCATCCCTTTCCAAGTTCAGCTCCAACTGTTCCTTAGCTTTCCTGATCCCATCCCTACGCATCTGGGCAGCATCCTTATACTCTTCCCAGGCCACATGTTCCTGCTTCCATTACCTGCGCTTTTCCTTCTTACATCTCTGTTAGACCTTACTCAATCATGCTGGTTTCCTTCCTTCCCTGCTTTATTTCTTTCATGTAAGAATTGAGAGCTCTTGTACTCTCAGCAAGGTCTCCTTAAAGAGTTGCCAGTTCTGGTCAATTATACACATTGATAAGATGTCCCACTTGAGCCTTCTATTTTCCGTGCTGAAAAGTCCCAGGTCTCTTTACCTCTCTTCACATATACATATATCACTCCAAAAGTAAAGCTTCCTATTTATTTCCATGGAAACTACAACAGATACAAAGAGCACAATAACACTATTTGATAGACCAAATTCTTGGCTACAAACCACTATTTTTCAACATAGTCACCACCATGCTATGCATTTTTTCCAAAAATGAACAAGAGCCTGCATGTTGCGCTCATAAAAGTCTGCATGGCCATGCGGAACCATGGCTTGTCTTTCATGTCACTGAGACCACCATCTCACTGTGCTAACATCCATCAACATTCAGCAAATGTCAATGAATGGCGACGAGTGCAATTTTTTTCTGCATGTAGGAATTCAGTTCCACATTTTTCCTTCATACGCACTTCCATGTCAGGCATCATTTTGTCAGATTGTCCCTCTGCTGCCATCTGTTGCACAGCAATGAAATGTAATGGAATACTGTTGGGAAGGTTCAATCTCTACTGCACCAACATCTACCTTTGACATTGTAGACCAACATAATAAAATAGGAGGCATTACTTTTGGAACAGCTGTCATATATGTATGTAGATATTTTTAAATGTAATTGTTTATAACCATCATTACCTACTTTAATGCCATTACTTACTTTACTGTATCTAACTTTAATTTTCAGTATGCATAGAGGTATTTATGGAAGAAATGAAAATGTTACCTTTTTTAGTATAAAGTGCTATACTTGAGTTCAGCAAGATGAAATTAGATCAACTGGAATTATTATTGATATACATTTAAAAATATTAATTGAGCAGATCAGATTGTTGTACAGACTTGGTGATTTTTAGGATGTCTTTTAAGTCTTTAAATTCTTATGTAATTCTATTTTGTAAGCATTTTGTTTCATATTTTGACATAGGAGGTCTGTGGTGGGCAAGATATCTCATTTTTAACTATCAAGGTGTTTTTAGTATTTACGGATATAATCTGCTTTATGATTTTCACAAATAATTTGTCTATTAAGAAATTGAAATAAAAAAGGAGAAAGAAGCTGTTTTTAGTAACTTAATGTGGTCACAAATCTGAAAAGCACTAGAGTTGGTGTATGAAGGGAGGATGTTTGTGTGTCCCAGCGTGCAAGACTCAGTTAAATGTGAAGCGACTGCCTTAATTTGTTTCAGTCTCACAAGGCCTTCCCATTTAGGTGTGGCAGGGTAACCACACCTGTGCCAGGGTTCAGTCAAGGAGTCAGAGAGATAGAAGTTTGGTTTTCTTTATGAACAGGATCCCTTCTTATACCCTTGTGCTCACAGACAGTACTTAACAACTCAGTAGTTAATTATAACAAAACAGTGTGCGACTGCAAGGCACCTGATGCCGAGAAATTCGACAAAGTAACTTGACACACCAATGAAATATGTCAAGTAGGTATTCCCTTTATTACAGCGCTGGGTGCATGGGGGATCTCTCCACCAAACATGCACACTGAAGAGAGAAACGACTACACATTTAAAGGCATAACACATTAATATTCATTACATTCCAAAGATGGACAGAAATTCCAAAGTGAGTGACATCTCCGGTGGTAAATTTCCAGATGTTAAAGGGATTACATTATGTCGCCAACAAATCTGCCTCCTTATCTTCACAGACTTCCCCCCTGAGTTGCAAACAGCATTTCCACTTATCTTCTCTGGACCATCCATTGTGTTGTAAACAACCACCCTACACACCACTGTGTTGTCCTTATCTTCATGGGACCACCCTTGTATTGAGTTGCATATAGCAACTCTACCTGTTTACACAAGCTATGTGACCACTTGTGTTATGCAATGAGTTATCTTTTCTATAGATAAGCTATTCTCATGATTCACATCCAAGGATCTTTTCACCATATTACTTGTTTTCACTTCTCCCAGGGCTTTATGATGTTTTTACCAGCTATGGAAGTGCTGAGTCACAAGGCAATATTCCCACATTTAGGAACATAAAATGTGTAATAAAATGGCTTTCCTTTGAGTCTTCCTGTTTGATTGTTTGTTTGAACTCATGTTTTCTTTTTTTTGCATTCAGCAAATGTAGTGTAGTCTGGCTGGGTGCCTATCTCATACCAAGACTGTGTCTTAAGCTCACATCTGCTAACAGTATACTGTTTGGCTATATGCAAAGTAATTTTACAAAGTGAAGATAAGTACACCTGCCTTGCCTGGCAGTTATGTCTTTCTTTTTTATTGGGGTCATAATTACTACATACTACCAGAAGTAGTGACTTGAGCATTTACTGTTTACATATCAAAAGTTCCTGATACTAAGAGCTACTGCATTGGGCTTCATTTCCCTAAGAAATGTCTAGTTTCAAAGGATTTTATCTTGAAAGTAAGATGGAAATTTTTTATGTCTTATAATATCTTGCAGCTTTAATGATTGATGGGGAACAAAATAATCTTCTGTCTTTCTTGCACTAAACACAGTAAAGTGGTACTCAACTTTGTGTGGAATATAATCTGTAGTAAATCACTTACTGTTAACATTTATTTTGGGAAATGCTTATCATGGACAGAATTTGTTGGTCTTGAACTTTGGAAGAAAGGAATTCATGCCAGACTTTATTTATTTATAGTTGTTAACATTTCTCTATTTCAAGTATTTCAAGCAGAGGTCAAAAGGTACAAAAATGCCTGCTCTGGTAAAATATTTTTTATGTCATATAGCATTTGAAAAAGCTTTCTGAACTAAATATTTTCTAGAAATGTCTGAAACAAGGCAGCAATATTTCTGTCTTTCTGCAACACAACTATCCTCTGGAATATGCATTGAAGGTGCATATTTGGTGGAGAATAAAACCACCAACTGAAGTGAGAACTGAAGTGTTTTCTTAGTAACTATTTTGACTTTAAGATAACATTTTAGAGAATTATTGCACAGGATATCGCTTATAGGACATTCCCTATAGGTTGACTCTTATTGGTTTAAAAAGCTCTGAATCTTATGTACAGTTACTCTAGATGACTTAATCTTTCTTACCATATGGGCTTTGAGACATGGGATGCTTATAATGGATAGCCCATGAAGCTTTTCAAATCATTATGATATGTTCATTAATTTAATGGAAGGGTTTTGAAAGCAAGGGAATTAATACACTAGTATTCAGGACATATTTATGTTGTTGAATTATATGTATATGTATTTAATCAGATTTCACTGTATAAACTTCTCTCTCTTCTGGCAGAACTTTTATCTCAGTTATCAGGCGTGAGACGTTCTGCAGGGCAGCTCAACTCTTCTGGCCCTTCCGCGTCTCAGTTACAGCAGTTGCAGATGCAACTGCAGTTGGAGAGACAGCATGCACAAGCAGCAAGACAACAACTGGAGACTGCACGCAATGCAACTAGACGCACTAACACAAGCAGCATCCCCACCACTCTTACACAATCTATAGTAGCAACCAATTCATCTAACATAGAAAGCAATCAGCAGACTACTCAGAATTCCCAGTTTCTTCTTACAAGGTAACTTGTTCTGTGGGTTTAACTTAGGGTTTAACTTTTCTGCCATTTCTGTTTTCCTTGGCCCTGTTAAAGACAGAACTCAGTGAAACTACTATGTTTAGTTAGGCATGTGCTTTAGTGTAGCAAAATACGGTCCTTAACTGCAGATAAATATATCACAGGATTAATGGACTAATCGTTGAATTGTATAGAATACGCTTGTGTTAGAGGTCAATAGCTGTTGCAGAATATCTGTAATTCATAACTCTATGTAAAAGAAAAATATTTCACACTTCAGTGCAGCACCATTAAAAGCACTAAATTTCATCCACTGAATTATTCTTAAACCTGATTACTCTGTACTTAAAGATGTAGTAGTAGTTTGTACTTTGTTGTAATTTTCAAAATATTAGACTAATGTTAAATAGCACATCTTGTTGTGTACTGTAATCATAAGAATGTGATTGGCATTTTTTTCAGTTTATGTATCAGTTAGGTGTTTATGTACAGACTTATAATATAGTCACAAAAATTAGATAGATCAACACCATAAGGAGTAAAGCAAAACCAAGGAAATATTATCTGAGTAGTAGTTTGTAGCTGGCCTGAAGGGAATTCTTCTGTTTTCAGAAAACCAACTCCCAAGAGTTGGCTGCAGAAATAGCCCATGGAGTCTCAGTGTTCGTGAAAGTGAGAGGCAGTCTCACAGGCATGCTGCATTTCTTCTACGTGTCTAGGAATGTATTTAAAGATTTAGATTGGAAAATGGATTAGTTGTTTTCTGCAGACCTTGGAAATGAGGTTAGTCTTATAACTTGAGCTATAGCTTTATCAGCTGCTTATAGTTCCAACCATGGATCTACTTCTGACAGATACCTAATGAAGTTTATAGTTGAGATAGTATGCTTTTTTTGCATTTGTAACATCTCCTTTTCAAACCTGCTGTATGTCTTCTCCCTGGCAATGAATAAATATTACTTGCTGTTTCTCAATTTCAAGAGAAACATAAGGAATATTACTTTTTCAATTGGATGTGGGGAAAGCACAGATATTTCAACAGTTGCTGTGTCTATATACATGGTTTGGTGCAAATTATTGCTATCATGCTGATTATAAACTCATAATAATGTCTCAATCGAAAACTTTTTGAAAATAATATTTTTAATGCAAGTATGTTTAAATTTCAGTACTGATCTTGTCAGCTAGGATAGAACTGAAGCAAGTAATTTCCTTCCTTCTATTAGGTGATGGTGCATGCATGTATTGTGCTTTGGTAATCTCTGGGCATTGTGTGAAATAATGCATTTTATGCCAGGTTTGAATTTAGAAGTTGTACTGGAGATAAAATGGGCACTTCAAGGATGACTAGAGAATTTTAACACCCTTTAAAAATAAAATATCTCTGAAGGGTAAGAAACATTGGAAATAGCTACTTTTTCATTCAGCCTTAGAATCCACTTCTGTGACATTTTTTTGTAGTAACTAGGAGTAAATTTTTTAAATGTCTGTATTCTTGTATCAGGAGTTTCAGGCATTGTCAGATATGTACATGTCAAAAGAAGCACAGCAGTACTCTTGGTTGATTACAAAAAGAATGGTTTTCAGATGTTATTCAACATTCATCAGTCCAGATGCTAGACAATAATAACAAAATGGGCTTTCACTAACTGCAGGTGTTCTTTCTTTCTATGCCACTATGCAGGTTGAATGATCCTAAGATGTCAGAAGCAGAGCGTCAGTCAAAGGAAAATGAACAGGCAGACCGTAGCTTATTTGTTCAAGAGCTTCTACTGTCCACTTTGATGCAGGAAGAAAGTTCCTCCTCAGATGAGGATGAGCGGAAAGAGTTTGCTGATTTTGGTGCTATGGGATGTGTAGATATTATGCCACTAGATGTTGCTTTAGAAAATCTAAATTTAAAAGAGAATAATAAAGGAAATGAGCCTCTTCCGCCTCCTCTTTGATGGCATCTCACTTTGCAGACAATGTCCTCTGTGCTGTATTTGCCAATGAAAGTGGACAACAACTATCTTGGGTTTGTTTTGGTGATTGTTATTTCAAGTCTGTCACTCTTGTTACATTGTGTACATTCAAAAGAAGAGCGAAAAGATATATATGCTAATCATTTCCACTTAACCAATTTTTACTATTAGCAGGTAAATATAGGTTGCAGTGCAGAGAGAAAAGCTCTGTGTCCTGTAGCTTGACATGCAAAAAGCTCTCCTAATATTCTGCATTCAAATGGAAGGGGGGGAAAATGAAAAATCTCTAATGAAGCTGCTGTGTGTATTTATGAATATTAATGAATAAAAATTGCTTGAATGGTTTAACTATTGCATGATGTCTTTTGCAACGTGCATGAGTTTTAGTGACTTTATCATTTAAAACAATTAAAAAGTACAAGGAGTAAAACTATAAAATCCCAACGCTTTCTCATTATTCAAAAATAACTTGACAAATAAGATTAATGCGCACTAGCAGTTTGTGGCCATTCAGTAAAATATGACCAATGACTTTTCTATATTCTCTCCCAGTGTATTAATGCAAACTCAGCAGTGGGCTGTGTTGTTATTTCCAGGGTGTGATGTTTTGCTATAATGTAACAAATATGTTGCCCTGTTAGACATCATAACCATGTAGAATTCAATTTTATATACATCTGTAGGAAACAAAAAACCAAGAGCCACTACTTAGAATCTACCACAATAGGCTTCTGTGCACCCCAAAACTAAATTTTGTTCACCATTATTTAAAGCTTTCTTTTTTTTGTGGTTAATTTCTTTTAACTGTTACACATACTTTATTCAAGTATAGATTATGCATATATTCACTGTTGTGAAGGAGAAGTTAATGCGGATTATGCTGTCTTAGTTGTAAGTTTTCACAGTCCTTATCATTTTGAGTTATGTATTTGTTTCATAGTTTGCAGATAATTCTCAGTATCAGGAGAGCTTGAGGATTTGACTTCCCAGATACTTCTATGTGTTATAATTGAATTCTTAATGCTAACTTCCTATCAGCCTTTATTTATTGGGGTTTTGGATTATATTTCTGATATAAAAAAATAAAGCCTTTTTAATTGAGTCATGTCACCTACTTGACTATACTGTTATAATCCCATGTTTTAAAATAAGGTTTTTGGTTTTGGATGGATTATTATAATATCCCCCCAAAAAGAGATAACAAAGTTTTGGTTATTTGGAATAAAAAGTCAGATTATGAAGGCAAAAATGCACACAACTTCTGATTAAAATTAGACTTGAAAATTATGTTGTTACTAATGATGTTTCAAAGAGAACTGATACGTTAATCTAAGATAACAGCAAAAAAAAAACCACTCCCCATAGGTTGAAATTTTAGTTTCATTCTTCAATTCCGATTATCTTCATTTAGTCTCTGCAATAAACAATATTTTAAGGTAACTTTTTACGCTAATCTTCTGATTATTTCAGGAGTTACAGACAGTAGGAATTTATGAGCTTGATGAAGTTCAAAAAGCATCTGGACAATTCTCTCAGACATATGATCTGATTTTTGGGTGGTCCTGCCTAGAGTCAAGAGTTGGACTTGATCCTTATATGTCCCTTCCAACTTGTGATATGTCATGCTCCAATATAAAGGAGGGAGACGAGTCATGGCGATTATCCTGCCGACCGCCAATAAAAATGCATGCTCCAATATAAAGGAGAGAGACAAGGTTCTCTGATTATACGTATACCCAGCATGAGATTAAAAAGCAACGGTTCATATGTTGGTCCGACCAGTTTATTACCAATATTGACCAGGGAAATGGGGAAGGGGAGGGCGGACAATGTTACCAGTAAGGGTGATGGGGAAGGGAAGGAGGGCGATAGGAAAGATAGGAAAGAAGCAAGGATTTGTACAACTCAGTGAAAGTCACCAGCCAGGATCCTAGGGGCGGTCCAGTTGCAAGTGGCTCTGATGGTCCGAGGCATAAGAGCAGGGGTGGCAGGGTTGGGGTGAACAGCAGCAGTTATGGGCAGCCAGGAAGAAGCAGCAGGGTCCAGAAGAAAGCAGCAGGTCTCAGGTAGCAGGCCCAAGAGGGAGTCAGTCAGCATGCAGGGATCAGCTCGTGAGGGTTCTGATGGCAGAACATCTATCCTCATGGTTATTGATCCCTCTTTTATCCTCCATTTTTCCTGCCTACGTGACAAATCCCCCGTGCTAGGGTGCCAGGCAAGTATCTCCTGAGATGGCTATCTCCCCCCCAGAGATGAGTACCACACAAAAGAGTGTTCTCCAGCCACTAAGCTGCAACTTATCTCTCTTTCCTTGCCCCAGAACATGCTCGTCTGTGTTCCTTAGAAAAAGGATTTCGCAACCCTTGCCCAGGACTTGCTTGGAGTTGTTCATCAGCAAGCTTTGAGTCAATGGCATAAAAAAGAATAATCTCATACAGGATATTCTATGATTCTATGATTGTTGAGGATTTAAATAAAAATCAAAACACAGATGTTTCAGGCTCATATTCTGCACATTAAAATAATTTGAAAAAAAAACAACACAACAAAACAAACAGTTCAATAAAGTATGTTAAAGACTGTTGTTCTGTTGATGTTTTGATTATGATGTACTATCCAGATAGCTACAGAAGAAATTCTGGAATGAAACTCCTTCCCAATTGTCATAAACACCCAGAGCCCAATTGGAGGTTTTGCAATATTTTATTATAATCAAAAGACAAAAAGCAATAAGCAAACAGCGCTGGGTGTGCCGAGGAGTCTCCACTCCTCCAACAGGGTGGTTCCCTTTTCTTTTATACAGTGTCTTATTTAAAATTCCCTGAAGTCCCTTCCTCCTTTCAGTTAATCATTTTATTCTACGCTTCTGTGGCTAGTTGCTAGGGGGTCGCACATTCCTTCAGGTGGTCTTTGGGATGAAGTCTGTTTGTCTTGCTCAATGCCCTCTGATTCATCCCTTGGTTCACTCCGGGCTCGGTCTTGCAATGTTTGTGTTTGAAATGCTTCTCTCTGCCACCCCTAGGTTCGAGGAATGCGCACTCCAGGCTACATCTTGCAAGGTTTGTGTTTGAAATGCAGATAGAGTTCTGTTCTCAGTTTATCCTTCCATGCCTTATAAGGAAAATAATGCCCCTCACTACAAGAAAGACATCGAGGCACTGGAGCGTGTTCAGAGAAGGGCAACAAAACTGGTGAGGGGTCTGGAGCACAAGTCTTATGAGGAGCGGCTGAGGGAGCTGGGATTGTTTAGTGTGGAGAAAAGGAGGCTCAGGGGAGACCTCATTGCACTCTACCACTTACTGAAGGGAGGCTGTGGTGAGGAGGGGGTCGGCCTCTTCTCCCAGATAACTAATGACAGGACAAGAGGGAATGGCCACAAGTTGCACCGGGGAAGATTTAGATTAGATTTGAGGAAAAATTTTTTCTCTGAGAGAGTGGTCAGGCACTGGAATGGCCTGCCTAGGGAGGTGGTTGAGGCACCGTCCCTAGCGCTGTTCAAGAAGCGTTTAGATGAGGTGCTAAGGGATTTGATTTAGTAGCTTGGTGGGTAGGGATGGTGGTGGGAGGATGGTTGGACTAGATGATCTTGTAGGTCCTTTCCAACCTTATGAATCTATGAATCTATGAAATTTTACTCCTTTAAGCAATTTTCTCTGCCACTTGTGGTTAAGGCTAGTTTGCAGTTATTGTACCAGCATCCTTGACACTGTCTTTTGACATGAATCACATTCATATGTTTTACAATCCCCCATTTCCTTTTTGATCCCATCAGCGATTTGTGTCTTATATTCTAAAGTCAATACCGCTTTCCTAGCAGCTCGTAAAAATTGAGCTGCTTCGGTTTTCACAATCATTAATTTGTGGGTCTTTCCAGCCATGGCTTTTTCTGGATCAATTGACATTGCAGAAATCTGCATTCCTTGTATCACCGAATGTATTAACTGAATAAGGCATGGAATCATGCAGGGTAAGAATATTAGTCCAATCATTCCACACAATATCATGAAACCCAGTCGTTTTCACCGTGCACCCCCAAATAATTGATTCCAACAATCACCTTTTAGAATTGAGTTCCACCTCTGAACCAGAACATGGGCAATTCTTATCTCTTCTGCAATATGTGTTATGGCTTGTCCATTGTCATCTATTTCGAGGGAGCATTTGGAGGTGTTAAACTTCCCACAGATCCCTCCTTCCTCAGCTAATAAGTAATCTAGAGCTAACTGATTTTTATATACTGTGGCCCTGGTTTGTGAGAGTTGTAGAGCTACTAATTTCAAGGCCTCTGCAGTTTGATTTGTTATCACTTCTACCACAACTTGTAACTTAATAATTCGATTCATCATATTGATGGGAGTTCTATATACCCAACTACCATCTTGTGCCCAGGTGGCTGGGTTGTAGTATTCTATTATCATTTGTGGAGGCCATTCATCATCTTCCCAGGTTTGAGTCCACCCTATTGTTAATTCTCATATCTGCCTAGCCAGAGTATCATACAGAGGCACTCCCAAAACTTCCCCCCGTTGTTTGGTTAATAGGTGTCATGGTTTTATGATTTTTGGTATTGGTATTCCACATCATAAAATCATGTAGTGCATTAAGAGTTAGAGTTGACACTCCAGCTCCATGGATCATTGATAATTCCGGGTATACCTGTCTCAGAAGAGAAGAAGAACTACATTCCCCAGAGGACTGTGTGATGCTTTGCATTTTTACGTGCTTCCACTCAGAGGGAAAGATAAAAACTGTCTACAGTTACGGGACTCTCTCATTCTGCAGTATCTCGGGCACAGACTCAGATGTGAACGACCCAAATCGCTTATTACAGGTTTTAACATTCCTTATATACTTTCACAAGTTCTCTCTTGTAACTTTCCCACCTGCCTTTACGTATCAACAGTATAGCTTCCCAAAACAGTCCTTAACCATGTATACAGACAATTATACAACCAGGGCTGTGAATCTTCCCAAACCACGCACTCTTCCTCCAATTGGGGTCTCCTATCGTGCAACTTACTTGCACTTGTTTTCTTCTTCTGGAAGTGTCCTTGGTTCTCAGCCTTCCATTCTCATGCTGTTAATCCTGTTCCACAGTTGCAGCTCTAAATATACTTTTTGTATTCCCACAATTCCCCCTTTTTTATTTATTAGCAAACTATTAACATACTCCAAATTAATAACACTCTTTAACAGTATTGCTGAATGTAAGAAAAGAGACAAGGTAATCCTATTGTAAGGACAAGAAATATTCTTAAACTTAATAAGAAGTAAACAAAGACACATTTCACTCATGGCTTTAGGTTCCTGCAACCTGGAAAAGAATCCCTGAGGTTCCCATTCTTTGTGTACCAGTGTCAATGTTTTAACCGGGCTGGTTCGGCCCGGTTCCATGACAATTGGAGTGGGGGACCCACAGACCCACGCCCCAGGAAAGGGGAAGGAGGAAAGGGAAAAGGGAGATGGGCCTATAAACAAAAAAGCGGCAACGATCTGAGGAGGAAAGCTAATTTACTAAATAAGATATCAGAAAGCAAAATAACACAATATAATACAATATAATTGGAATTGAAGCTAATAAATCAAATAAAATGAGCGAGAGAGTGTCCGATAAACCAAAGGCCCTTACGCTAACTCTGAAGGCGAGACGGCAGCGAGCACCCACTGCTGAGTCGATCCAAAGGAAAGAGAGATGTCCTGTGACCAAAGACAGTTTTTATCTTTTCCCTCTGAGTGGAAATACATATAAATGCAAAGCATCACAAAGTCCTCTGGGGAATGTAGTTCTCTTCTGAGATAGGTATACCCAGAATTATCAATGATCCATGGAGCTGGAGTATTAACTCTTTAACTCTTAATGCACTACATGATGTTATGATGTGGAATATCAATGCCAAAAATCATAAAACCATGACAACCAGTAAATGATTAGAAGGAATAATGTTGCATGTCAAATAGAAACAACATCAGTGGGTAAGCCTGCTAGAGCACCACTAGTGGTATTTCCTTTGCCAGCTAACATCCTGACTTGGTGGTTGTGGCTGAAGCTTGAGCGGTGCTGCTTCAGGGTATGCTGGATCTGAGAGACAAGACATCTCAAGAGCAGAAGCAAGCAAACTGCACATTCAGAGCAACATGAAGGGTTAGGGTTTTAGTCAACATACACGCACTCACACACACACAGACATCCATTTTAGATAAGTGTAAGCGAGAAGCAGAAACTCCCTAAGCAAGCGCATTGTTAGCTATTGACCCTTGAGAAATGGCAAACCACCAGAAAGAAGAGAGAAAAGGAACATGCTAGTGGAAGATGCGTTAGGCAGTGCCAGCAGGGCATCCCCTGCTTCAAGGTGCACTTTTCCTCTCTCACCCACCACAGATTCCCTCCTGCTATTACTCTTCTCAGGGTCTGCAGAATTTTTTCCATTTGTATACCGCATCCGCGTGGCCAGTGCATGATACGGAGACCAAGTGGAACACCTGCTTGCAAAACAGAATAAACTATCAAGGTTAGCTCTCTTAGCATACGCCTTTGTCTCAAATGATGCATGATTACAAAAAACTATTCTGATTAGTGGATTGAAAGAGAGTTGATCATTCTAAAACACAAAATCATCCCTTTGCCTAGGATTCTTCTCCAGGTTTTGTCTTTGCAAATTAGAAAAAAGGTTAATTGATAGGCTAATAACATCATAACCGTGCGTTCCTAATACATTAGAAGTGTTATTTCCATAGACTCCAACAGTGGTAACATCAAATCCTGTCTTAATTCACACTTGATCTACTATTGAAATAGAAGAAGCACACAACAACCTAGATAATGCTTAATAATTCTTCACATTTGATCTACTTCTACAATAAAAGAAGCACACAATCCAAGTAATCATAAAGGCTGGATACTATTTTCTGCCTTGAGATGAGGCCGAACGTATCGTGATGGAACCCACGTAGGATCAGTCCCTGTGGAAATACAAGCATATCCACGACCCCAAGTGGTGAGTATCAGTGGTAAGGGACCTTCCCAATGCCCTGTGGCCATATTCTGAATGTTAACCATTGGCCATTCTTTGACCATTGGGGAGGCCCCAAAATGACGGTCCACACAAGTTGTATCTGGATGATCACGATTCAAAAAATTCAGCACAAACAAAGCCTTACATAATCTTCCTGTGGTGTATCCCCCGTATTCCCCCTTTTTTGTTTATTAAGAATGGATTTCAATGATTGATGAGTACGCTCAATGATAGCTTGCCCGGTGGAAGAATGATGAATGCCTGTACTATGTCTAACGCCCCATTCTTGGAGGAAAGTTTGAGTGGCCTTAGAAGTGTACGCAGGTCCATTATCTGTTTTTATAGTATGTGGGATCCCCTTAGCAGCATAAGCAGATAACCAGTGTTTACAGGTGTTGTGACTGCGTTCGCCTGTATGTGCTGTGGCAAATATGTATGAAAAATGAGTATCTATTGTTACATGGACAAATTTGAGACGGACAAATTCGGGAACATGAGTGACATCTGTCTGCCACAGTTAAAGAGGCGCTGTGCCACGGGTATTTGTCCCCATTTGAGGCAAAGGGGCAATTGCCTGGCAGTCTGGGCATGTTAGAATAATGTTACAGGCGTGATGCACTGTCAGCTGGAATTGTTTTTGTAAAGCTCTCCTATTCTGATGAAAAAATTGATGGGAGAGTTGCACTTGATGGAACAATTGAGGTGTAGCAAAGGCGACTGTGGCTTGATCAGCCTTATGGTTGCCCTCAGCTAAAGGACCAGGCAACATAGTGTGTGATCGACTACGCATAATAAAATAAGGGAGAATACGGTGAGAGACATAATGTAAAACTTAATTGCGCTGCGCAAACAAGGCAGGGTTGTTAACTTCCTTAAGAAAAGATCCTTCAATCCGCTGAATGATACATGTAACATACAAAGAATCAGTTATTATATTATGCTTATGATTTGAAAAAATTTGAAAACCTCGAGCTACTGCAGCGAGTTGTCATGCTCCAATATAAAGGAGAGAGGAGAGTCCGGGCGATTATCCTGTCGACTACGCCAATAAAAATGTCACGCTCCAATATAAAGGAGGGTGTAAAGCAAGCAAAGGCGGTGACAGAGCTTTTATTTGAGATTGAGGCGCTACAGAAAGAGATGTTAGAGATAAGGGGGATGAACTCACCCCTTCCGGCGACCGTTTAGGCTAAGGAATGCAACCGCTTCTCGTTCGAACACTGCGCACCGGAAAGAAGAGAGCCAGGGAGAGGGGGGGGGGGGGTACCCGCGCAGGCTCTGAGCGTATCTGTGCTCCCAGAAGCACTGCCAGAAGCACCACCGAGAGGGAGAGAGCAAGAGGTCGGGTGGACCTGGACTCCTCCGCTCCAGTCACTCAGATGCTCATTCAATGGTTCAGGCAGTGACCAGGCAATCCCTCTACACTCCACCCTTTCACAACATGAACCAGCAACTGAGCAGGTTGGGCATAATCTCCTGCTGTTCCGATGGCTCAAAATACCAAGTACATCACAACGCATGTACAATACCCGCCGCACTGTAGAATGTTAAGGCACTGAAGGCCATTATTTGTAGTCCCTTCTTGTGGTTTTCTTGGGCCAGTACTTGATGTTCCTTCTGGAGGCGTATCTTCTTTAAGGACCAGTAGGTTCACACTCGCCAGTTGCCGAAAGTTCAGCAGTCCACCACCGGATGTCATGATGTTTCCTCATGGTCACTGGAGCGTGCTGGAGTGGTGTTGCTCCTGCCGGCTGTCCTGTGAACTTGATAACCTCAAGGGGAGTAATACAGATGTTTAACAGGTACAAGGAGGGGTAAGTCTGCCCTCCATGGTAAGATACAGGCCGTATTTCGGTCTTGAGTCAATACCTCTGCCTGTACTGGAGCATGGCCTGGCCTTCGATACCATACCCTTTGGCCTGATATCTGTGGTTGGATCGCTATATCAGGTACCAAGGGGGGAGTTCTAATTTGCCATAAGGACATGATTAATTTTCCCTTTGCAATGAAAATTGGAGGGTCAACTACAACCTCTGTTGGCCGTGCACCGACCACAGGAGGGTTTACTGATCCCCCAACCTCTAACAGTCTCCCCCAAAGTGCAAAGAGACCACACCATTTTGGTCCTACTTGTACCTTCCAAGGCCATTTTACCTTGTGTTTCCCAGGCTCTAGGTCATCAGGGGCAGGGAGCAGAAGATTATTCATGGTGCCAACTTGTGGCATAAGTGAGGTGTCTTTGCTTGTGATTTGTATCCTAAGTGGAGAGGCCCAAGTTGTCTGCAACATTCTTAAAGCGCTGGGTCTGCCATCCCTCGGTCTCTCATTCAAGTCCCGCAGGGTTGCATAAAGCCTTTTGGTCCACCCCTGCAAGGACTGTGAATCTGCCTTCAGAGCAGCCTTCAGGATTCCATTATACCTTTCTATTAGGCCTGCTCCCGTTGGATTATAGGGCAGGTGAAACCCCCATTCGATGTTGTTGTCTTCAGCCCACTTTTGCACAGTTGTACCTGTGAAATGTGTACCTTGGTCACTCTCGACGACCTCAGGAGTCCCATATGATGCCATCAACCTAGTTAGAGCTTTAATGGTATAGGCTTGGTTTGCCTTTGCTACAGGATAGGCTTGCATCAGTCCACTTGCTGTGTCAACACAGGTTAGGGTATATCTGGCCCCCTCAGATCGAGGAAGTGGACCTATGTAATCGATCTGCCATCGTTGTAAAGGGTTGTGTCCTCTAGCAAGATGGGCCATTGTTTCCGGCAGAGGTCTTGGTCTCATTCGTGAGCAAACGTCACAGTCCTGACATGCCTGGACAATATCCGTTAACTGTATGGGCAGACCCCATGCTTTAGCTGCTGCCCACATGGTTTTCTGTCCTGCATGCCGTAATTTCCGATGCAACCAATGGGCAATATCTTCGGCTGATGTATTTCCTAGCCATCGAACTCGAGCCAGAGTGTCAGCTTCATCATTACCTGGCGACTGCAAGGGTTGATGTCCAGAAACGTGGTATGCTCGTACAGTCCTGTGCCTAACCACGTTCCATATATCAACCCACATATCTTTGCCCCAGATAGGTCGAGCATGGATCGCCCAGTCCTGAGTGGCCCACTGTGCTATCCAGAGCGTGAGCCCTCGGTAGACTGCCCAGCTATCCGTGCAGATATTCAGTGCGCCATCGCCCGGCTCTTGAGTTATCACCATCCACACAGCTCGTAGCTCAGCCCACTGGCAACTTTGTCCATCCCCTTCTTCGAACCATATTGTTTCAGTTGAGGGATGGTATGCGACAGCTCGCCACCTACTTGGGTTCCCTCTGCTGGATCCATCTGTGTACCAGGCATCTTCTGGAATAGGGTATTTCCCCTCCTGTACAGGACTCTTCTCTGGACGAGTGACAATTATTTCCTCAGGTGCTTCACTGTGATATGTTACTGGGCCAAGGATCTTCTGCAGTTCTTCCTTCAGTGGAGATGATGACAGGCGGCTTCTCTGACTGAGGTAGGCAACCCAGCATGCCACTGTTTGTGATTGGGCCACCCCCGTCTTAGGAATGTGGGTTAGATCTTTTACCCACCCCTGAATTGGCAAAGTCGTTTTAACAATAACTTCTGCAGTTTGAGTTATCGGTTCTACCGCCTGCAGTGCAGAATAGGTAGCCAATAACTGCTTTTCAACCATGCTGTATCTTTCTTCTGCTCCGTGCCAAACCTGTGACCAGAACCCAATTGGGGTTTGAATGGAACTCTGGCGCTGCCACAGACCCCAGCCAAACCCTTCTTGAGTTATATGCACATCTAGTTTGGCTGGAAGGCTTGGATCGAATATACCCAGTGCCTGGGCCTGTTTAACAGCTATTTTTGCCTGCTGGAAGGCATCTTGCTCCATTTTACCCCAATCCCATACTTGGCCTTTTTTTGTTAATCGATATAGAGGTTTTAGGAGTTGTGCTAAGTGGGGTATAAAGGATCGCCAGTATCCTAATATACCCAAGAACTCCTGCAACTGTTTTGGTGTTGCGGGAACTGGGAACGCTTGAATCTTATCTATGATCGCGTTGGGTAAGACCTTAGTCTTACCTGACCAGATAACGCCCAGGAATTTAACTGATAACCCTGGTCCTTGTACTTTCTGTGGCTTTATAGCCCATCCTATTTCCTGTAAATAAGTAGTTAATGATGGTACTGCCTTCTCTAATGCCTCAATTGAGCTGGATGTCAGCATCAGATCATCAATGTAATGGTACATTTTGACGGTAGATGGTTTGTTCCAATTTGCCAAGTCACGTGCTATCAGGTTATGGCAGAACGTAGGTGAATGCACGTATCCCTGAGGTAGGACTTGGAAAGTCCACTGCCTGCCCTCCCATGTGAATGCAAACTGGTCTTGAGATTCCTTAGCAATTGGAATGCTAAAAAATGCATTTGCTAAATCCAAAACACAGTGATATGTTTCTATTTCTCTACTTAACGTATCCATGAGGGAGGCAATGTTGGGTACGGCTGCGTGTATCGGCGGAGTGACTTTATTTAGTTCTCTGTAGTCTACTGTCATTCGCCATGTACCATCTGACTTCCTGACTGGCCATATGGGGGAGTTGTATGGGCTGTGTGCAGGTCTAATAATCCCTACTCTCTCCAACTCCTTCACAGTCTTGGTAATTTCTTCTTGCCCACCAGGGAGTCTATATTGTTTCGTATTTGTTATCCGGCGGGGTTGTGGCAAACAAATAGGCTCAATTTTTGCAGGGCCCCTTAAAATTGCCTGCACCGCCCGGATACTAATACATCTTTCCCTTAATCTGAACTCTCCCACAGTGGTCTGGAGAGTCAGACCCCACAAGATGTCTATCCCCAGTATGTACTCTGGAACTGGGGCGATAGATACCTTGTACTCCTGGGGTGGAAGACGCCCAACCCCCAGTTTCAACCACGTTTGGGTTACGGGGATCATCTGCCCCCCGAACCCACCTATCATAGCCTTAGTGCCCAGGAATTTATTTGGGTCCCCATATATGATGGATGTTTCTGCCCCAGTATCTACCAGCGCCATCACTCGTCATACGTTCTTTCTTGACCAATGAATAGTTAATTCAACATAGGGTCTTGTCAACGGTTTACCGGGCTGGATCGGCCCGGTTCCGTGACGATTGGTGTGGGGGACCCACAGACCCACGCCCCAGGAAAGGGGAAGGGGGAAAGGGGAAAAGGAAAAAAGGGAGATGGGCCTAGAAACAAAACAGCGGCAACGATCTGAGGAGGAAAGCTAATTTACTAAATAAGATATCAGAAAGCAAAATAACACAATATAATACAATATAATTGGAATTGAAGCTAATAAATCAAAGAAAATGAGCAAGAGAGAGTGTCCGATAAACTGAAGGCCTTACGCTAACGCTGAAGGCGATACGGCAGCGAGCACCCACTGCTGAGTCGATCCCGAAGGAAAGAGAGTGTCCCGTGACTGCAGAGGGTTTTTATCTTTTCCCTCTGAGCGGAAAATACGTAAAAATGCAAAGCATCGCGAAGTCTTCTGGGGAATATAGTTCTTCTCTTCTGAGACAGGTATACCCAGAAAATATCAATGATCTATGGAGTTGGAGTATTAACTCTTTAACTCTTAATGCACTACATGTTGTTATGATGTGGAATACCAATACCAAAAATTATAAAACCATGACATTCCACCCCTTATTCCACATCATTACATCATGCTTGATACATATAGAAGAACAATGATTAACATGCATTATACACACACACACACAACATATATATAAATCTATATACATGGAATTACTGACTGCACTCCCCCAACATCAAATTCCCTTGTGGTACACACTGAACATCCCCATTCTTCTGCATCACCCACCAAGTGGACCCAGGGCCCTGAGCAAAGACAGTTCCACGGAGAGGTTTGCCCTTTCCAGAAGCTGGAAGGACCCAAACCGCTTTCCCCAACATGTTCTTTACATGCACTACAGGGACTTTATCTCCCTCTACAGTAGGTAGAGAGCTGGATTGGGCAGGACCATCGCGATTGATGGATCCTCGGGTGTTGACCAACCAGGTGGCTTCTGCCAAATGCTTCTCCCAGTGCTTAAATGTTCCGCCACCCATTGCTTTCAACATGGTTTTTAACAACCCATTGTATCTTTCAATCTTACCAGAAGCTGGTGCGTGATAGGGGATATGATAAATCCATTCAATACCATGATCTTTGGCCCAATTATTTACAAGAGAATTTTTGAAATGAGTCCCATTATCTGACTCAATTCTTTCTGGAGTGCCATGTCGCCATAGGACTTGTTTCTCGAGACCTAGAATGGTGTTTCGGGCGGTAGTATGGGGTACTGCATATGTTTCAAGCCACCCAGTGGTTGCTTCCACCATGGTAAGCACGTAACGCTTGCCATTGCGAGATCGTGGCAAGGTGATATAATCAACCTGCCACGCCTCCCCATATTTATATTTTTGCCATCGCCCTTCCCCCCAAAGAGGTTTCATCCTCTTGGCTTGTTTAATTGTGGCGCATGTATCACAGTCATGGATCACCTGTGCAATAGCGTCCATAGTTAAGTCCACCCCTCGGTCTCTAGCCCATTTATATGTTGCGTCTCTTCCCTGATGGCCCGAGGTCTCATGGGCCCATCGAGCTAAAAATAACTCACTCTTATGTTGCCAGTCCAAGTCTACTTGAGCCATCTTAACTTTGGCAGCTCGATCTACCTGATGGTTATTCTGTTGTTCTTCAGTTGCCCGGCTTTTAGGAACATGAGCATCTACATGGCGCACCTTCACAACTATATTCTTTACTCGGTCAGCAATATCTTTCCACAGTTCAGCAGCCCAAATAGGTTTACCCCTCCATTGCCAGCCATTTTGTTCCCATTGCTGTAACCACCCCCATAAAGCATTTGCCACCATCCATGAGTCAGTGTAAAGATAAAGCACTGGCCACCTCTCTCGTTCAGCGATTTCTAAGGCCAGTTGGACAGCCTTTACCTCTGCAAATTGGCTTGATTCTCCTTTTCCTTCAGTGGCCTCTGCAACTCGTCTTGTGGGGCTCCACACAGCAGATTTCCATCTGCGGTGCTTTCCCACAATGTGACACGATCCATCTGTGAACAGGGCATATCTCTTTTCATCTTCTGGTAGTTCATTATATGGTGGGGCTTCTTTAGCACGTGATACCTCCTCTGCTGGTGTTGTTCCAAACTTTTTACCTTCAGGCCAGTCCATGATCACCTCCAGGATTCCTGGATGACTGAGGTTCCCCATCCGAGCTCGCTGTGTAATCAGCGCAATCCACTTACTCCAAGTGGCATCAGTAGCATGATGGGTAGAGGGAACCTTTCCTTTGAACATCCAGTTCAGCACTGGCAGTCGAGGTGCCAGAAGGAGCTGCGCTTCAGTACCAATTACTTCGGAAGCAGCTCGAACCCCCTCGTACGCGGCTAAGATCTCCTTCTCAGTTGGAGTGTAGCGCTCCTCAGACCCCCTATATGCTCGACTCCAGAAACCAAGGGGTCGGCCTCGGGTCTCTCCAGAAGCTCTTTGCCACAAACTCCAAGTGGGACCTTCCTTTCCAGCAGCAGTGTAAAGGATGTTCTTTACATCCTGTCCCGTCCGCACTGGCCCCAGGGCCACGGCACGGGCTATCTCCTGCTTGATTTGCTCAAAAGCCTGCTGCTGCTCAGGGCCCCATACAAAATCATTCTTCTTCCGCGTCACCCGAAAGAGAGGGCTCACAATGAGACTATAGTTTGGAACATGCATTCTCGAAAAACCCACTACACCCAGAAAAGCTTGGGTCTCTGTCTTATTGGTGGGTGGAGACATGGCAGTGATTTTGTCAATCACATCTGTAGGGATGTGACGACGTCCATCTTGCCACTTTATACCTAGGAACTGGATTTCCTGTGCAGGCCCTTTCACTTTGCTTCGCTTAATAGCAAAGCCAGCTCGCAGGAGGATCTGGATTATTCTCTCTCCTTTCTCGAAAACTTCCCCTGCTGTATTGCCCCACACAATGATGTCATCAATGTATTGTAAGTGCTCAGGAGCACCACCCTGTTCCAATGCAGTTTGGATCAGCCCATGACAAATGGTTGGGCTGTGCTTCCACCCCTGGGGCAAACGGTTCCAGGTGTACTGAACGCCCCTCCAGGTGAAGGCAAACTGTGGCCTGCATTCTGTGGCCAGAGGAATTGAAAAGAAGGCATTAGCAATGTCAATAGTGGCATACCACTTGGCTGCTTTTGACTCCAGTTCGTACTGGAGTTGAAGCATGTCCGGCACAGCAGCACTCAGTGGGGGTGTGACTTCATTCAGGCCACGGTAATCTACCGTCAGCCTCCATTCTCCATTGGCTTTACGCACTGGCCATATGGGGCTGTTAAAAGGAGAGTGAGTTTTGCTGATCACTCCCTGGCTCTCTAGCTGACGAATTAGATTATGAATGGGGAGCAAGGAATCCCTGTTAGTGCGGTACTGTCGTCTGTGCACCGTTTTTGTAGCAATCGGTACCTGTTGCTCTTCCACTTGTAGCAACCCCACAACAGACGGATCTTCTGACAGGCCAGGCAAAGCAGACAACTGCTTAATGTCATCTGCATCCACAGCAGCTATTCCAAAAGCCCATCGATACCCTTTGGGATCCTTAAAATATCCCCTTTTTAGATAATCAATACCAAGTATACATGGAGCCCCTGGGCCAGTCACAATAGGATGTTTTTGCCAGTCTTTACCAGTGAGGCTTATTTCAGCTTCCAACTTGGTCAGCTCTTGGGAACCCCCAGTCACCCCAGAAATATAAATTAATTCTGTCCCTTGGTGACTCGAAGGCATTAGAGTGCATTGTGCACCAGTGTCCACCAATGCCTTATATTTTTGTGGTTCTGATGTGCCAGGCCATCGAATCCACACAGTCCAATACACTCTATTATCCCTTTCCCCCCCCTGGCTGGGGGCAGGGCCCCTCTATTTGTTACCTCTGTTGACTTTACGGCTACTACCGTGTCCAGCAGTCACTGGAGCAGTCACCTTCTTGGAGAAGTTCACCCTGGTGGTTGACCTATTTTGTAACTCTTTTACACGTGCCTGAAGTGCAGAAGTGGGTTTTTTATGCCACTTCTTCATATCTTCCCCCTGGTCACGAAGGTAACGCCACAAGGCAATACGTGACATAGTTTTACTGTTGTCACTTCCTCGAACAGGAGAACGTCTTCTTTTGATAGCTGAGACACTGCTGTTTTGGAAATCCTCATTCTCATCAGATCCATCAGTTTCATCAGAATTAAGCACAGTAGCCAGTTCGTCCATTATATCTTCTTGATTGCCCTCTATTCTGTCCAGTCTTTCGGTCACCTTTACGAAAGCTGAAACGTAAGCTCGTAGAGGGGTTAAATGTAACTCTATGTCTTGAAGTCTGTTAATCAGGTCATTTATAAGGGGTCTTCTTTGTTTTCTGCCATACATTGCTGCTAATGTACTGGCATACCTATCTGGTGCTGTCCTTGTGAATATACGCCACATAACTGGTGTACACCTGATCCTCTCAGGATCATGCTCTTGGTTCGGTTCATCATGAATGAATTCAGGGTCATGTAACATTTCCACTATGGCATATTCTCTCAAATAATTTATGCCTTTTTCCATATCAGACCATTTCTTTTTCTCAGGCAACAGATCATCTCTGAAGGGGTACTTTTCTTTTACAGCTATCAACATCCGCTTCCAGAGGGTGAAGGGTCTATTGTGGCATGTACTAATGCCTCTGTCAATGGCAGAGTCCCTGGCAATGCTACCCAATTGGCGAGCTTCGTTACCATCTAGCCACACACTGTTGGCCCCACTGTCCCAACAGCGTAGTAACCAGGTGACAATAGGTTCACTTGCGTGGCGTGTAAAATCTTTTCTCAAACTTCGAATTTCATTCATTTTCAGAGGTCGAGTAAAACTGGTAATAACCTCTCTTTCATCTCCTAAACTATCAGAACTCATTGCCCTCCTGGGCGTTGGTGACCGTGATCTTGTAGGGTGACTCAGCCCTCCTACTGGAAAGTCTGAAGTTCTGAACAACTCTGGACATACTTTCTCCTCTTCTCTTACAGTGTCTGATTCTTCTACTTTCTCCTCTTCTCTTTCGGAGTCTGCTTCTTCCACTCTCAGCTCCTCCTCTTTCTTCTCTTCTAAGGGAGTCGAGACTTTTTTCATTTTCCGCCCTCTTACAGGAGCGACTGACATCGATTCCGGTGTCACTTGTTGTTGATCACATTGGTTAGAATTAATGATCATTCTCTCTAGCTCGGCTCGAAGTCCATCTCGCTCAGCTGTGACAAAATTTAGTTCACCTTGGAGCCTGACTTGTTGAGCCCGAACATGGATTAGTTCATTTTGGAAACGGAGTAATGTAAATTGATAGGCATCTTGCTCAGTTTTGAGGGAGTCTCGCTCAGATTGGAGGGCATCTAATTCAGATTGGAGGGCATCTCGCTCAGATTGGAGGGCATCTTGTTGAGACTGAGGGCTATTGAGTTTGGATTGCAGGGCATCTCGCTCAATTTGGAGGGCATCTCGCTCAGTTTGGAGGGCATCAATGTTGGACTGGAGAGCATCATGTTGAGTCTGGAGGGCGTCCCTCTCAGTCTGGAGGGCGTCCATGTTGGACACGAGAGCTTCTTGTTGAGCCCGGAGGGTGTCTCTCTCGGTCTGGAGGGCATCTCTCTCCGTCTGGAGGGCGTCCCGCTCGGTCTGGAAATTGTCTCTCTCAGTCTGGAGGGCGTCCATGTTGGATTGGAGAGCATCTAATTGAGACTGGAGGGTGTCTCGCTCCGTCTGGAGGGCGTCTCTCTCAGTCCGGAGGGCGTCTCGCTCGGTCTGGAGGACCTCTCTCTCGAACTGGAAGTTGTCTCGCTCAATCTGGAGGGTGTCTAGATTGGACTGGAGAGTCTGATTGTCAGCTAAAAGACTCTCTTTCTGAATTTGGAGACTGTCCCTTTCGGCTCGGAGACTCTCTCGCTCTATTTCAAAAACTCTATACCTCTCTGGAATAGTATTGAATAAGGCCCAGTAAGCATAAGCCAGACCCCAAATAATTTGGGCCTCCTCAGATCTCTTTGAGCCACAACGTCCCTGTCTCAAATACCTGCTTAAATTCTCAGGATCTTGCAGGTGTTCAGGAGAAAAGTCCCATGACACCGGCGATGACCACTTCTCTAAAGTCTCTCCTAAGTCCCTCCAAACTCCCTGCCAGTCACTGTTCTCTGGCTCTGGGGAAGGCTTTCTCAAAATATTATAAATACAGATACTGAGTAGAATGATGAAGAATACATTCAGGGAGACTGACACCACAATCATTATGAGCATTGGATGAGCATTCAGAAAACGCCTAATAAATTCAAAGGAGAGGCTAGGAGCTGGTTTAAGTTCCACAGGGCCCCATACAAAATCATTCTTCTTCCGCGTCACCTGATAAAGGGGGCTCACAATGAGGCTGTAGTTCGGAACATGCATTCTCCAAAAGCCCACTACACCCAGAAAAGCTTGGGTTTCTGTCTTACTGGTGGGTGGAGACATGGCAGTAATTTTGTCAATCACATCTGTTGGGATGTGACGACGTCCATCTTGCCACTTTATACCTAGGAACTGGATTTCCTGTGCAGGCCCCTTCACTTTGCTTCGCTTAATAGCGAAGCCAGCTCGCAGGAGGATCTGGATTATTGTCTCTCCTTTCTCAAAAACTTCCTCTGCTGTATTGCCCCATACAACAATGTCGTCAATGTATTGTAAGTGCTCAGGAGCACCGCCCTGTTCCAATGCGGTTTGGATCAACCCATGGCAAATGGTTGGGCTGTGCTTCCACCCCTGGGGCAAACGGTTCCAGGTGTACTGAACGCCCCTCCAGGTGAAAGCAAACTGCGGCCTGCATTCTGTGGCCAAGGGAATTGAAAAGAAGGCATTGGCAATGTCAATGGTGGCATACCACTTGGCTGCTTTTGACTCCAGTTCGTACTGGAGTTGTAGCATGTCCGGCACAGCAGCACTCAGTGGAGGGGTGACTTCATTCAGGCCACGGTAATCTACCGTCAGCCTCCATTCTCCACTGGCTTTACGCACTGGCCATATGGGGCTGTTAAAAGGAGAGTGAGTTTTACTGATCACTCCCTGGCTCTCTAGCTGACGAATCAGATTATGAATGGGGAGCAAGGAATCCCTGTTAGTGCGGTACTGCCGTCTGTGCACCGTTTTAATAGTAATTGGTACCTGTTGCTCCTTCACTTGTAGCAACCCCACAACAGATGGATCTTCTGACAGGCCAGGTAAAACAGATAGCTGCTTAATGTTATCTGTGTCCACAGCAGCTATTCCAAAAGCCCATCGATACCCCTTGGGATCCTTAAAGTGCCCCCTTCTGAGATAGTCTATACCAAGTATGCATGGGGCCCCCTGTCCAGTCACTATAGGATGCTTCTGCCAGTCTTTACCACTGAGGCTTATTTCTGCCTCCAACACAGACAATTCCTGAAAGCCCCCAGTCACTCCAGAGATATGAATCAATTCTGTCCCTTTATAACTTGAAGGCATTAAAGTACATTGTGCACCAGTATCCACCAGTGCCTCATATTTTTGTGGTTTTGATGTGCCAGGCCACCGAATCCACACAGTCCAGTACACTCTATTATCCCTCTCCCTCCTCTGGCTGAGGGCAGGGCCCCTCTATTCGTTACCTGTAGTGATAGGTATAACTTCACTAGTAGTTTGTGTTGTAATTCTCTCACCCGTGCTCGCAGTGCAGGGGTGGGTTTTTGATGCCATTCCTTCATATCTTCTCCATTTGCACGTAAGTAACTCCACAAAGCCGCGCGTGACATGAAGTCAGTGCTGTCATTTGCTCGAGCAGGACGGCGTTTGCTTCTGATAGCTGCAACCGATTCAACCCTATCAATCAGTTGGGATAGTTTTCCCAATATATCTTCCATTTGTCCTTCTAACTTTGTTATGGCTGAAATGGACGTGTATGGCGGCGGAAATTTTTGTTCGAAGTTTTGAAGTATAAGAATTAGTTCAAAAACTGGGGGTTTTCTGTCTTGGTCCTCATATCTGTTGAACGTTGTCACTAGTGTACCGGCGTACCTTTCTGGTGCTGTCTTTGAAAGCTTCTGACATATTTCAGGTGTACTCCTTACTTTCTCCGGATCATGGTCCCGATCATCAGGATCAAACGTGGGATCATACAGCATTTCCGCCACAGCTGTTTCTCTCAAATACTGGATGCCTTCCTCAATAGTTTTCCATCTTTTCACTTTAGGTGCCAGGTCACTCTTGTAGGGATATCTTTCTCTCACAGCTACTAGCATTCGTTGCCAGAGGCTGGCGATTCCTTCCATATACCTGCTGATCCCTCTGTCGACAGCCGGGTCTCGGGCAATGTTTCCTAGTTGGCGAGCTTCGTTACTATCAAGGGACACACTGTTGGCCCCATTGTCCCAACACCGAAGCAACCAAGTGACAATACTCTCATCCGGACGTCGAACAAACTCCTTTCTTGAGCCTTGGATCTCAGACATTTTCATGGGCCAACGAAACGTGGTAACTTTGACTCTCTCCTCATCTTCATCATCACTATTTTCTCCATGTCTCTCACTTTTCTTTGTTGCCTTTCTCGATGGTGGTGGAGTTGTGCCCTCTCCCTCGCCTGTATCTTCCTCTTCTTTCATCACCTCTTCTTTGCGTTCTAGGCGTGAGGACACACGTTTCCATTTCTGGCCTTCCACAGGGGCAACTGACTTTGATACTGGTGCATCCTTTGGCTGGTCAGGTGTGACCGGGAGGTTTTCCTCTTTGGTTCGGGCCTCAGTTTGGACACTCTCTCTCTTCATAATAGTATATAAACCTCTGTAAGCATAAGCCAAGCCCCAAATAAGCTGTTCCACCTCAGATCTTCCTGAGCCGCAACACCCTTGACTCAGATACAGGCCTAGCTCCTCAGGATCCTGCAAGTGTTCAGGAGTGAAATCCCAGGGCATCGGGGGTCCCCATGCTTCTAATTTCTTTCCTAAAACTCTCCACTCTCCCTGCCATTCAACATTCTCTGTTTTTGGGAGAAGCTTCCTGCACATTATGTAAAGTGCTATTACATGCAGGAGGACTAGTATCCCAATCATTAACACCATCCCTAAGCTGTAATCTTGAAAATTCATAGCAAACTGAGAGGGGAACCTGGACACCCATTCAAACATCGTATGGTTTGTTAACATATTATCGTTTGTTTCATTAGCCGGGCTGTCTTGGTATCCGGCAAGTGCCTCCATCACTGCTTTTTGTTTATCATACAGGGACCAGACCCAGTGGAACAGAATGGCAAACTTAACCACGTTCCAGTACGTTTTGAGCATTAAAAGGGAAAAAGCGGTGAAGTACAATCCCTGTAAGGGCAGTTTTAACAGAAACAGAAGAGACATTCTTTTACTAAAACAACCTGGCAGTACCCAAAAGAAGTTTACAAATATCCCAGAACAACTGGCAGTACGCCCGGACTTCAAGGTCGTGTTTTACCGTACAGCACTTGCAGTACAGATAAGCTTGCTAACTGGAGACAGAGATTCACTCTAAAACTATGTCTCAGCCCGGCTAAGGCAGCTGGTCGTGCCCCACGTTGGGCGCCAAAGATGTAAAAGGTTTGTGGGCTGGTTCGGCCCGGTTCCGCGACAACTAAGGAGGGAGGCCCACAGGCCCACACCCCGGACAAGGGGAAGGGGGAAAGGGAAAAGGGAGATGAGCCCCGAAAAAAGAAACAAAACGGCGGCAACGATCTGAGGAGGAAAAGCTAATTTACTAAATAAGATATTAGGAAGTAAAATAACACAATATAATACAATACAATTGGAACTGAGCCCAATGAATCAAACAAAATGGGCAAGAGAGAGAGTGTCCGATAAACCGAAGGCCTTACGCTAGCGTTGAAGGCGATACGGCAGCGAGCACCTACTGCTGAGTCGATCCCAGAGGAAAAAGAGAGTGTCCCGTGACCGCAGACCGTTTTTATCTTTTTTCCCTTAGAGCGGAAAACATGTAAAAATACAAAGCATCGCAAAGTCCTCTGGGGAATGTAGTTCTCCCTCTCTTCTGAAACAGGCTTATCCATAACTATTGATGATCCACCGAGATGTAGCATTAACTCTCTAACTCCCAATACACCACATGATGTTATGATGTGGAATATCAACAATACAACAAAAAATCATAAAACCATGACAGCATCTCGCTCAGTTTGGAGGGCATCTCGCTCAGACTGGAGAGCATCCATGTTGGATTGGAGAGCATCATGTTGAGACTGGAGGGCGTCTCTCTCAGATGGAGAGCTTCTTGTTGAGACCGGAAGGTGTCTCTCACGGTCTGGAGGGCATCCATGTTGGACTGGAGAGTATCTTGTTGAAACTGGAGGGCATCTCTCTCAGTCTGGAGGGTGTCCATGTTGGACTGGAGAGCATCTAGTTGAGACTGGAGGGTGTCTCGCTCGGTCTGGAGTGTGTCCATGTTGGACTGGAGAGTCTGACAGTCAGCTAAAAGACTCTCTTTCTGGATTTGGAGACTGTCCCTTTCGGCTCAGAGACTCTCTCGCTCTATTTCAAAAACTCTATGCCTCTCTGGAATAGTATTGAATAAGGCCCGGTAAGCATAAGCCAGACCCCAAATAATTTGGGCCTCCTCAGATCTGTCTGAGCCGCAACATCCCCGTCTCAAATACCTGCTTAAATTCTCAGGATCTTGCAGGTGTTCAGGAGAAAAGTCCCATGACACTGGTGATGCCCACTTCTCTAAAGTCTCTCCTAAGTCCCTCCAAACTCCCTGCCAGTCACTGTTCTCTGGCTCTGGGGAAGTCTTTCTCAAAATATTATAAATACAGATACTGAGTAGAATGATATTCAGGGAGACTGACACCACAATCATTACGAGCATTGGATGAACATTCAGAAAACGCCTAATAAATTCAAAGGAGAGGCCAGGAGCCAGTTTAAAAATCATGAGTTCCATAGAGTTAACAACTCCATCTAGAGTTGCTCCCTCCAGAACTGAATGCCACGTCGTATACAAAGGCCAGGTAGGTATTTCCATCAGTGTTTTTAGTTTATCATATAGAGACCAAGCTCCATGGATCAGACTGGCAAACTTAATTAAGTCCCAGTATGTTCTGAGCATTACAAGGGAAAAGACCATGAAATGCAGCCCCTTTAAGAGCAATTTAAAAAGAGAAAGCATTTTTTTTTCTTTACTAAAACAAGCTAGCAGCACCCAAAAAAGTTTACAAATATCCCAGAACAACTGGCAGTATGCCCAGACTTCAAGGTCGTGTTATGCCGTACAGTACCTGCAGTACAGATAAGCTTGCTAGCAAGAGAGAGAGAATCACTCTAAAAGTAAGTCTCTGCCCGGCTAGCTCAGTCGGTAGAGCATAAGACTCTTAATCCTAGGGTCGAGGGTTCAAGCGCCACGTTGGGTGCCAAAAATGTCAATGTTTTATGTGGGGATCCCACGGGCCTAGAAACAAAACAGCGGCAATGATCTGAGGAGGAAAGCTAATTTACCAAATAAGATATCAGAAAGCAAAATAACACAATATTATACAATATAATTGGAATTGAAGCTAATAAATCAAATAAAATGAGCAACAGAGTGTCCGATAAACCGAAGGCCTTACACTAACGCTGAAGGTGAGATGACAGCGAGCACCCACAGCTGAGTCAATCCCAAAGGAAAGAGAGATGTCCTGTGACCGCAGACAGTTTTTTTCATTTCCCTCTGAACGGAAAACACGTAAAAATGCAAAGCATCGCATAGTCCTCTGGGGAATGTAGCTCTTCTTCTCTTCTGAGACAGGTATACCCGGAATTATCAATGATCCATGGAGCTGGCGTATAAACTCTTTAACTCTTAATGCACTACATGATGTTATGATGTGGAATACCAATGCCAAAAATCATAAAACCGTGACATTATGTTACTCAGGATGGCTTTGGCTGGGGCCTGTGGCAACGTCAGAGTTCTGTTCGGACCCCCATTGGATTTTGGTCTCAGGTCGGGCATGGAGCAGAAGATATAGTATGATTGAAAAACAACTATTGGCTGCCTATACCGCATTACAAGCGGTAGAGCCAATAACCCAGACGGCCGAAGTCATAGTTAAGACCACTCTGCCAATTCAGGGGTGGGTAAGAGATCTGACCCACCCTCCTAAGACAGGGGTGGCCCAGGCACAGACGGTGGCACAATGGGTCGCCTATCTCAGCCAGAGGAGTAGTCTGTCTTCCTCACCGTTGAAAGAAGAACTCCAAAAGATTCTAGGCCCAGTGACGTATCACAGTGATGCACCAAAACTAACCTTGGTTGCTCCGCCACAGAAGAGTCCCGTCCAGGAAGGAAAATATCCCATTCCTGAAGATGCCTGGTACACGGATGGGTCCAGCAAGGGCAACCCAAGTAAGTGGAGAGCAGTAGCATACCATCCCGCTACAGATACAATATGGTTTGAAGAGGGGGATGGTCAAAGCAGCCAGTGGGCAGAGCTGCGGGCCGTGTGGATGGTTATAACCAAAGAACCTGGTGACGGTGTCCTGAATATCTGCGCAGATAGTTGGGCTGTGTACCGGGGGCTCACTCTTTGGATCGCACAGTGGGCTACCCAGGACTGGACTATCCACTCCCGATCGATCTGGGACAAAGATATGTGGTTAGACATATGGAATACAGTCAAACACAGAACTGTACGTGTCTACCATGTTTCTGGTCACCGTCCCCTACAGTCACCAGGAAATGATGAAGCCGACACACTGGCCCGAGTTAGATGGGTTGAGAACTCACTCGCCTACTGGTTACACCAAAAGCTGCGACATGCTGGACAGAAGACCATGTGGGCAGCTGCCAAAGCATGGGGACTGCCCGTACAACTATCGGACGTAGCTCAAGCATGCCGGGACTGTGATGCCTGCTCCAGAATGAGACCGAGGTCGTTGCCTGAAACAACAGCCCATCTTGCTAGAGGACACAATCCTCTACAGCGATGGCAGGTTGATTATATTGGGCCCCTCCCTTGATCTGAGGGGGTGAGATATGCCCTAACCTGTGTCGACACCGCAAGTGGGCTAATGCAGGCCTATCCAGTACCAAAAGCCAACCAGGCATATACCATCAAGGCGCTCACAAAATTGATGGCTGCCTACGGGACACCACAAGTCATTGAGAGCGATCAAGGGACTCATTTCACGGGTGCAATGATACAACGCTGGGCAGAAGAGAACAATATCGAATGGCGATTCCACCTGCAGTACATTCCAACAGGGGCAGGCCTTATTGAGCGTTATAATGGTATTCTCAAGGCTGCCCTGAAGACAGACTCTCAGCCTCTGCAGGGGTGGACGAAAAGACTCCACGAAAACCTGTGAGATCTGAATGAAAGACCTAGAGATGGCAGACCCAGCGCCTTGAAAATGTTGCAAACAACATGGGCCTCCCCACTGAGGATCCAAATTACAGGTACCGATAATGAGGTAAGACCTCAGACCGGCCGTGAGAACAATCTTCTGCTCCCTGCCCCCGAGAACCTATAACCATTAGCATTGCAAACATCTCCACTCATGATGTCATGGCTTTTGAAAAGGTACGCGGTAAGAATATCCCTTCCAGGATAATGAGAGTATCTTTTCTTGAGGTATCCCATTGACGTAACAAGCTATACAGCTGATAGGAATTTGATATTATTACAGGAGATACTAGTTTTAATGTATTTGCTACATATTTTTGGACTATTAAGCATTCATTGTGCTAAAACAGTCCAATGATACCTCAGAGCAAGGCGTTGTTGGTTAATGTCAGCATCTATAACTCCTGGTAAAACAAAAAGTCCCATCCATGTAACAGAATAACGTCCTAGCAGGAGGGCACTGTGCCTGTCACCAAGGGTGCCCATTACCCCTGTTTGAATAAGAGTCATGTTGGTATCAGTCAGCGTCACTGACTGGGCGGTGGCCAAATCCACTCCTGCACTGCCGGCAGTGGCTGGTCTGAGTGAGCTGGACAGGCAGCGGCCGGATGATTCAGGACTGTATTTACTGTCATAGCACAGTCTCGCGCTCTTCTTCTTGTATCGCAGCAGATCACAGGGCCATGCAGCAACAGGGAGTTTAGATCGGCAGTCTCTCGCCCACTGTAGCCCCTTCCTGCACCAGGGACAGGGTCGAGTTGTAACAGCACAAGCATTTGTATTTGCTTGCTTAGGAGCTGGCCCTGTACCAAGTCAGGCTGCCAGGGTGTCTGTTAGCAAAGCCATTTTATGACTTTCCGTTCCTGCATCTTGACAGGCTTCAATCATGTCAGTAATGGATGGATCTGCATTCTTTAGGGATTGTAGGACCTTTCTACAGTCTGCATTTGCGTTTTCTATTGCTAATTGCTTAAGCAAAGCCTCCCAGGCAGCTTGACTTTCTACTTGTCTCTCTAGTGTATTTTGTAAACAATCAAGAAATTTAATGTAGGGCTCGGCAGCCTCCTGCCTAATTGATGTAAATGATGTGCTAGATGAGTTAGTGTTGGGTATCCAACGGAGAGCATACAATACCTATGTCTTAACTTGTTCAAAGCATTGCCTGTCCATCTGTGCCTGGGCCTGAGGTATTGCCCTGACCCCCTCCCCCATGAGTTCCTCTATGCCAATATGACTGAGGTTATTCAAATTATTCATAGCCTGGATAGTATCCAGTTCCCAGTACTCAGTCAAACTGAGTGTATTTCATGGGAGAAAGGCTCATACATAACAATATTTTCCAATCATGAGGGGTCATAACATAACTGTCACCAATTGCAACCAAAAGATGATATGTCAAGGGAGACAGAAATCCATAATCACTCACTGACTTCCTTAACTCCTTCACTCCCTCATAAGGCAGGGATTCCCACCAGGGGGGTTGATTTGCATGATACAACACAGGAAAGGCTTGCATTATATCAGCATCACCCCATAATATTGCTTCTTTTCTGCACTGCTCTAAAGCACCATAGTACGCTGTAGAAAAAAAACCTTCTTTCCCTCTCCCTTCAAGTTATCATTAGGAGGGAAAATGTTCGATTTGTCTTCCGGATCTACTGAACAAGGATACGAAAGAGCCTTTGGTTCTGGTTAGTCCTCATTTTTAAGCAAGTTACACGCAGGCTGCAGAGCCGCAGTAGGAGGTGACATAGCCGGGGTAGAGTGCGGCGGAGGAGCAGCGACGGTCGGGGGCAGAGCGAAAGGCAGGAGCGGCGCGACAAGCGACGGGGGGCACAGCGGAGGGCGGGAGGCTGCGGTTTCTCTTCTCCCCAGTCTGGGGAAGCGTCGGAACCACGGATCGGGTCCGGGCAAGGGCTGTTTCCCGAATCGGGGGGCAGCGGCAGGGGTGGGAAGGAGGACGGTAGGGAATAGCCAGAAAAACTTCTTCCTAGTCGTATTTGTTTAAGCCCATCCATTATTTGGCACCAAACAGGTAGAAGTTTGGCAGCCATTCTGTCTTTAGTAATAGAAGCCTCCCAGAGTTTTGTACCAATTTTGTCCCAGAGTTGTCCATCAAGAGAGAAACCAGTTTTCGGAAATTCAGGGACATTTTTTGCTTAACCATTTAAGAAAAGCAGCTAGTTCTGAATTAAAAACAAGCAGATCCTGGAACTTTAAAACTCAATGTATGTAGGGCAAACAACCCCAAGAAGAGTACTGAAAGAAAAGAGTAAGAAAGGTGGTATATTTCTCATAGGCTTAAGAAAACAGGCATAAGAAGAAAGAATACAAACAAACAGTAAAAAGAGAGGGGCTCACCTTGATGATGGCCAAGGCTCACTAATAGCTCCACTTGGGAGGAAACTCCAGCAAAAGATTATGGTCTGTAGGAGTGACATCGTGGTGGGGCTCTGTTATAGACCGCCTATCCAAGATGAAGAGATAGATGAGGTGTTCTACAAGCAACCAGTAGATGTTGCACGATGGCCAGCACTAGTTCTCATGGGGGACTTCAACTTCCCTGATATATGCTGGAAATATAATACCGCGCAGAGGAAGCAGTCCATGAGATTTCTGGAGTGTGTGGAAGATTGCTTCCTGACACAGCTGGTGCAAGAACCTACCAGGGGAGGTGCCCTGCTAGACCTGCTCTTCACTAACAGAGAAGGACTAGTAGGAGATGTGAAGGTTGGGGATTGTCTTGGCCAGAGTGACCATGAAATGGTAGAGTTTGCTATTCTTGGTGACGTCAAGAGGGTGACTAGCAAAACTGCTACCTTGGACTTCCGGAGGGCAGACTTTGACCTGTTCAGGATGCTTGTTGCAAGGGTCCCTTGGGACTCGCTCCTGAGGGGTAAAGAGGTCCAGGAAGCCTGGGTCCTCCTCAAGACGGAAATCTTAAAGGCACAGGTGCAGGCTGTCCCTGAGTCCCGTAAGTCAAGCCGGAGGGGAAAAAGGCCAGTGTGGATGAACCGGGATCTTTTGTTGAGACTCCGGGAGAAAAAGAGAGTCTATGTCCTCTGGAAGATGGGACAGGCTACTTGGGGAGACTACAGGGAACTTGCCAAGATTTGCAGGCAGGAAGTTAGAAATGCAAAAGCCCTGCTTGAACTTAGACTGGCTACTGCAGTAAAGGAGAACAAAAAATCCTTTTATAAATATATTAACAGTAAAAGAAGAACCAAGGAGAATTTCCCTACTTTACTTGATGCGGCAGGGAATGTAACCACAGAGGATAAGGAAAAGGCTGAGGTTCTCAATGCCTTCTTCACGTCTGTCTTTAATAGACAGACCAGTTATCCTCAGGATACTTTTCGCCCTGACCCAGAAGTCTGGGACAAAGTGCATCATACACCCCCTGTGATCCCAGCAGAGACAGTCAGAGACCTGCTCCTCCATCTGAACTGCCACAAGTTCATGGGGCCAGATGGGATCCACCCAAGGGTGCTGAGGGAGCTGGCAGAGGTGATTGCCAAGCCGCTTTCTGCCATCTATCAGCATTCCTGGTCATCTGGAGAGGTCCCACAAGATTGGAGGCTTGCCGATGTGACTCCCATCTACAAGAAAGGCCGTAAGGAAGATCCGGGGAACTACAGGCCTGTCAGCCTGACCTCGGTATCAGGGAAAGTTATGGAGCAATTGATCTTGAGGGAGATCACACGGCACGTGCATGGCAATCAGGGGATCAGACCCAGCCAGCACGGGTTCACAAAGGGCAGGTCGTGCTTGTCCAACCTCATCTCCTTCTACGACTGGGTGACCAGACCGGTAGATGAGGGA
This sequence comes from Oreortyx pictus, assembly GCA_036925125.1. Taxonomy (NCBI): domain Eukaryota; kingdom Metazoa; phylum Chordata; class Aves; order Galliformes; family Odontophoridae; genus Oreortyx; species Oreortyx pictus. The sequence goes on along the minus strand of JAUPFR010000020.1, from coordinate 10,334,366 downwards.
AAGGCTGTTGATGTAGTCTACCTGGACTTCAGCAAAGCCTTTGACACGGTCTCCCACAGTATTCTCCTGGGGAAACTGGCAGCCCGTGGTGTGGACAGGTTCACTCTTCTCTGGGTTGAGAATTGGCTAGAGGGCCGTGCCCAGCGGGTAGTGGTTAATGAAGTCAAGTCCAGCTGGCGTCCTGTCACGAGTGGTGTCCCCCAGGGGTCGGTATTGGGGCCCATCTTGTTTAATATCTTTATTGATGACCTGGATGAGGGGATTGAGTGTACCCTAAGTAAGTTTGCGGATGACACCAAGTTGGGAGGATGTGTCGATCTGCCTGAGGGTGGGGAGGCCCTTCAGCGGGATCTCGATAGGCTGGACAGTTGGGCTGAGGTCAACGGGATGAGGTTCAATAAGGCCAAGTGCCGGGTCCTGCACTTTGGCCACAATACCCCATGCAATGCTACAGGCTTGGGGCAGAATGGCTTGAGGAGTGCATAGAGGAAAAGGACCTGGGGGTGTTGGTTGATGCTCGGCTCAACATGAGCCGTCAGTGTGCCCAGGTGGCCAAGAAGGCCAATGGCATCCTGGCCTGTATTAGGAATAGTGTGGTGTCAACGGTTTACCGGGCTGGATCGGCCCGGTTCCGTGACGATTGGTGTGGGGGACCCGCAGACCCGCACCCCAGGAAAGGGAAAGGGGGAAAGGGAAAAGGAAAAAGGGAGATGGGCCTAGAAACAAAACAGCGGCAACGATCTGAGGAGGAAAGCTAATTTACTAAATAAGATATCAGAAAGCAAAATAACACAATATAATACAATATAATTGGAATTGAGGCTAATAAATCAAAGAAAATGAGCAAGAGAGAGTGTCCGATAAACCGAAGGCCTTACGTTAACGCTGAAGGCGATACGGCAGCGAGCACCCACTGCTGAGTCGATCCCGAAGGAAAGAGAGTGTCCCGTGACCGCAGAGGGTTTTTATCTTTTCCCTCTGAGCGGAAAATACGTAAAAATGCAAAGCATCGCAAAGTCCTCTGGGGAATGCAGTTCTTCTCTTCTGAGACAGGTATACCCGGAAAATATCAATGATCTATGGAGTTGGAGTATTAACTCTTTAACTCTTAATGCACTACATGTTGTTATGATGTGGAATACCAATACCAAAAAGTCATAAAACCATGACAGCGATCAAGGGACTCATTTCACGGGTGCAATGATACAACGCTGGGCAGAAGAGAACAATATCGAATGGCGATTCCACCTGCAGTACATTCCAACAGGGGCAGGCCTTATTGAGCGTTATAATGGTATTCTCAAGGCTGCCCTGAAGACAGACTCTCAGCCTCTGCAGGGGTGGACGAAGAGACTCCACGAAACCCTGCAAGATCTGAATGAAAGACCTAGAGATGGCAGACCCAGCGCCTTGAAAATGTTGCAAACAACATGGGGCACGACCAGCTGCCTTAGCCGGGCAGAGACATAGTTTTAGAGTGAATCTCTGTCTCTTGCTAGCAAGCTTATCTGTAGTGCAGGTACTGTACGGCATAACACGACCTTGAAGTCTGGGCGTACTGCCAGTTGTTCTGGGATATATGTAAACTTTTTTGGGTGCTACTAACTTGTTTTAGTAAAGAAGAAAAAAAAATGCTCTCGCTTTTTAAACTACTCTTAAAGGGGCTGCATTTCATTGTTTTTTCCCTTTTAATGCTCAAAACGTACTGGAACGTGGTTAAGTTTGCCATTCTGTTCCACTGGGTCTGGTCCCTGTATGATAAACAAAAAGCAGTGATGGAGGCACTTGCCGGATACCAAGACAGCCCGGCTAATGAAACAAACGATAATATGTTAACAAACCATACGATGTTTGAATGGGTGTCCAGGTTCCCCTCTCAGTTTGCTATGAATTTTCAAGATTACAGCTTAGGGATGGTGTTAATGATTGGGATACTAGTCCTCCTGCATGTAATAGCACTTTACATAATGTGCAGGAAGCTTCTCCCAAAAACAGAGAATGTTGAATGGCAGGGAGAGTGGAGAGTTTTAGGAAAGAAATTAGAAGCATGGGGACCCCCGATGCCCTGGGATTTCACTCCTGAACACTTGCAGGATCCTGAGGAGCTAGGCCTGTATCTGAGTCAAGGGTGTTGCGGCTCAGGAAGATCTGAGGTGGAACAGCTTATTTGGGGCTTGGCTTATGCTTACAGAGGTTTATATACTATTATGAAGAGAGAGAGTGTCCAAACTGAGGCCCGAACCAAAGAGGAAAACCTCCCGGTCACACCTGACCAGCCAAAGGATGCACCAGTATCAAAGTCAGTTGCCCCTGTGGAAGGCCAGAAATGGAAACGTGTGTCCTCGCGCCTAGAACGCAAAGAAGAGGTGATGAAAGAAGAGGAAGATACAGGCGAGGGAGAGGGCACAACTCCACCACCATCGAGAAAGGCAACAAAGAAAAGTGAGAGACATGGAGAAAATAGTGATGATGAAGATGAGGAGAGAGTCAAAGTTACCACGTTTCGTTGGCCCATGAAAATGTCTGAGATCCAAGGCTCAAGAAAGGAGTTTGTTCGACGTCCGGATGAGAGTATTGTCACTTGGTTGCTTCGGTGTTGGGACAATGGGGCCAACAGTGTGTCCCTTGATAGTAACGAAGCTCGCCAACTAGGAAACATTGCCCGAGACCCGGCTGTCGACAGAGGGATCAGCAGGTATATGGAAGGAATCGCCAGCCTCTGGCAACGAATGCTAGTAGCTGTGAGAGAAAGATATCCCTACAAGAGTGACCTGGCACCTAAAGTGAAAAGATGGAAAACTATTGAGGAAGGCATCCAGTATTTGAGAGAAACAGCTGTGGCGGAAATGCTGTATGATCCCACGTTTGATCCTGATGATCGGGACCATGATCCGGAGAAAGTAAGGAGTACACCTGAAATATGTCAGAAGCTTTCAAAGACAGCACCAGAAAGGTACGCCGGTACACTAGTGACAACGTTCAACAGATATGAGGACCAAGACAGAAAACCCCCAGTTTTTGAACTAATTCTTATACTTCAAAACTTCGAACAAAAATTTCCGCCGCCATACACGTCCATTTCAGCCATAACAAAGTTAGAAGGACAAATGGAAGATATATTGGGAAAACTATCCCAACTGATTGATAGGGTTGAATCGGTTGCAGCTATCAGAAGCAAACGCCGTCCTGCTCGAGCAAATGACAGCACTGACTTCATGTCACGCGCGGCTTTGTGGAGTTACTTACGTGCAAATGGAGAAGATATGAAGGAATGGCATCAAAAACCCACCCCTGCACTGCGAGCACGGGTGAGAGAATTACAACACAAACTACTAGTGAAGTTATACCTATCACTACAGGTAACGAATAGAGGGGCCCTGCCCTCAGCCAGAGGAGGGAGAGGGATAATAGAGTGTACTGGACTGTGTGGATTCGGTGGCCTGGCACATCAAAACCACAAAAATATGAGGCACTGGTGGATACTGGTGCACAATGTACTTTAATGCCTTCAAGTTATAAAGGGACAGAATTGATTCATATCTCTGGAGTGACTGGGGGCTTTCAGGAATTGTCTGTGTTGGAGGCAGAAATAAGCCTCAGTGGTAAAGGCTGGCAGAAGCATCCTATAGTGACTGGACAGGGGGCCCCATGCATACTTGGTATAGACTATCTCAGAAGGGGGCACTTTAAGGATCCCAAGGGGTATCGATGGGCTTTTGGAATAGCTGCTGTGGACACAGATAACATTAAGCAGCTATCTGTTTTACCTGGCCTGTCAGAAGATCCATCTGTTGTGGGGTTGCTACAAGTGAAGGAGCAACAGGTACCAATTACTATTAAAACGGTGCACAGACGGCAGTACCGCACTAACAGGGATTCCTTGCTCCCCATTCATAATCTGATTCGTCAGCTAGAGAGCCAGGGAGTGATCAGTAAAACTCACTCTCCTTTTAACAGCCCCATATGGCCAGTGCGTAAAGCCAGTGGAGAATGGAGGCTGACGGTAGATTACCGTGGCCTGAATGAAGTCACCCCTCCACTGAGTGCTGCTGTGCCGGACATGCTACAACTCCAGTACGAACTGGAGTCAAAAGCAGCCAAGTGGTATGCCACCATTGACATTGCCAATGCCTTCTTTTCAATTCCCTTGGCCACAGAATGCAGGCCGCAGTTTGCTTTCACCTGGAGGGGCGTTCAGTACACCTGGAACCGTTTGCCCCAGGGGTGGAAGCACAGCCCAACCATTTGCCATGGGTTGATCCAAACCGCATTGGAACAGGGCGGTGCTCCTGAGCACTTACAATACATTGACGACATTGTTGTATGGGGCAATACAGCAGAGGAAGTTTTTGAGAAAGGAGAGACAATAATCCAGATCCTCCTGCGAGCTGGCTTCGCTATTAAGCGAAGCAAAGTGAAGGGGCCTGCACAGGAAATCCAGTTCCTAGGTATAAAGTGGCAAGATGGACGTCGTCACATCCCAACAGATGTGATTGACAAAATTACTGCCATGTCTCCACCCACCAGTAAGACAGAAACCCAAGCTTTTCTGGGTGTAGTGGGCTTTTGGAGAATGCATGTTCCGAACTACAGCCTCATTGTGAGCCCCCTTTATCAGGTGACGCGGAAGAAGAATGATTTTGTATGGGGCCCTGAGCAGCAGCAGGCTTTTGAGCAAATCAAGCAGGAGATAGCCCGTGCCGTGGCCCTGGGGCCAGTGCGGACGGGACAGGATGTAAAGAACATCCTCTACACTGCTGCTGGAAAGGAAGGTCCCACTTGGAGTTTGTGGCAAAGAGCTTCTGGAGAGACCCGAGGCCGACCCCTTGGATTCTGGAGTCGAGCATATAGGGGGTCTGAGGAGCGCTACACTCCAACTGAGAAGGAGATCTTAGCCGCGTACGAGGGGGTTCGAGCTGCTTCTGAAGTAATTGGAACTGAAGCGCAGCTCCTTCTGGCACCTCGACTGCCAGTGCTGAACTGGATGTTCAAAGGAACAGTTCCCTCTACCCATCATGCTACTGATGCCACTTGGAGTAAGTGGATTGCGCTGATTACACAGCGAGCTCGGATGGGGAACCCCAACCGTCCAGGAATCCTGGAGGTGATCATGGACTGGCCTGAAGGTAAAAAGTTTGGAACAACACCAGCAGAGGAGGTGTCACGTGCTAAAGAAGCCCCACCGTATAATGAACTACCAGAAGATGAAAAGAGATATGCCCTGTTCACAGATGGATCAAGTCGCTTTGTGGGAAAGCACCGCAAATGGAAATCTGCTGTGTGGAGCCCCACGCGACAAGTTGCAGAGGCCACTGAAGGAGAAGGAGAATCAAGCCAATTTGCAGAGGTAAAGGCTGTCCAACTGGCCTTAGATGTGGCTGAACGAGAGAGGTGGCCAGTGCTTTATCTTTACACTGACTCATGGATGGTGGCAAATGCTTTATGGGGGTGGTTACAGCAATGGGAACAGAATGGCTGGCAACGGAAGGGTAAACCTATTTGGGCTGCTGAACTGTGGAAAGATATTGCTGCCCGAGTAAAGAATATGGTTGTAAAGGTGCGCCATGTAGATGCTCATGTTCCTAAGAGCCGGGCAACTGAAGAACAACAGAATAACCATCAGGTAGATCGAGCTGCCAAGGTTAAGGTGACTCAAGTAGACTTGGACTGGCAACATAAGAGTGAATTATTTCTAGCTCGGTGGGCCCATGAGACCTCGGGCCATCAAGGAAGGGATGCAACATATAAATGGGCTAGAGACCGAGGGGTGGACTTAACTATGGATGCTATTGCACAGGTGATCCATGACTGTGATACATGTGCCACAATTAAACAAGCCACGAGGATGAAACCTCTTTGGGAGGAAGGGCGATGGCAAAAGTATAAATATGGGGAGGCGTGGCAGGTTGATTATATCACCTTGCCACGATCTCGCAATGGTAAGCGTTATGTGCTCACCATGGTGGAGGCAACTAGTGGGTGGCTTGAAACATATGCAGTACCACATGCTACCGCCCGAAACACCATCTTAGGTCTCGAGAAACAAGTCCTGTGGCGACATGGCACTCCAGAAAGAATTGAGTCTGATAATGGAACTCATTTTAAAAATTCTCTTGTAAATACTTGGGCCAAAGATCATGGCATTGAGTGGATTTATCATATCCCCTATCATGCACCAGCTTCTGGTAAAATTGAAAGGTACAATGGACTGCTAAAAACAATGTTGAAAGCAATGGGTGGTGGAACATTTAAGCACTGGGAGAAGAATTTGTCAGAAGCCACCTGGTTGGTCAACACTCGAGGATCAATCAATCGCGACGGTCCTGCGCAATCCAGCTCTCTGCCTACTGTAGAGGGAGATAAGGTCCCTGTAGTACATGTAAAAAACACGTTGGGAAAAGCAGTTTGGATCCTTCCAGCTTCTGGAGAGGGCAAACCTCTCCGTGGAACTATCTTTGCTCAGGGACCTGGGTCTACCTGGTGGGTGATGCAGAAGAATGGGGATGTTCAATGTGTACCACAAGGGAATTTGATGTCTGGAGAGCGCCCTCAGTAATTCTATGTGTATAATATATATATATAATATATATATTAAGCATGATGTAATGATGTTGAATAAGGGGTGGAATGTCATGGTTTTATGATTTTTTGTTGTATTGTTGATATTCCACATCATAACATCACGTGGTGTATTGGGAGTTAGAGAGTTAATGCTACATCTCGGTGGATCATCAATAGTTATGGATATGCCTGTTTCAGAAGAGAGGGAGAACTACATTCCCCAGAGGACTTTGCGATGCTTTGTATTTTTACGTGTTTTCCGCTCTAAGGGAAAAAAAGATAAAAACGGTCTGCGGTCATGGGACACTCTCTTTTTCCTCTGGGATCGACTCAGCAGTGGGTGCTCGCTGCCGTATCGCCTTCAACGCTAGCGTAAGGCCTTCGGTTTATCGGACACTCTCTTTCTCGCCCATTTTGTTTGATTCATTGGGCTCAGTTCCAATTGTATTGTATTATATTGTGTTATTTTACTTCCTAATATCTTATTTAGTAAATTAGCTTTTCCTCCTCAGATTGTTGCCGCCGTTTTGTTTCTTTTTTCAGGGCTCATCTCCCTTTTCCCTTTCCCCCTTCCCCTTGTCCGGGGTGTGGGCCTGTGGGCCTCCCTCCTTAGTTGTCGCGGAACCGGGCCGAACCAGCCCACAAACCTTCCACAGATGCCCTCCAATCCAAACTCAATAGCCCTCAGCCTCAACAAGATGCCCTCCAATCTGAGCGAGATTCCCTCCAATCTGAATTAGATGCCCTCCAATCTGAGCGAGACCTCCTCAAAACTGAGCAAGATGGCTATCAGTTTACATTACTCCATTACCAAAATGAACTAATCCATGTTCGGGCTCAACATGTTGAGCTCCAAGATGAACTAAATTTCATCATAGCTGAGAGAGATGGACTTCAAGCTGAGCTAGAGAGAATGATCATTAATTCTAACCAATATGATCAACCACAGGTGACACCAGAATCGATGTCGGTTGCCCCTGTAAGAGGGTGGAAAATGAAAAAAGTCTCGACTCCCTTAGAAGAGAAGAAAGACGAGGAGCTGAGAGTGGAAGAAGCAGACTCTGAAAGAGAAGAGGAGAAAGTAGAGGAACCAGACACTGTAAGAGAAGAGGAGAAAACATGTCCAGAGGAGTGGTTCAAAACTCTAGAGTTTCCAGTAGGAGGGCTGAGACACCCCACAAGATCACGGTCACCAACGCCTAGGAGGGCAATGAGTCCTGATAGAGTAGGAGATGAAAGAGAGGTCGTTACCGATCTTACTCGACCTCTGAAAACGAATGAAATTCGAAGTTTGAGAAAAGACTTCACACGCCACGCAAATGAACCTATTGTCACCTGGTTACTACGCTGTTGGGACAGTGGGACCAACAGTGTGTGGCTAGATGGTAACGAAGCTCGCCAATTGGGTAGCATTGCCAGGGACTCTGCCATTGGCAGAGGCATTAGTACATGCCACAATAGACCCTTCACTCTCTGGAAGCGGATGCTGATAGCCGTGAAAGAAAAATACCCCTTCAGAGATGATCTGTTGCCTGAGAAAAAGAAATGGTCTGATATGGAAAAAGGCATAAATTATTTGAGAGAATATGCCGTAGTGGAAATGTTACATGATTCTGCATTCACTCACGATGAACCAAGCCAAGAGCATGATCCTGAGAGAATCAGGTGTACTCCAGTTACGTGGCGTATATTCACAAGGACTGCACCAGACAGGTATGCCAGTACATTCGCAGCAATGTATGGCAGAAGACAAAGAAGACCCCTTATAAATGACCTGATTAACAGACTTCAAGACATTGAGTTGCATTTAACCCCTCTACGAGCTTATGTTTCAGCCCTGGTAAAGGTAACCGAAAGCCTAGACAGAACAGAGAGCAAAATAGAGAGCAATCAATAAGATATAATGGACGAACTGGCTACTGTGCTTAATTCTGATGAAACTGATGGATCTGATGGGAACCAGGATTCCCAAAACAGCAACGTCTCCTCTATCAAAAGAGGACGTTCTCCTGCTCGAGGAAGTGACAACAGTAAAACTATGTCACGTATTGCCTTGTGGCGTTACCTATGTGACCAGGGGGAAGATATGAAGAAGTGGCATAAAAAACCCACTTCTGCACTTCAGGCACGTGTAAAAGAGTTACAAAATAGGTCAACCACCAGGGTGAACTTCTCCAAGAAGGTGACTGCTCCAGTGACTGCCGGATATGGCAGTAGCCGTAAAGTCAACAGAGGTAACAAATAGAGGGACCTGTCACGCTCCAATATAAAGGAGGGAGACGAGGTTCTTTAAGATTATGTGTATACCCAGCGTGAGATTAAGAAACAACGGTTCAAATGTTGGTCCGACCAGTTTATTACCAATATTGACCAGGGAGATGGGGAAGGGGAAGGCGGACACTGTTAAGGGTGATGGGGAAGGGAAGGCGAGCGATAGGAAAGATAGGAAAGAAGCAAGGGTTTGTACAATGCAGGGATAATCACCAGCCAGGATCGTAGGGGCGGTCCGGTTGCAAGTCCGAGGCCGAAGAGCAGGGGTGGCAGAAGCGGGGAGAACAGCAGCAAAAACAGGCAGCCTTGAGCAGCAAGCAGTTGTCCGGAGAAACAGCGAGGGGTCAGCACCGGGTCTGCACCGGAGAAGCAGCGAAGGAGGCAACCCCGAGAGGGGCAGCAGTGAACAGTGATCAGCTCGTGACATCTCTCCTAAGAGAAGACCTCTCCAGGCAGCAGCAGTGATCAGCTCGGGAAGTCTCTCCGAAGAGAAAATCTGGACAGCAACAGCGATTGTTATAGGTGTGAAGAACGATACACACTATAGGGCAAATAACCCCCAAAAATAGCACCCAAAAGAAATAGTGCCAAAGATGGTATATTTTTGATAGGCTTAAGTAGATGGTGTACAGATAGTTAATAAGAAAATTAACAAGAAAAGAGTGGCTCACCTTCAAAGATGGTTGAGGCTCGCCGATAACTCCACTAGGGAGGGATCTCCAACCAGAGATCCTTCTCTGGTGGTGGTAAGCCTTTAAATGGGGTCTTGGGACAGGTGGAGTCAAACTCCACCCCTTCCAATCACACTCACTTGTGCCCCTGCGGCTGACCCAGTGCTCGCCTCAGGTGATCAATCAGTGGTTCAGGCTGTGATTCAACAGTTCCCATACACACACCGATCATTGTCAATAGTAAGGAATTTATTGAGTAAGCAATAAATGAGCGAAACGGCGCTGGGCAGCCGGGAGTCTCCGCTCCACCAAAGGCGCGCACCGGGAGCCTCCCGATCCCTCTTTTTATTGTCTCTTATCTCTATATTCGTGTTTATCTTTTCTTCCTGGGCTGCGCCGGCTGGTATTTGGGAGTCGTCCTCTGTCTCCTTGCAGAGAAAAGACAAATACTGCAGTCCTCTTCAGCTCTAATCATGCATGCTTAAAAGAAGATTTCTTAAAAGAAGATTTCCGCTTATTTTTCTTTTTCAGTTCCTTAGAAGGTCACTACTATCTGTGCAGGTGTTAGAAGAAGACGTTGTGGCTCCAACTTACAAAAACATTTATAGGCCTATTTTTAAGTCTTCTACAAACTACATAGTTCTAAGAGAAGGAAAAGAAAAACACATGGAAAAACACTGACACATCTGTCTTGAGACTGGTTTGATTAACAAGTATTGAAAGTACAGAACTCAGATTCTATCACAATCCCCCCCTTTTTTTTTTTTATCATCTTGTTCATCAAACCATATCACTGCATCTTGAGCTAAAACATGACCTTTCCCTTTTAATTGTTTCAGGCAGTGTTTCATTGCTGCAGTTATCTTATTCAGTATATAGAGACTAGAAGCCAGCATTAAGATTAGTAGGACTTAGTAAAGAAAACCATTTATCTATTTTCTAATTGGTGGGGGTTGTTGTCCATTCTCAACATTGTTGTCATTGACAATAATATTGTTACTATTGTTGGTGTACTCATTTTCCAAACTGAATGCCTTCAAGTTATTTCCTCAAGTTATTTCTTAACCACCCCCTTTTTCTCTCTCTCTCTTTTTTTTTTTTTCCCAATTCCAATCTAAATTAATACAGTGAGCACTTTCAGTACTGCTTTGTGAGGAGATTAGGAGACAAAGGTCAAGGTGATTTCACCTCGGAGGTTATTCTCATTGCCCCACCGTTGTACGCCTCTGCCTCCCTCGCCTACTCTTTTGCTTAGAGCAGCGGGGTGCATGATCTTCTCGGCAGCAGTCGTATTCTTCAGGGGAACCTCCTCTATCCTTGCCTTATAAGTCTCCCCAGTCTCTATCTGTAGTTCCTTTTTGGATTTTAGCCTCTTGATTGCTCACAGAACAATCTCCCAATTATCTTAAAAAGTATTCATAGGAAGAGTGAGTTCACCAGTATTCATTATATACAATGCACAATACACACAATATACATATAAAGCATCTAATGGAATAACTGAGTTATCTTGTCTGTTAAAGGAAAAACAACAGTTTTACATTTTTCTTAGAGTGATTTTTAGATCGTCTGAAGTCTTGGACACCTCCCACTGGGGTCCTGTATCATGGATTGGTCCTTTCACTCGGCTTGCATAGGTCCATCCACGTTCAGCTGTCCAGATCGCTGTTTCTGTTGTTAATAAAACAAGAAAAGGTTCCTCCCATCGAGGAGTTAGAGACGACTCTTTCCATGTTTTAATTAAACCTCTGTCTCCTAGACTGATTTGGTGTATAGCCATATCTAGTGAGGGGGTGTTGTACCACCAGTCCTTTCTTTCTTAATTCATTCCTTCTCTAAGTCCTCCCATATTTTAGCCTGATACTACAATCACGGGTTAAATCTTCATCTGGTTCCCCATATAAAAATTGAGCAGGATTTTGCAAACTTGCAGTTTCTATTTCTATTCATATTTCAATAGTGTAGCATCTGTTATCCACTTATCTGCTTTTTGTTGTAGTACTCCCCTTATGTTATGTGGAGTATACACCTTTAATTCACCCCCGAAAGTAATCTTCCCTGCTTCTTCTACTAACAGAGCTGCAGCAACGATTGCTTGTAAACAGACAGGCCGTGAATTGTAAAAACGGCTTCTCTACAGTAAAGACAACTGTAAATCATCCATATACAAAGGTGCTACTCCCTGTTAATTTATCTGTTGGGCCAGATGAGTTGGATGGGCTTAAATCAAACTAATAAGCTTGTCGATAAGAAAGCAGGATCAACACCCTGTTGTCCCAACAAGATAAACGAACAGATGTCTCTCTTCAGGAATAATGAGGAGCTCTCCCCCTTCAAGGTTTGAAAATTGACCCTTAGGTTTGATCCCCTCTATAACCAGAGTTTGGAATGTGATGAGTGTTTTGAAAAGTATCCTACTGATTTCTTTTTCCCGGCCCATTCCTGGATCAGTACTCCAAAAGCAGTCCCTTTGTCTGTATTTACAAAAAAGGTTAAATGGTCTTTTTATATCAGGTAAGCTTAACACTGATGCATTAACAAGATCTACCTTTAAATCTTCTAATCTTTGGTCATTCTTCTGACTCAACTCCACTTTACTAATCCATCTTGAACTAGTTTCTGGTATAAAAACTTTACCTTACTACTATAATCCTCAATCCATTGTCTACAGTATCCTAGCAGCCCTAAGATCTGCCTCACCTGCCTCTTACTCCACGAGGCTTTTAAAGATAAAATCCATTTACCCATTCTGGATCTAATTTCTTATTTCCCTTACTTAACCAATGCCCCAAATATTTCACTTCCTTTTCTGTAAATTGTAATTTTACCTTTGAAACTTTCAACCCCTTTGAAGTTAAGAAATTTAATAATTTAATGCTCCCCTGTCTAACTGTTTCCTTGTCTGTTTCAGCTAATAGTAAATAATCTACATATTGTACTAAGGTTACCTGTGGGTTTGATTCATAAGATTTTAGTACTTACTCAAGGGCTTGTCCAAACAAGTTAGGGGATTGCGATTCAACAGTTCCCATACACTCCACCCCTTCACAACATGAACCACTGATTAAGGAACTATAGGGTGAGCCCTCCTTAATACAGAGACCCAATACATCACGACGCTTTACATAATAACCCGTCGCGATGCATATCGATGTAATCTGGGATGAGTGATGATCAGCGTATGGCTCGTGTTCTTCCTTGGGCCAGTTCTCCGTGGTGTCTACAGGAAGCATGCGGTCACGTTGTGCAGGTCCGTCCTACTCTTCATCAGTCCCGGGTAGACCATCACCAGATGTTGCACATGATCTTATATCAACTCTGGAACACTGCAGCATCATTTGGTTCCCTCCGGTGACTCATAGACTCACGGGGAGTAATATAGATGTTTCAAAGGTACCAAGAGGGGGAGGTCTGCCCTCCAGGGTAAGATACAGGCCGTATTCCTGTCTTGGGTCAACACTTCAGCTTGTACAGGGGCATGCCTGGGCCGCCTGTACCAAACCTTTTGTCCAGATGTCTGTGGCTGCACGATTCTATCAGGCACCAAAGGGGGTGTCCTGATCTGCCACAGAGACATGATAGGGGTTCCTTTAGCAATAAAGACTGGAGTGTTGACCACAATATCAGTAGGCCATGTACCAATTACCGGAGGGACTACCGAACCCCCCACCTCCAATAATCTCCCCCAAGGTGCAAGTAGGCCACACCATCGTGGTCCTACCTGCACCTATCAAGGCCATCTTATTTTATTGGTGCCTGGTTTCAGGTTCTCAGGGGCAGGGAGCAGAAGATTGTTCTCATGGCCGGTCTGAGGTCTTACCTCATTATCTGTACCTGTAATTTGGATCCTCAGTGGGGAGGCCCATGTTGTTTGCAACATTTTCAAGAACTGGGTCTGCCATCTCTAGGTCTTTCATTCAGATCGCGCAGGGTTTCGTGGAGTCTCTTCGTCCACCCCTGCAGAGGCTGAGAGTCTGTCTTCAGGGCAGCCTTGAGAATACCATTATAACACTCAATCAGGCCTGCCCCCGTTGGACTGTATGGCAGGTGGAATCACCACTCGATATTGTTCTCTTCTGCCCAGAGTTGTATCATTGCACCTGTGAAATGAGTCCCTTGGTCACTCTCAATGACTTGTGGAGTCCCATAGGCAGCCATCAATCTTGTGAGCGCCTGGATGGTATATGCCTGGTTGGCTTTTGGTACTGGATAGGCCTGCATTAGCCCACTTGCGGTGTCAACACAGGTTAGGGCATATCTCACCCCCTCAGATTGAGGGAGGGGCCCAATATAATCAACCTGCCATCGCTGTAGAGGATTGTGTCCTCAAGCAAGATGGGCTGTTGTTTCAGGCAACGACCTCGGTCTCATTCTGGAGCAGGCATCACAGTCTCGGCATGCTTGAGCTACATCCGATAGTTGTACAGGCAGTCCCCATGCTTTGGCAGCTGCCCACATGGTCTTCTGTCCAGCATGCCGCAGCTTTTGATGTAACCAGTAGGCAATGTTCTCAGATGGTGAGTTCTCAACCCATCTAACTTGGGACAGTGTGTCGGCTTCATCATTTCCTGGTGACTGTAGGGGTCGGTGACCAGAAACATGGTAGACACGTACAGTTCTGTGTTCGACTGTATTCCATATGTCTAACCACATATCTTTGCCCCAGATCGGTCGGGAGTGGATGGGCTACCCCAGAATGGACTACTGCGCGATCCAAAGAGTGAGCCCCCGGTACACAGCCCAACTATCTGTGCAGATATTCAGGACACCGTCACCAGGTTCTTTGGTTATAACCATCCACACGGCCCGCAGCTCTGCCCACTGGCTGCTTTGACCATCCCCCTCTTCAAACCATATTGTATCTGTAGCGGGATGGTATGCTACTGCTCTCCACTTACTTGGGTTGCCCTTGCTGGACCCATCCGTGTACCAGGCATCTTCAGGAATGGGATATTTTCCTTCCTGGACGGGACTCTTCTGTGGCGGAGCAACCAAGGCTTGTTTTGGTGCATCACTGTGATACGTCACTGGGCCTAGAATCTTTTGGAGTTCTTCTTTCAACGGTGAGGAAGACAGACTACTCCTCTGGCTGAGATAGGTGACCCATCGTGCCACCGTCTGTGCCTGGGCCACCCCTGTCTTAGGAAGGTGGGTCAGATCTCTTACCCACCCCTGAATTGGCAGAGTGGTCTTAACTATGACTTCGGGGGTCTGGGTTATTGGCTCTACCGCTTGTAATGCGGTATAGGCAGCCAATAGCTGTTTTTCAATCATAGTATATCTTTCTTATGCTCCGTGCCAGACCTGAGACCAAAATCCAATGGGGGTCCGAACAGAATTCTGACATTGTCACAGGCCACAGCCAAAGCCATCCTGAGTAACATGAACATCCAATTCAGCTGGGAGGGTAGGATCGAATATACCCAATGCCTGAGCTTGTTTCACCGCCTGTTTTTCTTGCTGGAAAGCATCCTGTTCTGTTCTCCCCCAATCCCATGATTGTCCCTTTTTTGTGAGTCTATACAAAGGTCTCAGCAGCTGCGCCAAATGAGGTATAATGGAATGCCAGAACCCCAATATACCTAGAAATTCCTGCAGCTGCTTTGGTGTTGTAGGGACTGGGAATGCCTGAACCTTATCTACAATGGCACTGGGTAGCACTTTGGTCTTTCCTGACCAGACTACCCCCAGAAATTTTACGGACAGGCCTGGACCTTGCACCTTTTGAGGATTGATAGCCCATCCTCTTTCATTTAGGTAGGAGGTTAATGAATCTGCTGCCTCTCCTACTGCTTCCAGTGAGTCAGATGTTAACAGGAGATCATCAATGTAGTGGTATAGCTTGACATTATTATTAGGTTTCCTCCAATTAGCTAGGTCACGCGCCACCAAGTTATGACAGTATGTTGGTGAGTGTACGTACCCCTGTGGCAGGACCTGAAAGGTCCACTGCCTGCCTCCCCATGTGAACGCAAATTGATCTTGAGATTCTTTGGCAATCGGGATACTAAAAAACACATTTGCCAAATCCAGGACACAATGGTAGGTCTTGATTTCCCTACTAAGTGTGTCCATTAGGGAAGCAATATTGGGTACGGCCGCATGGATGGGCGGCGTGACCTTATTTAACTCCCTATAATCTACCGTCATTCTCCATGTTCCATCCGACTTCCGCACTGGCCATATGGGGGAATTATATGGACTATGTGCAGGTCTTATAATACCTACTTTTTCTAGTTCCTGCACCGTTTTTGATATTTCTTCCTGCCCCCCCGGGAGTCTATACTGCCTTACATTAGTAATCCGGCGTGGTTTCGGCAAACAAATGGGCTCATGTTTCGCATGGCCCCTCAATACTGTCTGTATCGCCTGGATACTAATGTACCTCTGTCGAAGTCTGAACTCTCCCACAGTCGTCTGGAGAGCCAGACCCCATAAAATGTCTATGCCGAAGATTTATTCTGGGATTGGGGCAATCGACACTTTATGCTCCCGGGGTGGGAGACGCCCAACCCCCAATTTCAGCCATGTTTGGGTGACTGGAATGGTCTGTCCCCCAAACCCACCAATCATCACTCTACTGCCCTTAAACTTTGTTGGGTCTCCATATATAATTGATGTTTCCGCACCAGTGTCTACTAGAGCCATCACCTTTTGAACATTCTTCTCTGACCAAAATATCTCTAATTCTACATAGGGCCTCCGGTCACATCTGGAGGCCCTAAGGGGACCAAAGTCCTTCGTTACTCCATGAAGTTGGCTAAATCTAAGTCTTTTACTGCAGGTGGTTCAGGCACTGTAGCCCGCAACACCTGTGGATGTTTCTTCCTTCTATTTGGGACTATAAAGTCAGCCAAATTACAGGTTGTCATTGGTGCTGCCTGTATTATTAGTACTCCCGATTTTCTGGGAGTACTCTGAAATTTCTGATCATTTCTAAGTTGTTTCCAGAGTTGTAACAAGACATGGTTGGGTTGCCCATCGATTTTAGCAAAGGCAACCCCGGCCCGTGTAAGATCATTGAACATGGTCTTCCGGGATACCCGTATGGGGCCTGATTGGGGTATCCGTGGGACAGGCTTCTTAGTTTTTATCGGGAAGGCCTCAGCTGTTTCTACCGGACGGACATTGCGCCTAGTTCTTATGCACTCTGTTTCCCCAAGGTCTGCCACCAACTGGGCTGCCTGTTGGACGATAGCCTCCGAAGCCACCAAGGGGTTTAGTAAGGAGACCAAAGTCCCATAAAGGTGAGAGGGGGCCTGCTGCAGTATTAGGTCTCGCATACCTGCTGTAATTTTTTCTGTATCAGGACTTTCAAAGGTCTCTGAATACATAGCCTCTCTCATACCCAGTTCCCGGATGTATGTTTGTAGGTCCTCCATAGAGAACCATAAACCAGTATTGAGTGGTATGTCAGTCTTGTTAGGCCATGTTAAGCAGCATGCTGCCATCAACCAATCTATAATAGAATGATTCTCATTAGTATAGAGGATGGCAGCATATAATCTTTGCCTCAGGGCTGGGTATACAGTTATAGATGCTAGTTTTGACAAGCTTAAGTAGATGATGTACAGATGGTTAATTAGAAAAGAGTAGCTCACCTTTAAAGATGGTGGAGGCTTGCCGATAACTCCACTAGGGAGTAGGGTGAGAGGGACCCCGATTCAGGGAAATGGGGAAGGGAGGGTGTCTCAGGCCCAGGGCCCCTCCCCAAGCCACATGAATGGGCGGCAGGAACAAGCCAACAGGCAGACACCTCTGCCCATGAGGTTTATTCCCTGCCCTCCATGGAGTTAATGATTGTAAAGAATGCCCGTTAGTCCAGGCCTTCATCTCCTATGCAGGAGACCTGCCACTGGATTATTCCGTCCCAAGGGCCGTGGAAATCACAGCCTTACTTGATTCAGGGGCAGATGCCACAGTTATCTCAGAAAAGGACTGGACAGCTGATTGGCCGAAAGGGGCCTCACAAAATATAACTGGAGTGGGGGGACTCACTCCCACTAAGAGGTCAGCTGAGGAGGTTGAAATACTTCTCATCACTCACGATGGGACAGTGGAGAAGCCTGTCCTACTAACACCACTGGTCGTGGTAATTCCGGGATCTCTTCTGGGCAGGGACTTCTTTAGATCTGTTGGGGCACATATCACAAATTTTTGGTAAGGGCCACTGTCTACCAGCTATCTCTTGACTATGCTATCCCCCTGTGCTGGAGACAGGACGCTCGTCCTGTCTGGGTAGATCAATGGCCCCTTCCCAAAGGCAAATTTGCGGTGCTCCTTTCCTTAGAAGATAGAGAAATGCAGTTGGGCCATATAGAACCTTCCCTCAGTCAGTGGAACACCCCTGTCTTTGTGATTAAAAAGCGCTCTGGTGCCTTTCATCTGTTGCATGACCTACGTGCTGTTAATGCCCAAATTGTTCCATTCAGATCAGTTCAGCAGGGCTGCCCAATCTTGTCTGCTATCCCCAAAAAATGGCCGGTGATAGTTATAGATCTCAAGGATTGTTTCTTCTCTATTCCACTCGCTGAACAGGATAGGGAAGTTTTTGCTTTTACGGTACCTGCCGTTAATAATGTTTGTCCGGCCGCTAGGTATCAGTGGTGAGTTCTTCCACGAGGAATGGCTTGCTCACCCACTATATGTCAGTTGGTAGTGGAGAAGGTTCTGGAGAAGGTACAGGGAGACTTCTCACACTGCATGATTGCGCATTATATGGATGACCTTTTACTTGCTGCTCCATCCTATATGAACCTTCGTGTGCTGGAGTATCGAGTTGTTGCAGTGCTTACCTCCGCAGGGTTTACTATCTCTGATCAGAAAACTCAAAGAAGACCAGGGTTGGAATATCTCAGTTATAGGTTTGGCCCAGAGGCTGTTCGCCCTATGGGAGTGGATATCCAACCACATGTGTCCACCCTTTGGGATGTTCAGAAACTAGTAGGGGCATTGCAGTGGGTGCGTGGTGCATTGGGCATTGCCCCTCGTCTTATGAAGCCGTTCTATGATCAGTTGAAAGGAATAGATCCCCGGGAGCCACGGGAATTTACACCTGAAATGAGATCGGCCTGGCAAGAAATCCTAGACTGCTGCATAGACGAGTCCTTGGCACGCTGGGACCCCGCCCAATGGTTGGAGATTGAGATTGCTCAGTGCAAGGGTGGGGCTGCTGCAGTTATTGGTCACTCCTTAGATGCCAAGCCAAAGCTCTTGTGGTGGCTCTTTTCCACACAGCCAGTGCATGCATTCACATCCTGGCTCGAGATTTTGGTGATTTTGCTTCGGAAATCTCATTTGTTTTGCGTGCGCGCCTTTGCAAAGGAGCCCGATGCTATTTTTCTACCAAATGCCTTTCGAGATATTCAACCCCTACCTGATCTTCTGCTGCTCGCCCTGCAGGGGTCTGGGGGAACTATCCTTTTCTCGGACTCACTTCCAGTTTTTGAACTCGACAGATCTCTTAACGTGTCCCTCCGGGTGCGCGTGTTGCTCATGCCTGTAGAAGGTCCTACACTCTTCACCGATGCCTTTTCTGCTACTCGTCAGGGGGCAGTCATTTGGCGGGTGGCAGATGATAAATGGGACACTGTAGTCTTTACAGACCCGAGTGTCAGTGTTCAAATCCTTGAGGTCAAAGCCGTAGTATTCGCTTTGCAAATGTGGTCAAACGTCCCTTGTAATATAGTCACTTATTCGGCCTTTGCGGCGAAGCTGTTAGCGCGGCTTGGTCAGGAAGGCTTACCCAGCTCTGAAGCTGCTTTGCTCTTGGAGGATGCCCTAGCTACGTGGTCCACACAGGTTGCCATTCTACATGTCTGTAGCCACACAGAGGTTCCTGGCTTCTTTACTATGGGTAACGCAGTAGCGGATAGAGCAGCAGGTACAGTGTTTTTTTCTGTCAAGACAGCTCATGATATTCATGCGTCTCTGCACATAGGTCCTAAGGCTCTGGCAAGAGCCTGCTCTATACCTCTGTCTGCCGCTTGTAATGTTGTTCAAGCGTGCCCACACTGTAATTCAGCCCCAACCATAGGTGCTGGAGTTAATTCTCGAGAGTTGAAGCCACTGCAAATTTGGCAGACTGATTTCACCCTTGAATCTCATTTAGCCCCTCGCTCGTGGCTTGCGGTCACGATAGACACCGCCTCTTCCATGATATCGGTTACGCAGCATGCGAGATCGAACTCAGCGGACGCACAAAGTCATTGGGCTACTACCATAGCTGTCTTGGTGTCACGCTCCAATATAAAGGAGGGAGACGAGGTTCTTTAAGATTATGTGTATACCCAGCGTGAGATTAAGAAACAACGGTTCAAATGTTGGTCCGACCAGTTTATTACCAATATTGACCAGGGAGATGGGGAAGGGGAAGGCGGACACTGTTAAGGGTGATGGGGAAGGGAAGGCGAGCGATAGGAAAGAAAGGAAAGAAGCAAGGGTTTGTACAAGCAGGGAAAGTCACCAGTCAGGATCCTAGGGGCGGTCCGGTTGCAAGCGGCTCCGACGGTCCGAGGCCGAAGAGCAGGGCTGGCAGTAGCGGGGAGAACAGCAGCAGCGACGGGCAGCCTTGAGCAGCAAGCAGTCAGCCGGAGAAGCAGCGAGGGGTCCGCACCGGAGAAGCAGCGAGGGAGGCAACCCCGAGAGGGGCAGCAGCGAGCAGTGATCAGCTCGTGAGGTCTCTCCTAAGAGAAGGCCTCTCCAGGCAGCAGCAGTGATCAGCTCGGGAAGTCTCTCCAAAGAGAGACTCCAAACAGCAGCAGTGATCAGCTCGGGAAGTCTCTCCAAAGAGAAACTCCTGACAGCAACAGGTAGCAGAGAAAAACAACACACAGAGAAAACCCACACTTTGTAGCTGCAGGACCCCTATATTTATCTTCCAGATTTCTCCAGTCTACGTGACAAATCCCGTGCAAGCTTGTCAGGCAAGCGTCTCCTGAGATGGCTATCTCCCCACGGAGATGAGTACCAAACCAAAGAGTGTTCAGCGGCCATCGAGCTGCCCCCATGCTAGTGTGCCAGGCAAGCGTCTCCTGAGATGGCAATCTCCCCACGGAGATGAGTACCAAAGAAAAGAGTGTTCAGCAGCTGTCGAGCTGCCGCTTATCTCTCTTTCGTTGCCCCAGGACGTGCCCATCTGCTTGTCCTTTAAACAAAAGATTTCACAACCTTGTCCAGGACTAGCTTGGACATGTTCGGACATGTTCATCAGCAAACTTTGAGTCAATGGTATTAGAATAGTCTCTTACACTTGGGAATACCTAATCAGATAAAAACGGACAATGGGTCTTGCTTTATTTCAAAATCAACTCAGGAATGTCTGTCAGCCTGGGGAATATCGCACTCCACAGGCATCCCTGGTAACTCACAGGGACAGGCAATTGTGGAACGCGCAAATCGTCTCCTCAAGGAAAGGATACGCGTCCTTGGGGAGGGGGAGGGATACCATGATAGGATCCCGGTTAAAAGACAAGCAGAGATATTAGCTAAGGCTATATATTCACTAAATCATTTTGAGCGGGGTGTAAAGTGATCGAACCCCGGTACAGAAACACTGACAACCGAAAATTCTAACAGAAGGGCCACCTGTGAAAATCAAGTCTGAGAATGGACAATGGGAAAGAGGGTGGTCAATATTAGTATGGGGAAGGGGTTTTGCCGCTGTCAAAAACCAAGAATCGGGAAAGGTTTTTTGGGTACCATCAAGAAAAATACGCCCAGACACTAGTCAGGTGTTTGAGTCTTTGTTTACAGGACCCGCTGTGGGGACGACCGAAACCAAAGGAAGAAGAAGAAAAACCCCTGATCCGTGAGAAGAATGCTTCCAAGAGAGTAGCGTTCTACAAATTCTGAATTACTAATGGAACAGTACTTTGGTGTGGTATGATCTGAGTAATTGCAGGAATGCCTAAAGGGGAAGCTATCCATCTGTTGTCACAACCCAATAATGTGTGGGTCACATGGGCCAAACAAACTAGAAGGCTCGACTTTCGCCTAGCCATGCAATCAGCTACCTCACCTTACCGAACGTGCCTTATTGGCATGCCACTCAACATGACTAGAGATTTGCAAATGTTTAGGGGCTATGTCTCCGATTATACTCGGTGCCTAGGGTTCTCATCCTCCCACTCCAACATGTCTCGATGTTTTCTGGAGACTTTAAATAATACCCTGTCTTGGGTCCCCCCAGAATTGCAATTGCTTGGCTCTGAAGGAATAGCAAATGGGAGTAGTGATAAGTATTGGGACCCGCAGGAAACGTATTTTGCATTTGCGGGTTTCACCCTGGAGGGATCATTGTCTGAGCCAAACGTTTGGAGACACTTAGTGAGGGCTGACGAAACTGGGGGGAACCCCTTCTGGGACTCGAGAACAAAGCAAGTTTTACCTTTTACATTAGTCAACCCTAGAGATATCACTACCTTTAAATGGAATTGACCATATTGTGGTTACTCTGGCAATCAAACCAGGCGTGCTTTCCCCAACCGTTGGAACATTATGTATTATCGAGGGAATTATATGATCAAAACATGCCATGCTTGTCGTTCCTCTAACACACATAGAAATTGCAATATATATAATAATTGGGAGTGCTGCTGTAACATCACGAAACGATGGAATTTCTATGGATGGGGTGCTCCAAGGCACATGGGAGGCAGATATTTTGAAAGGTTATGGGTTAACACTAGTAAGGCATTACCACCTGGAATATTTCTTATATGCAGTTATCGAGCATGGCAGGGAGTGCCTGGAAGAGCTATAGGAGGACCATGTTACCTGGGGAAGTTAACTATTTTATCACCTAATATCACTGAGTGGGTAAAGACATCGAAAGTCTCTGACAAGGGTCATAGCAGGTCAAAAAGGGGTATACAACATTTGAAAGATGATTGTGGTGATGAGGTTCAACTACAGCACGTATTTTTGCTTAGATTATCTCCCCTATCGGAACCACTCAAGCCCTGAAGGAAATTGAAAGGCTCGCATGTTGGTTGGCAAAACAAGCTAATGTCACCTCTCAGTTGTTGATGGAGTTGCTAGCTGAAGTGGATTGAATAAGGCATGCTGTTCTACAAAACAGGGCTGCAATAGATTTCTTGTTATTAGCTCAGGGCCATGGATGCAAGGATATAGAAGGAATGTGCTGTTTTAATCTCAGTGATCATTCAGAGTCGATGCACAGCAAGCTGGAGTGGCTTAAACGACACACGGAAAAAACAACAATTCAAGATGACCCAATTGCCAATTGGTTCAAGGAGGTTTTTGGAAACTGGGGATCAAGGTTACTGCCTATTGTAAAAAACATTGTGATAGCTCTGATGTTTATCATAGTCCTTGCTATCAGCTTGCCATGTTTACTTGCCTGCATTCAGAGATGCTCGCAAAAAATTTTAGATTCAGCTTTTGACGATCTCTTTAAGCTCCATCGATTGATGGGAAAGATATAAAGTTAGAGGCTAGTAAGAATAGAATGTAGCTTTTTTTAACTCTAGGATACAGATATGCACTGGTAGTAGACAAGCATTGGGTAAGGGATCGCGTGTGAAATGAATTGTAGTAGTTAACTTAGGAGTCATGAATTTTTGCACTCGCGATGTAACGGAGCAAGGCTTTACTGAGAATGGGGAGGGGGAGATGTTGTATTAGGCGATATTCGAGATCTCGCGATGTGACGTGATAGGGTTAGGCGCTAACGGGGTGATATCGGGTGTAACGCGATAGGGTCTCCCCTGCTCTATTTCTGGCCACATGGCGACTCAAAGGAAATGCCACCTGGCAGCAGGGTACTGCCATGCTTGGGGGCGTGGTCACGCAATGTATAGAAGCAAGTGCTTGCTACCAATAAACGCCATTTGCTGCTTCACCATAATGGTGTGAACGTGCAGTCATTTGGACTGGTTTAGGTTGGTAGCGCAGACTTTAAACACCACAGTCAATCCCAAAGGAAAGAGAGTGTCCCGTGACCGCAGACAGTTTTTATCTTTTCCCTCTGAGCAGAAACACGTAAAAAGGCAAAGCATCGCAAAGTCCTCTGGGGAATGTAGTTCTTCTCTTCTGAGGCAGGTATACCCATAACTATTGATGATCCATGGAACTGGAGCACTGACTCTAACTCTTAATGCACTACATGATGTTATGATGTGGAATACCGATGCCAAAAAGCATAAAACCATGACATTCCACCCCTCGTTCCACATCACTACATCATGCTCGATACATATAGAAGATACATATAGAAGAACATGCATTAGATACTCGCACACACACATATATACAAGTATATACATGGAATTACTGACTGATCTCCCCCAACATCAAATTCCCTTGTGGTACACATTGAACATCCCCATTCTTCTGCATCACCCACCAAGTAGTCCCAGGTCCCTGAGCAAAGACAGTTCCACGGAGAGGTTTGCCCTTTCCAGAAGCTGGAAGGACCCAAACCGCTTTTCCCAACATGTTCTTTACATGTACTACAGGGACTTTATCTCCCTCTACAGTAGGTAGGGAGCTGGATTGGGCAGGACCATCGCGATTGATGGATCCTCGGGTGTTGACCAACCAGGTGGCTTCTGCCAAATGCTTCTCCCAATGCATAAATGTTTTGCCACCCATTGCTTTCAACATTTACAACCTGTTGTATCTTTCAGTTTAAGAAGAGGCTGGTGCGTGATAGGGGATATGATAAATCCATTCAATGCCATGATCTTTGGCCCAAGTATTTACAAGAGAGTCACGGTTTTATGATTTTTGTTCTATTGTTGATATTCCACATCATAACAACATGTGGTGTATTGGGAGTTACAGAGTTAATGCTACAGCTCTGTGGATCATCTATAGTTATGGATATGCCTGTCTCAGAAGAGAGGAAGAACTACATTCCCCAGAGGACTGTGCGATGCTTTGTATTTTTACCTGCTTTCCGCTCAGAGGGAAAAGTTAAAAACTGTCTGCGGTCATGGGACACTCTTTTTCCTCTGGGATCGACTCAGCAGTGGGTGCTCGCTGCCGTCTCACCTTCAGCGTTAGCGTAAGACCTTCAGTTTATTGGACACACTCTCATGCTCACTTTATTTGATTCATTAGCCTCAATTCCAATTATATTGTGTTATATAGTGTTATTTACTTTCTGATATCCTATTTATTAAATTAGCTTTCCTCCTTAGATCGTTGCCGCTGTTTTGTTCATAGGCCCATCTCCCTTTTCCCTTTTCCCATTCCCCCTTCCCCTTCTCCGGGGTGTGGGCCCGTGGGTTTCCTGCCTCAATTGTCACGGAACCGGGCCGAACCAGCCCACAAACCATTGACAAAGACAGTTTTTGAAATGAGTCCCATTATCTGACTCAATTCTCTCTGGAGTGATGTGTCAACATAGGACTTGTTTCTCGAGACCTAGAATGGTGTTTCAGGTGGTAGCATGGGGTACTGCATATGTTTCAAGCCACCCAGTGGTTGCTTCCACCATGGTGAGCACATAACGCTTACCATTGCGAGATCGTGGCAAGGTGATATAATCAACCTGCCACGCCTCCCATATTTATACTTTTGCCATCGCCCATCCTCCCAGAGAGGTTTCATCCTCTTGGCTTGTTTAATTGTGGCGCATGTATCACAGTCATGGATAACCTGTGCAATAGCATCCATAGTTAAGTCCACCCTCGGTCTCTAGCCCATTTATATGTTGCATCACTTCCTTGATGGCCCGAGGTCTCATGGGCCCATCGAGCTAAAAATAATTCACTCTTATGTTGCCAGTCCAAGTCTACTTGAGCTAGCTTAACTTTGGCAGCTTGATCTACCTGATGGTTATTCTGTTGTTCTTCAGTTGCCCGGCTTTTAGGAACATGAGCATCTACATGGCGCACCTTTACAACCTTATTCTTTACTCGGGCAGCAATATCTTTCCACAGTTCAGCAGCCCAAATAGGTTTACCCCTCCGTTGCCAGCCATTTTGTTCCCATTGCTGTAACCACCCCCAGAAAGCATTTGCCACCATCCATGAGTCAGTGTAAAGATAAAGCACTGGCCACCTCTCTCGTTCAGCGATTTCTAAGGCCAGCTGGACAGCCTTTACCTCTGCAAATTGGCTTGATTCTCCTTTTTCCTTCAGTGGCCTCTGCAACTTGTCATGTGGGGCTCCACACAGCAGATTTCCATCTGCGGTGCTTTCCCACAATGCGACACGATCCATCTGTGAACAGGGCATATCTCTTCTCATCTTCTGTTAGTTCATTATATGGTGGGGCCTCTTTAGCACGTGATACCTCCTCTGCTGGTGTTGTTCCAAACTTTTTACCTTCAGGCCAGTCCATGATCACTTCTAGGATTCCTGGATGACTGAGGCTTCCCATCCGAGCTCGCTGTGTAATCAGCCACTTACTCCAAGTGGCATCAGTAGCATGATGGGTGGAGGGAACCTTGCCTTTGAACATCCAGTTCAGCACTGGCAGTCGAGGTGCCAGAAGGAGCTGTGCTTCAGTACCGATTACTTCGGAAGCAGCTCGAACCCCCTCGTACGCGGCTATGATCTCCTTCTCAGTTGGAGTGTAGCGCTCCTCAGACCCCCTATATGCTTGACTCCAGAAACCATGGGGTCGGCCTCGGGTCTCTCCAGAAGCTCTTTGCCACAAACTCCAAGTGGGACCTTCCTTTCCAGCAGCAGTGTAGAGGATGTTCTTTACATCCTGTCCCATCCGCACTGGCCCCAGGGCCACGGCACGGGCTATCTCCTGCTTGATTTGCTCAAAAGCCTGCTGCTGCTCAGGGCCCCATACAGAATCATTCTTCTTCCGCGTCACCCAAAAGAGAGGGCTGACAATGAGACTGTAGTTTGGGACATGCATTCTCCAAAAGCCCACTTCACCCAGAAAAGCTTGGGTCTCTGTCTTACTGGTGGGTGGAGACATGGCAGTGATTTTGTCAATCACATCTGTAGGGATGTGACGACGTCCATCTTGCCACTTTATACCTAGGAACTGGATTTCCTGTGCAGGCCCTTTCAATTTGCTTCGCTTAATAGCAAAGCCAGCTCGCAGGAGGATCTGGATTATTCTCTCTCCTTTCTCGAAAACTTGCCCTGCTGTATTGCCCCACACAATGATATCATCAATGTATTGTAAGTGCTCAGGAGCACCGCCCTTTTCCAGAGCAGTTTGGATCAACCCATGACAAATGGTTGGGCTGTGTTTCCACCCCTGGGGTGTAAGAGACTATTATTATACCATTGACTCAAAGTTTGCTGATGAACATGTCCGAACATGTCCAAGCTAGTCCTGGGCAAGGTTGTGAAATCCTTTGTCTAATGGACAAGCTGATGGGCATGTCCAGGGGCAATGAAAGAGAGATAAACTGCAGCTAAATGGCCGCTGAACACTCTTTTCTTTGGTACTCATCTCTGTGGGAAGATAGCTAGCTCAGGAGATGCTTGCCTGGCACACTAGTATGGGATTTGTCATGTAGACTGGAGGAATATGGAAGATAAATAGAGGGGTCCTGCAGTCACGAAGTTGGGGGGTTTTCTCTTTGGAGAGACTTCCCGAGCTGATCACTGCTGCTTCCTGGAGAGGCCTTCTCTTAGGAGAAACCTAACGAGCCGATCACTGTTCGCTGCTGCCCCTCTCGGGGTTGACTCCCTCACTACTTCTCTGGTGATACCCCTCGCTGCTTCTCCGGACAACTGCTTGCTGCTCAAGGCTGCCCATCTCTGCTGCTGTTCTCCCTGCTTCTGCCACTCCTGCCCTTCTGCCTTGTACCGTCCGAGCTGCTTGCTACCGGACCACCCGTAGGACCCTGGCTGGTGACTATCCGTCTTGTACAAATCCTTGCCTCTTTCCTATCTTTCCTATCGCTCGCCTTCCTTTCCCCATCACTCTTAAGAGTGTCCGCCTTCCCCTTCCCCATGTCCCTGGTCAATATTGGTAATAAACTGGTCGGACCAACATTTGAACCATTGTTTCTTAATCTCACGCTGGGTATACACATAATCTTAAGAACCTCGTCTCCCTCCTTTATATTGGAGCATGACATGGGGCAAACGGTTCCAGGTGTACTGAACACCCCTCCAGGTGAAGGCAAACAGCAGCCTGCATTCTGAGGCCAGAGGAGTTGAAAAGAAGGCATTGGCAATGTCAGTGGTGGCATACCACTTGGCTGCTTTTGACTCCAGTTCGTACTGGAGTTGAAGCATGTCCGGCACAGCAGCACTCAGTGGGAGCGTGACTTCATTCACACCACGGTAATCTACCGTCAGCCTCCATTCTCCACTGGCTTTACGCACTGGCCATATGGGGCTGTTAAAAGGAGAGTGAGTTTTGCTGATCACTCCCTGGCTCTCTAGCTGATGAATCAAGTTATGAATGGGGAGCAAGGAATCCCTGTTGGTGCAGTACTGCCGTCTGTGCACCGTTTTTATAGCAATCAGTACCTGTTGCTCCTCCACACGTTGCAACCCCACAACAGACAGATTTTCTGACAGGCCATGCAAAGCAGACAGCTGCTTAATGTTATCTGCGTCCACAGCAGCTATTCCAAAAGCCCATCGATACCCTTTGGGATCCTTAAAATATCCCCTTTTGAGATAATCAATACCAAGTATACATGCATCCCCTGGGCCAGTCACAATAGGTTATTTTTGCCAGTCTTTACCAGAGAGGCTTATTTCAGCCTCCAACTTGGTCAGCTCTTGGGAACCCCCAGTCACCCTAGAAATATAGATTAATTCTGTCCCTTGGTGACTGGAGGGCATTAGAGTGCACTGTGCACCAGTGTCCACCAATGCCTTATATTTTTGTGGTTCTGATGTGCCAGGCCATCGAATCCACACAGTCCAATACACTCTATTATCTCTCTCCCCCACCTGGCTGGGGGCAGGGCCCTGTAAGAGACTATTCTAATACCACTGACTCAAAGTTTTCTGATGAACATGTCCGAACATGTCCAAGCTAGTCCTGGACAAGGTTGTGAAATCCTTTGTCTAAGGGACAAGCAGATGGGCACGTCCTGGGGCAACGAAAGAGAGATAAGCGGCAGCTCAATGGCCGCTGAACACTCTTTTCTTTGGTACTCATCTCCGTGGGGAGATAGCCATCTCAGGAGACGCTTGCCTGACAAGCTTGCATGGGATTTGTCATGTAGACTGGAGGAATCTGGAATATAAATACAGGGGTCCTGCAGCCACGAAGACTGGGGGTTTTCTCTGCTACCTGGAGAGACTTCCCGAGCTGATCACTGTTGCTGTCTGGAGTTTCTCTTTGGAGTGACTTCCCGAGCTGATCACTGCTGCTACCTGGAGAGGCCTTCTCTTAGGAGAGACCTCACGAGCTGATCACTGTTCGCTGCTGCCCCTCTCGGGGTTGACTCCCTAGCTGTTTCTCCAGCCAACTGCTTGCTGCTCAAGGCTGCCCGTCGCTGCTGCTGTTCTCCCCGCTACTGCCACCCCTGCTCTTTGGCCTCGGACTTGCAACCAGACTGCCCATAGGATCCTGGCTGGTGACTATCCCTGCGTTGTACTAACCCTTTGCTTCTTTCCTATCGCTCGCCTTCCCTTCCCCATCACCCTTAACAGTGTCCGCCTTCCCCTTCCCCATCTCCCTGGTCAATATTGGTAATAAACTGGTCGGACCAACATTTGAACCATTGTTTCTTAATCTCACGCTGGGTATACACATAATCTTAAAGAACCTCGTCTCCCTCCTTTATATTGGAGCGTGACATTTTTATTGGCGTAGTTGGCAAGATACCCTTTGTGAGAGTGTGATCCTTCCAGATATAATTTGAATCCTTTTTTCTGTGTGTGCCTCTTGGAGTTGTCAGGAGTGATATTTTTTGATTTAAATGTGTGTACCTCTCCAAGAAGATCACTCCAAATGCTGAATCTGGTAACTTAAGTGTGAAACTTGAACCTTTTCTTGTGTATACCTCCTGAAGTTGCAAGGAGTGATAACTTTGGTAACTTATATGTGAGTACCTCTCCAGGAAGAATCACTCCGCATATTGAACCTTAACTGTGTTTTTGGAACTGTTTATTTGGTGTTCGAAAATTGAACCTTCTTTGAGTGCTCCTCTTGGGGAAGTGAGGAAATGTGTTCCCCTCCAGGAAGTTTGTTTACCTTAGAAAGTGTTGTTTTTAGCTTTTGTCTTTTTGTTTGCTCCACTCAGCAAAAGGGAGGAGTGATTGGAACAGTATTTACCTTTGCTTAATAGGTGTGTTGTGCCTCCCTGGGTGGGGGTGAGGTGTTAGTTAAACTTTTGAATACCTCCTCTCTCCCTCGGTGTAGACCTTTTCTGGGTATTGAGAAAATGAGTGACAGTGCCACAGTGAGTATTGAAGATGTATTATTTGAACTTTTGAAAAAGCATGGTGCTAGACCCTCACTAACAGGGGTAGACTGGACACGGCAGAACTGGTATAACGTGCAGAGCATCTCTGACCGTATTAGTGTTCTGCAAAAGAATGCTCATACCCGAGCTGGAAAAGGGAAGTCCTTTATTTGTGCAGTATTGGGTTCTGCTCTGGTTGCAGCTGTAGAATTCCGCAACCAGCAGCTTAAAACAGAGAGCCAAGCTTTACAAGCATTGCAGGAATCAGATAAAGTTAGTCAGGAATTGATAAAAGCTCTGCAAAATCAAATTGTAAACCTAGAAGAGCAATTAGAAAGAGAAAAACATAATTCTGATCTGTTGCAAATAGCCTTAAGGGAAGTGTTAACGGGTAAGGATGCCAGTTGTACTAGTGCACCTCAAGATGTAACTTATCCAAGGGAGGAATTGCAAGGTATAAAGACAAGTATAGACAAATTAGAAGCTTCCCCAGCTCAGTTGCGTCCTTTAATTAAAGCTGAGTATTCATACGATAATGGTGAGGATTTTGATCCACAAATGAGCATTAAAGAAATCCCTTTCTCTACTACTGAGCTAGCAAAATTGAAAAGAGATTATAGTTGTTCTCCAAAAGAATCAGAAATGGAGTATGTATGGAGAGTTAGCCTCAGTGGTGGAGATCAGATACTTTTAACCGAAAAAGAGGCTGAAGGCTATTGGGGACCAGGAGTATTTTTAACTACTGGTAACAATCGTGCTCCCTGGTCCCTCACACAGAGAGCTGCCTATTGGGCAGGTGGTCATAACTCTCTAGAAAGGGGAGACCCCCTTGCCATTACTGGGACAGTTGATCAACTAGTAGAGAATGTTCAGAAGGCTGCCTGTCTCCAAATGATGTATGACAGGAAGCTGCAGTTACACCATGAATCACCCATGATTTTGCCCGTTGATCCTGAGAGAATGACCCCTCTAATCAGGGGGCTTCCAGAATCGCTGAAACCCATAGGCATACAGTTGCAAGGAAAGATACAGGCTATGCCTCTGGGAGAAAGAACCCGGGCGATGTTAGAAGGAACTGCAACATCTAATCATCTGCAGTCAGGATGCAAAGTATGGACGTGGGGGGAGGTTGCCCAAGAGTTAATTAACTATGGAAGAAAATATGGGCCGGTGGTGTCTTCATCCAGTAAATTTGAGCCGAGAGGAGTTAGGCTTGCAGCAGCCAGACTTGCCCTCAGGCCACCTAGCCCAAAGCTTAGAACTGAAAAGGTTTTGTGCTCACTGGGAACGGGTAGGCGAAGCATTGAGCATAAACGAAAATGGCCTTTGGACTCTGGGCTGGAAAAAGGGCATTCCACAAAATTTGATGGATGGACTGACAACAGATAGGCTCGAGATGCTGGTGACTGGCTGGACAACTAGATTTGAGGAAAGCAAAACTCCAGGTCCTAGTGCTCCTTTCATAGTACCAGAAGAGCTACCAGAATCATCGGGAAACTAATTCCTTCACCTCTCTCAAGTGAGCGGGGAGGTGAAGGATGGATGCATATTAGAAAGCTCACAATAAAAGGAAACGATCTGCTAATTACTTGCACTGTTGAACCCAATTTAGTTCCAGTGACTTTTCTGGTAGATACAGGAGCACAAATTTCTGCTATCAAAAGGGAGGATGCTGACCGTGCAGGTGTAACCCTATCCTGCAGGAAAATATTTGTAGCAGATGCTATGGGAGGTGTACATTCACAAACCATGGCAACAGTGAGATTAAGGTTACCTGGGGAAGAACAGCCTCAGGATGTCCCCATGGTAGCGGGAACTCTCCCGCTTAATTTGTTAGGATTAGATATCTTGAAGGGTAGGAGCTGGACTGATGACCAGGGAAGGAGCTGGGTGTTTGGCATCCCCACTCTAGACATTTGTCATGGTTTTATGATTTCTGGTATTGGTATTCCAAATCATAACAACATGTAGTGCATTAAGAGTTAAAGAGTTAATACTCCAACTCCATAGATCATTGATATTTCCGGGTATACCTGTCTCAGAAGAGAAGAACTACATTCACCAGAGGACTTTGCGATGCTTTGCATTTTTACGTATTTTCCGCTCAGAGGGAAAAGATAAAAACCCTCTGCGGTCACGGGACACTCTCTTTCCTTCGGGATCGACTCAGCAGTGGGTGCTCGCTGCCGTATCGCCTTCAGCGTTAGCGTAAGGCCTTCGGTTTATCGGACACTCTCTCTTGATCATTTTCTTTGATTTATTAGCTTCAATTCCAATTATATTGTATTATATTGTGTTATTTTGCTTTCTGATATCTTATTTAGTAAATTAGCTTTCCTCCTCAGATCGTTGCCGCTGTTTTGTTTCTAGGCCCATCTCCCTTTTCCCTTTTCCCCTTCCCCTTTCCTGGGGCGTGGGTCTGCGGGTCCCCCACACCAATCGTCACGGAACCGGGCCGATCCAGCCCGGTAAACCGTTGACAACATTTGTTTGTTGCAAGTAGCACCTCAGCTTCCACCCTCTCACCTTAACTCTGTTAGACCTTACCCTTTACCTTTAGGAGTACATAGTGGTATCAGCCCAGTTCTGGCAGAGTTAAAAAAAGAAGGTATTGTGGTACCCACCCACTCCCCTTTTAACTCTCCAGTGTGGCCTGTAAGGAAACCAAATGGCAAATGGAGACTGACTATTGATTATCGTAGGCTTAATGCCAACACTGGACCACTTACTGCAGCAGTACCTAACATTTCTGAATTAATAGCTGCTATCCAGGAACAGGCTCACCCTATTATGGCCACCATCGATGTTAAAGATATGTTTTTTATGGTACCCTTGCATCCTGATGACCAACTCCGTTTTGCTTTTACATGGGAAGGCCAGCAGTATACCTTTACTCACCTCTCTCAGGGGTTCAAGCATTCTCCTACTTTGGCTCATCATGCTCTGGCAAAAGAACTTGAACAGATTCCCTTAGAGGAAGGAGTTAAGATTTATCAATACATTGATGATATACTCATAGGAGGAGACCAGTTGATTGCAGTAAAAACAATGCATGAAAAAATAATAAAACACTTAGAAGGATTGGGTCTGACTATTCCTCCAGATAAAATTCAGTTTCCTTCTGCTGAAGTAAAATTTTTGGGTATCTGGTGGAAGGGTGGTATGGCTTGCATTCCACAGGATACCCTCTCAGCTTTAGATCAACTCAAAATGCCAGAAAATAAAAAGGAATTACAACATGTTCTTGGACTTTTAGTATTCTGGAGAAAATATATCCCTGACTTCTCCATTATAGCTCGTCCATTATATGACTTATTGCAGAAGGGACTGTCTTGGGAATGGTCTCCAGTTCATGAAGAAGCCTTGCGGCTTCTAATTTTTGAGGCTATCACCTATCAGTCCTTAGGCCCTATTCATCCCTCTGATCCTGTACAAATAGAATGGGGATTTGCTTACTCAGGATTGTCTATACATCTCTGGCAGAAGGGTCCAGAAGGTCCCATTAGACCTATTGGATTTTATTCCCATAGCTTTAAAGATGCAGAAAAACATTATTCTCAATTGGAGAAGGGGCTATTTGTTGTTAGCTTGGCTTTGCGGGAAGCTGAGTGAACCATACGACAGCAGCCTATAATATTAAGAGGTCCATTTAAAGTTATCAAGTCTGTTATGTCTGGTACCTCTCCACCTGACGGGGTGGCACAACGAGCTTCTGTCCGAAAATGGTATGCTCAAATTGAACACTACTGCAATACCTTTGTAGTCACAGAAGGTGCTCCAAAAATACTCACAATACAAGATGATATTTCCTCTACCACTGATAAGGACCTTCCATCTATAATTCAAATTGCTCCCCCCTATTCAGACCAGTTGCAGAATGTTTGGTTCACAGATGCATCCTCCAAGCGTGAAGGAAAAATATGGAAGTATCGTACTGTGGCCCTTCAGATAGGGACTGACCTCACTATTACTACTGAAGGTGAGGGGAGTGCTCAGGTTGGGGAACTAGTAGCAGTATGGAGCATTTTCCAACATGAATCAAAATCCACTACACGTGTGCATATATATACTGACTCGTATGCTGTTTTCAAAGGCTGTACAGAGTGGCTGCCTTTTTGGGAGAAAAATGGCTGGGAAGTTAACCGTATCCCAGTCTGGCAAAAGGAAAAATGGCAGGAGATTCTCTCTATTGCTAAAAAGGGCAAATTTTCTGTTGCATGGGTCGCATCACACCAGGAGGATGGGACCCCTATTAGTCACTGGAATAACAAAGCTGATGAACTTGCTAGGATTGCACCATTGAGACAGGGAGAACCAGACAGTGACAACTGGGAGAGACTTGTAGAATGGTTACATGTAAAAAGAGGACATACAGGTGCTCTTGATCTCTATCATGAGGCCCAAGCCCGTGGCTGGCCTGTCACCAGAGAACAGTGCCGCACTTGTATCTCTGCTTGTGATTTGTGCCGCACTCATCTGGACCGACACCCCTTACAGGATGCTCCTCTTCATTTAAGGGAGGGAAAGCACTTGTGGGAAACATGGCAAATTGATTACATTGGTCCTTTTCGTAGATCTGAAGGCAAACAGTATATGCTCATAGGTGTAGAAGTAATCTCTGGCCTATTACAGGCTGAATCTTTCCCTAGAGCAACAGGGGAGAACACTGTAAAGGCACTAAAAAAATGGTGTAGTATTCTTCCTAAACCTGATTGCATCCAATCAGATAATGGTTCCCACTTCACCTCAACTGTAGTGCAAGAATGGGCCAGAGATGAAGGCATTCATTGGGTCTTTCACACCCCATACTACCCGCAGGCTAATGGTATTGTGGAACGATCTAATGGCCTCCTTAAGAAATTTATAAAACCAGAGAAGGCTAATTGGTCAACCCGCACCTCTGATGCAATCAGAAGAGTCAATGACCGTTGGGGAATCAATGGCTGTCCTCGATTTAATGCTTTCTATCCCAAGGCCCCATCACTCTTGCCAATTACTCTTAACCCAGACAAGCTGGGAGAACTCTCTTACTCTCCTGGTCAGCCTGTGTTGGTTGACTTGCCCAATGTAAGGTCAGTACCTCTGACCCTAACGGAATCTCTTAACAAATATGCTTGGAGGGCCAAGGACACCAGAGGAAAGGAATATAAAATTAATACTCACTGGATTATTCCCTCTTTCTGACCATATTGACAAAGCCCGAGTGGGCAAGTCAATGTCTTATTTTGTTTTTCAGAAGACCTCCGTGGGACACTAGCTGAAAACAGTGACAGCTGATTTCAATTATTGGTATTTTGGTGATTGTCTATGCAACATTCGGGTGAAATGTTATTTCTCCTTATCTGGGGTATTATGGGGGCTACAACCTCTATAACAATCAGTTTTCCCCTCTTTGAACCTGAGAATAGGGAGAATGGTATAAAAAACTCTTTTTTCCAAATGGCCGAGCAAGTAGCAAATGTCTATAACCTCACTAGCTGTTGGGTCTGTGGAGGACCCATGGGACTTGAAACCTGGCCCTGGGTATCAACCCCTATTGAACCTAAATGGCTGGCAAGCAACTTTAGTGGAACTAACCACAATACCCACTGGGCAGATATTTCTCCGTGGCCAGTTCAATATCCTGCTATGGGAATGGATTGCTTGAATCGTACTCAGGTGGGTGGTATCTATGTTGGGACTAGCAAATGTACTTGGATTTATCGTAAAAGGGGTTCTTGATGTGGGGTTACCGATAAGGGGTGATCAGTGGGGGTGGTACAATCAGTCAGGAAAGAGACAAGGGTTTTCTCATTTTTGGTCCTCCACCAACAACACTGTGTTCACCAAAGATGGTGGTATGAATTGTACCTGGAAACCTGATGCTGGAGCTTGGAAATGTAAGTGGTGTAGGGATGAAAGTGCTACTGGTAGTGGCTGGAACTGCAATGTGGCAGGACATCCTTTTGGACCTTTCAACACCACATACTTTCAGGCTAAGGAACATGTAAATAAATTGGCCAATGAATGGAATGGACCTTTTGAAAATGGCTTGGTAGCGCTAAAGGGACATTATCGGATTTGTGGTCATTACGCATATAAACGACTTCCTGCAAACTGGATGGGGGTTTGTTATGTTGGAGTAATCCGCCCGTTATTCTTTTTGCTTCCAGGAAAGGATGGCCATGAATTAGGTGTCAGAGTATATGATGATCTTAACCGGCACAGGAGATCTATTGATACCTCCCTAACACGTGGTAGTGGCCAGACTTGGGGCAAAGATGATTGGCCTCCTCAACGTATAATCAAACATTATGGACCAGCTACCTGGAATCCTAATGAGTGGGTTAGTGGTGCTCGAGAGCCCATCTATAACCTAAACCGTATTATCAGATTACAGGCTGTCCTTGAAATCATTACTAATGAAACAGCGTATGACCTTGATCTCCTTGCAGATCAAGCCTCACAGATGCGGGTGACAATACTCCAGCATCACAATGTTCTGGACTACCTGCTAGCTGAAAAAGGGGGTGTCTGTGGCAAATTAAATGATTCTACTTGTTGTCTAAAGATTGATGACAATGGGAAGGTTGTTTGTTAAACAAATTGCTCACGGTATACGAAAAATAGCACACGTCCCTGTCCAAACTTGGAAAAGCCCAGACCTTGACCTCTTCTCCTGGCTCCCAGGTGGTCCATGGGTAAAACGTATTTTATTCTATATACTGTGCGCTATTGCAACTCTTATGTTTGTTCCCTGCATAATACCATGTTTTATTCACCTAATACAACATATGGTATCCTCTATGCACTTTACAACCTCCTCTGCAGATGGAGAAGTGAAACATATCAGGGCAACAATTGTAACCAAGACTAAAAGGACTTTTGTAACAATTATATGAAAACTATTGATTCCCTGCACCCCTCCCTTCATTACCCTTCTGCTTTCTATCTTTCTCCTCACCATCATGGATCACCAGAGTCCAACTTTTAAGCAACCTTTGAGTCACAGGGTGGTGTAAGAGACTATTCTAATACCATTGACTCAGGGTTTGCTGATGAACATGTCCAAGCTAGTCCTGGACAAGGTTGTGAAATCCTTTGTCTAATGGACAAGCTGATGGGCATGTCCAGGGGCAACGAAAGAGAGATAAGCGGCAGCTCAATGGCCGCTGAACACTCTTTTCTTTGGTACTCATCTCCGTGGGGAGATAGCCATCTCAGGAGACGCTTGCCTGTTGCCTGACAAGCTTGCATGGGATTTGTCATGTAGACTGGAGGAATCTGGAAGATAAATAGAGGGATCCTACAGCCATGAAGATTCAGGGTTTTCTCTGCTACCTGGAGAGACTTCCTGAGCTGATCACTGTGTGTAGGGCAAATAACCCCCAAAAGAAATAGCGCCAAAGCTGGTATATTTTTGATAGGCTTAAGTAGATGATGTACAGACAGTTAATAAGAAAATTAATAAGAAAAGAGTGGCTCACCTTTGAAGATGGTGGAGGCTCACTGAAAACTCCACTGGGGGGGGGATCTCCAACCAGAGATCCTTCCCTGGTGGTGGTCAGCCCTTAAATGGGGTCTTGGGAGAGGTGGAGTCAAACTCCACCCCTTCCAATCACACTCATTTGTGCCCCTGTGGCTGACCCAGTGCTCGCCTCAGGTGATCAATCAGTGGTTCAGGCCCTGATTCAATAGTTCCTATACAGGATTTCTGTGAATCCCTGTGGGAGCACTATCCATCCAAGTTGTTTCTTTTTATGGGTGTTCAGATCTTCCCATTTGAAGGCAAAGTAGTCTCTGCATTCTGCTTTCAAGGGGCTGGTCCAAAATGCATCCTTTAAATCATTTACACTGTACCACTTAGATTCTGGGTTTAATTGACTGAGCAGGGTATAGGGGTTTACCACTACTGGGAAACGGGTAATTGTTCTCTTATTAATTTCCCAATCTGTATGTGTCATCAGGTTTTTTTTTGTTTTTTTTTTTTTTTTTTTTTCAGGGAGTATAGGAAAATTACAGGGAGACATACAGGGCTCTAATAGCCAATAGCCCTTTAGATATTAATCTTTCAATTTCAGGTTGTATCCCTAATTTACCTTCCTGTGAAATAGGATATTGTTTTATCCTAATTGGGATCCCTGGATCCTTTATAGTTACTTCAAAGGGTTCTATGTCTAACTTCCCTACTGATTCTGGAGTATACCAAACTTTTGGGTTAATTCTAGCCTCATCTTCTATCATTAGAGTACATAGCTTAAAAATTCTCTATCTTTTACTTCCAAATTTATTCCTAACTCCACAATTAAATCTCTCCCTAGCAAATTATATTCTGCTTCAGATACCAATAAAAAAAACCCAATTCCATAGGTGCTAGGTGATTCTATTTCTACCTGCTTTATAACAGGTTCCATAAAAGGTTCCCTTTTGCTCCAATTACTAGTAGCTTTTCCGAGGATAAAGAACATCCTCGAGGTAAATATTGAACAGTCGATCTTTCTGCCCCAGAGTCTACCAAAAATTCCATTTCCTGACGTTGAGGACCCAATTTCAATTTTATCAAGGGCTCTTTTCTTTCTGGGGTCCCCAGCACATAAAGCCCCTGGCCCCCTCAGTCCTCCTTAAACAGTTTCTCATCCTGGATTCTCTTTCTACAGTCTTTCTTCATGTGTCCCTTTTTCTGACAGTAGAAGCATTCTATTGTCCTCATATCTCTGGGTCTCATCTGGTTAGGTTAAAGCACGTTCTCTGCCTGAGGAATATTCCCTCTTCTCCTTGCCTGAAACACCCCCATCTGTCCTTCTTTTACTGCAGCTCTCAGAATTTTTGCATGCCTCTTCTGAGTCTCCTCCTCTCACCTTACATATACTTTCTGAGCCTCTCTTAGCAATTCGTCTAATCCTCTTCTCCTGCCAATCCTCCAATTTCTCTGTTTTCCTTCAAATATCCAGGACCTAGCTACAGGCTGCATTTTCAGGAGAGCTTGCCCCACAGGGTAGCAGGATCTAATCCTGAATATAACTGTAACTTTTATGTGTAGTCTCTCTAACTACTTGGTAGGAGTTTCATCTCTTTTTTTTTTTTTTTTCTTTTGCTCGCTAAAAAGCCTTATTAAGATTCTCTAATCCCTTGAATAAAAAGAACTCTGCCATGTGAGTACAATGTTCCTGGTTCTGATTATCCCAATTGGGCCATTGTAAGGGCCACTTTATATCTGCTCCTGGGCCAGCCTGGTGTTTCTGATCCTAAATTTGCATACCTGCCCTCCTGATCATAAACCTTTCTTCCGCTGTTAAAAGTATGCCCAAAATAACCTGTATCTCATCCCAGGTATAAAGGCTGGGACCTAGCCTCTCTGAGAACCCTAAAGGATCCTCTAGCAAATTCCCCATCTCCTTCTTAAATTCCCTTACATCTCCTGAGTTTAAGGGAACTGAAACATATCCAACTCCTGGCTTTGATCCCCTGGTTGC
Organism: Oreortyx pictus; assembly: GCA_036925125.1. Taxonomy (NCBI): domain Eukaryota; kingdom Metazoa; phylum Chordata; class Aves; order Galliformes; family Odontophoridae; genus Oreortyx; species Oreortyx pictus. The sequence continues at coordinate 10,295,091 of JAUPFR010000020.1, read as the reverse complement.
TACAGGTATTTCTCTTAAAGGGAGAAGGTTTCTTCCTCGACTCTCTCCTGCCTAGTTTGCCTTCTAGTGATCCTTTTCCTAGGGAAGTCTAGGGGTTCAGATTCAGGTTCGACTCCTGAATCAGATTCAGCTTGCTCCAGAGGAGCCACTGGATTCTGTGCGGGGGGAGCATAAGGTGCGGGGGATAGTGTATAATGTCCTCCACTGTTGTGTTCCTTTTTTTTTTTTTTTTTTTAATTAAAGGGAATACAAAGGTTCGAAAATCAGATTCCACCCATAATTTGGCTGTAAAGCAAGCGAAGGCGGTGACAGAGCTTTTATTTGAGGTAGAGGCGCTACAGAAAGAGATGTCAGAGATAAGGGGGATGAACTCACCCCTCCCGGCGACCGTTTAGGTGAAGGAAGGCAGCCGCCTCTCGTTCGAACACTGGTGCGCCGGAAGGAAGAGAGCCAGGGAGGGGGGGGGCAACCCGCGCAGGCTCTGAGTGTATCTGTGCTCCCGGAAGCACCGCCGGAAGCACCACCGAGAGGGAGAGAGCGAGAGGTCGGGTGGACCTGGGCTCCTCCGCTCTGGTCACTCAGATGCTCATTCACTGGTTCAGGCTGTGACCAGGCAATCCCACTACATTGGCATACTCGCTCTCTCCTAGATTAAAAGGCCGTTTTTCATTCACATAAGTATTTAGAGCCTTGCAGATCCGATCCTCAATGGATCCGAATACAGGCCAGAACAACTGATCTGCCCTTATCTGCTTTCCTCCCCACACTTCCATACAATAATGTACCATCTTAACCTTACTCTCTCCTTGTCTCGAAGGACAATCACCCCAGTGTTTTAACATTAAACCTAGGGGGCTTTCTAGTGGTATGTCTGGTAGCTTTACCTGCGAGCCACCCATGGGGTCAGAGGGCTTACTCGGCCTCTGTCCCATCTTCCGGAGCACTCTCACACTCACACACGCACTCGTGCCCCTCGGTCGTGACCCACGCCCTCGCGGGCAATGGGAACTGCACTACTAGAGGGTCCGCACTCGCTTCGCCCCTACAGGACGTCTCAGTCAGGCGTGCTCTGGGATACCCACCCCGACCGAACAGATCCACGCAAATACTTACTCAATCCTGAGTCTTTGTTCGGGTCTTCGTGCACAAAAATTACAGGGTACTGAAGTTTCTTTCGCTCGTTTACCGAATTTAGAGATCGGAGCTACAGGTCTCCGCAACGGAACTACCCAGCCCAGGGGCCGTCCGAAGACGGGGCGCCCCCCCTGGAGTGAGAATTCCGCAGCAGAGTCGCCTGGATCCGAGTCACGGCACCAAATTGTTATAGGTGTGAAGAACGATACACACCGATCATTGTCAATAGTAAGGAATTTATTGAGTAAGCAATAAATGAGCGAAACGGTGCTGGGCAGCCGGGAGTCTCCGCTCCACCAGAGGCGCACACTGGGGGCCTCCCGATCCCTCTTTTTATTGTCTCTTATCTCTATATTCGTGTTTATCTTTTCTTCCTGGGCTGCGCCAGCTGGAATTTGGGAGTCGTCCTCTGTCTCCTTGCAGAGAAAAGACAAATACTGCAGTCCTCTTCAGCTCTAATCATGCATGCTTAAAAGAAGATTTCCGCTTATTTTTTTTTTCAGTTCCTTAGAAGGTCACTACTATCTGTGCAGGTGTTAGAACAAGATGCTGTGGCTCCAACTTACAAAAACATTTATAGGCCTATTTTTAAGTCTTCTACAAACTACATAGTTCTAAGAGAAGGAAAAGAAAAACACATGGAAAAACACTGACACATCTGTCTTGAGACTGGTTTGATTAACAAGTATTGAAAGTAACGAACTCAGTTTCTATCACAGTGTATGGGAACTGTTGAATCAGGGCCTGAACCACTGATTGATTATTTTTATTGTTTTACGTGTTTTATTATTTTTTCATACATTGTTTTTACTGCAATCAACTGGTCTCCTCCTATGAGTATATCATCAATGTATTGATAAATCTTAACTCCTTCCTCTAAGGGAATCTGTTCAAGTTCTTTTGCCAGAGCATGATGAGCCAAAGTAGGAGAATGCTTGAACCCCTGAGAGAGGTGAGTAAAGGTATACTGCTGGCCTTCCCATGTAAAAGCAAAACGGAGTTGGTCATCAGGATGCAAGGGTACCATAAAAAACATATCTTTAACATCGATGGTGGCCATAATAGGGTGAGCCTGTTCCTGGATAGCAGCTATTAATTCAGAAATGTTAGGTACTGCTGCAGTAAGTGGTCCAGTGTTGGCATTAAGCCTACGATAATCAATAGTCAGTCTCCATTTGCCATTTGGTTTCCTTACAGGCCACACTGGAGAGTTAAAAGGGGAGTGGGTGGGTACCACAATACCTTCTTTTTTTAACTCTGCCAGAACTGGGCTGATACCACTATGTACTCCTAAAGGTAAAGGGTAAGGTCTAACAGAGTTAAGGTGAGAGGGTGGAAGCTGAGGTGCTACTTGCAACAAACAAATGTTGTCAACGGTTTACCGGGCTGGATCGGCCCGGTTCCGTGACGATTGGTGTGGGGGACCCGCAGACCCACGCCCCAGGAAAGGGGAAGGGGAAAAGGGAAAAGGGAGATGGGCCTAGAAACAAAACAGCGGCAACGATCTGAGGAGGAAAGCTAATTTACTAAATAAGATATCAGAAAGCAAAATAACACAATATAATACAATATAATTGGAATTGAAGCTAATAAATCAAAGAAAATGATCAAGAGAGAGTGTCCGATAAACCGAAGGCCTTACGCTAACGCTGAAGGCGATACGGCAGCGAGCACCCACTGCTGAGTCGATCCCGAAGGAAAGAGAGTGTCCCGTGACCGCAGAGGGTTTTTATCTTTTCCCTCTGAGCGGAAAATACGTAAAAATGCAAAGCATCGCAAAGTCCTCTGGTGAATGTAGTTCTTCTCTTCTGAGACAGGTATACCCGGAAATATCAATGATCTATGGAGTTGGAGTATTAACTCTTTAACTCTTAATGCACTACATGTTGTTATGATTTGGAATACCAATACCAGAAATCATAAAACCATGACAAATGTCTAGAGTGGGGATGCCAAACACCCAGCTCCTTCCCTGGTCATCAGTCCAGCTCCTACCCTTCAAGATATCTAATCCTAACAAATTAAGCGGGAGAGTTCCCGCTACCATGGGGACATCCTGAGGCTGTTCTTCCCCAGGTAACCTTAATCTCACTGTTGCCATGGTTTGTGAATGTACACCTCCCATAGCATCTGCTACAAATATTTTCCTGCAGGATAGGGTTACACCTGCACGGTCAGCATCCTCCCTTTTGATAGCAGAAATTTGTGCTCCTGTATCTACCAGAAAAGTCACTGGAACTAAATTGGGTTCAACAGTGCAAGTAATTAGCAGATCGTTTCCTTTTATTGTGAGCTTTCTAATATGCATCCATCCTTCACCTCCCCGCTCACTTGAGAGAGGTGAAGGAATTAGTTTCCCGATGATTCTGGTAGCTCTTCTGGTACTATGAAAGGAGCACTAGGACCTGGAGTTTTGCTTTCCTCAAATCTAGTTGTCCAGCCAGTCACCAGCATCTCGAGCCTATCTGTTGTCAGTCCATCCATCAAATTTTGTGGAATGCCCTTTTTCCAGCCCAGAGTCCAAAGGCCATTTTCGTTTATGCTCAATGCTTCGCCTACCCGTTCCCAGTGAGCACAAAACCTTTTCAGTTCTAAGCTTTGGGCTAGGTGGCCTGAGGGCAAGTCTGGCTGCTGCAAGCCTAACTCCTCTCGGCTCAAATTTACTGGATGAAGACACCACCGGCCCATATTTTCTTCCATAGTTAATTAACTCTTGGGCAACCTCCCCCCACGTCCATACTTTGCATCCTGACTGCAGATGATTAGATGTTGCAGTTCCTTCTAACATCGCCCGGGTTCTTTCTCCCAGAGGCATAGCCTGTATCTTTCCTTGCAACTGTATGCCTATGGGTTTCAGCGATTCTGGAAGCCCCCTGATTAGAGGGGTCATTCTCTCAGGATCAACGGGCAAAATCATGGGTGATTCATGGTGTAACTGCAGCTTCCTGTCATACATCATTTGGAGACAGGCAGCCTTCTGAACATTCTCTACTAGTTGATCAACTGTCCCAGTAATGGCAAGGGGGTCTCCCCTTTCTAGAGAGTTATGACCACCTGCCCAATAGGCAGCTCTCTGTGTGAGGGACCAGGGAGCACGATTGTTACCAGTAGTTAAAAATACTCCTGGTCCCCAATAGCCTTCAGCCTCTTTTTCGGTTAAAAGTATCTGATCTCCACCACTGAGGCTAACTCTCCATACATACTCCATTTCTGATTCTTTTGGAGAACAACTATAATCTCTTTTCAATTTTGCTAGCTCAGTAGTAGAGAAAGGGATTTCTTTAATGCTCATTTGTGGATCAAAATCCTCACCATTATCGTATGAATACTCAGCTTTAATTAAAGGACGCAACTGAGCTGGGGAAGCTTCTAATTTGTCTATACTTGTCTTTATACCTTGCAATTCCTCCCTTGGATAAGTTACATCTTGAGGTGCACTAGTACAACTGGCATCCTTACCCGTTAACACTTCCCTTAAGGCTATTTGCAACAGATCAGAATTATGTTTTTCTCTTTCTAATTGCTCTTCTAGGTTTACAATTTGATTTTGCAGAGCTTTTATCAATTCCTGACTAACTTTATCTGATTCCTGCAATGCTTGTAAAGCTTGGCTCTCTGTTTTAAGCTGCTGGTTGCGGAATTCTACAGCTGCAACCAGAGCAGAACCCAATACTGCACAAATAAAGGACTTCCCTTTTCCAGCTCGGGTATGAGCATTCTTTTGCAGAACACTAATACGGTCAGAGATGCTCTGCACGTTATACCAGTTCTGCCGTGTCCAGTCTACCCCTGTTAGTGAGGGTCTAGCACCATGCTTTTTCAAAAGTTCAAATAATACATCTTCAATACTCACTGTGGCACTGTCACTCATTTTCTCAATACCCAGAAAAGGTCTACACCGAGGGAGAGAGGAGGTATTCAAAAGTTTAACTAACACCTCACCCCCACCCAGGGAGGCACAACACACCTATTAAGCAAAGGTAAATACTGTTCCAATCACTCCTCCCTTTTGCTGAGTGGAGCAAACAAAAAGACAAAAGCTAAAAACAACACTTTCTAAGGTAAACAAACTTCCTGGAGGGGAACACATTTCCTCACTTCCCCAAGAGGAGCACTCAAAGAAGGTTCAATTTTCGAACACCAAATAAACAGTTCCAAAAACACAGTTAAGGTTCAATATGCGGAGTGATTCTTCCTGGAGAGGTACTCACATATAAGTTACCAAAGTTATCACTCCTTGCAACTTCAGGAGGTATACACAAGAAAAGGTTCAAGTTTCACACTTAAGTTACCAGATTCAGCATTTGGAGTGATCTTCTTGGAGAGGTACACACATTTAAATCAAAAAATATCACTCCTGACAACTCCAAGAGGCACACACAGAAAAAAGGATTCAAATTATATCTGGAAGGATCACACTCTCACAAAGGGTATCTTGCCAACTACGCCAATAAAAATGTCACGCTCCAATATAAAGGAGGGAGACGAGGTTCTTTAAGATTATGTGTATACCCAGCGTGAGATTAAGAAACAATGGTTCAAATGTTGGTCCGACCAGTTTATTACCAATATTGACCAGGGAGATGGGGAAGGGGAAGGCGGACACTGTTAAGGGTGATGGGGAAGGGAAGGCGAGCGATAGGAAAGAAGCAAAGGGTTAGTACAACGCAGGGATAGTCACCAGCCAGGATCCTATGGGCAGTCTGGTTGCAAGTCCGAGGCCAAAGAGCAGGGGTGGCAGTAGCGGGGAGAACAGCAGCAGCGACGGGCAGCCTTGAGCAGCAAGCAGTTGGCTGGAGAAACAGCTAGGGAGTCAACCCCGAGAGGGGCAGCAGCGAACAGTGATCAGCTCGTGAGGTCTCTCCTAAGAGAAGGCCTCTCCAGGTAGCAGCAGTGATCAGCTCGGGAAGTCACTCCAAAGAGAAACTCCAGACAGCAACAGTGATCAGCTCGGGAAGTCTCTCCAGGTAGCAGAGAAAACCCCCAGTCTTCGTGGCTGCAGGACCCCTGTATTTATATTCCAGATTCCTCCAGTCTACATGACAAATCCCATGCAAGCTTGTCAGGCAAGCGTCTCCTGAGATGGCTATCTCCCCACGGAGATGAGTACCAAAGAAAAGAGTGTTCAGCGGCCATTGAGCTGCCGCTTATCTCTCTTTCGTTGCCCCAGGACGTGCCCATCTGCTTGTCCCTTAGACAAAGGATTTCACAACCTTGTCCAGGACTAGCTTGGACATGTTCGGACATGTTCATCAGAAAACTTTGAGTCAGTGGTATTAGAATAGTCTCTTACAGGGCCCTGCCCCCAGCCAGGTGGGGGAGAGAGATAATAGAGTGTATTGGACTGTGTGGATTCGATGGCCTGGCACATCAGAACCACAAAAATATAAGGCATTGGTGGACACTGGTGCACAGTGCACTCTAATGCCCTCCAGTCACCAAGGGACAGAATTAATCTATATTTCTAGGGTGACTGGGGGTTCCCAAGAGCTGACCAAGTTGGAGGCTGAAATAAGCCTCTCTGGTAAAGACTGGCAAAAATAACCTATTGTGACTGGCCCAGGGGATGCATGTATACTTGGTATTGATTATCTCAAAAGGGGATATTTTAAGGATCCCAAAGGGTATCGATGGGCTTTTGGAATAGCTGCTGTGGACGCAGATAACATTAAGCAGCTGTCTGCTTTGCATGGCCTGTCAGAAAATCTGTCTGTTGTGGGGTTGCAACGTGTGGAGGAGCAACAGGTACTGATTGCTATAAAAACGGTGCACAGACGGCAGTACTGCACCAACAGGGATTCCTTGCTCCCCATTCATAACTTGATTCATCAGCTAGAGAGCCAGGGAGTGATCAGCAAAACTCACTCTCCTTTTAACAGCCCCATATGGCCAGTGCGTAAAGCCAGTGGAGAATGGAGGCTGACGGTAGATTACCGTGGTGTGAATGAAGTCACGCTCCCACTGAGTGCTGCTGTGCCGGACATGCTTCAACTCCAGTACGAACTGGAGTCAAAAGCAGCCAAGTGGTATGCCACCACTGACATTGCCAATGCCTTCTTTTCAACTCCTCTGGCCTCAGAATGCAGGCTGCTGTTTGCCTTCACCTGGAGGGGTGTTCAGTACACCTGGAACCGTTTGCCCCATGTCATGCTCCAATATAAAGGAGGGAGACGAGGTTCTTAAGATTATGTGTATACCCAGCGTGAGATTAAGAAACAATGGTTCAAATGTTGGTCCGACCAGTTTATTACCAATATTGACCAGGGACATGGGGAAGGGGAAGGCGGACACTCTTAAGAGTGATGGGGAAAGGAAGGCGAGCGATAGGAAAGATAGGAAAGAGGCAAGGATTTGTACAAGACGGATAGTCACCAGCCAGGGTCCTACGGGTGGTCCGGTAGCAAGCAGCTCGGACGGTACAAGGCAGAAGGGCAGGAGTGGCAGAAGCAGGGAGAACAGCAGCAGAGATGGGCAGCCTTGAGCAGCAAGCAGTTGTCCGGAGAAGCAGCGAGGGGTCAACACCGGAGAAGCAGCGAGGGGTATCACCAGAGAAGTAGTGAGGGAGTCAACCCCGAGAGGGGCAGCAGCGAACAGTGATCGGCTCGTTAGGTTTCTCCTAAGAGAAGGCCTCTCCAGGAAGCAGCAGTGATCAGCTCGGGAAGTCTCTCCAAAGAGAAAACCCCCCAACTTCGTGACTGCAGGACCCCTCTATTTATCTTCCATATTCCTCCAGTCTACATGACAAATCCCATACTAGTGTGCCAGGCAAGCATCTCCTGAGCTAGCTATCTTCCCACAGAGATGAGTACCAAAGAAAAGAGTGTTCAGCGGCCATTTAGCTGCAGTTTATCTCTCTTTCATTGCCCCTGGACATGCCCATCAGCTTGTCCATTAGACAAAGGATTTCACAACCTTGCCCAGGACTAGCTTGGACATGTTCGGACATGTTCATCAGCAAACTTTGAGTCAATGGTATAATAATAGTCTCTTACACCCCAGGGGTGGAAACACAGCCCAACCATTTGTCATGGGTTGATCCAAACTGCTCTGGAAAAGGGCGGTGCTCCTGAGCACTTACAATACATTGATGATATCATTGTGTGGGGCAATACAGCAGGGCAAGTTTTCGAGAAAGGAGAGAGAATAATCCAGATCCTCCTGCGAGCTGGCTTTGCTATTGAACGAAGCAAATTGAAAGGGCCTGCACAGGAAATCCAGTTCCTAGGTATAAAGTGGCAAGATGGACGTCGTCACATCCCTACAGATGTGATTGACAAAATCACTGCCATGTCTCCACCCACCAGTAAGACAGAGACCCAAGCTTTTCTGGGTGAAGTGGGCTTTTGGAGAATGCATGTCCCAAACTACAGTCTCATTGTCAGCCCTCTCTTTTGGGTGACGCGGAAGAAGAATGATTCTGTATGGGGCCCTGAGCAGCAGCAGGCTTTTGAGCAAATCAAGCAGGAGATAGCCCGTGCCGTGGCCCTGGGGCCAGTGCGGATGGGACAGGATGTAAAGAACATCCTCTACACTGCTGCTGGAAAGGAAGGTCCCACTTGGAGTTTGTGGCAAAGAGCTTCTGGAGAGACCCGAGGCCGACCCCATGGTTTCTGGAGTCAAGCATATAGGGGGTCTGAGGAGCGCTACACTCCAACTGAGAAGGAGATCATAGCCGCGTACGAGGGGGTTCGAGCTGCTTCCGAAGTAATCGGTACTGAAGCACAGCTCCTTCTGGCACCTCGACTGCCAGTGCTGAACTGGATGTTCAAAGGCAAGGTTCCCTCCACCCATCATGCTACTGATGCCACTTGGAGTAAGTGGCTGATTACACAGCGAGCTCGGATGGGAAGCCTCAGTCATCCAGGAATCCTAGAAGTGATCATGGACTGGCCTGAAGGTAAAAAGTTTGGAACAACACCAGCAGAGGAGGTATCACGTGCTAAAGAGGCCCCACCATATAATGAACTAACAGAAGATGAGAAGAGATATGCCCTGTTCACAGATGGATCGTGTCGCATTGTGGGAAAGCACCGCAGATGGAAATCTGCTGTGTGGAGCCCCACATGACAAGTTGCAGAGGCCACTGAAGGAAAAAGGAGAATCAAGCCAATTTGCAGAGGTAAAGGCTGTCCAGCTGGCCTTAGAAATCGCTGAACGAGAGAGGTGGCCAGTGCTTTATCTTTACACTGACTCATGGATGGTGGCAAATGCTTTCTGGGGGTGGTTACAGCAATGGGAACAAAATGGCTGGCAACGGAGGGGTAAACCTATTTGGGCTGCTGAACTGTGGAAAGATATTGCTGCCCGAGTAAAGAATAAGGTTGTAAAGGTGCGCCATGTAGATGCTCATGTTCCTAAAAGCCGGGCAACTGAAGAACAACAGAATAACCATCAGGTAGATCAAGCTGCCAAAGTTAAGCTAGCTCAAGTAGACTTGGACTGGCAACATAAGAGTGAATTATTTTTAGCTCGATGGGCCCATGAGACCTCGGGCCATCAAGGAAGTGATGCAACATATAAATGGGCTAGAGACCGAGGGTGGACTTAACTATGGATGCTATTGCACAGGTTATCCATGACTGTGATACATGCGCCACAATTAAACAAGCCAAGAGGATGAAACCTCTCTGGGAGGATGGGCGATGGCAAAAGTATAAATATGGGAGGCGTGGCAGGTTGATTATATCACCTTGCCACGATCTCGCAATGGTAAGCGTTATGTGCTCACCATGGTGGAAGCAACCACTGGGTGGCTTGAAACATATGCAGTACCCCATGCTACCACCTGAAACACCATTCTAGGTCTCGAGAAACAAGTCCTATGTTGACACATCACTCCAGAGAGAATTGAGTCAGATAATGGGACTCATTTCAAAAACTGTCTTTGTCAATGGTTTGTGGGCTGGTTCGGCCCGGTTCCGTGACAATTGAGGCAGGAAACCCACGGGCCCACACCCCGGAGAAGGGGAAGGGGGAATGGGAAAAGGGAAAAGGGAGATGGGCCTATGAACAAAACAGCGGCAACGATCTAAGGAGGAAAGCTAATTTAATAAATAGGATATCAGAAAGTAAATAACACTATATAACACAATATAATTGGAATTGAGGCTAATGAATCAAATAAAGTGAGCATGAGAGTGTGTCCAATAAACTGAAGGTCTTACGCTAACGCTGAAGGTGAGACGGCAGCGAGCACCCACTGCTGAGTCGATCCCAGAGGAAAAAGAGTGTCCCATGACCGCAGACAGTTTTTAACTTTTCCCTCTGAGCGGAAAGCAGGTAAAAATACAAAGCATCGCACAGTCCTCTGGGGAATGTAGTTCTTCCTCTCTTCTGAGACAGGCATATCCATAACTATAGATGATCCACAGAGCTGTAGCATTAACTCTGTAACTCCCAATACACCACATGTTGTTATGATGTGGAATATCAACAATAGAACAAAAATCATAAAACCGTGACTCTCTTGTAAATACTTGGGCCAAAGATCATGGCATTGAATGGATTTATCATATCCCCTATCACGCACCAGCCTCTTCTTAAACTGAAAGATACAACAGGTTGTAAATGTTGAAAGCAATGGGTGGCAAAACATTTATGCATTGGGAGAAGCATTTGGCAGAAGCCACCTGGTTGGTCAACACCCGAGGATCCATCAATCGCGATGGTCCTGCCCAATCCAGCTCCCTACCTACTGTAGAGGGAGATAAAGTCCCTGTAGTACATGTAAAGAACATGTTGGGAAAAGCGGTTTGGGTCCTTCCAGCTTCTGGAAAGGGCAAACCTCTCCGTGGAACTGTCTTTGCTCAGGGACCTGGGACTACTTGGTGGGTGATGCAGAAGAATGGGGATGTTCAATGTGTACCACAAGGGAATTTGATGTTGGGGGAGATCAGTCAGTAATTCCATGTATATACTTGTATATATGTGTGTGTGCGAGTATCTAATGCATGTTCTTCTATATGTATCTTCTATATGTATCGAGCATGATGTAGTGATGTGGAACGAGGGGTGGAATGTCATGGTTTTATGCTTTTTGGCATCGGTATTCCACATCATAACATCATGTAGTGCATTAAGAGTTAGAGTCAGTGCTCCAGTTCCATGGATCATCAATAGTTATGGGTATACCTGCCTCAGAAGAGAAGAACTACATTCCCCAGAGGACTTTGCGATGCTTTGCCTTTTTACGTGTTTCTGCTCAGAGGGAAAAGATAAAAACTGTCTGCGGTCACGGGACACTCTCTTTCCTTTGGGATTGACTGTGGTGTTTAAAGTCTGCGCTACCAACCTAAACCAGTCCAAATGACTGCACGTTCACACCATTATGGTGAAGCAGCAAATGGCGTTTATTGGTAGCAAGCACTTGCTTCTATACATTGCGTGACCACGCCCCCAAGCATGGCAGTACCCTGCTGCCAGGTGGCATTTCCTTTGAGTCGCCATGTGGCCAGAAATAGAGCAGGGGAGACCCTATCGCGTTACACCCGATATCACCCCGTTAGCGCCTAACCCTATCACGTCACATCGCGAGATCTCGAATATCGCCTAATACAACATCTCCCCCTCCCCATTCTCAGTAAAGCCTTGCTCCGTTACATCGCGAGTGCAAAAATTCATGACTCCTAAGTTAACTACTACAATTCATTTCACACGCGATCCCTTACCCAATGCTTGTCTACTACCAGTGCATATCTGTATCCTAGAGTTAAAAAAAGCTACATTCTATTCTTACTAGCCTCTAACTTTATATCTTTCCCATCAATCGATGGAGCTTAAAGAGATCGTCAAAAGCTGAATCTAAAATTTTTTGCGAGCATCTCTGAATGCAGGCAAGTAAACATGGCAAGCTGATAGCAAGGACTATGATAAACATCAGAGCTATCACAATGTTTTTTACAATAGGCAGTAACCTTGATCCCCAGTTTCCAAAAACCTCCTTGAACCAATTGGCAATTGGGTCATCTTGAATTGTTGTTTTTTCCGTGTGTCGTTTAAGCCACTCCAGCTTGCTGTGCATCGACTCTGAATGATCACTGAGATTAAAACAGCACATTCCTTCTATATCCTTGCATCCATGGCCCTGAGCTAATAACAAGAAATCTATTGCAGCCCTGTTTTGTAGAACAGCATGCCTTATTCAATCCACTTCAGCTAGCAACTCCATCAACAACTGAGAGGTGACATTAGCTTGTTTTGCCAACCAACATGCGAGCCTTTCAATTTCCTTCAGGGCTTGAGTGGTTCCGATAGGGGAGATAATCTAAGCAAAAATACGTGCTGTAGTTGAACCTCATCACCACAATCATCTTTCAAATGTTGTATACCCCTTTTTGACCTGCTATGACCCTTGTCAGAGACTTTCGATGTCTTTACCCACTCAGTGATATTAGGTGATAAAATAGTTAACTTCCCCAGGTAACATGGTCCTCCTATAGCTCTTCCAGGCACTCCCTGCCATGCTCGATAACTGCATATAAGAAATATTCCAGGTGGTAATGCCTTACTAGTGTTAACCCATAACCTTTCAAAATATCTGCCTCCCATGTGCCTTGGAGCACCCCATCCATAGAAATTCCATCGTTTCGTGATGTTACAGCAGCACTCCCAATTATTATATATATTGCAATTTCTATGTGTGTTAGAGGAACGACAAGCATGGCATGTTTTGATCATATAATTCCCTCGATAATACATAATGTTCCAACGGTTGGGGAAAGCACGCCTGGTTTGATTGCCAGAGTAACCACAATATGGTCAATTCCATTTAAAGGTAGTGATATCTCTAGGGTTGACTAATGTAAAAGGTAAAACTTGCTTTGTTCTCGAGTCCCAGAAGGGGTTCCCCCCAGTTTCGTCAGCCCTCACTAAGTGTCTCCAAACGTTTGGCTCAGACAATGATCCCTCCAGGGTGAAACCCGCAAATGCAAAATACGTTTCCTGCGGGTCCCAATACTTATCACTACTCCCATTTGCTATTCCTTCAGAGCCAAGCAATTGCAATTCTGGGGGGACCCAAGACAGGGTATTATTTAAAGTCTCCAGAAAACATCGAGACATGTTGGAGTGGGAGGATGAGAACCCTAGGCACCGAGTATAATCGGAGACATAGCCCCTAAACATTTGCAAATCTCTAGTCATGTTGAGTGGCATGCCAATAAGGCACGTTCGGTAAGGTGAGGTAGCTGATTGCATGGCTAGGCGAAAGTCGAGCCTTCTAGTTTGTTTGGCCCATGTGACCCACACATTATTGGGTTGTGACAACAGATGGATAGCTTCCCCTTTAGGCATTCCTGCAATTACTCAGATCATACCACACCAAAGTACTGTTCCATTAGTAATTCAGAATTTGTAGAACGCTACTCTCTTGGAAGCATTCTTCTCACGGATCAGGGGTTTTTCTTCTTCTTCCTTTGGTTTCGGTCGTCCCCACAGCGGGTCCTGTAAACAAAGACTCAAACACCCGACTAGTGTCTGGGCGTATTTTTCTTGATGGTACCCAAAAAACCTTTCCCGATTCTTGGTTTTTGACAGCGGCAAAACCCCTTCCCCATACTAATATTGACCACCCTCTTTCCCATTGTCCATTCTCAGACTTGATTTTCACAGGTGGCCCTTCTGTTAGAATTTTCGGTTGTCAGTGTTTCTGTACCGGGGTTCGATCACTTTACACCCCGCTCAAAATGATTTAGTGAATATATAGCCTTAGCTAATATCTCTGCTTGTCTTTTAACCGGGATCCTATCATGGTATCCCTCCCCCTCCCCAAGGACGCGTATCCTTTCCTTGAGGAGACGATTTGCGCGTTCCACAATTGCCTGTCCCTGTGAGTTACCAGGGATGCCTGTGGAGTGCGATATTCCCCAGGCTGACAGACATTCCTGAGTTGATTTTGAAATAAAGCAAGACCCATTGTCCGTTTTTATCTGATTAGGTATTCCCAAGTGTAAGAGACTATTCTAATACCATTGACTCAAAGTTTGCTGATGAACATGTCCGAACATGTCCAAGCTAGTCCTGGACAAGGTTGTGAAATCTTTTGTTTAAAGGACAAGCAGATGGGCACGTCCTGGGGCAACGAAAGAGAGATAAGCGGCAGCTCGACAGCTGCTGAACACTCTTTTCTTTGGTACTCATCTCCGTGGGGAGATTGCCATCTCAGGAGACGCTTGCCTGGCACACTAGCATGGGGGCAGCTCGATGGCCGCTGAACACTCTTTGGTTTGGTACTCATCTCCGTGGGGAGATAGCCATCTCAGGAGACGCTTGCCTGACAAGCTTGCATGGGATTTGTCACGTAGACTGGAGAAATCTGGAAGATAAATATAGGGGTCCTGCAGCTACAAAGTGTGGGTTTTCTCTGTGTGTTGTTTTTCTCTGCTACCTGTTGCTGTCAGGAGTTTCTCTTTGGAGAGACTTCCCGAGCTGATCACTGCTGCTGTTTGGAGTCTCTCTTTGGAGAGACTTCCCGAGCTGATCACTGCTGCTGCCTGGAGAGGCCTTCTCTTAGGAGAGACCTCACGAGCTGATCACTGCTCGCTGCTGCCCCTCTCGGGGTTGCCTCCCTCGCTGCTTCTCCGGTGCGGACCCCTCGCTGCTTCTCCGGCTGACTGCTTGCTGCTCAAGGCTGCCCGTCGCTGCTGCTGTTCTCCCCGCTACTGCCAGCCCTGCTCTTCGGCCTCGGACCGTCGGAGCCGCTTGCAACCGGACCGCCCCTAGGATCCTGACTGGTGACTTTCCCTGCTTGTACAAACCCTTGCTTCTTTCCTTTCTTTCCTATCGCTCGCCTTCCCTTCCCCATCACCCTTAACAGTGTCCGCCTTCCCCTTCCCCATCTCCCTGGTCAATATTGGTAATAAACTGGTCGGACCAACATTTGAACCGTTGTTTCTTAATCTCACGCTGGGTATACACATAATCTTAAAGAACCTCGTCTCCCTCCTTTATATTGGAGCGTGACACCAAGACAGCTATGGTAGTAGCCCAATGACTTTGTGCGTCCGCTGAGTTCGATCTCGCATGCTGCGTAACCGATATCATGGAAGAGGCGGTGTCTATCGTGACCGCAAGCCACGAGCGAGGGGCTAAATGAGATTCAAGGGTGAAATCAGTCTGCCAAATTTGCAGTGGCTTCAACTCTCGAGAATTAACTCCAGCACCTATGGTTGGGGCTGAATTACAGTGTGGGCACGCTTGAACAACATTACAAGCGGCAGACAGAGGTATAGAGCAGGCTCTTGCCAGAGCCTTAGGACCTATGTGCAGAGACGCATGAATATCATGAGCTGTCTTGACAGAAAAAAACACTGTACCTGCTGCTCTATCCGCTACTGCGTTACCCATAGTAAAGAAGCCAGGAACCTCTGTGTGGCTACAGACATGTAGAATGGCAACCTGTGTGGACCACGTAGCTAGGGCATCCTCCAAGAGCAAAGCAGCTTCAGAGCTGGGTAAGCCTTCCTGACCAAGCCGCGCTAACAGCTTCGCCGCAAAGGCCGAATAAGTGACTATATTACAAGGGACGTTTGACCACATTTGCAAAGCGAATACTACGGCTTTGACCTCAAGGATTTGAACACTGACACTCGGGTCTGTAAAGACTACAGTGTCCCATTTATCATCTGCCACCCGCCAAATGACTGCCCCCTGACGAGTAGCAGAAAAGGCATCGGTGAAGAGTGTAGGACCTTCTACAGGCATGAGCAACACGCGCACCCGGAGGGACACGTTAAGAGATCTGTCGAGTTCAAAAACTGGAAGTGAGTCCGAGAAAAGGATAGTTCCCCCAGACCCCTGCAGGGCGAGCAGCAGAAGATCAGGTAGGGGTTGAATATCTCGAAAGGCATTTGGTAGAAAAATAGCATCGGGCTCCTTTGCAAAGGCGCGCACGCAAAACAAATGAGATTTCCGAAGCAAAATCACCAAAATCTCGAGCCAGGATGTGAATGCATGCACTGGCTGTGTGGAAAAGAGCCACCACAAGAGCTTTGGCTTGGCATCTAAGGAGTGACCAATAACTGCAGCAGCCCCATCCTTGCACTGAGCAATCTCAATCTCCAACCATTGGGCGGGGTCCCAGCGTGCCAAGGACTCGTCTATGCAGCAGTCTAGGATTTCTTGCCAGGCCGATCTCATTTCAGGTGTAAATTCCCGTGGCTCCCGGGGATCTATTCCTTTCAACTGATCATAGAACGGCTTCATAAGACGAGGGGCAATGCCCAATGCACCACGCACCCACTGCAATGCCCCTACTAGTTTCTGAACATCCCAAAGGGTGGACACATGTGGTTGGATATCCACTCCCATAGGGCGAACAGCCTCTGGGCCAAACCTATAACTGAGATATTCCAACCCTGGTCTTCTTTGAGTTTTCTGATCAGAGATAGTAAACCCTGCGGAGGTAAGCACTGCAACAACTCGATACTCCAGCACACGAAGGTTCATATAGGATGGAGCAGCAAGTAAAAGGTCATCCATATAATGCGCAATCATGCAGTGTGAGAAGTCTCCCTGTACCTTCTCCAGAACCTTCTCCACTACCAACTGACATATAGTGGGTGAGCAAGCCATTCCTCGTGGAAGAACTCACCACTGATACCTAGCGGCCGGACAAACATTATTAACGGCAGGTACCGTAAAAGCAAAAACTTCCCTATCCTGTTCAGCGAGTGGAATAGAGAAGAAACAATCCTTGAGATCTATAACTATCACCGGCCATTTTTTGGGGATAGCAGACAAGATTGGGCAGCCCTGCTGAACTGATCTGAATGGAACAATTTGGGCATTAACAGCACGTAGGTCATGCAACAGATGAAAGGCACCAGAGCGCTTTTTAATCACAAAGACAGGGGTGTTCCACTGACTGAGGGAAGGTTCTATATGGCCCAACTGCATTTCTCTATCTTCTAAGGAAAGGAGCACCGCAAATTTGCCTTTGGGAAGGGGCCATTGATCTACCCAGACAGGACGAGCGTCCTGTCTCCAGCACAGGGGGATAGCATAGTCAAGAGATAGCTGGTAGACAGTGGCCCTTACCAAAAATTTGTGATATGTGCCCCAACAGATCTAAAGAAGTCCCTGCCCAGAAGAGATCCCGGAATTACCACGACCAGTGGTGTTAGTAGGACAGGCTTCTCCACTGTCCCATCGTGAGTGATGAGAAGTATTTCAACCTCCTCAGCTGACCTCTTAGTGGGAGTGAGTCCCCCCACTCCAGTTATATTTTGTGAGGCCCCTTTCGGCCAATCAGCTGTCCAGTCCTTTTCTGAGATAACTGTGGCATCTGCCCCTGAATCAAGTAAGGCTGTGATTTCCACGGCCCTTGGGACGGAATAATCCAGTGGCAGGTCTCCTGCATAGGAGATGAAGGCCTGGACTAACGGGCATTCTTTACAATCATTAACTCCATGGAGGGCAGGGAATAAACCTCATGGGCAGAGGTGTCTGCCTGTTGGCTTGTTCCTGCCGCCCATTCATGTGGCTTGGGGAGGGGCCCTGGGCCTGAGACACCCTCCCTTCCCCATTTCCCTGAATCGGGGTCCCTCTCACCCTACACCGCTGCGCGGTATGGCCAGGACGGCTGCAGAGTTGACAAACGACTCCTCCTTGATTCTGGGCCGCACCTACGGGGGTTCTGCATTGAGCTCGTATATGGCCATATTTCCCACATCGGAAGCAGTGGCCCTGGTTATTTACTTGCTGATATCCCGAGCGCTCCATTGCAGCAACCATTGCTGCCGCAAGCCCATTGTTCGTTACCGGGGTAACCTTTTCTCTATCCTACACATACTTGATAGCCTCCCCAGGGGTATGAAGTTTCTTTGGGGCAGAACGAAGAAGCACCTTGGCATCCTCTGAAGACCTCTGCTACAAACAGTACAAAATGACAGGATTGTGAAATGCTCTAGGCAGCTCAGATCCCTCTACCGCCTGAATCAACCTATTAGCAAAGCCCTGAAAAGACTCAGTGGGGCCCTGACATATATTGGTCCAGGGAGTAGATGGCTCTGTGCTGCGTACAAACTTTCTAAAGGCAGCAATAGCTGAATTGGAGGCAGCGATCAATTCCCCTGTATGCAATCGTGCCACTTGCTCCTGGGGAGTAACCATACCAATAGCAATGACCATCAGGTGTTGCACTTCGGAGCCGTGGACGGGGTGACTGGGGTCACTCTGTCCCACTGTAACCGCTGAACTAAGCTGATTGGCCCACTCCTCTTTCCATACTGTAATTTGAATGGGTTTCAAAATGATGTGCATAAGATTTTCTATATCATAAGGCAATAGTAGACCTGAAGCAGTAAGCAACTCCAAGGCATTCATAGTTAAAAGTGAACGGAGCCCCTTTTTATCAATAGCTTCCACCAGCCGCACCACCCCTTTCGGGTCCAAGAGGATCCACACAGGGCACCCTCTCCCAACCACAACCGGGAAGGCGTATGTATCTAAGCCTCTCTCTTCTAAAGCCTCTCTGACTTTTGACCAATCAGTGCCAGGCTGTCATGGTTTTATGATTTTTGGTATTGGTATTCCACATCATGACAACATGTAGTGCATTAAGAGTTAAAGAGTTAATACTCCAACTCCATAGATCATTGATATTTCTGGGTATACCTGTCTCAGAAGAGAAGAACTACATTCCCCAGAGGACTTTGCGATGCTTTGCATTTTTACGTATTTTCCGCTCAGAGGGAAAAGATAAAAACTCTCTGCGGTCACGGGACACTCTCTTTCCTTCGGGATCGACTCAGCAGTGGGTGCTCGCTGCCGTATCGCCTTCAGCGTTACGGTAAGGCCTTCGGTTTATCGGACACTCTCTCTTGCTCATTTTATTTATTAGCTTCAATTCCAATTATATTGTATTATACTGTGTTATTTTGCTTTCTGATATCTTATTTAGTAAATTAGCTTTCCTCCTCAGATCGTTGCCGCTGTTTTGCTTCTAGGCCCATCTCCCTTTTTCATTTTCCCCTTACCTTTTCCTGGGGCGTGGGTCCGTGGGTCCCACACACCAATCGTCACAGAACTGGGCTGATCCAGCCTGGTAAACCAAAACATTGATAATTCTACATAGGACCTTCGGTCACATGTGGACGCTCTAAGGGGACCAATGTCCTTCGTTACTCCATGAATTTTGCTAGATCCAGATCTTTTACCACAGGTGACTCAGGTATTGTATCCCGTGACACCTGTGGATGTTTCTTCCATCTGTTCGGAACTATAAAGCTGGTCAGATTCCAGGTTGTTGTCGGTGCTGCTTGTATTACTCGTACTCCCGATTTTCTGGGAGTACTCTGAAATTTTTGATCATTCCTAAGCTGTTTCCAGAGCTGTAACAAAATGTGGTTGGGCTGCCCATCGATTTAGCAAAGGCAACCCTGACCCGTATAAGATCATTGAACATGGTCTTCCGGGATACCCGTATGGGGCCTGATTGGGGTATCCGTGGGACAGGCTTCTTAGTCTTAATCGGGAAGGCCTCAGCTGTTTCTACCAGACGGACATTGCGCCTAGTTCTTATGTGCTCCGTTTCCCCAAGGTCTGCCACCAACTGGGCTGCCTGTTGAACAATAGCCTTCGAAGCCACCAAAGGGTTTAGAATGGAGACCAAAGTCCCATAAAGGTGAGAGGGGGCTTGTTGTAGTATTAGGTCTCGCATACCTGCTGTAAATTTTTCCGTATCAGGACTCTCAAAGGTCTCTGAATACATAGCCTCCCTCATACCCAGTTCTCGGATGTACGTTTGGAGGTCCTCCATAGAGGACAATAAACCGGTATTGAGTGGAATGTCAGATTTGTTGGGCCATGTTAAGCGGCATGCTGCCATCAACCAATTGACAATAGAATGATTCTCATTAGTATAGTGGATGGCAGCATATAATCTTTGCCTCAGGGCTGGGTGTATAGTTATAGATGCTAATTTCTACATCTCTGTCCCACTGACTAATACACTTTTGGCTCCTGCATCCCATAACCTTCAGAGCCATGATGGTATGCTTTCTCTTGGTTTTTGATGGAACCGCTCTACAAGGTCCATCAACTCATTTGCTGTATACGGGCGTGCTGTCACATGCAAGCATGTTTCAGCGGGGGGCCATTGGTCAGGAGGCACTCCCGCTGGTCTATCTTGCATTTTTTTTGTTTTTTGAGTTATGATTGGTCGGATCTCAAACGGATCCTCCAGAGATGGAGCTTCCAGATCTGATTTAGAAATCTTTTTTTCTGAGACATCCATGTCCACTACTTCAGGGACCTGGGTGTCCTCCACTGATATGGAACGAATTTGTTTTGTTGGCACATCTAGTCCAGGTTTTTTGGCTACTAATGTGCCCAACTGTTGTTCCAACTTTTCAATACGATCTCTTAACAATTGATTTTTGGATTCTATGTTTGTATTTGTTATTTCCAGTTTATGTAAGGCCATTATTAGAAACCAAGCCACAGCAGAAGCAGCTGGCCGACGTTCTTTTGTAACTAGTATGTCCTTATCTAGACCTTGAAAATAATCTGCCATTTGGGCTGGAGAAGGAGAAACAGTCCCAGTAACCCGCAGGGGTCCCCATTTTTCAATAACGGTGGCAAGACCATAATAGGATGACCCGATAAATCCTGGAATTTGACCAGGAATTGTTTGGTCCAGGGGAGTAACGTTCTCCCCCCAGCCCCATTTGAAAATGTTCCAAATGAAGGACATAGTTAATTATTGTATATGTATATATATATATTTTTAAGCCTGCCTGGCTCGCCAATTGAAGGGCAAATAACTCCCAGAAACAGCACCCAGAAGAAATAGTGCCAAAGCTGGTATATTTTTGATAGGCATAGGTAGATGGTATACAGATAGTAAATAAGAAAATTAATAAGAAAAGAGTGGCTCACCTTTAAAGATGGTTGAGACTCACCAAAAACTCCACTAGGGGGGGATCTCCAACCAGAGATCCTTCCCTGGTGGTGGTCAGCCCTTAAATGGGGTCTTGGGAGAGGTGGAGTCAAACTCCACCCCTTCCAATCACACTCACTTGTGCCCCTGCGGCTGACCCAGTGCTCACCTCAGGTGATTAATCAGTGGTTCAGGCCGTGATTCAACAGTTCCCATACACCGGGAAAACTGAGCGAACAATTGACACGCGTTATGGGTCCAAAAAACCCTTATTGGATGAAAAAGGCACACATTACGGCAGGCTTTACGCTAGTAAATCTGGTAGCATGGGGTACTGCATATGTTTCAAGCCACCCAGTGGTTGCTTCCACCATGGTGAGCACATAACGCTTACCATTGCGAGATCGTGGCAAGGTGATATAATCAACCTGCCACGCCTCCCCATATTTATATTTTTGCCATCGCCCTTCCCCCCAAAGAGGTTTCATTCTCTTGGCTTGTTTAATTGTGGCGCATGTATCACAGTCATGGATAACCTGTGCAATACTGTCCATAGTTAAGACCACCCCTCGGTCTCTAGCCCATTTATATGTTGCGTCTCTTCCCTGATGGCCCGAGGTCTCATGGGCCCATCGAGCTAAAAATAATTCACTCTTATGTTGCCAGTCCAAGTCTACTTGAGCCATCTTAACTTTGGCAGCTCGATCTACCTGATGGTTATTCTGTTGTTCTTCAGTTGCCCGGCTTTTAGGAACATGAGCATCTACATGGCGCACCTTCACAACTATATTCTTTACTCGGGCAGCAATATCTTTCCACAGTTCAGCAGCCCAAATAGGTTTACCCCTCCGTTGCCAGCCATTTTGTTCCCATTGCTGTAACCACCCCCAGAAAGCATTTGCCACCATCCATGAGTCAGTGTAAAGATAAAGCACTGGCCACCTCTCTCGTTCAGCGATTTCTAAGGCCAGTTGGACAGCCTTTACCTCTGCAAATTGGCTTGATTCTCCTTTTCCTTCAGTGGCCACTGCAACTCATCGTGTGGGGCTCCACACAGCAGATTTCCATCTGCGGTGCTTTCCCACAATGCGACACGATCCATCTGTGAACAGGGCATATCTCTTTTCATCTTCTGGTAGTTCATTATATGGTGGGGCCTCTTTAGCACGTGATACCTCCTCTGCTGGTGTTGTTCCAAACTTTTTACCTTCAGGCCAGTCCATGATCACCTCCAGGGTTCCTGGATGACTGAGGTTCCCCATCCGAGCTCGCTGTGTGATCTGCGCAATCCACTTACTCCAAGTGGCATCAGTAGCATGATGGGTGGAGGGAATCTTTCCTTTGAACATCCAGTTCAGCACTGGCAGTCGAGGTGCCAGAAGGAGCTGTGCTTCAGTACCGATTACTTCGGAAGCAGCTCGAACCCCCTCGTATGCGGCTAAGATCTCCTTCTGAGTTGGAGTGTAGCGCTCCTCAGACCCCCTGTATGCTCGACTCCAGAAACCATGGGGTCGGCCTCAGGTCTCTCCAGAAGCTCTTTGCCACAAACTCCAAGTGGGACCTTCCTTTCCAGCAGCAGTGTAGAGGATGTTCTTTACATCCTGTCCCGTCCGCACTGGCCCCAGGGCCACGGCACGGGCTATCTCCTGCTTGATTTGCTCAAAAGCCTGCTGCTGCTCAGGGCCCCATACAGAATCATTCTTCTTCCGCGTCACCCGAAAGAGAGGGCTCACAATGAGACTGTAGTTTGGAACATGCATTCTCCAAAAGCCCACTACACCCAGAAAAGCTTGGGTCTCTGTCTTACTGGTGGGTGGAGACATGGCAGTGATTTTGTCAATCACATCTGTTGGGATGTGACGACGTCCATCTTGCCACTTTATACCTAGGAACTGGATTTCCTGTGCAGGCCCTTTCACTTTGCTTCGCTTAATAGCAAAGCCAGCTCGCAGGAGGATCTGGATTATTCTCTCTCCTTTCTCGAAAACTTCCCCTGCTGTATTGCCCCACACAATGATGTCATCAATGTATTGTAAGTGCTCAGGAGCACCGCCCAGTTCCAATGCAGTTTGGATCAACCCAGGACAAATGGTTGGGCTGTGCTTCCACCCCTGGGGCAAATGGTTCCAGGTGTACTGAACGCCCCTCCAGGTGAAAGCAAACTGTGGCCTGCATTCTGTGGCCAGAGGAATTGAAAAGAAGGCATTAGCAATGTCAATGGTGGCATACCACTTGGCTGCTTTTGACTCCAGTTCGTACTGGAGTTGTAGCATGTCCGGCACAGCAGCACTCAGTGGGGGTGTGACTTCATTCAGGCCACGGTAATCTACCGTCAGCCTCCATTCTCCACTGGCTTTACGCACTGGCCATATGGGGCTGTTAAAAGGAGAGTGAGTTTTGCTGATCACTCCCTGGCTCTCTAGCTGACGAATTAGATTATGAATGGGGAGCAAGGAATCCCTGTTAGTGCGGTACTGCCGTCTGTGCACCGTTTTTGTAGCAATCGGTACCTGTTGCTCTTCCACTTGTAGCAACCCCACAACAGATGGATCTTCTGACAGGCCAGGCAAAGCAGACAACTGCTTAATGTCATCTGCATCCACAGCAGCTATTCCAAAAGCCCATCGATACCCTTTGGGATCCTTGAAATAACCCCTTTTGAGATAATCAATACCAAGTATACATGCATCCCCTGGGCCAGTCACAATAGGTTATTTTTGCCAGTCTTTACCAGAGAGGCTTATTTCAGCCTCCAACTTGGTCAGCTCTTGGGAACCCCCAGTCACCCCAGAAATATAGATTAATTCTGTCCCTTGGTGACTCGAAGGCATTAGAGTGCACTGTGCACCAGTGTCCACCAATGCCTTATATTTTTGTGATTCTGATGTGCCAGGCCATCGAATCCACACAGTCCAATACACTCTATTATCCCTCTCCCCCACCTGGCTGGGGGGCAGGGGCTATTGTGGCTGGTAGGTACCTTGCCCAGTTCTGAAGTACTGTTCAGTCAGGAGGACGTCTCGCTCAGACTGGAGGGTGTCTCTTTCAGGTTGGAGGGCGCCTTGTTCAGACTGGAGACCATCTTGTTGAGACTGAGGGTTATTGAGTTCAGACTGGAGGGCATCTCGCTCAGTTTGGAGGGCATCTCTTTCAGGCTGGAGGGCGTCCTTCTCGAACTGAAAAATGACTTGCTTCGTCTGGAGGGTGTCTCGATCAGACTGGAGGCTGTCTAAATTGGTCAGGAGAGTCTGATTGTCAGCTAAAAGACTCGTACTCCCGATTTTCTGGGAGTACTCTGAAATTTTTGATCATTCCTAAGCTGTTTCCAGAGCTGTAACAAAATGTGGTTGGGCTGCCCATCGATTTAGCAAAGGCAACCCTGACCCGTATAAGATCATTGAACATGGTCTTCCAGGATACCCGTATGGGGCCTGATTGGGGTATCCGTGGGGCAGGCTTCTCAGTTTTAATTGGGAAGGCCTCAGCTGTTTCTACCAGACGGACATTGCGCCTAGTTCTTATGCGCTCCGTTTCCCCAAGGTCTGCCACCAACTGGGCTGCCTGTTGAACGATAGCCTCCGAAGCCACCAACAGGCTCAGTATGGAGAGCAAAGTCCCATAAAGGTGAAAGGAGGCCTGCTGCAGTATTAGGTCTCGCATACCTGCTGTAAATTTTTCCGTATCAGGGCTTTCAAACATATCTGAATACATGGCCTTCCTCATACCCAGTTTCCCAGATGTATGTTTGGAGGTCCTCCATAGAGGACCATAAACCAGTATTGAGTGGTATGTCAGTCTTATTAGGCCACATTAAGCGGCATGCTGCCATCAACCAATTGACAATAGAATGATTTTCATTAGCATAGTGGATGGTGGCATATAATCTTTGCCTCAGGGCCGGATGTACAGTTATAGATGCTAATTTCTACATCTCTGTCCCACTGACTAATACACTTTTGGCTCCTGCATCCCATAACCTTCAGAGCCATGATGGTATGCTTTCTCTTGGTTTTTGATGGAACCGCTCTACAAGGTCCATCAACTCATTTGATGTATACAGGCAAGCTGTCACATGCAAGCGTGTTTCAACAGGGGGCCATTGGTCAGGAGGCACTCCCGCTGGTCTATCTTGCATTATCTTTGTTTTTTGAGTTATGATTGGCCGGATCTCAAATGGATCCTCCATAGATGGAGCTTTGAGATCCGATTTCGAAATTTTTTTTCTGAAACATCCAGGTCCGATACTTCAGGGACCTGGGTGTCCTCCACTGATATGGTACGAATTTGTCTTGTTGGTACATCTAGTCCAGGTTTTTTGGTTACTAACGCGACTAATTGTTGTTCCAACTTCCCAATACAATCTCCTAACAATTGATTTTTGGATTCTATATTCGCATTTGTTATCACCAATTTATGTAACGCCGTTATCAGAGGCCAAGCCACAGCAGAAGTGGCTAGTCGATGTTCTTTTGTAACTAGTATGTCCTTACCTAGACCCTGAAAATAACCTGTCAGACCAGCTGGAGAGGGAGAGACACTCCCTGTAAACCGCAGGGGTCCCCATTTTTCAATAACGGTGGCTAAACTATAATAGGGTGATACCATAAATCCTGGAATTTGACCAGGAATTGTTTGGTCTAGGGGAGTAACGTTCTTCCCCCTGCCCCATTTGAAAATGTTCCAAATGAAAGACACATTTAATTATTGTGTATATATATACACATATATAAAGCCTGCCTGGCTCGCCAAATGTAGGGCAAATAACCCTAAGAAAAACACTCAAAGAAAATAATGCAGAAGACAGTATATTTTTGGTAGGCTTAAGTAGATGGTATACAGACAACAGGTAATAAGAGTGGCTCAACTTTTATGATTAATGAGGCTCGCCAATAACACCACTAGGGAGGGACCTCCAACGAGAGATCCTTCCATGATGGTGGTCAGCCCTTAAATGGGGTCTGGGAGAGGTGGAGCCAGACTCCACCCCTTCCAATTACACAGGTACATTACCTTCACTTGTGCCCATGCAGTTGACTAATTGCTCGCCTCAGGTGATCAATCAGTGGTTCAGGCCCTGATTCAACAGTTCCCATTCACCTCCCCTCCCCTCCCCAACTTCTTTTCATTTCTTTTCAATTCTTTTCTTTCACTTTTCTAAACTCCTCATCATTTCATTTCGTTTCATTTCATATTTTATTTCATATTTCACTTCACATTTCTCTTCACATAATTTCACTTCACTTCGTTTCATTTCCTGTCACTTCATTTCATTTCATTCTATTTTCCGAATTCTTAATTAAATTTGGTAATTAAAATTACCAAATCATATGGAATGCAATATGATTTAAAACTCCCATTGATATATCCCTGATTGGAAAACCGAGACCGACGCCACAGCTGGCTATGGATGTTTGTGAAGAAGGGGACAACTCAGACACAAAACCTTTGCTGCCAACGAGAATGATGTGTTTACTGTTAGAGTGGTGTCTTGTCGTTATTGTCACAGGGTTGCTGGAAACAAATGTGGTCGATGCTGCCCACCTTATACAACAGCCTCTTAACATGTGGATTACATGGGCAAATAGGACGGGACAGTAGGACTTCTGCCTTAGTCTGCAGTCTGTGGGGTCCCCTTTTCGCACCTGCCTGATTGGGAGCCCTGGAGGTTGGCAGATAGAAGACTGGGAGCTGTATGGAGGAAAAAGGAGCTGTGAGCGCAATATTACGATGACATTTATGACTGCAGATAAACAGAATGTAACTAATTGGGCAGAAATAACACAATGTCTACTAAAAACCTTAAATGTTTCCCTTCCCCGTGACCCACCGGAGCTGCGACTACTAGGGTCTCGGGGAATCGGTAATGAGACTTGGAAAAATGGGAGGTGACCAGCTGCTTGTGTCTCATGGGGACATTGGCAAATACCGGGAACCCTGAGCAAACAATTGACACGCATTATGGGTCCAAAAAACCCTTATTGGATGAAAAAGGCACACATTACGGCAGGCTTTACGCTAGTAAATCTGATCCACCATGTGTACCAACATTGGGGGCCGTACTGCGGATATACCGCTCCCATGAAGTAAAATGCAGATGGAAATCACTCAGCGTCCTGTGTTAATTACACAGAGCAGGTGGCAGTATTCTTCTGTAATGGAACCACCTACAACTTCACCCTGCCTAACGGCAAAAACGGGACCTCACCGTTGTGCAAACGCACAAGAAGTGACGGGTGTTGTTGGGGTCCCATTGCACCAGCCCCACCTGTGGGTTGGATTAACACCACAGCAAAGGCCCTACCACCTGGGTTATTTCTCATATGTGGGGATAGGGCATGGCAGGGTATTCCAAGGAACGCCTTAGGAGGCCCTTGTTACATAGAGAAGATTGCTATTCTCTCCCCAAATGTCAACGGTTTACCGGGCTGGATCGGCCCGGTTCCGTGACAATTGGTGTGTGGGACCCGCAGACACACGCCCCAGGAAAGGGGAAGGGGGAAAGGGAAAAGGAAAAAAGGGAGATGGGCCTAGAAGCAAAACAGCGGCAACAATCTGAGGAGGAAAGCTAATTTACTAAATAAGATATCAGAAAGCAAAATAACACAATATAATACAATATAATTGGAATTGAAGCTAATAAATAAAAAAAAATGAGCAAGAGAGAGTGTCCGATAAACCGAAGGCCTTACACTAACGCTGAAGGCGATACGGCAGTGAGCACCCACTGC
Source organism: Oreortyx pictus (assembly GCA_036925125.1). Lineage (NCBI taxonomy): Eukaryota > Metazoa > Chordata > Aves > Galliformes > Odontophoridae > Oreortyx > Oreortyx pictus. The sequence goes on along the minus strand of JAUPFR010000020.1, from coordinate 10,267,350 downwards.
TGAGTCGATCCCGAAGGAGAGTGTCCCGTGACCGCAGAGAGTTTTTATCTTTTCCCTCTGAGCGGAAAATACGTAAAAATGCAAAGCATCACAAAGTCCTCTGGGGAATGTAGTTCTTCTCTTCTGAGACAGGTATACCCGGAAATATCAATGATCTATGGAGTTGGAGTATTAACTCTTTAACTCTTAATGCACTACATGTTGTTATGATGTGGAATACCAATACCAAAAATCATAAAACCATGACACCAAACCATAGTCAGTTAGGGAATTTATCTAGAACACTGATGAGCGCAATGACCTCCAGCTCTGTCCGCAGAAGGCAGTCCCTTCACCACCTGACACCTGACTGCTGGGATGAGGTAAAGTCGTGGGACGCTACAGCCCGAATCTTTGCCTCTATAGTACCTTTCATCGGGACTGCACAGGCTCTTAAAGAGATTGAACGACTAGAGTGTTGGTCATCAAAACAAGCCAATGTAACCTCACAACTGCTGTCAGAGCTCCTGATGGATGTGGAAGGAGTACGGCATGCTGTACTTCAAAATAGAGCTGCCATAGACTTCCTACTACTTGCCCAGGGGCATGGATGCCAAGATTTCAACGGCATGCGTTGCTTCAATTTGAGTGACCACAGGGAATCAATGCACAAGAAGCTGGACTGGCTGAAAGAGCATGTGAGTAAGATCGGGACTGAGGACGACCAATTCAGTAGTTGGTTATCGAACCTGTTCGGGAATATGGGGCCATGGCTGAAGCATATATTGATCATAGTTGGATCAGGGATAGTGGTACTATTGTTGATTATGCTTTGCCTAACCTGTCTCCTGCAGTACTTGCAACACGGCACGCAACAGATGATGCAGAGTATGTTTCATCATCAGGAAGAGTACTGCAGGATGCATGATAGGCTTTAGCAGGATAGGCTTGCGAATCGCGATGTAACGGGGCAAGGCTTGCCTGAGAGAACGATAGCATGTATAGGCGCAATGCGGGGATGTCGGGATGTACGCGAGTAGGGGTCCTCTCAAAAATAAATTAGCTTACAAATATATTCATGGGAAGGGGGAGATGTTGTAGAGACAATGGTAGTTAATAAGTAATAGCTAAGCATGATTAAGCATAGACAATGGATAGCTTGTAAGGAAGAAGTAGAAGAAAAGAGACCGTGTCGGTGTAAGATAGGTGGATTGTGTATAAGCCAATACTAAGGGGTGTAGCCATGGACGCTATCAAGAGAATACGAGGAGGTATATCGGACCATAAAAGGGGGAACTTTTACCACACCATATGGGTGTAATTTCTTTACGTCAGGGTGATCCCAGTGTTGAGCCGTTCCCCAAACGAAATCTGCACGGCAACAGTGAAATGAAGTGAAATGAAATGAAAGAAATGAATATAATTGAATTGAAATGTGATGAAATGAAGTGAAATGAAATGAAGTGAAATAGATTCATAGATTCATTAGGTTGGAAAGGACCTACAAGATCATCTAGTCCAACCATCCTCACACCACCATCCCTACCCATCAAGCTACTAAATCAAATCCCTTAGCACCTCATCTAAACGCTTCTTGAACAGCGCTAGGGACGGTGCCTCAACCACCTCCCTTGGCAGGCCATTCCAGTGCCGGACCACTCTCTCAGAGAAAAAATTTTTCCTCAAATCTAATCTAAATCTTCCCCGGCACAACTTGTGGCCATTCCCTCTTGTCCTGTCATTAGTTACCTGGGAGAAGAGGCTGACCCCCTCCTCACCACAGCCTCCCTTCAGTAAGTGGTAGAGTGCAATGAGGTCTCCTCTAAGCCTCCTTTTCTCCAGACTAAACAATCCCAGCTCCCTCAGCCACTCCTCGTAAGACTTGTGCTCCAGACCCCTCACCAGTTTTGTTGCCCTTCTCTGAACACGCTCCAGTGCCTCGATGTCTTTCTTGTAGTGAGGGGCCCAAAACTGAACACAGTACTCGAGGTGCGGCCGCACCAGAGCTGAGTACAGGGGGATGATCACCTCCCTGCTCCTGCTGGCCACACTATTCCTGATACAGGCCAGGATGCCATTGGCCTTCTTGGCCACCTGGGCACACTGCCGGCTCATGTTGAGCCAAGCATCAACCAACACCCCCAGGTCCTTTTCCTCTATACACTCCTCAAGCCATTCTGCCCCAAGCCTATAGCACTGCATGGGGTTATTGTGGCCAAAGTGCAGGACCCGGCACTTGGCCTTATTGACCCTCATCCCATTGACCTCAGCCCAACTGTCCAGCCTATCCAGAACCCACTGAAGGGCCTCCCCACCCTCAGGCAGATCAACACATCCTCCCAACTTGGTGTCATCCACAAACTTACTGAGGGTACACTCAATCCCCTCATCCAGGTCATCAATAAAGATATTAAACAGTATGGGCCCCAATACCGACCCCTGGGGGACACCACTCGTGACAGGACGCCAGCTGGACTTGACTCCATTAACCACTACCCGCTGGGCACGGCCCTCTAGCCAATTCTCAACCCAGAGAAGAGTGAACCTGTCCACACCACGGGCTGCCAGTTTCCCCAGGAGAATACTGTGGGAGACCGTGTCAAAGGCTTTGCTGAAGTCCAGGTAGACTACATCAACAGCCTTTCCCTCATCTACCGGTCTGGTCACCCAGTCGTAGAAGGAGATGAGGTTGGACAAGCACGACCTGCCCTTTGTGAACCCGTGCTGGCTGGGTCTGATCCCCTGATTGCCATGCACGTGCCGTGTGATCTCCCTCAAGATCAATTGCTCCATAACTTTCCCTGGTACCGAGGTCAGGCTGACAGGCCTGTAGTTCCCCGGATCTTCCTTACGGCCTTTCTTGTAGATGGGAGTCACATCGGCAAGCCTCCAATCTTGTGGGACCTCTCCGGATGACCAGGAATGCTGATGGCAGAAAGCGGCTTGGCAATCACCTCTGCCAGCTCCCTCAGCACCCTTGGGTGGATCCCATCTGGCCCCATGAACTTGTGGCAGTTCAGATGGAGGAGCAGGTCTCTGACTGTCTCTGCTGGGATCACAGGGGGTGTATGATGCGCTTTGTCCCAGACTTCCGGGTCAGGGCGAAAAGTATCCTGAGGATAACTGGTCTGTCTATTAAAGACAGACGTGAAGAAGGCATTGAGAACCTCAGCCTTTTCCTTATCCTCTGTGGTTACATTCCCTGCCGCATCAAGTAAAGTAGGGAAATTCTCCTTGGTTCTTCTTTTACTGTTAATATATTTATAAAAGGATTTTTTGTTCTCCTTTACTGCAGTAGCCAGTCTAAGTTCAAGCAGGGCTTTTGCATTTCTAACTTCCTGCCTGCAAATCTTGGCAAGTTCCCTGTAGTCTCCCCAAGTAGCCTGTCCCATCTTCCAGAGGACATAGACTCTCTTTTTCTCCCGGAGTCTCAACAAAAGATCCCGGTTCATCCACACTGGCCTTTTTCCCCTCCAGCTTGACTTACGGGACTCAGGGACAGCCTGCACCTGTGCCTTTAAGATTTCCATCTTGAGGAGGACCCAGGTTTCCTGGACCTCTTTACCCCTCAGGAGCGAGTCCCAAGGGACCCTTGCAACAAGCATCCTGAACAGGTCAAAGTCTGCCCTCCGGAAGTCCAAGGTAGCAGTTTTGCTAGTCACCCTCTTGACGTCACCAAGAATAGCAAACTCTACCATTTCATGGTCACTCTGGCCAAGACAATCCCCAACCTTCACATCTCCTACTAGTCCTTCTCTGTTAGTGAAGAGCAGGTCTAGCAGGGCACCTCCCCTGGTAGGTTCTTGCACCAGCTGTGTCAGGAAGCAATCTTCCACACACTCCAAAAATCTCATGGACTGCTTCCTCTGCGCGGTATTATATTTCCAGCATATATCAGGGAAGTTGAAGTCCCCCATGAGAACTAGTGCTGGCCATCGTGCAACATCTACTAGTTGCTTGTAGAACACCTCATCTATCTCTTCATCTTGGATAGGCGGTCTATAACAGAGCCCCACCACGATGTCACTCCTACAGACCATCCCCCTGATCCTTACCCACAGACACTCCACTTGGTCATTTCCAACCTCAAGCTCTTCAACATCAAGACACTCTTTGATATAGAGAGCTATGCCACCACCCTTTTTTCCCCGCCTATCCCTTCTGAAGAGCTTGTAGCCATCCATCCCAGTACTCCAGTCATGGGAGGGGTCCCACCATGTTTCCGTAATAGCAACAAGGTCATAGTTAGCCTGCCTTACAATGGTTTCAAGCTCTTCTTGTTTGTTGCCCATGCTGCATGCGTTGGTGTAGATGCACTTCAGCTGAGACATTTGCCTCACCCTTTGTTCCAGCACAGCCCTCCAAGCTCTTTACTGGAGAGCCCTGTTATATCCCCTACCCCCATCACAGCTAGTTTAAAGCTCTCTCAATGAGTCCAGCTAGCTCCTGGGCTAGAATTCGTTTCCCCCTTTGGGACAGGTGCATTCCATCAGCGGATAACAGGCCAGGAGCTGAGTAAACTGTCCCGTGGTCAAAAAACCCAAAGTGTCTGTCTCTACACCAGCCTCTCAGCCAATTATTCATCACCTGTGTTTTCCTAGCCCATTCCGTGTCCTTCACAACCCCAGAAGGTATGGAAGCAAATACCACTTGTGCTCCCACACCTTGAACTAATCGTCCTAGACCCCTGAAATCTCTTTTCACAGTTCGTAGGCTTCTTTGAGTTATTTCACTGCTGTCTGCTTGAACTATGAGCAACGGATAGTAGTCATTGGGGTGTATCAGATCTGGGAGTCTTCTAGTTATGTCTCTGACCCGGGCCCCAGGGAGACAGCACACTTCCCTACGGCACGAGTCTGGTCTGCAAATGGGGCCCTCAGTACCCCTGAGAAGGGAGCCACCCACCACGATCACCTTTCTTTCCTTCTTGGCAGCAGCAGTCTCAATGCATGGAGTTGACTGCCTTGCCATTGGTGACTTCTTGGGAGAATCTTCCCGCTCCTCCCCCCTTATTTCTCCTTCAACGTCCAACACTGCAAACCTATTGCTTAGAGGGACTTGAGAACACGATGTAGGCAGAGGGGGAGATCGCCTACAGTACCGAGCAGGGACTTTCTGCCAGCCCTCCTCATCCCTCAGAAACCCCCCCTCAACCTGACGGGGGCAGGTCAGGGAGTCCACCACCAAATTCGGGGTATCTCCCGGGTGCCTTTCTCTCTGGCACTTGAGGGAGCTACTCCACCAGTCAATCTCCCGCTCGCAGTCCCTGATGGCCCTGTCTCTCAACCTCCTCTTTCAGTTCTATCACCATGCTAAGCAGATCTTCAACCTGTTCACACCTCATACAGGAGATCTGCTTGCCATCCTCCTCCAGCAGCAGCAGGCTCTGGCACTCACTACAACCAGAGACTTGTGTAGCCACATTTCTAGGCAGACCTTCTGTCTGAGTCGCCACAGTCTTTTTACGGCAAGCCCTCTGTCTGGTAGAGACCATGTCACAGAAATAAGAATAATAAATAAAAAGAATAAATAAATATATATGTATGAATGATAATAATAAGATAAATAAAAATAAAATAAACAAAAAAGTAGAACACAACTGTGAGAACACAGAGACCAGTAATAAATAGGATGAATTCACAAGAGAGGAGGGATAGAAACCCTACACCCTGCTACACAAGCTCCCACACTTAGCACCTAGCTTCAGTGTAATAGAGAGGGGATGGTACTTCACACGTAATTAGCTCCTCTTTGCGCCTGGTAGGCAGCGACATGTCGCTGCCCTCCCTGAGGCCTTTTCAGAGCTGAAGGTGTGGGCGGGGGTGCGGTTTCCCGGGCAACGCCTACGCCACCTCAGTCTCTCGCGAGAGAGCTGCCGAGAGCTGAAGGGACTACCCGCTCTCCCTCGGTTCCCCTGAGACAGAAACCTCCCGAAAAAACCCCTCTGCACCTCAAAATCTGTCACTGCAGCTCCGGTTGTGCCGATCCAAAGCGGTAGAACTCGAGGACATGAAATGAAATGAAGGGGTACGAAATGGAGTGAAATGAAATGACAGTAAATGAAGTGAAGTGATATGAAATGAATTCAAATGAAGAGAAATGAAATGAAATCAAGTCAAATGAAATGAAATGAAATTACATGAAGTGAAATTACATGAAATGAAATTAAATTAAATTAAATGTAGTGAAGTGATATGAAATGAACTTAAATGAAGTGAAATGAAATGAAGTGAAATGAAGGGAAATGAAAGAAAGTGAAGTGAAATGAAATCAAGAGATACGAAACGGAATCAAATGAAATGAAGTGATACGAAATGTAGTGAAATGAAACGTAAATTAAAAAAGTGAAGTGATACGAAATGAACATAAATGAAGTGAAATGAAACAAAGTGAAATGAAATGAAGTGAAATGAAATGGAATGAATGGAGATGAATTGAAATGAAATGAAAAGAAATGAATATAATTGAATTGAAATGTAATGAAGTGAAGTGAAATGAAATGAAGTGAAATTACATGAAATGCATATAAGTAAAATGAAATTAATTAAAAAGAAATGAAGTTAAATGAGTTGAAAAGAAATTAAGTGAAATGAAGCGAAATGAAATGAAATGAAGGGGTACGAAATGTAGTGAAATGAAATGAAAGTAAATGAAGTGAAATGAAATGAAGTGAAATTAAATCTATTTGACTTAAGTGAATGAAACAAAATGGAATGAAATAGTGTTGACTGAAGTGAATGAAACGAAATGAAATGATACGAATTTGGGAAAATAGAATGAAATAATATGAAATGACGTGATAGGAAATGAAATGAAATGAAATGAAATGAAATGAAATGAAATGAAATGAAATGTGTCTTGGTTTTATGATTTTTGGCATTGGTATTCCACATCATAACAACATGTAGTGCATTAAGAGTTAAAGAGTTAATACTCCAACTCCATAGATCATTGATATTTCCGGGTATACCTGTCTCAGAAGAGAAGAACTACATTCCCCAGAGGACTTTGCGATGCTTTGCATTTTTACGTATTTTCCGCTCAGAGGGAAAAGATAAAAACTCTCTGCGGTCACGGGACACTCTCTTTCCTTCGGGATCGACTCAGCAGTGGGTGCTCGCTGCCGTATCGCCTTCAGCGTTAGCATAAGGCCTTCGGTTTATCGGACACTCGCTCTTGCTCATTTTATTTGATTTATTAGCTTCAATTCCAATTACATTGTATTATATTGTGTTATTTTGCTTTCTGATATCTTATTTAGTAAATTAGCTTTCCTCCTCAGATTGTTGCCGCTGTTTTGTTTCTAGGCCCATCTCCTTTTTTCCTTTTCCCTTTTCCCCCTTCCTCTTTCCTGGGGCGTGGGTCTGTGGGTCCCCCACACCAATCGTCACGGAACCGGGCCAATCCAGCCCGGTAAACCGTTGACAGTCTTTTTATTTCACTTCATTCCATCCCATTTCACTTCCTTCCATCCCATTTCACGTCTTTTTATTTCACTTCCTTCCATCCCATTTCACTTCCTTCCATCCCATGTCACTTCCTTCCATCCCATGTCACGTCTTTTTATTTCACTTCCTTCCATCCCATATCACGTCTTTTTATTTCACTTCCTTCCATCCCATGTCACATCTTTTTATTTCACTTCATTCCATCCCATTTCACTTCCTTCCATCCCATTTCACGTCTTTTTATTTCACTTCATTCCATCCCATTTCACTTCCTTCCATCCCATTTCTCTTCATTCCATCCCATTTCTCGTCTTTTTACTTCACTTAGTTCCATCCCATGTCACGTCTTTTTATTTCACTTCCTTCCATCCCGTTTCACTTTCTTCCATCCCATTTTACGTCTTTTTATTTCACTTCATTCCATCCCATTTCATTTCATTCCATCCCATTTCAGGTCTTTTTCTTTCACTTCATTCCATCCCATCTCACTTCATTCCATCCCATTTCACGTCTTTTTCTTTCACTTCATTCCTTCCTTTTTCAGGTCTTTTTATTTCTCTTCATTCTATCCCATTTCACGTCTTTTTATTTCTCTTCCTTCCATACCATTTCTCGTCTTTTTATTTCACTTCGTTCCATCCCATTTCTCTTCATTCCATCCCATTTCACGTCTTTTTATTTCACTTCGTTCCATCCCATTTCACTTCGTTCCATTTCATGTCACGTCTTTTTATTTCACTTCGTTCCATCCCATGTCATTTCATTCCATCCCATGTCACGTCTTTTTATTTCACTTTATTCCATCCCATGTCACGTCTTTTTATTTCACGTAATTCCATCCCATGTCACGTCTTTTTATTTCACGTCATTCCATCCCATGTCACGTCTTTTTATTTCGCTTCATTCCATCCCATGTCACGTCTTTTTATTTCACTTCATTCCATCCCATGTCACTTCATTCCATCCCATTTCACGTCTTTTTAATTCACTTCCTTCCATCCCATTTCACGTCTTTTTATTTCACTTTATTCCATCCCTTGTCACGTCTTTTTATTTCACGTCATTCCATCCCATGTCACGTCTTTTTATTTCACTTCATTCCATCCCATGTCACGTCTTTTTATTTCACTTCATTCCATCCCAGTTCACGTCTTTTTATTTCACTTCATTCCATACAAGTTCCCGTCTTTTTATTTCACTTCATTCCATCCCATTTCCCGTCTTTTCTCTTCTTTCCATCCCATTTCCCGTCTTTTTATTTCACTTCCTTCCATCCCATTTCACTTCCTTCCATCCCATTTCACTTCCTTCCATCCCATTTCACTTCGTTCCATCCCATTTCACTTCGTTCCATCCCATGTCACGTCTTTTTATTTCACTTCGTTCCATCCCATGTCACTTCATTCCATCCCATTTCACGTCTTTTTAATTCACTTCCTTCCATCCCATTTCACGTCTTTTAATTTCACATCATTCCATCCCATGTCACGTCTTTTTATTTCACTTCATTCCTTCCCATGTCACGTCTTTTTATTTCACTTCATTCCATCCCATGTCACGTCTTTTTATTTCACTTCATTCCTTCCCATGTCACGTCTTTTTATTTCACTTCATTCCATCCCATGTCACGTCTTTTTATTTCACTTCATTCAATCCCATGTCACTTCATTCCATCCCAGTTCACTTCTTTTTATTCCTCTTCATTCCATCCCATTTCAAGTCTTTTTATTTCACTTCATTCCATCCCATTTCCCGTCTTTTCTCTTCTTTCCATCCCATTTCCCGTCTTTTTATTTCTCTTCCTTCCATCCCATTTCACTTCCTTCCATCCCATTTCGCTTCCTTCCATCCCATGTCACGTCTTTTTATTTCTCTTCATTCCATCCCATTTCACTTCATTCAATCCCATTTCACGTCTTTTTATTACACTTCATTCCATCCCATTTCACTTCATTCCATCCGATTTCACGTCTTTTTATTTCACTTCGTTCCATCCCGTTTCACTTCGTTCCATCCCATGTCACGTCTTTATTTCACTTCCTTCCATCCCATTTAACGTCTTTTTATTTCACTTCATTCCCTCCTTTTTCACGTCTTTTTATTTCTCTTCATTCCATCCCATTTCACGTCTTTTTTTTTCACTTAGTTCCATCCTAAGTCACGTCTTTTTATTTCACTTCGTTCCATCCCATGTCACGTCTTTTTATTTCACTTAATTCCTTCCAATTTCTCGTCTTTTTATTTCACTTTCTTCCATTCCATGTCACTTCATTCCATCCCATTTCACGTCTTTTTATTTCACTTCCTTCCATCCCATTTTACGTCTTTTTATTTCAATTCATTCCATCCTATTTCACTTCATTCCATCCCATTTATCGTCTTTTAATTTCTCTTCATTCCATCCCATTTCACGTTTTTCTATTTCACTTCGTTCCATCCCATTTCACTTCGTTCCATCCCATTTCACTTCGTTCCATCCCGTTTCACTTCCTTCCATCCCATGTCACTTCATTCCATCCCATTTCACATCTTTTTTATTCACTTCGCTCCATCCCATGTCACGTCTTTTTATTTCACTTCCTTCCATCCCATGTCACATCTTTTTATTTCACTTCATTCCATCCCATTTCACTTCCTTCCATCCCATTTCACGTCTTTTTATTTCACTTCATTCCATCCCATTTCACTTCCTTCCATCCCATTTCTCTTCATTCCATCCCATTTCTCGTCTTTTTATTTCACTTCGTTCCATCCCATGTCACGTCTTTTTATTTCACTTCCTTCCATCCCGTTTCACTTTCTTCCATCCCATTTTACGTCTTTTTATTTCACTTCATTCCATCCCATTTCACTTCATTCCATCCCATTTCAGGTCTTTTTATTTCACTTCGTTCCATCCCATTTCTCTTCATTCCATCCCATTTCACGTCTTTTTATTTCACTTCGTTCCATCCCATGTCACGTCTTTTTATTTCACTTCGTTCCATCCCATGTGACTTCATTCCATCCCATTTCACGTCTTTTTAATTCACTTCCTTCCATCTCATTTCACGTCTTTTTATTTCACTTCATTCCATCCCATGTCACATCTTTTTATTTCTCTTCCTACCATCCCATTTCACTTCCTTCCATCCCATTTCACTTCCTTCCATCCCATTTCACTTCATTCCATCCCATGTCACGTCTTTTTATTTCTCTTCATTCCATCCCATTTCACTTCAGTCCATCCCATTTCACGTCTTTTTATTTCAATTCATTCCATCCTATTTCACTTCATTCCATCCCATTTCTCGTCTTTTAATTTCTCTTCATTCCATCCCATTTCACGTCTTTCTATTTCACTTTGTTCCATCCCATTTCACCTCGTTCCATCCCATTTCACTTCGTTCCATCCCGTTTCACTTCCTTCCATCCCATGTCACTTCATTCCATCCCATTTCACATCTTTTTATTTCACTTCGTTCCATCCCATGTCACTTCCTTCCATCCCATTTACGTCTTTTTATTTCAATTCATTCCATCCTATTTCACTTCATTCCATCCCATTTCTCGTCTTTTAATTTCACTTAGTTCCATCCTAAGTCACGTCTTTTTATTTCACTTCATTCCATCCCATTTCTGGTCTTTTTATTTCACGTCATTCCATCCCATTTCAAGTCTTTTTTTTTCACTTAGTTCCATCCTAAGTCACGTCTTTTTATTTCACTTCATTCCATCCCATTTCTGGTCTTTTTATTTCACGTCATTCCATCCCATTTCAAGTCTTTTTATTTCACTTCGTTCCATCCCATGCCACGTCTTTTTATTTCACTTCCTTCCACCCAGTTTCACTTTCTTCCATCCCATTTTATGTCTTTTTATTTCACTTCCTTCCATCCCGTTTCACTTTCTTCCATCCCATTTCAGGTCTTTTTCTTTCACTTCATTCCATCCCATTTCACTTCATTCCATCCCATTTCACGTCTTTTTCTTTCACTTCATTCCATCCCATTTCACTTCATTCCATCCCATTTCACGTCTTTTTCTTTCACTTCATTCCTTCCTTTTTCAGGTCTTTTTATTTCTCTTCATTCTATCCCATTTCACGTCTTTTTATTTCTCTTCCTTCCATCCCATTTCTCGTTCTTTTATTTCACTTCGTTCCATCCCATTTCTCTTCATTCCATCCCATTTCACTTCATTCCATCCGATTTCACGTCTTTTTATTTCACTTCGTTCCATCCCGTTTCACTTCGTTCCATCCCATGTCACGTCTTTATTTCACTTCCTTCCATCCCATTTAACGTCTTTTTATTTCACTTCATTCCCTCCTTTTTCACGTCTTTTTATTTCTCTTCATTCCATCCCATTTCACGTCTTTTTTTTTCACTTAGTTCCATCCTAAGTCACGTCTTTTTATTTCACTTCATTCCATCCCATTTCTGGTCTTTTTATTTCACGTCATTCCATCCCATTTCAAGTCTTTTTATTTCACTTCGTTCCATCCCATGCCACGTCTTTTTATTTCACTTCCTTCCACCCAGTTTCACTTTCTTCCATCCCATTTTATGTCTTTTTATTTCACTTCCTTCCATCCCGTTTCACTTTCTTCCATCCCATTTCAGGTCTTTTTCTTTCACTTCATTCCATCCCATTTCACTTCATTCCATCCCATTTCACGTCTTTTTCTTTCACTTCATTCCATCCCATTTCACTTCATTCCATCCCATTTCACGTCTTTTTCTTTCACTTCATTCCTTCCTTTTTCAGGTCTTTTTATTTCTCTTCATTCTATCCCATTTCACGTCTTTTTATTTCTCTTCCTTCCATCCCATTTCTCGTTCTTTTATTTCACTTCGTTCCATCCCATTTCTCTTCATTCCATCCCATTTCACGTCTTTTTATTTCACTTCGTTCCATCCCATGTCACTTCATTCCATCCCATTTCACGTCTTTTTAATTCACTTCCTTCCATCCCATGTCACGTCTTTTTATTTCACTTCATTCCATCCCATGTCACGTCTTTTTATTTCACTTCCATCACATTTCACTTCCTTCCATCCCATTTTACGTCTTTTTATTTCACTTCCTTCCATCCCATGTCACGGCTTTTAATTTCACTTCCTTCCATCCCATGTCATGTCTTTTTATTTCACTTCGTTCCATCCCATGTCACGTCTTTTTATTTCACTTCCTTCCATCCCATGTCACTTCATTCCATCCCATTTCACATCTTTTTTTTTCACTTCGTTCCATCCCATTTCACTTCGTTCCATCCCATGTCTCATCTTTTTATTTCACTTCGTTCCATCCAATGTCACGTCTTTTTATTTCACTTCCTTCCAACTCATGACATGTCTATTTATTTCACTTCCTTCCATCCCATGTCACGACTTTTTATTTCAATTCATTCCATCCTATTTCACTTCATTCCATCCCATTTCTCGTCTTTTAATTTCTCTTCATTCCATCCCATTTCACGTCTTTCTATTTCACTTTGTTCCATCCCATTTCACTTCGTTCCATCCCATTTCACTTCGTTCCATCCCGTTTCACTTCCTTCCATCCCATGTCACTTCATTCCATCCCATTTCACATCTTTTTATTTCACTTCGTTCCATCCCATGTCACTTCCTTCCATCCCATTTACGTCTTTTTATTTCAATTCATTCCATCCTATTTCACTTCATTCCATCCCATTTCTCGTCTTTTAATTTATCTTCATTCCATCCCATTTCACGTCTTTCTATTTCACTTTGTTCCATCCCATTTCACTTCGTTCCATCCCATTTCACTTCGTTCCATCCCATGTCTCATCTTTTTATTTCACTTCGTTCCATCCAATGTCACGTCTTTTTATTTCACTTCCTTCCAACTCATGACATGTCTATTTATTTCACTTCCTTCCATCCCATGTCACGACTTTTTATTTCAATTCATTCCATCCTATTTCACTTCATTCCATCCCATTTCTCGTCTTTTAATTTCTCTTCATTCCATCCCATTTCACGTCTTTCTATTTCACTTTGTTCCATCCCATTTCACTTCGTTCCATCCCATTTCACTTCGTTCCATCCCGTTTCACTTCCTTCCATCCCATGTCACTTCATTCCATCCCATTTCACATCTTTTTATTTCACTTCGTTCCATCCCATGTCACTTCCTTCCATCCCATTTACGTCTTTTTATTTCAATTCATTCCATCCTATTTCACTTCATTCCATCCCATTTCTCGTCTTTTAATTTCTCTTCATTCCATCCCATTTCACGTCTTTCTATTTCACTTTGTTCCATCCCATTTCACTTCGTTCCATCCCATTTCACTTCGTTCCATCCCGTTTCACTTCCTTCCATCCCATGTCACTTCATTCCATCCCATTTCACATCTTTTTATTTCACTTCGTTCCATCCCATGTCACTTCATTCCATCCCAGTTCACGTCTTTTTATTTCATTTCATTCCATACAAGTTCCCGTCTTTTTATTTCACTTCCTTCCATCCCATTTCACTTCCTTCCATCCCGTTTCAGTTCCTTCCATCCCATTTCACTTCCTTCCGTCCCATTTCACTTCCTTCCATCCCATTTCTCGTCTTTTTATTTCTCTTCATTCCATCCCATTTCACTTAATTCCATCGCGCTTCACTTCATTCGATCCCATTTCACGTCCTTTTATTTCACTTCATTCGATCCCATTTCACGTCTTTTTAATTCACTTCCTTCCATCCCATTTCACGTCTTTTTATTTCACTTCATTCCATCCCATGTCACGTCTTTTTATTTCAATTCATTCCATCGCATGTCGCGTCTTTTTATTTCACTTCATTCCATCCCATGTCACGTCTTTTTATTTCACTTCATTCCATCCCATGTCACTTCATTCCATCCCAGTTCACGTCTTTTTATTTCATTTCATTCCATACAAGTTCCCGTCTTTTTATTTCACTTCCTTCCATCCCATTTCACTTCCTTCCATCCCATTTCACTTCCTTTCATCCCATTTCACTTCCTTCCATCCCATTTCACTTCCTTCCATCCCATTTCTCGTCTTTTTATTTCTCTTCATTCCATCCCATTTCACTTCATTCCATCCCATTTCACGTCTTTTTCTTTCACTTCATTCCTTCCTTTTTCAGGTCTTTTTATTTCTCTTCATTCCATCCCATTTCACTTCTTTTTATTTCTCTTCCTTCCATCCCATTTCTCGTTCTTTTATTTCACTTCGTTCCATCCCATTTCTCTTCATTCCATCCCATTTCACGTCTTTTTATTTCACTTCGTTCCATCCCATGTCACTTCATTCCATCCCATTTCACGTCTTTTTAATTCACATCCTTCCATCCCATGTCACGTCTTTTTATGTCACTTCATTCCATCCCATGTCACGTCTTTTTATTTCACTTCATTCCATCCCATGTCGCGTCTTTTTATTTCACTTAATTCCATCCCATGTCAGGTTTTTTTATTTTACTTCATTCCATCCCATGTCACATCATTCCATCCCAGTTCACGTCTTTTTATTTCATTTCATTCCATACAAGTTCCCGTCTTTTTATTTCACTTCCTTCCATCCCATTTCACTTCCTTCCATCCCGTTTCAGTTCCTTCCATCCCATTTCACTTCCTTACATCCCATTTCACTTCCTTCCATCCCATTTCTCGTCTTTTTATTTCTCTTCATTCCATCCCATTTCACTTAATTCCATCGCGCTTCACTTCATTCGATCCCATTTCACGTCCTTTTATTTCACTTCATTCGATCCCATTTCACGTCTTTTTAATTCACTTCCTTCCATCCCATTTCACGTCTTTTTATTTCACTTCATTCCATCCCATGTCACGTCTTTTTATTTCACTTCATTCCATCCCATGTCACGTCTTTTTATTTCACTTCATTCCATCCCATGTCACTTCATTCCATCCCAGTTCACGTCTTTTTATTTCATTTCATTCCATACAAGTTCCCGTCTTTTTATTTCACTTCCTTCCATCCCATTTCACTTCCTTCCATCCCATTTCACTTCCTTTCATCCCATTTCACTTCCTTCCATCCCATTTCACTTCCTTCCATCCCATTTCTCGTCTTTTTATTTCTCTTCATTCCATCCCATTTCACTTCATTCCATCGCGCTTCACTTCATTCGATCCCATTTCACGTCTTTTTATTTCACTTCATTCGATCCCATTTCACGTCTTTTTATTTCACTTCATTCGATCCCATTTCACGTCTTTTTATTCCTCTTCATTCCTTCCCATTTCACGTCTTTATATTTCACTTCCTTCCATCCCGTTTCACTTCGTTCCATCCCATGTCACGTCTTTTTATTTCTATTCCTTCCATCCCATTTCACGTCTTTTTATTTCACTTCATTCCCTCCTTTTTCATGTCTTTTTATTTCACTTCCTTCCATCCCTTGTCACGTCTTTTTATTTCACTTCATTCCATTCCATTTCACGTCTTATTATTTCTCTTCGTTGCATCCCATGTCACGTCTTTTTATTTCTCTTCATTCCATCCCATGTCACGTCATTCCATCCCATTTCACGTCTTTTTATTTCACGTCGTTCCATCCCGTTTCACTTCGTTCCATCCCATGTCACGTCTTTTTATTTCACTTCCTTCCATCCCATTTCACTTCCTTCCATCCCATTTTACGTCTTTTTATTTCACTTCCTTCCATCCCATGTCACGGCTTTTAATTTCACTTCCTTCCATCCCATGTCATGTCTTTTTATTTCACTTCGTTCCATCCCATGTCACGTCTTTTTATTTCACTTCCTTCCATCCCATGTCACTTCATTCCATCCCATTTCACATCTTTTTTTTTCACTTCGTTCCATCCCATTTCACTTCGTTCCATCCCATGTCTCATCTTTTTATTTCTCTTCGTTCCATCCCATGTCACGTATTTTTATTTCACTTCCTTCCAACTCATGACATGTCTATTTATTTCACTTCCTTCCATCCCATTTCACCTCTTTTAATTTCACTTCATTCCATCCCATTTCTCATCATTCCATACCATTTCTCGTCTTTTTATTTCACTTCCTTCCATCCCATTTCACGTCTTTTTTTTTCAATTCATTCCATCCCATTTCACGTCTGTTTATTTCACTTCGTTCTATCCCGTTTCACTTCGTTCCATCCCATGTAACGTCTTTTTATTTCACTTCCTTCCATCCCATTTCACGTCTTTTTATTTCACTTCCTTCCGTCCCATTTTACGTCTTTTTATTTCAATTCATTCCATCCCATTTCACGTCTTTTTATTTCTCTTCATTCCGTCCCATTTCACGTCGTTTTATTTCACTTCATTCCATTCCATTTCACGTCTTTTTATTTCACTTCCTTCCATCCCATTTCACTTCCTTCCATCCCATTTCACGTCTTTTTATTTCACTTCCTTCCATCCCATGTCACGTCTTTTTATTTCACTTCATTCCATCCCATGTCACGTCTTTTTATTTCACTTCATTCCATCCCATGTCACGTCTTTTTATTTCACTTCGTTCCATCCCATTTCACTTCGTTCCATCCCATGTCACGTCTTTTTATTTCACTTCGTTCCCTCCCATGTCACTTCATTCCATCCCATTTCACGTCTTTTTAATTCACTTCCTTCCATCCCATTTCACGTCTTTTTATTTCACTTCATTCCATCCCATGTCACGTCTTTTTATTTCACTTCATTCCATCCCATGTCGCGTCTTTTTATTTCACTTCATTCCATCCCATGTCGCGTCTTTTTATTTCACTTCATTCCATCCCATGTCACGTCTTTTTATTTCACTTCATTCCATCCCATGTCACTTCATTCCATCCCAGTTCACGTCTTTTTATTTCACTTCATTCCATACAAGTTCCTGTCTTTTTATTTCACTTCATTCCATCCCATTTCCCGTCTTTTCTCTTCTTTCCATCCCATTTCCCGTCTTTTTATTTCTCTTCCTTCCATCCCATTTCACTTCCTTCCATCCCTTTTCACTTCCTTCCATCCCATTTCAAGTCTTTTTAATTCACTTCCTTCCATCCCATGTCACGTCTTTTTATTTCACTTCATTCCATCCCATGTCACGTCTTTTTATTTCACTTCATTCCATCCCATGTCACGTCGTTTTATTTCACTTCCTTCCATCCCATGTCACTTCATTCCATCCCATTTCACATCTTTTTTTTTCACTTCGTTCCATCCCATTTCACTTCGTTCCATCCCATGTCTCATCTTTTTATTTCACTTCGTTCCATCCCATGTCACGTATTTTTATTTCACTTCCTTCCAACTCATGACATGTCTATTTATTTCACTTCCTTCCATCCCATTTCACCTCTTTTAATTTCACTTCATTCCATCCCATTTCTCATCATTCCATACCATTTCTCGTCTTTTTATTTCACTTCCTTCCATCCCATTTCACGTCTTTTGTTTTCAATTCATTCCATCCCATTTCACGTTAGTTTATTTCACTCCGTTCTATCCCGTTTCACTTCGTTCCATCCCATGTAACGTCTTTTTATTTCACTTCCTTCCATCCCATTTCACGTCTTTTTATTTCACTTCCTTCCGTCCCATTTTACGTCTTTTTATTTCAATTCATTCCATCCCATTTCACGTCTTTTTATTTCTCTTCATTCCGTCCCATTTCACGTCGTTTTATTTCACTTCATTCCATTCCATTTCACGTCTTTTTATTTCACTTCCTTCCATCCCATTTCACTTCCTTCCATCCCATTTCACGTCTTTTTATTTCACTTCCTTCCATCCCATTTCACGTCTTTTTATTTCACTTCATTCCATCCCATGTCACGTCTTTTTATTTCACTTCATTCCATCCCATGTCACGTCTTTTTATTTCACTTCATTCCATCCCATGTCACGTCTTTTTATTTCACTTCGTTCCATCCCATGTCACGTCTTTTTATTTCACTTCGTTCCCTCCCATGTCACTTCATTCCATCCCATTTCACGTCTTTTTAATTCACTTACTTCCATCCCATTTCACGTCTTTTTATTTCACTTCATTCCATCCCATGTCACGTCTTTTTATTTCACTTCATTCCATCCCATGTCGCGTCTTTTTATTTCACTTCATTCCATCCCATGTCACGTCTTTTTATTTCACTTCATTCCATCCCATGTCACTTCATTCCATCCCAGTTCACGTCTTTTTATTTCACTTCATTCCATACAAGTTCCCGTCTTTTTATTTCACTTCATTCCATCCCATTTCCCGTCTTTTCTCTTCTTTCCATCCCATTTCCCGTCTTTTTATTTCTCTTCCTTCCATCCCATTTCACTTCCTTCCATCCCATTTCACTTCATTCCATCCCATGTCACGTCTTTTTATTTCACTTCATTCCATCCCATGTCACGTCTTTTTATTTCACTTCATTCCATCCCATGTCACGTCTTTTTATTTCACTTCATTCCGTCCCATGTCACTTCATTCCATCCCAGTTCACGTCTTTTTATTTCACTTCATTCCATACAAGTTCCCGTCTTTTTATTTCACTTCATTCCATCCCATTTCCCGTCTTTTCTCTTCTTTCCATCCCATTTCCCGTCTTTTTATTTCTCTTCCTTCCATCCCATTTCACTTCCATCCATCCCATTTCACTTCCTTCCATCCCATGTCACGTCTTTTTATTTCTCTTCATTCCATTTCATTTCACTTCATTCCCTCCTTTTTCACGTCTTTTTATTTCTCTTCATTCCATCCCATTTCACGTCTTTTTTTTTCTATTCATTCCATCCCATTTCACGTCTGTTTATTTCACTTCGTTCTATCCCGTTTTACTTCGTTCCATCCCATGTAACGTCTTTTTATTTCACTTCCTTCCATCCCATTTCACGTCTTTTTATTTCACTTCCTTCCGTCCCATTTTACGTCTTTTTATTTCAATTCATTCCATCCCATTTCACGTCTTTTTATTTCTCTTCATTCCGTCCCATTTCACGTCGTTTTATTTCACTTCATTCCATTCCATTTCACGTCTTTTTATTTCTCTTCCTTCCATCCCATTTCACTTCCTTCCATCCCATTTCACGTCTTTTTATTTCACTTCCTTCCATCCCATTTGACGTCTTTTTATTTCACTTCATTCCATCCCATGTCACGTCTTTTTATTTCACTTCATTCCATCCCATCTCACGTCTTTTTATTTCACTTCATTCCATCCCATTTCACGTCTTTTTATTTCACTTCGTTCCATCCCATTTCACTTCGTTCCATCCCATGTCACGTCTTTTTATTTCACTTCGTTCCCTCCCATGTCACTTCATTCCATCCCATTTCACGTCTTTTTAATTCACTTCCTTCCATCCCATTTCACGTCTTTTTATTTCACTTCATTCCATCCCATGTCACGTCCTTTTATTTCACTTCATTCCATCCCATGTCACGTCTTTTTATTTCACTTCATTCCATCCCATGTCACGTCTTTTTATTTCACGTCATTCCATCCCATGTCACGTCTTTTTATTTCACTTCATTCCATCCCATGTCGCGTCTTTTTATTTCACTTCATTCCATCCCATGTCACTTCATTCCATCCCAGTTCACGTCTTTTTATTTCACTTCATTCCATACAAGTTCCTGTCTTTTTATTTCACTTCATTCCATCCCATTTCCCGTCTTTTCTCTTCTTTCCATCCCATTTCCCGTCTTTTTATTTCTCTTCCTTCCATCCCATTTCACGTCTTTTTTTTTCAATTCATTCCATCCCATTTCACATCTGTTTATTTCACTTCGTTCTATCCCGTTTCACTTCGTTCCATCCCATGTAACGTCTTTTTATTTCACTTCCTTCAATCCCATTTCACGTCTTTTTATTTCACTTCCTTCCGTCCCATTTTACGTCTTTTTATTTCAATTCATTCCATCCCATTTCACGTCTTTTTATTTCTCTTCATTCCGTCCCATTTCACGTCGTTTTATTTCACTTCATTCCATTCCATTTCACGTCTTTTTATTTCACTTCCTTCCATCCCATTTCACTTCCTTCCATCCCATTTCACGTCTTTTTATTTCACTTCCTTCCATCCCATTTCACGTCTTTTTATTTCACTTCATTCCATCCCATGTCCCGTCTTTTTATTTCACTTCATTCCATCCCATTTCCCGTCTTTTCTCTTCTTTCCATCCCATTTCCCGTCTTTTTATTTCTCTTCCTTCCATCCCATTTCACTTCCTTCCATCCCTTTTCACTTCCTTCCATCCCATTTCACTTCCTTCCATCCCATTTCACTTCCTTCCATCCCTTTTCACTTCCTTCCATCCCATTTCACTTCCTTCCATCCCATTTCACTTCCTTCCATCCCATTCCACTTCGTTCCATCCCATGTCACGTCTTTTTATTTCACTTCGTTTCATCCCGTGTCACTTCATTCCATCCCATTTCAAGTCTTTTTAATTCACTTCCTTCCATCCCATGTCACGTCTTTTTATTTCACTTCATTCCATCCCATGTCACGTCTTTTTATTTCACTTCATTCCATCCCATGTCACGTCTTTTTATTTCACTTCATTCCGTCCCATGTCTCTTCATTCCATCCCAGTTCACGTCTTTTTATTTCACTTCATTTCATACAAGTTCCCGTCTTTTTATTTCACTTCATTCCATCCCATTTCCCGTCTTTTCTCTTCTTTCCATCCCATTTCCCGTCTTTTTATTTCTCTTCCTTCCATCCCATTTCACTTCCTTCCATCCCATTTCACTTCATTCCATCCCATGTCACGTCTTTTTATTTCACTTCATTCCATCCCATGTCACGTCTTTTTATTTCACTTCATTCCATCCCATGTCACGTCTTTTTATTTCACTTCATTCCGTCCCATGTCACTTCATTCCATCCCAGTTCACGTCTTTTTATTTCACTTCATTCCATACAAGTTCCCGTCTTTTTATTTCACTTCATTCCATCTCATTTCCCGTCTTTTCTCTTCTTTCCATCCCATTTCCCGTCTTTTTATTTCTCTTCCTTCCATCCCATTTCACTTCCATCCATCCCATTTCACTTCCTTCCATCCCATGTCACGTCTTTTTATTTCTCTTCATTCCATTTCATTTCACTTCATTCCCTCCTTTTTCACGTCTTTTTATTTCTCTTCATTCCATCCCATTTCACGTCTTTTTTTTTCTATTCATTCCATCCCATTTCACGTCTGTTTATTTCACTTCGTTCTATCCCGTTTCACTTCGTTCCATCCCATGTAACGTCTTTTTATTTCACTTCCTTCCATCCCATTTCACGTCTTTTTATTTCACTTCCTTCCGTCCCATTTTACGTCTTTTTATTTCAATTCATTCCATCCCATTTCACGTCTTTTTATTTCTCTTCATTCCGTCCCATTTCACGTCGTTTTATTTCACTTCTTTCCATTCCATTTCACGTCTTTTTATTTCACTTCCTTCCATCCCATTTCACTTCCTTCCATCCCATTTCACGTCTTTTTATTTCACTTCCTTCCATCCCATTTCACGTCTTTTTATTTCACTTCATTCCATCCCATGTCACGTCTTTTTATTTCACTTCATTCCATCCCATGTCACGTCTTTTTATTTCACTTCATTCCATCCCATGTCACGTCTTTTTATTTCACTTCCTTCCATCCCATTTCACTTCGTTCCATCCCATGTCACGTCTTTTTATTTCACTTCCTTCCATCCCATTTCACGTCTTTTTATTTCACTTCCTTCCGTCCCATTTTACGTCTTTTTATTTCAATTCATTCCATCCCATTTCACGTCTTTTTATTTCTCTTCATTCGGTCCCATTTCACGTCGTTTTATTTCACTTCATTCCATTCCATTTCACGTCTTTTTATTTCACTTCCTTCCATCCCATTTCACTTCCTTCCATCCCATTTCACGTCTTTTTATTTCACTTCCTTCCATCCCATTTCACGTCTTTTTATTTCACTTCATTCCATCCCATGTCACGTCTTTTTATTTCACTTCATTCCATCCCATCTCACGTCTTTTTATTTCACTTCATTCCATCCCATGTCACGTCTTTTTATTTCACTTCGTTCCATCCCATTTCACTTCGTTCCATCCCATGTCACGTCTTTTTATTTCACTTCGTTCCCTCCCATGTCACTTCATTCCATCCCATTTCACGTCTTTTTAATTCACTTCCTTCCATCCCATTTCACGTCTTTTTATTTCACTTCATTCCATCCCATGTCACGTCTTTTGATTTCACTTCGTTCCGTCCCATGTCACTTCATTCCATCCCAGTTCACGTCTTTTTATTTCACTTCATTCCATACAAGTTCCCGTCTTTTTATTTCACTTCATTCCATCCCATTTCCCGTCTTTTCTCTTCTTTCCATCCCATTTCCCGTCTTTTTATTTCTCTTCCTTCCATCCCATTTCACGTCCTTCCATCCCATTTCACTTCCTTCCATCCCATGTCACGTCTTTTTATTTCTCTTCATTCCATTTCATTTCACTTCATTCCCTCCTTTTTCACGTCTTTTTATTTCTCTTCATTCCATCCCATTTCACGTCTTTTTTTTTCACTTAGTTCCATCACGTCACGTCATTTTTTTCACTTAGTTCCATCCCATGTCACGTCTTTTTATTTCACTTCATTCCATCCCATGTCACGTCTTTTTATTTCACGTCATTCCATCCCATGTCACGTCTTTTTATTTCACTTCATTCCATCCCATGTCGCGTCTTTTTATTTCACTTCATTCCATCCCATGTCACGTCTTTTTATTTCACTTCATTCCATCCCATGTCGCGTCTTTTTATTTCACTTCATTCCATCCCATGTCACGTCTTTTTATTTCACTTCATTCCATCCCATGTCACTTCATTCCATCCCAGTTCACGTCTTTTTATTTCACTTCATTCCATACAAGTTCCCGTCTTTTTATTTCACTTCATTCCATCCCATTTCCCGTCTTTTCTCTTCTTTCCATCCCATTTCCCGTCTTTTTATTTCTCTTCCTTCCATCCCATTTCACTTCCTTCCATCCCATTTCACTTCATTCCATCCCATGTCACGTCTTTTTATTTCACTTCATTCCATCCCATGTCACGTCTTTTTATTTCACTTCATTCCATCCCATGTCACGTCTTTTTATTTCACTTCATTCCGTCCCATGTCACTTCATTCCATCCCAGTTCACGTCTTTTTATTTCACTTCATTCCATACAAGTTCCCGTCTTTTTATTTCACTTCATTCCATCCCATTTCCCGTCTTTTCTCTTCTTTCCATCCCATTTCCCGTCTTTTTATTTCTCTTCCTTCCATCCCATTTCACTTCCATCCATCCCATTTCACTTCCTTCCATCCCATGTCACGTCTTTTTATTTCTCTTCATTCCATTTCATTTCACTTCATTCCCTCCTTTTTCACGTCTTTTTATTTCTCTTCATTCCATCCCATTTCACGTCTTTTTTTTTCTATTCATTCCATCCCATTTCACGTCTGTTTATTTCACTTCGTTCTATCCCGTTTTACTTCGTTCCATCCCATGTAACGTCTTTTTATTTCACTTCCTTCCATCCCATTTCACGTCTTTTTATTTCACTTCCTTCCGTCCCATTTTACGTCTTTTTATTTCAATTCATTCCATCCCATTTCACGTCTTTTTATTTCTCTTCATTCCGTCCCATTTCACGTCGTTTTATTTCACTTCATTCCATTCCATTTCACGTCTTTTTATTTCTCTTCCTTCCATCCCATTTCACTTCCTTCCATCCCATTTCACGTCTTTTTATTTCACTTCCTTCCATCCCATTTGACGTCTTTTTATTTCACTTCATTCCATCCCATGTCACGTCTTTTTATTTCACTTCATTCCATCCCATCTCACGTCTTTTTATTTCACTTCATTCCATCCCATTTCACGTCTTTTTATTTCACTTCGTTCCATCCCATTTCACTTCGTTCCATCCCATGTCACGTCTTTTTATTTCACTTCGTTCCCTCCCATGTCACTTCATTCCATCCCATTTCACGTCTTTTTAATTCACTTCCTTCCATCCCATTTCACGTCTTTTTATTTCACTTCATTCCATCCCATGTCACGTCCTTTTATTTCACTTCATTCCATCCCATGTCACGTCTTTTTATTTCACTTCATTCCATCCCATGTCACGTCTTTTTATTTCACGTCATTCCATCCCATGTCACGTCTTTTTATTTCACTTCATTCCATCCCATGTCGCGTCTTTTTATTTCACTTCATTCCATCCCATGTCACTTCATTCCATCCCAGTTCACGTCTTTTTATTTCACTTCATTCCATACAAGTTCCTGTCTTTTTATTTCACTTCATTCCATCCCATTTCCCGTCTTTTCTCTTCTTTCCATCCCATTTCCCGTCTTTTTATTTCTCTTCCTTCCATCCCATTTCACGTCTTTTTTTTTCAATTCATTCCATCCCATTTCACATCTGTTTATTTCACTTCGTTCTATCCCGTTTCACTTCGTTCCATCCCATGTAACGTCTTTTTATTTCACTTCCTTCAATCCCATTTCACGTCTTTTTATTTCACTTCCTTCCGTCCCATTTTACGTCTTTTTATTTCAATTCATTCCATCCCATTTCACGTCTTTTTATTTCTCTTCATTCCGTCCCATTTCACGTCGTTTTATTTCACTTCATTCCATTCCATTTCACGTCTTTTTATTTCACTTCCTTCCATCCCATTTCACTTCCTTCCATCCCATTTCACGTCTTTTTATTTCACTTCCTTCCATCCCATTTCACGTCTTTTTATTTCACTTCATTCCATCCCATGTCCCGTCTTTTTATTTCACTTCATTCCATCCCATTTCCCGTCTTTTCTCTTCTTTCCATCCCATTTCCCGTCTTTTTATTTCTCTTCCTTCCATCCCATTTCACTTCCTTCCATCCCTTTTCACTTCCTTCCATCCCATTTCACTTCCTTCCATCCCATTTCACTTCCTTCCATCCCATTCCACTTCGTTCCATCCCATGTCACGTCTTTTTATTTCACTTCGTTTCATCCCGTGTCACTTCATTCCATCCCATTTCAAGTCTTTTTAATTCACTTCCTTCCATCCCATGTCACGTCTTTTTATTTCACTTCATTCCATCCCATGTCACGTCTTTTTATTTCACTTCATTCCATCCCATGTCACGTCTTTTTATTTCACTTCATTCCGTCCCATGTCTCTTCATTCCATCCCAGTTCACGTCTTTTTATTTCACTTCATTTCATACAAGTTCCCGTCTTTTTATTTCACTTCATTCCATCCCATTTCCCGTCTTTTCTCTTCTTTCCATCCCATTTCCCGTCTTTTTATTTCTCTTCCTTCCATCCCATTTCACTTCCTTCCATCCCATTTCACTTCATTCCATCCCATGTCACGTCTTTTTATTTCACTTCATTCCATCCCATGTCACGTCTTTTTATTTCACTTCATTCCATCCCATGTCACGTCTTTTTATTTCACTTCATTCCGTCCCATGTCACTTCATTCCATCCCAGTTCACGTCTTTTTATTTCACTTCATTCCATACAAGTTCCCGTCTTTTTATTTCACTTCATTCCATCTCATTTCCCGTCTTTTCTCTTCTTTCCATCCCATTTCCCGTCTTTTTATTTCTCTTCCTTCCATCCCATTTCACTTCCATCCATCCCATTTCACTTCCTTCCATCCCATGTCACGTCTTTTTATTTCTCTTCATTCCATTTCATTTCACTTCATTCCCTCCTTTTTCACGTCTTTTTATTTCTCTTCATTCCATCCCATTTCACGTCTTTTTTTTTCTATTCATTCCATCCCATTTCACGTCTGTTTATTTCACTTCGTTCTATCCCGTTTCACTTCGTTCCATCCCATGTAACGTCTTTTTATTTCACTTCCTTCCATCCCATTTCACGTCTTTTTATTTCACTTCCTTCCGTCCCATTTTACGTCTTTTTATTTCAATTCATTCCATCCCATTTCACGTCTTTTTATTTCTCTTCATTCCGTCCCATTTCACGTCGTTTTATTTCACTTCTTTCCATTCCATTTCACGTCTTTTTATTTCACTTCCTTCCATCCCATTTCACTTCCTTCCATCCCATTTCACGTCTTTTTATTTCACTTCCTTCCATCCCATTTCACGTCTTTTTATTTCACTTCATTCCATCCCATGTCACGTCTTTTTATTTCACTTCATTCCATCCCATGTCACGTCTTTTTATTTCACTTCATTCCATCCCATGTCACGTCTTTTTATTTCACTTCCTTCCATCCCATTTCACTTCGTTCCATCCCATGTCACGTCTTTTTATTTCACTTCCTTCCATCCCATTTCACGTCTTTTTATTTCACTTCCTTCCGTCCCATTTTACGTCTTTTTATTTCAATTCATTCCATCCCATTTCACGTCTTTTTATTTCTCTTCATTCGGTCCCATTTCACGTCGTTTTATTTCACTTCATTCCATTCCATTTCACGTCTTTTTATTTCACTTCCTTCCATCCCATTTCACTTCCTTCCATCCCATTTCACGTCTTTTTATTTCACTTCCTTCCATCCCATTTCACGTCTTTTTATTTCACTTCATTCCATCCCATGTCACGTCTTTTTATTTCACTTCATTCCATCCCATCTCACGTCTTTTTATTTCACTTCATTCCATCCCATGTCACGTCTTTTTATTTCACTTCGTTCCATCCCATTTCACTTCGTTCCATCCCATGTCACGTCTTTTTATTTCACTTCGTTCCCTCCCATGTCACTTCATTCCATCCCATTTCACGTCTTTTTAATTCACTTCCTTCCATCCCATTTCACGTCTTTTTATTTCACTTCATTCCATCCCATGTCACGTCTTTTGATTTCACTTCGTTCCGTCCCATGTCACTTCATTCCATCCCAGTTCACGTCTTTTTATTTCACTTCATTCCATACAAGTTCCCGTCTTTTTATTTCACTTCATTCCATCCCATTTCCCGTCTTTTCTCTTCTTTCCATCCCATTTCCCGTCTTTTTATTTCTCTTCCTTCCATCCCATTTCACGTCCTTCCATCCCATTTCACTTCCTTCCATCCCATGTCACGTCTTTTTATTTCTCTTCATTCCATTTCATTTCACTTCATTCCCTCCTTTTTCACGTCTTTTTATTTCTCTTCATTCCATCCCATTTCACGTCTTTTTTTTTCACTTAGTTCCATCACGTCACGTCATTTTTTTCACTTAGTTCCATCCCATGTCACGTCTTTTTATTTCACTTCGTTCCATCCCATGTCACGTCTTTTTATTTCACTTAATTCCTTCCAATTTCACGTCTTTTTATTTCACTTCCTTCCATCCCATTTTACGTCTTTTTATTTCAATTCATTCCATTCTATTTCACTTCATTCCATCCCATTTCACTTCGTTCCATCCCGTTTCACTTCCTTCCATCCCATTTCACATCTTTTTTATTCACTTCGTTCCATCCCATGTCACTTCCTTCCATCCCATTTTACGTCTTTTATTTCACTTCATTCCATCCCATTTCACTTCCTTCCATCCCATTTCACGTCTTTTTATTTCACTTCATTCCATCCCATTTCACTTCCTTCCATCCCATGTCACTTCCTTCCATCGCATGTCACGTCTTTTTATTTCACTTCCTTCCATCCCATGTCACTTCATTCCATCCATTTCACGTCTTTTTATTTCACTTCCTTCCATCCCATTTTACGTCTTTTTATTTCAATTCATTCCATTCTATTTCTCTTTATTCCATCCCATTTCTCGTCTTTTAATTTCTCTTCATTCCATCCCATTTCACATCTTTCTATTTCACTTCGTTCCATCCCATTTCACTTCGTTCCATCCCATTTCACTTCGTTCCATCCCGTTTCACTCCCTTCCATCCCATTTCACATGTTTTTTATTCACTTTGTTCCATCCCATGTCACTTCCTTCCATCCCATTTTACGTCTTTTTTTTCACTTCATTCCATCCCATTTCACTTCCTTCCATCCCATTTCACGCCTTTTTTTTCACTTCATTCTATCCCATTTCACTTCCTTCCATCCCATGTCACTTCCTTCCATCGCATGTCACGTCTTTTTATTTCACTTCCTTCCATCCCATATCACGTCTTTTTATTTCACTTCCTTCCATCCCATGTCACATCTTTTTATTTCACTTCATTCCATCCCATTTCACTTCCTTCCATCCCATTTCACGTCTTTTTATTTCACTTCCTTCCATCCCATTTCACTTCCTTCCATCCCATTTCTCTTCATTCCATACCATTTCTGGTCTTTTTATTTCACGTCATTGCATCCCATTTCAAGTCTTTTTATTTCACATCGTTCCATCCCATGTCACGTCTTTCTATTTCACTTCCTTCCATCCCGTTTCACTTCCTTCCATCCCATTTCACATCTTTTTTTTTCACTTCGTTCCATCCGATTTCACTTCGTTCCATCCCATGTCATGTCTTTTTATTTCACTTCGTTCCATCCCATTTCACGTCATTTTATTTCACGTCATTCCATCCCATTTCACGTCTTTTTATTTCACTTCATTCCATCCCATTTCACGTCTTTTTATTTCACTTCATTCCATCCCATTTCGCGTCTTTTTATTTCACTTCATTCCTTCATTTTTCACGTCTTTTTCTTTCCTTTCATTCCGTCCCATTTCACTTCATTCCATCCCATTTCACTTCATTCCATCCCATTTCACGTCTTTTTATTTCACTTCATTCCTTCAATTTTCACGTGTTTTATTTCTCTTCATTCCGTACCATTTCACTTCATTCCTTCCCATTTCACTTCGTTCCATCCCATTTCACTTCATTCCATCCAATGTCACGTCTTTATTTTCACTTCGTTCCATCCCATGTCACGTCTTTTTATTTCTCTTCGTTCCATCCCATGTCACGTCTTTTTATTTCACTTCGTTCCATCCCATGTCACTTCCTTCCATCCCATTTCACTTCGTTCCATCCCATGTCACGTCTTTTTATTTCTCTTCGTTCCATCCCATTTCTCGTCTTTTTATTTCACTTCATTCCATCCCATTTCACGTCTTTTTGTTTCACTTCGTTCCATCCCGTTTCACTTCGTTCCATCCCATGTAACGTCTTTTTATTTCACTTCCTTCCATCCCATTTCACGTCTTTTTATTTCACTTCGTTCCATCCCATTAAACTTCCTTCCATCCCTATTTACGTCTTTTTATTTCACTTTCTTCCATCCCATTTCACGTCTTTTTATTTCACTTCATTCCATCCCATGTCACGTCTTTTTATTTCTCTTCCTACCATCCCATTTCACTTCCTTCCATCCCATTTCACTTCATTCCATCCCATTTCACTTCATTCCATCCCATTTCACGTCTTTTTATTTCACGTCATTCCATCCCATTTCACTACATTCCATCCGATTTCACGTCTTTTTATTTCACTTCGTTCCATCCCGCTTCACTTGGTGCCATCCCATGTCACGTCTTTTTATTTCACTTCCTTCCATCCCATTTAACGTCTTTTTATTTCACTTCATTCCCTCCTTTTTTCACGTCTTTTTATTTCTCTTAATTCCATCCCATTTCACGTCTCTTTTTTTCACTTCGTTCCATCCCATGTCACGTCTTTTTATTTCACTTCCTTCCATCCCATGTCACTTCGTTCCATCCCATTTAACGTCTTTTTATTTCACTTCCTTCCATCCCATTTTACGTCTTTTTATTTCAATTCATTCCATCCTATTTCACTTCATTCCATCCCATTTCTCGTCTTTTAATTTCTCTTCATTCCATCCCATTTCACGTCTTTCTATTTCAATTTGTTCCATCCCATTTCACTTCGTTCCATCCCATTTCACTTCGTTCCATCCCATGTCACGTCTTTTTATTTCACTTCCTTCCATCCCATGTCACTTCTTTCCATCCCATTTACGTCTTTTTATTTCACTTCATTTCATCCCATTTCACTTCCTTCCATCCCATTTCACGTCTTTTTATTTCAGTTCATTCCATCCCATTTCACTTCCTTCCATCCCATGTCACTTCCTTCCATCCCATGTCACGTCTTTTTATTTCACTTCCTTCCATCCCATGTCACGTCTTTTTATTTCACTTCCTTCCATCCCATGTCACATCTTTTTATTTCACTTCATTCCATCCCATTTCACTTCCTTCCATACCATTTCACGTCTTTTTATTTCACTTCATTCCATCCCATTTCACTTCCTTCCATCCCATTTCTCTTCATTCCATACCACTTCTGGTCTTTTTATTTCACGTCATTCCATCCCATTTCATGTCTTTTTATTTCACTTCGTTCCATCCCATGCCACGTCTTTTTATTTCACTTCCTTCCATCCCGTTTCACTTTCTTCCATCCCATTTTACGTCTTTTTATTTCACTTCCTTCCATCCCGTTTCACTTTCTTCCATCCCATTTCAGGTCTTTTTCTTTCACTTCATTCCATCCCATTTCACTTCATTCCATCCCATTTCACGTCTTTTTCTTTCACTTCATTCCATCCCATTTCACTTCATTCCATCCCATTTCCCGTCTTTTTATTTCACTTCCTTCCTTCCTTTTTCAGGTCTTTTTATTTCTCTTCATTCTATCCCATTACAAGTCTTTTTATTTCTCTTCCTTCCATCCCATTTCTCGTTCTTTTATTTCACTTCGTTCCATCGCATTTCTCTTCATTCCATCCCATTTCACGTCTTTTTATTTCACTTCGTTCCATCCCATGTCACTTCATTCCATCCCATTTCACGTCTTTTTAATTCACTTCCTTCCATTCCATGTCACGTCTTTTTATTTCACTTCATTCCATCCCATGTCACGTCTTTTTATTTCACTTCATTCCATCCCGTGTCACGTCTTTTTATTTCACTTCGTTCCATCCCATGTCACGTCTTTTTATTTCACTTCATTCCATCCCATGTCACTTCATTCCATCCCAGTTCACGTCTTTTTATTTCATTTCATTCCATACAAGTTCCCGTCTTTTTATTTCACTTCCTTCCATCCCATTTCACTTCCTTCCATCCCGTTTCAGTTCCTTCCATCCCATTTCACTTCCTTCCGTCCCATTTCACTTCCTTCCATCCCATTTCTCGTCTTTTTATTTCTCTTCATTCCATCCCATTTCACTTAATTCCATCGCGCTTCACTTCATTCGATCCCATTTCACGTCCTTTTATTTCACTTCATTCGATCCCATTTCACGTCTTTTTAATTCACTTCCTTCCATCCCATTTCACGTCTTTTTATTTCACTTCATTCCATCCCATGTCACGTCTTTTTATTTCAATTCATTCCATCGCATGTCGCGTCTTTTTATTTCACTTCATTCCATCCCATGTCACGTCTTTTTATTTCACTTCATTCCATCCCATGTCACTTCATTCCATCCCAGTTCACGTCTTTTTATTTCATTTCATTCCATACAAGTTCCCGTCTTTTTATTTCACTTCCTTCCATCCCATTTCACTTCCTTCCATCCCATTTCACTTCCTTTCATCCCATTTCACTTCCTTCCATCCCATTTCACTTCCTTCCATCCCATTTCTCGTCTTTTTATTTCTCTTCATTCCATCCCATTTCACTTCATTCCATCCCATTTCACGTCTTTTTCTTTCACTTCATTCCTTCCTTTTTCAGGTCTTTTTATTTCTCTTCATTCCATCCCATTTCACTTCTTTTTATTTCTCTTCCTTCCATCCCATTTCTCGTTCTTTTATTTCACTTCGTTCCATCCCATTTCTCTTCATTCCATCCCTTTTCACGTCTTTTTATTTCACTTCGTTCCATCCCATGTCACTTCATTCCATCCCATTTCACGTCTTTTTAATTCACATCCTTCCATCCCATGTCACGTCTTTTTATTTCACTTCCTTCCATCCCATTTCTCGTCTTTTTATTTCTCTTCATTCCATCCCATTTCACTTAATTCCATCGCGCTTCACTTCATTCGATCCCATTTCACGTCCTTTTATTTCACTTCATTCGATCCCATTTCACGTCTTTTTAATTCACTTCCTTCCATCCCATTTCACGTCTTTTTATTTCACTTCATTCCATCCCATGTCACGTCTTTTTATTTCAATTCATTCCATCGCATGTCGCGTCTTTTTATTTCACTTCATTCCATCCCATGTCACGTCTTTTTATTTCACTTCATTCCATCCCATGTCACTTCATTCCATCCCAGTTCACGTCTTTTTATTTCATTTCATTCCATACAAGTTCCCGTCTTTTTATTTCACTTCCTTCCATCCCATTTCACTTCCTTCCATCCCATTTCACTTCCTTTCATCCCATTTCACTTCCTTCCATCCCATTTCACTTCCTTCCATCCCATTTCTCGTCTTTTTATTTCTCTTCATTCCATCCCATTTCACTTCATTCCATCGCGCTTCAGTTCATTCGATCCCATTTCACGTCTTTTTATTTCACTTCATTCGATCCCATTTCACGTCTTTTTATTTCACATCATTCGATCCCATTTCACGTCTTTTTATTCCTCTTCATTCCTTCCCATTTCACGTCTTTATATTTCACTTACTTCCATCCCGTTTCACTTCGTTCCATCCCATGTCACGTCTTTTTATTTCTATTCCTTCCATCCCATTTCACGTCTTTTTATTTCACTTCATTCCCTCCTTTTTCATGTCTTTTTATTTCACTTCCTTCCATCCCTTGTCACGTCTTTTTATTTCACTTCATTCCATTCCATTTCACGTCTTTTTATTTCTCTTCGTTGCATCCCATGTCACGTCTTTTTATTTCTCTTCGTTGCATCCCATGTAACGTCTTTTTATTTCTCTTCATTCCATCCCATGTCACGTCATTCCATCCCATTTCACGTCTTTTTATTTCACGTCGTTCCATCCCGTTTCACTTCGTTCCATCCCATGTCACGTCTTTTTATTTCACTTCCTTCCATCCCATTTCACTTCCTTCCATCCCATTTTACGTCTTTTTATTTCACTTCCTTCCATCCCATGTCACGGCTTTTAATTTCACTTCCTTCCATCCCATGTCATGTCTTTTTATTTCACTTCGTTCCATCCCATGTCACGTCTTTTTATTTCACTTCCTTCCATCCCATGTCACTTCATTCCATCCCATTTCACATCTTTTTTTTTCTCTTCGGTCCATCCCATTTCACTTCGTTCCATCCCATGTCTCATCTTTTTATTTCACTTCGTTCCATCCCATGTCACGTATTTTTATTTCACTTCCTTCCAACTCATGACATGTCTATTTATTTCACTTCCATCCATCCCATTTCACCTCTTTTAATTTCACTTCATTCTATCCCATTTCTCATCATTCCATACCATTTCTCGTCTTTTTATTTCACTTCCTTCCATCCCATTTCACGTCTTTTTTTTTCAATTCATTCCATCCCATTTCAAGTCTGTTTATTTCACTTCGTTCTATCCCGTTTCACTTCGTTCCATCCCATGTAACGTCTTTTTATTTCACTTCCTTCCATCCCATTTCACGTCTTTTTATTTCACTTCCTTCCGTCCCATTTTACGTCTTTTTATTTCAATTCATTCCATCCCATTTCACGTCTTTTTATTTCTCTTCATTCCGTCCCATTTCACGTCGTTTTATTTCACTTCGTTCCCTCCCATGTCACATCTTTTTATTTCACTTCCTTCCATCCCATTTCACTTCCTTCCATCCCATTTCACGTCTTTTTATTTCACTTCCTTCATCCCATTTCACGTCTTTTTATTTCACTTCATTCCATCCCATGTCACGTCTTTTTATTTCACTTCATTCCATCCCATGTCACGTCTTTTTATTTCACTTCATTCCATCCCATGTCACGTCTTTTTATTTCACTTCGTTCCATCCCATTTCACTTCGTTCCATCCCATGTCACGTCTTTTTATTTCACTTCGTTCCCTCCCATGTCACTTCATTCCATCCCATTTACGTCTTGTTAATTCACTTCCTTCCATCCCATTTCACGTCTTTTTATTTCACTTCATTCCATCCCATGTCACGTCTTTTTATTTCACTTCATTCCATCCCATGTCACTTCATTCCATCCCAGTTCACGTCTTTTTATTTCACTTCATTCCATACAAGTTCCCGTCTTTTTATTTCACTTCATTCCATCCCATTTCCCGTCTTTTCTCTTCTTTCCATCCCATTTCCCGTCTTGTTATTTCTCTTCCTTCCATCCCATTTCACTTCCTTCCATCCCTTTTCACTTCCTTCCATCCCATTTCACTTCCTTCCATCCCATTTCACTTCCTTCCATCCCATTCCACTTCGTTCCATCCCATGTCACGTCTTTTTATTTCACTTCGTTTCATCCCGTGTCACTTCATTCCATCCCATTTCAAGTCTTTTTAATTCACTTCCTTCCATCCCATGTCACGTCTTTTTATTTCACTTCATTCCATCCCATGTCACGTCTTTTTATTTCACTTCATTCCATCCCATGTCACGTCTTTTTATTTCACTTCATTCCGTCCCATGTCTCTTCATTCCATCCCAGTTCACGTCTTTTTATTTCACTTCATTCCATACAAGTTCCCGTCTTTTTATTTCACTTCATTCCATCCCATTTCCCGTCTTTTCTCTTCTTTCCATCCCATTTCCCGTCTTTTTATTTCTCTTCCTTCCATCCCATTTCACTTCCTTCCATCCCATTTCACTTCATTCCATCCCATGTCACGTCTTTTTATTTCACTTCATTCCATCCCATGTCACGTCTTTTTATTTCACTTCATTCCATCCCATGTCACGTCTTTTTATTTCACTTCATTCCGTCCCATGTCTCTTCATTCCATCCCATTTCACGTCTTTTTATTTCACTTCATTACATCCCATTTCCCGTCTTTTCTCTTCTTTCCGTCCCATTTCCCGTCTTTTTATTTCTCTTCCTTCCATCCCATTTCACTTCCTTCCATCCCATTTCACTTAATTCCATCCCATGTCACGTCTTTTTATTTCACTTCATTCCATCCCATGTCACGTCTTTTTATTTCACTTCATTCCGTCCCATGTCACTTCATTCCATCCCAGTTCACGTCTTTTTATTTCACTTCATTCCATACAAGTTCCCGTCTTTTTATTTCACTTCATTCCATCCCATTTCCCGTCTTTTCTCTTCTTTCCATCCCATTTCCCGTCTTTTTATTTCTCTTCATTCCATCCCATTTCACTTCATTCCCTCCTTTTTCACGTCTTTTTATTTCTCTTCCTTCCATCCCATTTCACGTCTTTTTTTTTCAATTCATTCCATCCCATTTCACATCTGTTTATTTCACTTCGTTCTATCCCGTTTCACTTCGTTCCATCCCATGTAACGTCTTTTTATTTCACTTCCTTCAATCCCATTTCACGTTTTTTTATTTCACTTCCTTCCGTCCCATTTTACGTCTTTTTATTTCAATTCATTCCATCCCATTTCACGTCTTTTTATTTCTCTTCATTCCGTCCCATTTCACGTCGTTTTATTTCACTTCATTCCATTCCATTTCACGTCTTTTTATTTCACTTCCTTCCATCCCATTTCACTTCCTTCCATCCCATTTCACGTCTTTTTATTTCACTTCCTTCCATCCCATGTCACGTCTTTTTATTTCACTTCATTCCATCCCATGTCACGTCTTTTTATTTCACGTCATTCCATCCCATGTCACGTCTTTTTATTTCACTTCATTCCATCCCATGTCGCGTCTTTTTATTTCACTTCATTCCATCCCATGTCACTTCATTCCATCCCATTTCACGTCTTTTTATTTCACTTCATTCCATACAAGTTCCCGTCTTTTTATTTCACTTCATTCCATCCCATTTCCCGTCTTTTCTCTTCTTTCCATCCCATTTCCCGTCTTTTTATTTCTCTTCCTTCCATCCCATTTCACTTCCTTCCATTCCTTTTCACTTCCTTCCATCCCATTTCACTTCCTTCCATCCCATTTCACTTCCTTCCATCCCATTCCACTTCGTTCCATTCCATGTCACGTCTTTTTATTTCACTTCGTTTCATCCCGTGTCACTTCATTCCATCCCATTTCAAGTCTTTTTAATTCACTTCCTTCCATCCCATGTCACGTCTTTTTATTTCACTTCATTCCATCCAATGTCACGTCTTTTTATTTCACTTCATTCCATCCCATGTCACGTCTTTTTATTTCACTTCATTCCGTCCCATGTCTCTTCATTCCATCCCAGTTCACGTCTTTTTATTTCACTTCATTCCATACAAGTTCCCGTCTTTTTATTTCACTTCATTCCATCCCATTTCCCGTCTTTTCTCTTCTTTCCATCCCATTTCCCGTCTTTTTATTTCTCTTCCTTCCATCCCATTTCACTTCCTTCCATCCCATTTCACTTCATTCCATCCCATGTCACGTCTTTTTATTTCACTTCATTCCATCCCATGTCACGTCTTTTTATTTCACTTCATTCCATCCCATGTCCCGTCTTTTTATTTCACTTCATTTCGTCCCATGTCACTTCATTCCATCCCAGTTCACGTCTTTTTATTTCACTTCATTCCATACAAGTTCCCGTCTTTTTATTTCACTTCATTCCATCTCATTTCCCGTCTTTTCTCTTCTTTCCATCCCATTTCCCGTCTTTTTATTTCTCTTCCTTCCATCCCATTTCACTTCCATCCATCCCATTTCACTTCCTTCCATCCCATGTCACGTCTTTTTATTTCTCTTCATTCCATTTCATTTCACTTCATTCCCTCCTTTTTCACGTCTTTTTATTTCTCTTCATTCCATCCCATTTCACGTCTTTTTTTTTCTATTCATTCCATCCCATTTCACGTCTGTTTATTTCACTTCGTTCTATCCCGTTTCACTTCGTTCCATCCCATGTAACGTCTTTTTATTTCACTTCCTTCCATCCCATTTCACGTCTTTTTATTTCACTTCCTTCCGTCCCATTTTACGTCTTTTTATTTCAATTCATTCCATCCCATTTCACGTCTTTTTATTTCTCTTCATTCCGTCCCATTTCACGTCGTTTTATTTCACTTCATTCCATTCCATTTCACGTCTTTTTATTTCACTTCCTTCCATCCCATTTCACTTCCTTCCATCCCATTTCACGTCTTTTTATTTCACTTCCTTCCATCCCATTTCACGTCTTTTTATTTCACTTCATTCCATGCCATGTCACGTCTTTTTATTTCACTTCATTCCATCCCATCTCACGTCTTTTTATTTCACTTCATTCCATCCCATGTCACGTCTTTTTATTTCACTTCGTTCCATCCCATTTCACTTCGTTCCATCCCATGTCACGTCTTTTTATTTCACTTCGTTCCCTCCCATGTCACTTCATTCCATCCCATTTCACGTCTTTTTAATTCACTTCCTTCCATCCCATTTCACGTCGTTTTATTTCACTTCATTCCATCCCATGTCACGTCTTTTTATTTCACTTCATTCCATCCCATGTCACGTCTTTTTATTTCACGTCATTCCATCCCATGTCACGTCTTTTTATTTCACTTCATTCCATCCCATGTCGCGTCTTTTTATTTCACTTCATTCCATCCCATGTCACTTCATTCCATCCCATGTCACTTCTTTTTATTTCACTTCATTCCATACAAGTTCCTGTCTTTTTATTTCACTTCATTCCATCCCATTTCCCGTCTTTTCTCTTCTTTCCATCCCATTTCCCGTCTTTTTATTTCTCTTCCTTCCATCCCATTTCACGTCCTTCCATCCCTTTTCACTTCCTTCCATCCCATGTCACGTCTTTTTATTTCTCTTCATTCCATTTCATTTCACTTCATTCCCTCCTTTTTCACGTCTTTTTATTTCTCTTCATTCCATCCCATGTCACGTCTTTTTATTTCACTTCGTTCCATCCCATGTCACGTCTTTTTATTTCACTTAATTCCTTCCAATTTCACGTCTTTTTATTTCACTTCCTTCCATCCCATTTTACGTCTTTTTATTTCAATTCATTCCATTCTATTTCACTTCATTCCATCCCATGTCACTTCCTTCCATCCCATTTCACATCTTTTTTATTCACTTCGTTCCATCCCATGTCACTTCCTTCCATCCCATTTTACGTCTTTTATTTCACTTCATTCCATCCCATTTCACTTCCTTCCATCCCATGTCACGTCTTTTTATTTCACTTCATTCCATCCCATTTCACTTCCTTCCATACCATTTCACGTCTTTTTATTTCACTTCATTCCATCCCATTTCACTTCCTTCCATCCCATTTCTCTTCATTCCATACCACTTCTGGTCTTTTTATTTCACGTCATTCCATCCCATTTCATGTCTTTTTATTTCACTTCGTTCCATCCCATGCCACGTCTTTTTATTTCACTTCCTTCCATCCCGTTTCACTTTCTTCCATCCCATTTTACGTCTTTTTATTTCACTTCCTTCCATCCCGTTTCACTTTCTTCCATCCCATTTCAGGTCTTTTTCTTTCACTTCATTCCATCCCATTTCACTTCATTCCATCCCATTTCACGTCTTTTTCTTTCACTTCATTCCATCCCATTTCACTTCATTCCATCCCATTTCCCGTCTTTTTATTTCACTTCCTTCCTTCCTTTTTCAGGTCTTTTTATTTCTCTTCATTCTATCCCATTACAAGTCTTTTTATTTCTCTTCCTTCCATCCCATTTCTCGTTCTTTTATTTCACTTCGTTCCATCGCATTTCTCTTCATTCCATCCCATTTCACGTCTTTTTATTTCACTTCGTTCCATCCCATGTCACTTCATTCCATCCCATTTCACGTCTTTTTAATTCACTTCCTTCCATTCCATGTCACGTCTTTTTATTTCACTTCATTCCATCCCATGTCACGTCTTTTTATTTCACTTCATTCCATCCCGTGTCACGTCTTTTTATTTCACTTCATTCCATCCCATGTCACGTCTTTTTATTTCACTTCATTCCATCCCATGTCACTTCATTCCATCCCAGTTCACGTCTTTTTATTTCATTTCATTCCATACAAGTTCCCGTCTTTTTATTTCACTTCCTTCCATCCCATTTCACTTCCTTCCATCCCGTTTCAGTTCCTTCCATCCCATTTCACTTCCTTCCGTCCCATTTCACTTCCTTCCATCCCATTTCTCGTCTTTTTATTTCTCTTCATTCCATCCCATTTCACTTAATTCCATCGCGCTTCACTTCATTCGATCCCATTTCACGTCCTTTTATTTCACTTCATTCGATCCCATTTCACGTCTTTTTAATTCACTTCCTT
Source organism: Oreortyx pictus (assembly GCA_036925125.1). Taxonomy (NCBI): domain Eukaryota; kingdom Metazoa; phylum Chordata; class Aves; order Galliformes; family Odontophoridae; genus Oreortyx; species Oreortyx pictus. Next base: position 10,227,754 of record JAUPFR010000020.1, on the reverse strand, counting down.
CCATCCCATTTCACGTCTTTTTATTTCACTTCATTCCATCCCATGTCACGTCTTTTTATTTCAATTCATTCCATCGCATGTCGCGTCTTTTTATTTCACTTCATTCCATCCCATGTCACGTCTTTTTATTTCACTTCATTCCATCCCATGTCACTTCATTCCATCCCAGTTCACGTCTTTTTATTTCATTTCATTCCATACAAGTTCCCGTCTTTTTATTTCACTTCCTTCCATCCCATTTCACTTCCTTCCATCCCATTTCACTTCCTTTCATCCCATTTCACTTCCTTCCATCCCATTTCACTTCCTTCCATCCCATTTCTCGTCTTTTTATTTCTCTTCATTCCATCCCATTTCACTTCATTCCATCCCATTTCACGTCTTTTTCTTTCACTTCATTCCTTCCTTTTTCAGGTCTTTTTATTTCTCTTCATTCCATCCCATTTCACTTCTTTTTATTTCTCTTCCTTCCATCCCATTTCTCGTTCTTTTATTTCACTTCGTTCCATCCCATTTCTCTTCATTCCATCCCTTTTCACGTCTTTTTATTTCACTTCGTTCCATCCCATGTCACTTCATTCCATCCCATTTCACGTCTTTTTAATTCACATCCTTCCATCCCATGTCACGTCTTTTTATTTCACTTCCTTCCATCCCATTTCTCGTCTTTTTATTTCTCTTCATTCCATCCCATTTCACTTAATTCCATCGCGCTTCACTTCATTCGATCCCATTTCACGTCCTTTTATTTCACTTCATTCGATCCCATTTCACGTCTTTTTAATTCACTTCCTTCCATCCCATTTCACGTCTTTTTATTTCACTTCATTCCATCCCATGTCACGTCTTTTTATTTCAATTCATTCCATCGCATGTCGCGTCTTTTTATTTCACTTCATTCCATCCCATGTCACGTCTTTTTATTTCACTTCATTCCATCCCATGTCACTTCATTCCATCCCAGTTCACGTCTTTTTATTTCATTTCATTCCATACAAGTTCCCGTCTTTTTATTTCACTTCCTTCCATCCCATTTCACTTCCTTCCATCCCATTTCACTTCCTTTCATCCCATTTCACTTCCTTCCATCCCATTTCACTTCCTTCCATCCCATTTCTCGTCTTTTTATTTCTCTTCATTCCATCCCATTTCACTTCATTCCATCGCGCTTCAGTTCATTCGATCCCATTTCACGTCTTTTTATTTCACTTCATTCGATCCCATTTCACGTCTTTTTATTTCACATCATTCGATCCCATTTCACGTCTTTTTATTCCTCTTCATTCCTTCCCATTTCACGTCTTTATATTTCACTTACTTCCATCCCGTTTCACTTCGTTCCATCCCATGTCACGTCTTTTTATTTCTATTCCTTCCATCCCATTTCACGTCTTTTTATTTCACTTCATTCCCTCCTTTTTCATGTCTTTTTATTTCACTTCCTTCCATCCCTTGTCACGTCTTTTTATTTCACTTCATTCCATTCCATTTCACGTCTTTTTATTTCTCTTCGTTGCATCCCATGTCACGTCTTTTTATTTCTCTTCGTTGCATCCCATGTCACGTCTTTTTATTTCTCTTCATTCCATCCCATGTCACGTCATTCCATCCCATTTCACGTCTTTTTATTTCACGTCGTTCCATCCCGTTTCACTTCGTTCCATCCCATGTCACGTCTTTTTATTTCACTTCCTTCCATCCCATTTCACTTCCTTCCATCCCATTTTACGTCTTTTTATTTCACTTCCTTCCATCCCATGTCACGGCTTTTAATTTCACTTCCTTCCATCCCATGTCATGTCTTTTTATTTCACTTCGTTCCATCCCATGTCACGTCTTTTTATTTCACTTCCTTCCATCCCATGTCACTTCATTCCATCCCATTTCACATCTTTTTTTTTCACTTCGGTCCATCCCATTTCACTTCGTTCCATCCCATGTCTCATCTTTTTATTTCACTTCGTTCCATCCCATGTCACGTATTTTTATTTCACTTCCTTCCAACTCATGACATGTCTATTTATTTCACTTCCATCCATCCCATTTCACCTCTTTTAATTTCACTTCATTCTATCCCATTTCTCATCATTCCATACCATTTCTCGTCTTTTTATTTCACTTCCTTCCATCCCATTTCACGTCTTTTTTTTTCAATTCATTCCATCCCATTTCAAGTCTGTTTATTTCACTTCGTTCTATCCCGTTTCACTTCGTTCCATCCCATGTAACGTCTTTTTATTTCACTTCCTTCCATCCCATTTCACGTCTTTTTATTTCACTTCCTTCCGTCCCATTTTACGTCTTTTTATTTCAATTCATTCCATCCCATTTCACGTCTTTTTATTTCTCTTCATTCCGTCCCATTTCACGTCGTTTTATTTCACTTCGTTCCCTCCCATGTCACATCTTTTTATTTCACTTCCTTCCATCCCATTTCACTTCCTTCCATCCCATTTCACGTCTTTTTATTTCACTTCCTTCATCCCATTTCACGTCTTTTTATTTCACTTCATTCCATCCCATGTCACGTCTTTTTATTTCACTTCATTCCATCCCATGTCACGTCTTTTTATTTCACTTCATTCCATCCCATGTCACGTCTTTTTATTTCACTTCGTTCCATCCCATTTCACTTCGTTCCATCCCATGTCACGTCTTTTTATTTCACTTCGTTCCCTCCCATGTCACTTCATTCCATCCCATTTACGTCTTGTTAATTCACTTCCTTCCATCCCATTTCACGTCTTTTTATTTCACTTCATTCCATCCCATGTCACGTCTTTTTATTTCACTTCATTCCATCCCATGTCACTTCATTCCATCCCAGTTCACGTCTTTTTATTTCACTTCATTCCATACAAGTTCCCGTCTTTTTATTTCACTTCATTCCATCCCATTTCCCGTCTTTTCTCTTCTTTCCATCCCATTTCCCGTCTTTTTATTTCTCTTCCTTCCATCCCATTTCACTTCCTTCCATCCCTTTTCACTTCCTTCCATCCCATTTCACTTCCTTCCATCCCATTTCACTTCCTTCCATCCCATTCCACTTCGTTCCATCCCATGTCACGTCTTTTTATTTCACTTCGTTTCATCCCGTGTCACTTCATTCCATCCCATTTCAAGTCTTTTTAATTCACTTCCTTCCATCCCATGTCACGTCTTTTTATTTCACTTCATTCCATCCCATGTCACGTCTTTTTATTTCACTTCATTCCATCCCATGTCACGTCTTTTTATTTCACTTCATTCCGTCCCATGTCTCTTCATTCCATCCCAGTTCACGTCTTTTTATTTCACTTCATTCCATACAAGTTCCCGTCTTTTTATTTCACTTCATTCCATCCCATTTCCCGTCTTTTCTCTTCTTTCCATCCCATTTCCCGTCTTTTTATTTCTCTTCCTTCCATCCCATTTCACTTCCTTCCATCCCATTTCACTTCATTCCATCCCATGTCACGTCTTTTTATTTCACTTCATTCCATCCCATGTCACGTCTTTTTATTTCACTTCATTCCATCCCATGTCACGTCTTTTTATTTCACTTCATTTCGTCCCATGTCACTTCATTCCATCCCAGTTCACGTCTTTTTATTTCACTTCATTCCATACAAGTTCCCGTCTTTTCTCTTCTTTCCGTCCCATTTCCCGTCTTTTTATTTCTCTTCCTTCCATCCCATTTCACTTCCTTCCATCCCATTTCACTTAATTCCATCCCATGTCACGTCTTTTTATTTCACTTCATTCCATCCCATGTCACGTCTTTTTATTTCACTTCATTCCGTCCCATGTCACTTCATTCCATCCCAGTTCACGTCTTTTTATTTCACTTCATTCCATACAAGTTCCCGTCTTTTTATTTCACTTCATTCCATCCCATTTCACGTCTTTTCTCTTCTTTCCATCCCATTTCCCGTCTTTTTATTTCTCTTCATTCCATCCCATTTCACTTCATTCCCTCCTTTTTCACGTCTTTTTATTTCTCTTCATTCCATCCCATTTCACGTCTTTTTTTTCTATTCATTCCATCCCATTTCACGTCTGTTTATTTCACTTCGTTCTATCCCGTTTCACTTCGTTCCATCCCATGTAACGTCTTTTTATTTCACTTCCTTCCATCCCATTTCACGTCTTTTTATTTCACTTCCTTCCGTCCCATTTTACGTCTTTTTATTTCAATTCATTCCATCCCATTTCACGTCTTTTTATTTCTCTTCATTCCGTCCCATTTCACGTCGTTTAATTTCACTTCATTCCATTCCATTTCACGTCTTTTTATTTCACTTCCTTCCATCCCATTTCACTTCCTTCCATCCCATTTCACGTCTTTTTATTTCACTTCCTTCCATCCCATTTCACGTCTTTTTATTTCACTTCATTCCATCCCATGTCACGTCTTTTTATTTCACTTCATTCCATCCCATCTCACGTCTTTTTATTTCACTTCATTCCATCCCATGTCACGTCTTTTTATTTCACTTCGTTCCATCCCATTTCACTTCGTTCCATCCCATGTCACGTCTTTTTATTTCACTTCGTTCCCTCCCATGTCACTTCATTCCATCCCATTTCACGTCTTTTTAATTCACTTCCTTCCATCCCATTTCACGTCTTTTTATTTCACTTCATTCCATCCCATGTCACGTCCTTTTATTTCACTTCATTCCATCCCATGTCACGTCTTTTTATTTCACTTCATTCCATCCCATGTCACGTCTTTTTATTTCACGTCATTCCATCCCATGTCACGTCTTTTTATTTCACTTCATTCCATCCCATGTCGCGTCTTTTTATTTCACTTCATTCCATCCCATGTCACTTCATTCCATACAAGTTCCTGTCTTTTTATTTCACTTCATTCCATACAAGTTCCTGTCTTTTTATTTCACTTCATTCCATCCCATTTCCCGTCTTTTCTCTTCTTTCCATCCCATTTCCCGTCTTTTTATTTCTCTTCCTTCCATCCCATTTCACGTCTTTTTTTTTCAATTCATTCCATCCCATTTCACATCTGTTTATTTCACTTCGTTCTATCCCGTTTCACTTCGTTCCATCCCATGTAACGTCTTTTTATTTCACTTCCTTCAATCCCATTTCACGTTTTTTTATTTCACTTCCTTCCGTCCCATTTTACGTCTTTTTATTTCAATTCATTCCATCCCATTTCACGTCTTTTTATTTCTCTTCATTCCGTCCCATTTCACGTCGTTTTATTTCACTTCATTCCATTCCATTTCACGTCTTTTTATTTCACTTCCTTCCATCCCATTTCACTTCCTTCCATCCCATTTCACGTCTTTTTATTTCACTTCCTTCCATCCCATGTCACGTCTTTTTATTTCACTTCATTCCATCCCATGTCACGTCTTTTTATTTCACGTCATTCCATCCCATGTCACGTCTTTTTATTTCACTTCATTCCATCCCATGTCGCGTCTTTTTATTTCACTTCATTCCATCCCATGTCACTTCATTCCATCCCATTTCACGTCTTTTTATTTCACTTCATTCCATACAAGTTCCCGTCTTTTTATTTCACTTCATTCCATCCCATTTCCCGTCTTTTCTCTTCTTTCCATCCCATTTCCCGTCTTTTTATTTCTCTTCCTTCCATCCCATTTCACTTCCTTCCATTCCTTTTCACTTCCTTCCATCCCATTTCACTTCCTTCCATCCCATTTCACTTCCTTCCATCCCATTCCACTTCGTTCCATTCCATGTCACGTCTTTTTATTTCACTTCGTTTCATCCCGTGTCACTTCATTCCATCCCATTTCAAGTCTTTTTAATTCACTTCCTTCCATCCCATGTCACGTCTTTTTATTTCACTTCATTCCATCCCAGTTCACGTCTTTTTATTTCACTTCATTCCATACAAGTTCCCGTCTTTTTATTTCACTTCATTCCATCCCATTTCCCGTCTTTTCTCTTCTTTCCATCCCATTTCCCGTCTTTTTATTTCTCTTCCTTCCATCCCATTTCACTTCCTTCCATCCCATTTCACTTCATTCCATCCCATGTCACGTCTTTTTATTTCACTTCATTCCATCCCATGTCACGTCTTTTTATTTCACTTCATTCCATCCCATGTCACGTCTTTTTATTTCACTTCATTTCGTCCCATGTCACTTCATTCCATCCCAGTTCACGTCTTTTTATTTCACTTCATTCCATACAAGTTCCCGTCTTTTTATTTCACTTCATTCCATCTCATTTCCCGTCTTTTCTCTTCTTTCCATCCCATTTCCCGTCTTTTTATTTCTCTTCCTTCCATCCCATTTCACTTCCATCCATCCCATTTCACTTCCTTCCATCCCATGTCACGTCTTTTTATTTCTCTTCATTCCATTTCATTTCACTTCATTCCCTCCTTTTTCACGTCTTTTTATTTCTCTTCATTCCATCCCATTTCACGTCTTTTTTTTTCTATTCATTCCATCCCATTTCACGTCTGTTTATTTCACTTCGTTCTATCCCGTTTCACTTCGTTCCATCCCATGTAACGTCTTTTTATTTCACTTCCTTCCATCCCATTTCACGTCTTTTTATTTCACTTCCTTCCGTCCCATTTTACGTCTTTTTATTTCAATTCATTCCATCCCATTTCACGTCTTTTTATTTCTCTTCATTCCGTCCCATTTCACGTCGTTTTATTTCACTTCATTCCATTCCATTTCACGTCTTTTTATTTCACTTCCTTCCATCCCATTTCACTTCCTTCCATCCCATTTCACGTCTTTTTATTTCACTTCCTTCCATCCCATTTCACGTCTTTTTATTTCACTTCATTCCATCCCATGTCACGTCTTTTTATTTCACTTCATTCCATCCCATCTCACGTCTTTTTATTTCACTTCATTCCATCCCATGTCACGTCTTTTTATTTCACTTCGTTCCATCCCATTTCACTTCGTTCCATCCCATGTCACGTCTTTTTATTTCACTTCGTTCCGTCCCATGTCACTTCATTCCATCCCAGTTCACGTCTTTTTATTTCACTTCATTCCATACAAGTTCCCGTCTTTTTATTTCACTTCATTCCATCTCATTTCCCGTCTTTTCTCTTCTTTCCATCCCATTTCCCGTCTTTTTATTTCTCTTCCTTCCATCCCATTTCACTTCCATCCATCCCATTTCACTTCCTTCCATCCCATGTCACGTCTTTTTATTTCTCTTCATTCCATTTCATTTCACTTCATTCCCTCCTTTTTCACGTCTTTTTATTTCTCTTCATTCCATCCCATTTCACGTCTTTTTTTTTCTATTCATTCCATCCCATTTCACGTCTGTTTATTTCACTTCGTTCTATCCCGTTTCACTTCGTTCCATCCCATGTAACGTCTTTTTATTTCACTTCCTTCCATCCCATTTCACGTCTTTTTATTTCACTTCCTTCCGTCCCATTTTACGTCTTTTTATTTCAATTCATTCCATCCCATTTCACGTCTTTTTATTTCTCTTCATTCCGTCCCATTTCACGTCGTTTTATTTCACTTCATTCCATTCCATTTCACGTCTTTTTATTTCACTTCCTTCCATCCCATTTCACTTCCTTCCATCCCATTTCACGTCTTTTTATTTCACTTCCTTCCATCCCATTTCACGTCTTTTTATTTCACTTCATTCCATCCCATGTCACGTCTTTTTATTTCACTTCATTCCATCCCATCTCACGTCTTTTTATTTCACTTCATTCCATCCCATGTCACGTCTTTTTATTTCACTTCGTTCCATCCCATTTCACTTCGTTCCATCCCATGTCACGTCTTTTTATTTCACTTCGTTCCCTCCCATGTCACTTCATTCCATCCCATTTCACGTCTTTTTAATTCACTTCCTTCCATCCCATTTCACGTCGTTTTATTTCACTTCATTCCATCCCATGTCACGTCTTTTTATTTCACTTCATTCCATCCCATGTCACGTCTTTTTATTTCACGTCATTCCATCCCATGTCACGTCTTTTTATTTCACTTCATTCCATCCCATGTCGCGTCTTTTTATTTCACTTCATTCCATCCCATGTCACTTCATTCCATCCCATGTCACTTCTTTTTATTTCACTTCATTCCATACAAGTTCCTGTCTTTTTATTTCACTTCATTCCATCCCATTTCCCGTCTTTTCTCTTCTTTCCATCCCATTTCCCGTCTTTTTATTTCTCTTCCTTCCATCCCATTTCACGTCCTTCCATCCCTTTTCACTTCCTTCCATCCCATGTCACGTCTTTTTATTTCTCTTCATTCCATTTCATTTCACTTCATTCCCTCCTTTTTCACGTCTTTTTATTTCTCTTCATTCCATCCCATTTCACGTCTTTTTTTTTCACTTAGTTCCATCACATGTCACGTCATTTTTTTCACTTAGTTCCATCCCATGTCACGTCTTTTTATTTCACTTCGTTCCATCCCATGTCACGTCTTTTTATTTCACTTAATTCCTTCCAATTTCACGTCTTTTTATTTCACTTCCTTCCATCCCATTTTACGTCTTTTTATTTCAATTCATTCCATTCTATTTCACTTCATTCCATCCCATGTCACTTCCTTCCATCCCATTTTACGTCTTTTATTTCACTTCATTCCATCCCATTTCACTTCCTTCCATCCCATGTCACGTCTTTTTATTTCACTTAATTCCTTCCAATTTCACGTCTTTTTATTTCACTTCCTTCCATCCCATGTCACGTCTTTTTATTTCACTTCGTTCCATCCCATTTCACTTCGTTCCATCCCGTTTCACTTCCTTCCATCCCATTTCACATCTTTTTTATTCACTTCGTTCCATCCCATGTCACTTCCTTCCATCCCATTTTACGTCTTTTATTTCACTTCATTCCATCCCATTTCACTTCCTTCCATCCCATTTCACGTCTTTTTATTTCACTTCATTCCATCCCATTTCACTTCCTTCCATCCCATGTCACTTCCTTCCATCGCATGTCACGTCTTTTTATTTCACTTCCTTCCATCCCATGTCACTTCATTCCATCCATTTCACGTCTTTTTATTTCACTTCCTTCCATCCCATTTTACGTCTTTTTTTTCAATTCATTCCATTCTATTTCTCTTTATTCCATCCCATTTCTCGTCTTTTAATTTCTCTTCATTCCATCCCATTTCACGTCTTTCTATTTCACTTCGTTCCATCCCATTTCACTTCGTTCCATCCCATTTCACTTCCTTCCATCCCGTTTCACTCCCTTCCATCCCATTTCACATCTTTTTTATTCACTTTGTTCCATCCCATGTCACTTCCTTCCATCCCATTTTACGTCTTTTTTTTCACTTCATTCCATCCCATTTCACTTCCTTCCATCGCATTTCACGCCTTTTTTTTCACTTCATTCCATCCCATTTCACTTCCTTCCATCCCATGTCACTTCCTTCCATCGCATGTCACGTCTTTTTATTTCACTTCCTTCCATCCCATATCACGTCTTTTTATTTCACTTCCTTCCATCCCATGTCACATCTTTTTATTTCACTTCATTCCATCCCATTTCACTTCCTTCCATCCCATTTCACGTCTTTTTATTTCACTTCATTCCATCCCATTTCACTTCCTTCCATCCCATTTCTCTTCATTCCATACCATTTCTGTTCTTTTTATTTCACGTCATTGCATCCCATTTCAAGTCTTTGTATTTCACATCGTTCCATCCCATGTCACGTCTTTTTATTTCAATTCCTTCCATCCCGTTTCACTTCCTTCCATCCCATTTCACATCTTTTTTTTTCACTTCGTTCCATCCGATTTCACTTCGTTCCATCCCATGTCATGTCTTTTTATTTCACTTCGTTCCATCCCATTTCACGTCATTTTATTTCACGTCATTCCATCCCATTTCACGTCTTTTTATTTCACTTCATTCCATCCCATTTCACTTCCTTCCATCCCATTTCACGTCTTTTTATTTCACTTCATTCCATCCCATTTCACTTCTTTTTATTTCACTTCATTCCATCCCATTTCGCGTCTTTTTATTTCACTTCATTCCTTCATTTTTCACGTCTTTTTCTTTCCTTTCATTCCGTCCCATTTCCCTTCATTCCGTCCCATTTCCCTTCATTCCGTCCCATTTCTTGTCTTTTTATTTCACTTCATTCCATCCCATTTCACTTCATTCCATCCCATTTCACGTCTTTTTATTTCACTTCATTCCTTCAATTTTCACGTGTTTTATTTCTCTTCATTCCGTACCATTTCACTTCATTCCTTCCCATTTCACTTCGTTCCATCCCATTTCACTTCATTCCATCCAATGTCATGTCTTTATTTTCGCTTCGTTCCATCCCCTGTCACGTCTTTTTATTTCTCTTCGTTCCATCCCATGTCACGTCTTTTTATTTCACTTCGTTCCATCCCATGTCTCTTCCTTCCATCCCATTTCACTTCGTTCCATCCCATGTCACGTCTTTTTATTTCTCTTCGTTCCATCCCATTTCTCGTCTTTTTATTTCACTTCATTCCATCCCATTTCACGTCTTTTTGTTTCACTTCGTTCCATCCCGTTTCACTTCGTTCCATCCCATGTAACGTCTTTTTATTTCACTTCCTTCCATCCCATTTCACGTCTTTTTATTTCACTTCGTTCCATCCCATTTCACGTCATTTTATTTCACTTCATTCCATTCCATTTCACGTCTTTTTATTTCACTTCCTTCCATCCCATTAAACTTCATTCCATCCCATTTTACGTCTTTTTATTTCACTTTCTTCCATCCCATTTCACGTCTTTTTATTTCACTTCATTCCATCCCATGTCACGTCTTTTTATTTCTCTTCCTACCATCCCATTTCACGTCATTCCATCCCATTTCACTACATTCCATCCGATTTCACGTCTTTTTATTTCACTTCGTTCCATCCCGCTTCACTTCGTGCCATCCCATGTCACGTCTTTTTATTTCACTTCCTTCCATCCCATTTAACGTCTTTTTATTTCACTTCATTCCCTCCTTTTTTCACGTCTTTTTATTTCTCTTAATTCCATCCCATTTCACGTCTCTTTTTTTCACTTAGTTCCATCCCATGTCACGTCTTTTTATTTCACTTCGTTCCATCCCATGTCACGTCTTTTTATTTCACTTCCTTCCATCCCATGTCACTTCGTTCCATCCCATTTAACGTCTTTTTATTTCACTTCCTTCCATCCCATTTTACGTCTTTTTATTTCAATTCATTCCATCCTATTTCACTTCATTCCATCCCATTTCTCGTCTTTTAATTTCTCTTCATTCCATCCCATTTCACGTCTTTCTATTTCAATTTGTTCCATCCCATTTCACTTCGTTCCATCCCATTTCACTTCGTTCCATCCCGTTTCATTTCCTTCCATCCCATGTCACTTCATTCCATCCCATTTCACATCTTTTTATTTCACTTCGTTCCATCCCATGACACTTCTTTCCATCCCATTTACGTCTTTTTATTTCACTTCATTTCATCCCATTTCACTTCCTTCCATCCCATTTCACGTCTTTTTATTTCAGTTCATTCCATCCCATTTCACTTCCTTCCATCCCATGTCACATCCTTCCATCCCATTTCACGTCTTTTTATTTCACTTCCTTCCATCCCATGTCACGTCTTTTTATTTCACTTCCTTCCATCCCATGTCACATCTTTTTATTTCACTTCATTCCATCCCATTTCACTTCCTTCCATACCATTTCACGTCTTTTTATTTCACTTCATTCCATCCCATTTCACTTCCTTCCATCCCATTTCTCTTCATTCCATACCATTTCTGGTCTTTTTATTTCACGTCATTCCATCCCATTTCATGTCTTTTTATTTAACTTCGTTCCATCCCATGCCACGTCTTTTTATTTCACTTCCTTCCATCCCGTTTCACTTTCTTCCATCCCATTTTACGTCTTTTTATTTCACTTCCTTCCATCCCGTTTCACTTTCTTCCATCCCATTTCAGGTCTTTTTCTTTCACTTCATTCCATCCCATTTCTCTTCATTCCATCCCATTTCACGTCTTTTTCTTTCACTTCATTCCATCCCATTTCACTTCATTCCATCCCATTTCCCGTCTTTTTATTTCACTTCCTTCCTTCCTTTTTCAGGTCTTTTTATTTCTCTTCATTCTATCCCATTACAAGTCTTTTTATTTCTCTTCCTTCCATCCCATTTCTCGTTCTTTTATTTCACTTCGTTCCATCGCATTTCTCTTCATTCCATCCCATTTCACGTCTTTTTATTTCACTTCGTTCCATCCCATGTCACTTCATTCCATCCCATTTCACGTCTTTTTAATTCACTTCCTTCCATTCCATGTCACGTCTTTTTATTTCACTTCATTCCATCCCATGTCACGTCTTTTTATTTCACTTCATTCCATCCCATGTCACGTCTTTTTATTTCACTTCATTCCATCCCATGTCACGTCTTTTTATTTCACTTCATTCCATCCCATGTCACTTCATTCCATCCCAGTTCACGTCTTTTTATTTCATTTCATTCCATACAATTTCTCGTCTTTTTATTTCACTTCCTTCCATCCCATTTCACTTCCTTCCATCCCATTTCACTTCCTTCCATCCCATTTCACTTCCTTCCATCCCATTTCTCGTCTTTTTATTTCTCTTCATTCCATTCCATTTCACTTAATTCCATCGCGCTTCACTTCATTCGATCCCATTTCACGTCTTTTTATTTCACTTCATTCGATCCCATTTCACGTCTTTTTAATTCACTTCCTTCCATCCCATTTCACGTCTTTTTATTTCACTTCATTCCATCCCATGTCACGTCTTTTTATTTCAATTCATTCCATCGCATGTCACGTCTTTTTATTTCACTTCATTCCATCCCATGTCACGTCTTTTTATTTCACGTCGTTCCATACCATTTCACGTCTTTTTATTTCACTTCATTCCATCCCCTGTCGCGTCTTTTTATTTCACTTCATTCCATCCCATGTCACTTCATTCCATCCCAGTTCACGTCTTTTTATTTCACTTCCTTCCATCCCATTTCACGTCTTTTTATTTCACTTCATTCCATCCCATGTAACGTCTTTTCTCTTCTTTCCATCCCATTTCCCGTATTTTTATTTCACTTCCTTCCATCCCATTTCACTTCCTTCCATCCCATGTCACTGCCTTCCATCCCATTTCACTTCGTTCCATCCCATGTCACGTCTTTTTATTTCTCTTCGTTCCATCCCATTTCACGTCTTTTTATTTCACTTCATTCCATCCCATTTCACGTCTGTTTATTTCACTTCGTTCCATCCCGTTTCACTTCGTTCCATCCCATGTAACGTCTTTTTATTTCACTTCCTTCCATCCCATGTCACGTCTTTTTATTTCACTTAATTCCTTCCAATTTCACGTCTTTTTATTTCACTTCATTCCATCCCATTTCACGTCTGTTTATTTCACTTCGTTCCATCCCGTTTCACTTCGTTCCATCCCATGTAACGTCTTTTTATTTCACTTCCTTCCATCCCATGTCACGTCTTTTTATTTCAATTCATTCCATTCTATTTCACTTCATTCCATCCCATTTCACTTCGTTCCATCCCGTTTCACTTCCTTCCATCCCATTTCACATCTTTTTTATTCACTTCGTTCCATCCCATGTCACTTCCTTCCATCCCATTTTACGTCTTTTATTTCACTTCATTCCATCCCATTTCACTTCCTTCCATCCCATTTCACGTCTTTTTATTTCACTTCATTCCATCCCATTTCACTTCCTTCCATCCCATGTCACTTCCTTCCATCGCATGTCACGTCTTTTTATTTCACTTCCTTCCATCCCATGTCACTTCATTCCATCCATTTCACGTCTTTTTATTTCACTTCCTTCCATCCCATTTTACGTCTTTTTATTTCAATTCATTCCATTCTATTTCTCTTTATTCCATCCCATTTCTCGTCTTTTAATTTCTCTTCATTCCATCCCATTTCACGTCTTTCTATTTCACTTCGTTCCATCCCATTTCACTTCGTTCCATCCCATTTCACTTCCTTCCATCCCGTTTCACTCCCTTCCATCCCATTTCACATCTTTTTTATTCACTTTGTTCCATCCCATGTCACTTCCTTCCATCCCATTTTACGTCTTTTTTTTCACTTCATTCCTTCCCATTTCACTTCCTTCCATCCCATTTCACGCCTTTTTTTTCACTTCATTCCATCCCATTTCACTTCCTTCCATCCCATATCACTTCCTTCCATCGCATCTCACGTCTTTTTATTTCACTTCCTTCCATCCCATATCACGTCTTTTTATTTCACTTCCTTCCATCCCATGTCACATCTTTTTATTTCACTTCATTCCATCCCATTTCACTTCCTTCCATCCCATTTCACGTCTTTTTATTTCACTTCATTCCATCCCATTTCACTTCCTTCCATCCCATTTCTCTTCATTCCATACCATTTCTGGTCTTTTTATTTCACGTCATTGCATCCCATTTCAAGTCTTTTTATTTCATATCGTTCCATCCCATGTCACGTCTTTTTATTTCACTTCCTTCCATCCCGTTTCACTTCCTTCCATCCCATTTCACATCTTTTTTTTTCACTTCGTTCCATCCGATTTCACTTCGTTCCATCCCATGTCATGTCTTTTTATTTCACTTCGTTCCATCCCATTTCACGTCATTTTATTTCACGTCATTCCATCCCATTTCACGTCTTTTTATTTCACTTCCTTCCATCCCATTTCACTTCATTCCATCCCATTTCACGTCTTTTTATTTCACTTCATTCCATCCCATTTCGCGTCTTTTTATTTCACTTCATTCCTTCATTTTTCACGTCTTTTTCTTTCCTTTCATTCCGTCCCATTTCCCTTCATTCCGTCCCATTTCCCTTCATTCCGTCCCATTTCTTGTCTTTTTATTTCACTTCATTCCATCCCATTTCACTTCATTCCATCCCATTTCACGTCTTTTTATTTCACTTCATTCCTTCAATTTTCACGTGTTTTATTTCTCTTCATTCCGTACCATTTCACTTCATTCCTTCCCATTTCACTTCGTTCCATCCCATTTCACTTCATTCCATCCAATGTCACGTCTTTATTTTCACTTCGTTCCATCCCATGTCACGTCTTTTTATTTCTCTTCGTTCCATACCATGTCACGTCTTTTTATTTCACTTCGTTCCATCCCATGTCACTTCCTTCCATCCCATTTCACTTCGTTCCATCCCATGTCACGTCTTTTTATTTCTCTTCGTTCCATCCCATTTCTCGTCTTTTTATTTCACTTCATTCCATCCCATTTCACGTCTTTTTGTTTCACTTCGTTCCATCCCGTTTCACTTCGTTCCATCCCATGTAACGTCTTTTTATTTCACTTCCTTCCATCCCATTTCACGTCTTTTTATTTCACTTCGTTCCATCCCATTAAACTTCCTTCCATCCCATTTTACGTCTTTTTATTTCACTTTCTTCCATCCCATTTCACGTCTTTTTATTTCACTTCATTCCATCCCATGTCACGTCTTTTTATTTCTCTTCCTACCATCCCATTTCACTTCCTTCCATCCCATTTCACTTCCTTCCATCCCATTTCACTTCATTCCATCCCATTTCACGTCTTTTTATTTCACGTCATTCCATCCCATTTCACTACATTCCATCCGATTTCACGTCTTTTTATTTCACTTCGTTCCATCCCGCTTCACTTGGTGCCATCCCATGTCACGTCTTTTTATTTCACTTCCTTCCATCCCATTTAACGTCTTTTTATTTCACTTCATTCCCTCCTTTTTTCACGTCTTTTTGTTTCTCTTAATTCCATCCCATTTCACGTCTCTTTTTTTCACTTCGTTCCATCCCATGTCACGTCTTTTTATTTCACTTCCTTCCATCCCATGTCACTTCGTTCCATCCCATTTAACGTCTTTTTATTTCACTTCCTTCCATCCCATTTTACGTCTTTTTATTTCAATTCATTCCATCCTATTTCACTTCATTCCATCCCATTTCTCGTCTTTTAATTTCTCTTCATTCCATCCCATTTCACGTCTTTCTATTTCAATTTGTTCCATCCCATTTCACTTCGTTCCATCCCATTTCACTTCGTTCCATCCCATGTCACGTCTTTTTATTTCACTTCCTTCCATCCCATGTCACTTCTTTCCATCCCATTTACGTCTTTTTATTTCACTTCATTTCATCCCATTTCACTTCCTTCCATCCCATTTCACGTCTTTTTATTTCAGTTCATTCCATCCCATTTCACTTCCTTCCATCCCATGTCACTTCCTTCCATCCCATGTCACGTCTTTTTATTTCACTTCCTTCCATCCCATGTCACGTCTTTTTATTTCACTTCCTTCCATCCCATGTCACATCTTTTTATTTCACTTCATTCCATCCCATTTCACTTCCTTCCATCCCATTTCTCTTCATTCCATACCACTTCTGGTCTTTTTATTTCACGTCATTCCATCCCATTTCATGTCTTTTTATTTCACTTCGTTCCATCCCATGCCACGTCTTTTTATTTCACTTCCTTCCATCCCGTTTCACTTTCTTCCATCCCATTTTACGTCTTTTTATTTCACTTCCTTCCATCCCGTTTCACTTTCTTCCATCCCATTTCAGGTCTTTTTCTTTCACTTCATTCCATCCCATTTCACTTCATTCCATCCCATTTCACGTCTTTTTCTTTCACTTCATTCCATCCCATTTCACTTCATTCCATCCCATTTCCCGTCTTTTTATTTCACTTCCTTCCTTCCTTTTTCAGGTCTTTTTATTTCTCTTCATTCTATCCCATTACAAGTCTTTTTATTTCTCTTCCTTCCATCCCATTTCTCGTTCTTTTATTTCACTTCGTTCCATCGCATTTCTCTTCATTCCATCCCATTTCACGTCTTTTTATTTCACTTCGTTCCATCCCATGTCACTTCATTCCATCCCATTTCACGTCTTTTTAATTCACTTCCTTCCATTCCATGTCACGTCTTTTTATTTCACTTCATTCCATCCCATGTCACGTCTTTTTATTTCACTTCATTCCATCCCGTGTCACGTCTTTTTATTTCACTTCATTCCATCCCATGTCACGTCTTTTTATTTCACTTCATTCCATCCCATGTCACTTCATTCCATCCCAGTTCACGTCTTTTTGTTTCACTTCGTTCCATCCCGTTTCACTTCGTTCCATCCCATGTAACGTCTTTTTATTTCACTTCCTTCCATCCCATTTCACGTCTTTTTATTTCACTTCGTTCCATCCCATTTCACGTTATTTTATTTCACTTCATTCCATTCCATTTCACGTCTTTTTATTTCACTTCCTTCCATCCCATTAAACTTCCTTCCATCCCATTTCACGTCTTTTTATTTCACTTCATTCCATCCCATTTCACGTCTTTTTATTTCTCTTCCTACCATCCCATTTCACTTCCTTCCATCCCATTTCACTTCATTCCATCCCATTTCACTTCATTCCATCCCATTTCACGTCTTTTTATTTAACGTCATTCCATCCCATTTCACTACATTCCATCCGATTTCACGTCTTTTTATTTCACTTCGTTCCATCCCGCTTCACTTCGTGCCATCCCATGTCACGTCTTTTTATTTCACTTCCTTCCATCCCATTTAACGTCTTTTTATTTCACTTCATTCCCTCCTTTTTTCACGTCTTTATATTTCTCTTAATTCCATCCCATTTCACGTCTTTTTATTTCACTTCGTTCCATCCCGTGTCACGTCTTTTTATTTCACTTCATTCCATCCCATGTCACGTCTTTTTATTTCACTTCATTCCATCCCATGTCACGTTTTTTTATTTCACTTCATTCCATCCCATGTCACTTCATTCCATCCCAGTTCACGTCTTTTTATTTCATTTCATTCCATACAAGTTCTCGTCTTTTTATTTCACTTCCTTCCATCCCATTTCACTTCCTTCCATCCCATTTCACTTCCTTCCATCCCATTTCACTTCCTTCCATCCCATTTCTCGTCTTTTTATTTCTCTTCATTCCATTCCATTCCACTTAATTCCATCGCGCTTCACTTCATTCGATCCCATTTCACGTCTTTTTATTTCACTTCATTCGATCCCATTTCACGTCTTTTTAATTCACTTCCTTCCACCCCATTTCACGTCTTTTTATTTCACTTCATTCCATCCCATGTCACGTCTTTTTATTTCACGCCGTTCCATACCATTTCAAGTCTTTTTATTTCACTTCATTCCATCCCATGTCGCGTCTTTTTATTTCACTTCATTCCATCCCATGTCACTTCATTCCATCCCAGTTCACGTCTTTTTATTTCACTTCCTTCCATCCCATTTCACGTCTTTTTATTTCACTTCATTCCATCCCATGTAACGTCTTTTCTCTTCTTTCCATCCCATTTCCCGTATTTTTATTTCTCTTCCTTCCATCCCATTTCACTTTCTTCCATCCCATGTCACTTCCTTCCATCCCATTTCACTTCGTTCCATCCCATGTCACGTCTTTTTATTTCTCTTCGTTCCATCCCATTTCACGTCTTTTTATTTCACTTCATTCCATCCCATTTCACATCTGTTTATTTCACTTCATTCCATCCCATTTCACTTCCTTCCATCCCATTTCTCTTCATTCCATACCATTTCTGGTCTTTTTATTTCACGTCATTGCATCCCATTTCAAGTCTTTTTATTTCACATCGTTCCATCCCATGTCACGTCTTTCTATTTCACTTCCTTCCATCCCGTTTCACTTCCTTCCATCCCATTTCACATCTTTTTTTTTCACTTCGTTCCAGCCGATTTCACTTCGTTCCATCCCATGTCATGTCTTTTTATTTCACTTCGTTCCATCCCATTTCACGTCATTTTATTTCACGTCATTCCATCCCATTTCACGTCTTTTTATTTCACTTCCTTCCATCCCATTTCACTTCCTTCCATCCCATTTCACGTCTTTTTATTTCACTTCATTCCATCCCATTTCACGTCTTTTTATTTCACTTCATTCCATCCCATTTCGCGTCTTTTTATTTCACTTCATTCCTTCATTTTTCACGTCTTTTTCTTTCCTTTCATTCCGTCCCATTTCACTTCATTCCATCCCATTTCACTTCATTCCATCCCATTTCACGTCTTTTTATTTCACTTCATTCCTTCAATTTTCACGTGTTTTATTTCTCTTCATTCCGTACCATTTCACTTCATTCCTTCCCATTTCACTTCGTTCCATCCCATTTCACTTCATTCCATCCAATGTCACGTCTTTATTTTCACTTCGTTCCATCCCATGTCACGTCTTTTTATTTCTCTTCGTTCCATCCCATGTCACGTCTTTTTATTTCACTTCGTTCCATCCCATGTCACTTCCTTCCATCCCATTTCACTTCGTTCCATCCCATGTCACGTCTTTTTATTTCACTTCATTCCATCCCATTTCACGTCTGTTTATTTCACTTCATTCCATCCCATTTCACTTCCTTCCATCCCATTTCTCTTCATTCCATACCATTTCTGGTCTTTTTATTTCACGTCATTGCATCCCATTTCAAGTCTTTTTATTTCACATCGTTCCATCCCATGTCACGTCTTTCTATTTCACTTCCTTCCATCCCGTTTCACTTCCTTCCATCCCATTTCACATCTTTTTTTTTCACTTCGTTCCATCCGATTTCACTTCGTTCCATCCCATGTCATGTCTTTTTATTTCACTTCGTTCCATCCCATTTCACGTCATTTTATTTCACGTCATTCCATCCCATTTCACGTCTTTTTATTTCACTTCCTTCCATCCCATTTCACTTCCTTCCATCCCATTTCACGTCTTTTTATTTCACTTCATTCCATCCCATTTCACGTCTTTTTATTTCACTTCATTCCATCCCATTTCGCGTCTTTTTATTTCACTTCATTCCTTCATTTTTCACGTCTTTTTCTTTCCTTTCATTCCGTCCCATTTCACTTCATTCCATCCCATTTCACTTCATTCCATCCCATTTCACGTCTTTTTATTTCACTTCATTCCTTCAATTTTCACGTGTTTTATTTCTCTTCATTCCGTACCATTTCACTTCATTCCTTCCCATTTCACTTCGTTCCATCCCATTTCACTTCATTCCATCCAATGTCACGTCTTTATTTTCACTTCGTTCAATCCCATGTCACGTCTTTTTATTTCTCTTCGTTCCATCCCATGTCACGTCTTTTTATTTCACTTCGTTCCATCCCATGTCACTTCCTTCCATCCCATTTCACTTCGTTCCATCCCATGTCACGTCTTTTTATTTCTCTTCGTTCCATCCCATTTCTCGTCTTTTTATTTCACTTCATTCCATCCCATTTCACGTCTTTTTGTTTCACTTCGTTCCATCCCGTTTCACTTCGTTCCATCCCATGTAACGTCTTTTTATTTCACTTCCTTCCATCCCATTTCACGTCTTTTTATTTCACTTCGTTCCATCCCATTAAACTTCCTTCCATCCCATTTTACGTCTTTTTACTTCACTTTCTTCCATCCCATTTCACGTCTTTTTATTTCACTTCATTCCATCCCATGTCACGTCTTTTTATTTCTCTTCCTACCATCCCATTTCACTTCCTTCCATCCCATTTCACTTCATTCCATCCCATTTCACTTCATTCCATCCCATTTCACGTCTTTTTATTTCACGTCATTCCATCCCATTTCACTACATTCCATCCGATTTCACGTCTTTTTATTTCACTTCGTTCCATCCCGCTTCACTTGGTGCCATCCCATGTCACGTCTTTTTATTTCACTTCCTTCCATCCCATTTAACGTCTTTTTATTTCACTTCATTCCCTCCTTTTTTCACGTCTTTTTGTTTCTCTTAATTCCATCCCATTTCACGTCTCTTTTTTTCACTTCGTTCCATCCCATGTCACGTCTTTTTATTTCACTTCCTTCCATCCCATGTCACTTCGTTCCATCCCATTTAACGTCTTTTTATTTCACTTCCTTCCATCCCATTTTACGTCTTTTTATTTCAATTCATTCCATCCTATTTCACTTCATTCCATCCCATTTCTCGTCTTTTAATTTCTCTTCATTCCATCCCATTTCACGTCTTTCTATTTCAATTTGTTCCATCCCATTTCACTTCGTTCCATCCCATTTCACTTCGTTCCATCCCATGTCACGTCTTTTTATTTCACTTCCTTCCATCCCATGTCACTTCTTTCCATCCCATTTACGTCTTTTTATTTCACTTCATTTCATCCCATTTCACTTCCTTCCATCCCATTTCACGTCTTTTTATTTCAGTTCATTCCATCCCATTTCACTTCCTTCCATCCCATGTCACTTCCTTCCATCCCATGTCACGTCTTTTTATTTCACTTCCTTCCATCCCATGTCACGTCTTTTTATTTCACTTCCTTCCATCCCATGTCACATCTTTTTATTTCACTTCATTCCATCCCATTTCACTTCCTTCCATACCATTTCACGTCTTTTTATTTCACTTCATTCCATCCCATTTCACTTCCTTCCATCCCATTTCTCTTCATTCCATACCACTTCTGGTCTTTTTATTTCACGTCATTCCATCCCATTTCATGTCTTTTTATTTCACTTCGTTCCATCCCATGCCACGTCTTTTTATTTCACTTCCTTCCATCCCGTTTCACTTTCTTCCATCCCATTTTACGTCTTTTTATTTCACTTCCTTCCATCCCGTTTCACTTTCTTCCATCCCATTTCAGGTCTTTTTCTTTCACTTCATTCCATCCCATTTCACTTCATTCCATCCCATTTCACGTCTTTTTCTTTCACTTCATTCCATCCCATTTCACTTCATTCCATCCCATTTCCCGTCTTTTTATTTCACTTCCTTCCTTCCTTTTTCAGGTCTTTTTATTTCTCTTCATTCTATCCCATTACAAGTCTTTTTATTTCTCTTCCTTCCATCCCATTTCTCGTTCTTTTATTTCACTTCGTTCCATCGCATTTCTCTTCATTCCATCCCATTTCACGTCTTTTTATTTCACTTCGTTCCATCCCATGTCACTTCATTCAATCCCATTTCACGTCTTTTTAATTCACTTCCTTCCATTCCATGTCACGTCTTTTTATTTCACTTCATTCCATCCCATGTCACGTCTTTTTATTTCACTTCATTCCATTCCGTGTCACGTCTTTTTATTTCACTTCATTCCATCCCATGTCACGTCTTTTTATTTCACTTCATTCCATCCCATGTCACTTCATTCCATCCCAGTTCACGTCTTTTTATTTCATTTCATTCCATACAAGTTCCCGTCTTTTTATTTCACTTCCTTCCATCCCATTTCACTTCCTTCCATCCCGTTTCAGTTCCTTCCATCCCATTTCACTTCCTTCCGTCCCATTTCACTTCCTTCCATCCCATTTCTCGTCTTTTTATTTCTCTTCATTCCATCCCATTTCACTTAATTCCATCGCGCTTCACTTCATTCGATCCCATTTCACGTCCTTTTATTTCACTTCATTCGATCCCATTTCACGTCTTTTTAATTCACTTCCTTCCATCCCATTTCACGTCTTTTTATTTCACTTCATTCCATCCCATGTCACGTCTTTTTATTTCAATTCATTCCATCGCATGTCGCGTCTTTTTATTTCACTTCATTCCATCCCATGTCACGTCTTTTTATTTCACTTCATTCCATCCCATGTCACTTCATTCCATCCCAGTTCACGTCTTTTTATTTCATTTCATTCCATACAAGTTCCCGTCTTTTTATTTCACTTCCTTCCATCCCATTTCACTTCCTTCCATCCCATTTCACTTCCTTTCATCCCATTTCACTTCCTTCCATCCCATTTCACTTCCTTCCATCCCATTTCTCGTCTTTTTATTTCTCTTCATTCCATCCCATTTCACTTCATTCCATCCCATTTCACGTCTTTTTCTTTCACTTCATTCCTTCCTTTTTCAGGTCTTTTTATTTCTCTTCATTCCATCCCATTTCACTTCTTTTTATTTCTCTTCCTTCCATCCCATTTCTCGTTCTTTTATTTCACTTCGTTCCATCCCATTTCTCTTCATTCCATCCCTTTTCACGTCTTTTTATTTCACTTCGTTCCATCCCATGTCACTTCATTCCATCCCATTTCACGTCTTTTTATTTCACTTCCTTCCATCCCATTTCTCGTCTTTTTATTTCTCTTCATTCCATCCCATTTCACTTCATTCCATCGCGCTTCACTTCATTCGATCCCATTTCACGTCCTTTTATTTCACTTCATTCGATCCCATTTCACGTCTTTTTAATTCACTTCCTTCCATCCCATTTCACGTCTTTTTATTTCACTTCATTCCCTCCTTTTTCATGTCTTTTTATTTCACTTCCTTCCATCCCTTGTCACGTCTTTTTATTTCACTTCATTCCATTCCATTTCACGTCTTTTTATTTCTCTTCGTTGCATCCCATGTCACGTCTTTTTATTTCTCTTCGTTGCATCCCATGTCACGTCTTTTTATTTCTCTTCATTCCATCCCATGTCACGTCATTCCATCCCATTTCACGTCTTTTTATTTCACGTCGTTCCATCCCGTTTCACTTCGTTCCATCCCATGTCACGTCTTTTTATTTCACTTCCTTCCATCCCATTTCACTTCCTTCCATCCCATTTTACGTCTTTTTATTTCACTTCCTTCCATCCCATGTCACGGCTTTTAATTTCACTTCCTTCCATCCCATGTCATGTCTTTTTATTTCACTTCGTTCCATCCCATGTCACGTCTTTTTATTTCACTTCCTTCCATCCCATGTCACTTCATTCCATCCCATTTCACATCTTTTTTTTTCACTTCGGTCCATCCCATTTCACTTCGTTCCATCCCATGTCTCATCTTTTTATTTCACTTCGTTCCATCCCATGTCACGTATTTTTATTTCACTTCCTTCCAACTCATGACATGTCTATTTATTTCACTTCCATCCATCCCATTTCACCTCTTTTAAGTTCACTTCATTCTATCCCATTTCTCATCATTCCATACCATTTCTCGTCTTTTTATTTCACTTCCTTCCATCCCATTTCACGTCTTTTTTTTTCAATTCATTCCATCCCATTTCAAGTCTGTTTATTTCACTTCGTTCTATCCCGTTTCACTTCGTTCCATCCCATGTAACGTCTTTTTATTTCACTTCCTTCCATCCCATTTCACGTCTTTTTATTTCACTTCCTTCCGTCCCATTTTACGTCTTTTTATTTCAATTCATTCCATCCCATTTCACGTCTTTTTATTTCTCTTCATTCCGTCCCATTTCACGTCGTTTTATTTCACTTCATTCCATTCCATTTCACGTCTTTTTATTTCACTTCCTTCCATCCCATTTCACTTCCTTCCATCCCATTTCACGTCTTTTTATTTCACTTCCTTCATCCCATTTCACGTCTTTTTATTTCACTTCATTCCATCCCATGTCACGTCTTTTTATTTCACTTCATTCCATCCCCTGTCACGTCTTTTTATTTCACTTCATTCCATCCCATGTCACGTCTTTTTATTTCACTTCGTTCCATCCCATTTCACTTCGTTCCATCCCATGTCACGTCTTTTTATTTCACTTCGTTCCCTCCCATGTCACTTCATTCCATCCCATTTCACGTCTTGTTAATTCACTTCCTTCCATCCCATTTCACGTCTTTTTATTTCACTTCATTCCATCCCATTTCCCGTCTTTTCTCTTCTTTCCATCCCATTTCCCGTCTTTTTATTTCTCTTCCTTCCATCCCATTTCACTTCCTTCCATCCCTTTTCACTTCCTTCCATCCCATTTCACTTCCTTCCATCCCATTTCACTTCCTTCCATCCCATTCCACTTCGTTCCATCCCATGTCACGTCTTTTTATTTCACTTCGTTTCATCCCGTGTCACTTCATTCCATCCCATTTCAAGTCTTTTTAATTCACTTCCTTCCATCCCATGTCACGTCTTTTTATTTCACTTCATTCCATCCCATGTCACGTCTTTTTATTTCACTTCATTCCATCCCATGTCACGTCTTTTTATTTCACTTCATTCCGTCCCATGTCTCTTCATTCCATCCCAGTTCACGTCTTTTTATTTCACTTCATTCCATACAAGTTCCCGTCTTTTTATTTCACTTCATTCCATCCCATTTCCCGTCTTTTCTCTTCTTTCCATCCCATTTCCCGTCTTTTTATTTCTCTTCCTTCCATCCCATTTCACTTCCTTCCATCCCATTTCACTTCATTCCATCCCATGTCACGTCTTTTTATTTCACTTCATTCCATCCCATGTCACGTCTTTTTATTTCACTTCATTCCATCCCATGTCACGTCTTTTTATTTCACTTCATTCCGTCCCATGTCTCTTCATTCCATCCCATTTCACGTCTTTTTATTTCACTTCGTTCCATCCCATTTCCCGTCTTTTCTCTTCTTTCCATCCCATTTCCCGTCTTTTTATTTCTCTTCCTTCCATCCCATTTCACTTCCTTCCATCCCATTTCACTTCATTCCATCCCATGTCACGTCTTTTTATTTCACTTCATTCCATCCCATGTCACGTCTTTTTATTTCACTTCATTCCGTCCCATGTCACTTCATTCCATCCCAGTTCACGTCCTTTTATTTCACTTCATTCCATACAAGTTCCCGTCTTTTTATTTCACTTCATTCCATCCCATTTCCCGTCTTTTCTCTTCTTTCCATCCCATTTCCCGTCTTTTTATTTCTCTTCCTTCCATCCCATTTCACTTCCATCCATCCCATTTCACTTCCTTCCATCCCATGTCACGTCTTTTTATTTCTCTTCATTCCATCCCATTTCACTTCATTCCCTCCTTTTTCACGTCTTTTTTTTTCTATTCATTCCATCCCATTTCACGTCTGTTTATTTCACTTCGTTCTATCCCATTTCACGTCTGTTTATTTCACTTCGTTCTATCCCGTTTCACTTCGTTCCATCCCATGTAACGTCTTTTTATTTCACTTCCTTCCATCCCATTTCACGTCTTTTTATTTCACTTCCTTCCGTCCCATTTTACGTCTTTTTATTTCAATTCATTCCATCCCATTTCACGTCTTTTTATTTCTCTTCATTCCGTCCCATTTCACGTCGTTTAATTTCACTTCATTCCATTCCATTTCACGTCTTTTTATTTCACTTCCTTCCATCCCATTTCACTTCCTTCCATCCCATTTCACGTCTTTTTATTTCACTTCCTTCCATCCCATTTCACGTCTTTTTATTTCACTTCATTCCATCCCATGTCACGTCTTTTTATTTCACTTCATTCCATCCCATCTCACGTCTTTTTATTTCACTTCATTCCATCCCATGTCACGTCTTTTTATTTCACTTCGTTCCATCCCATTTCACTTCGTTCCATCCCATGTCACGTCTTTTTATTTCACTTCGTTCCCTCCCATGTCACTTCATTCCATCCCATTTCACGTCTTTTTAATTCACTTCCTTCCATCCCATTTCACGTCTTTTTATTTCACTTCATTCCATCCCATGTCACGTCCTTTTATTTCACTTCATTCCATCCCATGTCACGTCTTTTTATTTCACTTCATTCCATCCCATGTCACGTCTTTTTATTTCACGTCATTCCATCCCATGTCACGTCTTTTTATTTCACTTCATTCCATCCCATGTCGCGTCTTTTTATTTCACTTCATTCCATCCCATGTCACTTCATTCCATGCAAGTTCCTGTCTTTTTATTTCACTTCATTCCATCCCATTTCCCGTCTTTTCTCTTCTTTCCATCCCATTTCCCGTCTTTTTATTTCTCTTCCTTCCATCCCATTTCACGTCTTTTTTTTTCAATTCATTCCATCCCATTTCACATCTGTTTATTTCACTTCGTTCTATCCCGTTTCACTTCGTTCCATCCCATGTAACGTCTTTTTATTTCACTTCCTTCAATCCCATTTCACGTCTTTTAATTTCACTTCCTTCCGTCCCATTTTACGTCTTTTTATTTCAATTCATTCCATCCCATTTCACGTCTTTTTATTTCTCTTCATTCCGTCCCATTTCACGTCGTTTTATTTCACTTCATTCCATTCCATTTCACGTCTTTTTATTTCACTTCCTTCCATCCAATTTCACTTCCTTCCATCCCATTTCACGTCTTTTTATTTCACTTCCTTCCATCCCATTTCACGTCTTTTTATTTCACTTCATTCCATCCCATGTCACGTCTTTTTATTTCACTTCTTTCCATCCCATGTCACGTCTTTTTATTTCACGTCATTCCATCCCATGTCACGTCTTTTTATTTCACTTCATTCCATCCCATGTCGCGTCTTTTTATTTCACTTCATTCCATCCCATGTCACTTCATTCCATCCCATTTCACGTCTTTTTATTTCACTTCATTCCATACAAGTTCCCGTCTTTTTATTTCACTTCATTCCATCCCATTTCCCGTCTTTTCTCTTCTTTCCATCCCATTTCCCGTCTTTTTATTTCTCTTCCTTCCATCCCATTTCACTTCCTTCCATTCCTTTTCACTTCCTTCCATCCCATTTCACTTCCTTCCATCCCATTTCACTTCCTTCCATCCCATTCCACTTCGTTCCATCCCATGTCACGTCTTTTTATTTCACTTCGTTTCATCCCGTGTCACTTCATTCCATCCCATTTCAAGTCTTTTTAATTCACTTCCTTCCATCCCATGTCACGTCTTTTTATTTCACTTCATTCCATCCCATGTCACGTCTTTTTATTTCACTTCATTCCATCCCATGTCACGTCTTTTTATTTCACTTCATTCCGTCCCATGTCTCTTCATTCCATCCCAGTTCACGTCTTTTTATTTCACTTCATTCCATACAAGTTCCCGTCTTTTTATTTCACTTCATTCCATCCCATTTCCCGTCTTTTCTCTTCTTTCCATCCCATTTCCCGTCTTTTTATTTCTCTTCCTTCCATCCCATTTCACTTCCTTCCATCCCATTTCACTTCATTCCATCCCATGTCACGTCTTTTTATTTCACTTCATTCCATCCCATGTCACGTCTTTTTATTTCACTTCATTCCATCCCATGTCACGTCTTTTTATTTCACTTCATTTCGTCCCATGTCACTTCATTCCATCCCAGTTCACGTCTTTTTATTTCACTTCATTCCATACAAGTTCCCGTCTTTTTATTTCACTTCATTCCATCTCATTTCCCGTCTTTTCTCTTCTTTCCATCCCATTTCCCGTCTTTTTATTTCTCTTCCTTCCATCCCATTTCACTTCCATCCATCCCATTTCACTTCCTTCCATCCCATGTCACGTCTTTTTATTTCTCTTCATTCCATTTCATTTCACTTCATTCCCTCCTTTTTCACGTCTTTTTATTTCTCTTCATTCCATCCCATTTCACGTCTTTTTTTTTCTATTCATTCCATCCCATTTCACGTCTGTTTATTTCACTTCGTTCTATCCCGTTTCACTTCGTTCCATCCCATGTAACGTCTTTTTATTTCACTTCCTTCCATCCCATTTCACGTCTTTTTATTTCACTTCCTTCCGTCCCATTTTACGTCTTTTTATTTCAATTCATTCCATCCCATTTCACGTCTTTTTATTTCTCTTCATTCCGTCCCATTTCACGTCGTTTTATTTCACTTCATTCCATTCCATTTCACGTCTTTTTATTTCACTTCCTTCCATCCCATTTCACTTCCTTCCATCCCATTTCACGTCTTTTTATTTCACTTCCTTCCATCCCATTTCACGTCTTTTTATTTCACTTCATTCCATCCCATGTCACGTCTTTTTATTTCACTTCATTCCATCCCATCTCACGTCTTTTTATTTCACTTCATTCCATCCCATGTCACGTCTTTTTATTTCACTTCGTTCCATCCCATTTCACTTCGTTCCATCCCATGTCACGTCTTTTTATTTCACTTCGTTCCGTCCCATGTCACTTCATTCCATCCCAGTTCACGTCTTTTTATTTCACTTCATTCCATACAAGTTCCCGTCTTTTTATTTCACTTCATTCCATCTCATTTCCCGTCTTTTCTCTTCTTTCCATCCCATTTCCCGTCTTTTTATTTCTCTTCCTTCCATCCCATTTCACTTCCATCCATCCCATTTCACTTCCTTCCATCCCATGTCACGTCTTTTTATTTCTCTTCATTCCATTTCATTTCACTTCATTCCCTCCTTTTTCACGTCTTTTTATTTCTCTTCATTCCATCCCATTTCACGTCTTTTTTTTTCTATTCATTCCATCCCATTTCACGTCTGTTTATTTCACTTCGTTCTATCCCGTTTCACTTCGTTCCATCCCATGTAACGTCTTTTTATTTCACTTCCTTCCATCCCATTTCACGTCTTTTTATTTCACTTCCTTCCGTCCCATTTTACGTCTTTTTATTTCAATTCATTCCATCCCATTTCACGTCTTTTTATTTCTCTTCATTCCGTCCCATTTCACGTCTTTTTATTTCACTTCATTCCATTCCATTTCACGTCTTTTTATTTCACTTCCTTCCATCCCATTTCACTTCCTTCCATCCCATTTCACGTCTTTTTATTTCACTTCCTTCCATCCCATTTCACGTCTTTTTATTTCACTTCATTCCATCCCATGTCACGTCTTTTTATTTCACTTCATTCCATCCCATCTCACGTCTTTTTATTTCACTTCATTCCATCCCATGTCACGTCTTTTTATTTCACTTCGTTCCATCCCATTTCACTTCGTTCCATCCCATGTCACGTCTTTTTATTTCACTTCGTTCCCTCCCATGTCACTTCATTCCATCCCATTTCACGTCTTTTTTATTCACTTCCTTCCATCCCATTTCACGTCGTTTTATTTCACTTCATTCCATCCCATGTCACGTCTTTTTATTTCACTTCATTCCATCCCATGTCACGTCTTTTTATTTCACTTCATTCCATCCCATGTCACGTCTTTTTATTTCACTTCATTCCATCCCATGTCGCGTCTTTTTATTTCACTTCATTCCATCCCATGTCACTTCATTCCATCCCAGTTCACTTCTTTTTATTTCACTTCATTCCATACAAGTTCCTGTCTTTTTATTTCACTTCATTCCATCCCATTTCCCGTCTTTTCTCTTCTTTCCATCCCATTTCCCGTCTTTTTATTTCTCTTCCTTCCATCCCATTTCACTTCCTTCCATCCCTTTTCACTTCCTTCCATCCCATTTCACTTCCTTCCATCCCATTTCACTTCCTTCCATCCCATTCCACTTCGTTCCATCCCATGTCACGTCTTTTTATTTCACTTCGTTTCCTCCCGTGTCACTTCATTCCATCCCATTTCAAGTCTTTTTAATTCACTTCCTTCCATCCCATTTCACGTCTTTTTATTTCTCATCATTCCATCCCATGTCACGTCTTTTTATTTCACTTCATTCCATCCCATGTCACGTCTTTTTATTTCACTTCATTCCATCCCATGTCACGTCTTTTTATTTCACTTCGTTCCGTCCCATGTCACTTCATTCCATCCCAGTTCACGTCTTTTTATTTCACTTCATTCCATACAAGTTCCCGTCTTTTTATTTCACTTCATTCCATCCCATTTCCCGTCTTTTCTCTTCTTTCCATCCCATTTCCCGTCTTTTTATTTCTCTTCCTTCCATCCCATTTCACGTCCTTCCATCCCATTTCACTTCCTTCCATCCCATGTCACGTCTTTTTATTTCTCTTCATTCCATTTCATTTCACTTCATTCCCTCCTTTTTCACGTCTTTTTATTTCTCTTCATTCCATCCCATTTCACGTCTTTTTTTTTCACTTAGTTCCATCACATGTCACGTCATTTTTTTCACTTAGTTCCATCCCATGTCACGTCTTTTTATTTCACTTCGTTCCATCCCATGTCACGTCTTTTTATTTCACTTAATTCCTTCCAATTTCACGTCTTTTTATTTCACTTCCTTCCATCCCATTTTACGTCTTTTTATTTCAATTCATTCCATTCTATTTCACTTCATTCCATCCCATGTCACTTCCTTCCATCCCATTTCACATCTTTTTTATTCACTTCGTTCCATCCCATGTCACTTCCTTCCATCCCATTTTACGTCTTTTATTTCACTTCATTCCATCCCATTTCACTTCCTTCCATCCCATGTCACGTCTTTTTATTTCACTTAATTCCTTCCAATTTCACGTCTTTTTATTTCACTTCCTTCCATCCCATTTTACGTCTTTTTATTTCACTTCGTTCCATCCCATTTCACTTCGTTTCATCCCGTTTCACTTCCTTCCATCCCATTTCACATCTTTTTTATTCACTTCGTTCCATCCCATGTCTCTTCCTTCCATCCCATTTTACGTCTTTTATTTCAATTCATTCCATCCCATTTCACTTCCTTCCATCCCATTTCACGTCTTATTATTTCACTTCATTCCATCCCATTTCACTTCCTTCCATCCCATGTCACTTCCTTCCATCGCATGTCACGTCTTCTTATTTCACTTCCTTCCATCCCATGTCACGTCTTTTTATTTCTCTTCCTACCATCCCATTTCACTTCCTTCCATGCCATTTCACTTCATTCCATCCCATTTCACTTCATTCCATCCCATTTCACGTCTTTTTATTTCACGTCATTCCATCCCATTTCACTACATTCCATCCGATTTCACGTCTTTTTATTTCACTTCGTTCCATCCCGCTTCACTTCGTGCCATCCCATGTCACGTCTTTTTATTTCACTTCCTTCCATCCCATTTAACGTCTTTTTATTTCACTTCATTCCCTACTTTTTTCACGTCTTTTTATTTCTCTTAATTCCATCCCATTTCACGTCTCTTTTTTTCACTTAGTTCCATCCCATGTCACGTCTTTTTATTTCACTTCGTTCCATCCCATGTCACGTCTTTTTATTTCACTTCCTTCCATCCCATGTCACTTCGTTCCATCCCATTTAACGTCTTTTTATTTCACTTCCTTCCATCCCATTTTACGTCTTTTTATTTCAATTCATTCCATCCTATTTCACTTCATTCCATCCCATTTCTCGTCTTTTAATTTCTCTTCATTCCATCCCATTTCACGTCATTCTATTTCAATTTGTTCCATCCCATTTCACTTCGTTCCATCCCATTTCACTTCGTTCCATCCCGTTTCATTTCCTTCCATCCCATGTCACTTCATTCCATCCCATTTCACATCTTTTTATTTCACTTCGTTCCATCCCATGTCACTTCTTTCCATCCCATTTACGTCTTTTTATTTCACTTCATTTCATCCCATTTCACTTCCTTCCATCCCATTTCACGTCTTATTATTTCAGTTCATTCCATCCCATTTCACTTCCTTCCATCCCATGTCACTTCCTTCCATCCCATTTCACGTCTTTTTATTTCACTTCCTTCCATCCCATGTCACGTCTTTTTATTTCACTTCCTTCCATCCCATGTCACATCTTTTTATTTCACTTCATTCCATCCCATTTCACTTCCTTCCATACCATTTCACGTCTTTTTATTTCACTTCATTCCATCCCATTTCACTTCCTTCCATCCCATTTCTCTTCATTCCATACCATTTCTGGTCTTTTTATTTCACGTCATTCCATCCCATTTCATGTCTTTTTATTTAACTTCGTTCCATCCCATGCCACGTCTTTTTATTTCACTTCCTTCCATCCCGTTTCACTTTCTTCCATCCCATTTTACGTCTTTTTATTTCACTTCCTTCCATCCCGTTTCACTTTCTTCCATCCCATTTCAGGTCTTTTTCTTTCACTTCATTCCATCCCATTTCTCTTCATTCCATCCCATTTCACGTCTTTTTCTTTCACTTCATTCCATCCCATTTCACTTCATTCCATCCCATTTCCCGTCTTTTTATTTCACTTCCTTCCTTCCTTTTTCAGGTCTTTTTATTTCTCTTCATTCTATCCCATTACAAGTCTTTTTATTTCTCTTCCTTCCATCCCATTTCTCGTTCTTTTATTTCACTTCGTTCCATCGCATTTCTCTTCATTCCATCCCATTTCACGTCTTTTTATTTCACTTCGTTCCATCCCATGTCACTTCATTCCATCCCATTTCACGTCTTTTTAATTCACTTCCTTCCATTCCATGTCACGTCTTTTTATTTCACTTCATTCCATCCCATGTCACGTCTTTTTATTTCACTTCATTCCATCCCGTGTCACGTCTTTTTATTTCACTTCATTCCATCCCATGTCACGTCTTTTTATTTCACTTCATTCCATCCCATGTCACTTCATTCCATCCCAGTTCACGTCTTTTTATTTCATTTCATTCCATACAATTTCTCGTCTTTTTATTTCACTTCCTTCCATCCCATTTCACTTCCTTCCATCCCATTTCACTTCCTTCCATCCCATTTCACTTCATTCCATCCCATTTCACTTCCTTCCATCCCATTCCACTTCGTTCCATCCCATGTCACGTCTTTTTATTTCACTTCGTTTCATCCCGTGTCACTTCATTCCATCCCATTTCAAGTCTTTTTAATTCACTTCCTTCCATCCCATTTCACGTCTTTTTATTTCTCATCATTCCATCCCATGTCACGTCTTTTTATTTCACTTCATTCCATCCCATGTCACGTCTTTTTATTTCACTTCATTCCATCCCATGTCACGTCTTTTTATTTCACTTCGTTCCGTCCCATGTCACTTCATTCCATCCCATTTCACTTCCTTCCATCCCATTTCACGTCTTTTTATTTCACTTCCTTCCATCCCATTTCACGTCTTTTTATTTCACTTCATTCCATCCCATGTCACGTCTTTTTATTTCACTTCATTCCATCCCATCTCACGTCTTTTTATTTCACTTCATTCCATCCCATGTCACATCTTTTTATTTCACTTTGTTCCATCCCATTTCACTTCGTTCCATCCCATGTCACGTCTTTTTATTTCACTTCGTTTCATCCCGTGTCACTTCATTCCATCCCATTTCAAGTCTTTTTAATTCACTTCCTTCCATCCCATGTCACGTCTTTTTATTTCACTTCATTCCATCCCATGTCACGTCTTTTTATTTCACTTCATTCCATCCCATGTCACGTCTTTTTATTTCACTTCATTCCGTCCCATGTCTCTTCATTCCATCCCAGTTCACGTCTTTTTATTTCACTTCATTCCATACAAGTTCCCGTCTTTTTATTTCACTTCATTCCATCCCATTTCCCGTCTTTTCTCTTCTTTCCATCCCATTTCCCGTCTTTTTATTTCTCTTCCTTCCATCCCATTTCACTTCCTTCCATCCCATTTCACTTCATTCCATCCCATGTCACGTCTTTTTATTTCACTTCATTCCATCCCATGTCACGTCTTTTTATTTCACTTCATTCCATCCCATGTCACGTCTTTTTATTTCACTTCATTTCGTCCCATGTCACTTCATTCCATCCCAGTTCACGTCTTTTTATTTCACTTCATTCCATACAAGTTCCCGTCTTTTTATTTCACTTCATTCCATCTCATTTCCCGTCTTTTCTCTTCTTTCCATCCCATTTCCCGTCTTTTTATTTCTCTTCCTTCCATCCCATTTCACTTCCATCCATCCCATTTCACTTCCTTCCATCCCATGTCACGTCTTTTTATTTCTCTTCATTCCATTTCATTTCACTTCATTCCCTCCTTTTTCACGTCTTTTTATTTCTCTTCATTCCATCCCATTTCACGTCTTTTTTTTTCTATTCATTCCATCCCATTTCACGTCTGTTTATTTCACTTCGTTCTATCCCGTTTCACTTCGTTCCATCCCATGTAACGTCTTTTTATTTCACTTCCTTCCATCCCATTTCACGTCTTTTTATTTCACTTCCTTCCGTCCCATTTTACGTCTTTTTATTTCAATTCATTCCATCCCATTTCACGTCTTTTTATTTCTCTTCATTCCGTCCCATTTCACGTCGTTTTATTTCACTTCATTCCATTCCATTTCACGTCTTTTTATTTCACTTCCTTCCATCCCATTTCACTTCCTTCCATCCCATTTCACGTCTTTTTATTTCACTTCCTTCCATCCCATTTCACGTCTTTTTATTTCACTTCATTCCATCCCATGTCACGTCTTTTTATTTCACTTCATTCCATCCCATCTCACGTCTTTTTATTTCACTTCATTCCATCCCATGTCACGTCTTTTTATTTCACTTCGTTCCATCCCATTTCACTTCGTTCCATCCCATGTCACGTCTTTTTATTTCACTTCGTTCCGTCCCATGTCACTTCATTCCATCCCAGTTCACGTCTTTTTATTTCACTTCATTCCATACAAGTTCCCGTCTTTTTATTTCACTTCATTCCATCTCATTTCCCGTCTTTTCTCTTCTTTCCATCCCATTTCCCGTCTTTTTATTTCTCTTCCTTCCATCCCATTTCACTTCCATCCATCCCATTTCACTTCCTTCCATCCCATGTCACGTCTTTTTATTTCTCTTCATTCCATTTCATTTCACTTCATTCCCTCCTTTTTCACGTCTTTTTATTTCTCTTCATTCCATCCCATTTCACGTCTTTTTTTTTCTATTCATTCCATCCCATTTCACGTCTGTTTATTTCACTTCGTTCTATCCCGTTTCACTTCGTTCCATCCCATGTAACGTCTTTTTATTTCACTTCCTTCCATCCCATTTCACGTCTTTTTATTTCACTTCCTTCCGTCCCATTTTACGTCTTTTTATTTCAATTCATTCCATCCCATTTCACGTCTTTTTATTTCTCTTCATTCCGTCCCATTTCACGTCTTTTTATTTCACTTCATTCCATTCCATTTCACGTCTTTTTATTTCACTTCCTTCCATCCCATTTCACTTCCTTCCATCCCATTTCACGTCTTTTTATTTCACTTCCTTCCATCCCATTTCACGTCTTTTTATTTCACTTCATTCCATCCCATGTCACGTCTTTTTATTTCACTTCATTCCATCCCATCTCACGTCTTTTTATTTCACTTCATTCCATCCCATGTCACGTCTTTTTATTTCACTTCGTTCCATCCCATTTCACTTCGTTCCATCCCATGTCACGTCTTTTTATTTCACTTCGTTCCCTCCCATGTCACTTCATTCCATCCCATTTCACGTCTTTTTTATTCACTTCCTTCCATCCCATTTCACGTCGTTTTATTTCACTTCATTCCATCCCATGTCACGTCTTTTTATTTCACTTCATTCCATCCCATGTCACGTCTTTTTATTTCACTTCATTCCATCCCATGTCACGTCTTTTTATTTCACTTCATTCCATCCCATGTCGCGTCTTTTTATTTCACTTCATTCCATCCCATGTCACTTCATTCCATCCCAGTTCACTTCTTTTTATTTCACTTCATTCCATACAAGTTCCTGTCTTTTTATTTCACTTCATTCCATCCCATTTCCCGTCTTTTCTCTTCTTTCCATCCCATTTCCCGTCTTTTTATTTCTCTTCCTTCCATCCCATTTCACTTCCTTCCATCCCTTTTCACTTCCTTCCATCCCATTTCACTTCCTTCCATCCCATTTCACTTCCTTCCATCCCATTCCACTTCGTTCCATCCCATGTCACGTCTTTTTATTTCACTTCGTTTCCTCCCGTGTCACTTCATTCCATCCCATTTCAAGTCTTTTTAATTCACTTCCTTCCATCCCATTTCACGTCTTTTTATTTCTCATCATTCCATCCCATGTCACGTCTTTTTATTTCACTTCATTCCATCCCATGTCACGTCTTTTTATTTCACTTCATTCCATCCCATGTCACGTCTTTTTATTTCACTTCGTTCCGTCCCATGTCACTTCATTCCATCCCAGTTCACGTCTTTTTATTTCACTTCATTCCATACAAGTTCCCGTCTTTTTATTTCACTTCATTCCATCCCATTTCCCGTCTTTTCTCTTCTTTCCATCCCATTTCCCGTCTTTTTATTTCTCTTCCTTCCATCCCATTTCACGTCCTTCCATCCCATTTCACTTCCTTCCATCCCATGTCACGTCTTTTTATTTCTCTTCATTCCATTTCATTTCACTTCATTCCCTCCTTTTTCACGTCTTTTTATTTCTCTTCATTCCATCCCATTTCACGTCTTTTTTTTTCACTTAGTTCCATCACATGTCACGTCATTTTTTTCACTTAGTTCCATCCCATGTCACGTCTTTTTATTTCACTTCGTTCCATCCCATGTCACGTCTTTTTATTTCACTTAATTCCTTCCAATTTCACGTCTTTTTATTTCACTTCCTTCCATCCCATTTTACGTCTTTTTATTTCAATTCATTCCATTCTATTTCACTTCATTCCATCCCATGTCACTTCCTTCCATCCCATTTCACATCTTTTTTATTCACTTCGTTCCATCCCATGTCACTTCCTTCCATCCCATTTTACGTCTTTTATTTCACTTCATTCCATCCCATTTCACTTCCTTCCATCCCATGTCACGTCTTTTTATTTCACTTAATTCCTTCCAATTTCACGTCTTTTTATTTCACTTCCTTCCATCCCATTTTACGTCTTTTTATTTCACTTCGTTCCATCCCATTTCACTTCGTTTCATCCCGTTTCACTTCCTTCCATCCCATTTCACATCTTTTTTATTCACTTCGTTCCATCCCATGTCTCTTCCTTCCATCCCATTTTACGTCTTTTATTTCAATTCATTCCATCCCATTTCACTTCCTTCCATCCCATTTCACGTCTTATTATTTCACTTCATTCCATCCCATTTCACTTCCTTCCATCCCATGTCACTTCCTTCCATCGCATGTCACGTCTTCTTATTTCACTTCCTTCCATCCCATGTCACGTCTTTTTATTTCTCTTCCTACCATCCCATTTCACTTCCTTCCATGCCATTTCACTTCATTCCATCCCATTTCACTTCATTCCATCCCATTTCACGTCTTTTTATTTCACGTCATTCCATCCCATTTCACTACATTCCATCCGATTTCACGTCTTTTTATTTCACTTCGTTCCATCCCGCTTCACTTCGTGCCATCCCATGTCACGTCTTTTTATTTCACTTCCTTCCATCCCATTTAACGTCTTTTTATTTCACTTCATTCCCTACTTTTTTCACGTCTTTTTATTTCTCTTAATTCCATCCCATTTCACGTCTCTTTTTTTCACTTAGTTCCATCCCATGTCACGTCTTTTTATTTCACTTCGTTCCATCCCATGTCACGTCTTTTTATTTCACTTCCTTCCATCCCATGTCACTTCGTTCCATCCCATTTAACGTCTTTTTATTTCACTTCCTTCCATCCCATTTTACGTCTTTTTATTTCAATTCATTCCATCCTATTTCACTTCATTCCATCCCATTTCTCGTCTTTTAATTTCTCTTCATTCCATCCCATTTCACGTCATTCTATTTCAATTTGTTCCATCCCATTTCACTTCGTTCCATCCCATTTCACTTCGTTCCATCCCGTTTCATTTCCTTCCATCCCATGTCACTTCATTCCATCCCATTTCACATCTTTTTATTTCACTTCGTTCCATCCCATGTCACTTCTTTCCATCCCATTTACGTCTTTTTATTTCACTTCATTTCATCCCATTTCACTTCCTTCCATCCCATTTCACGTCTTATTATTTCAGTTCATTCCATCCCATTTCACTTCCTTCCATCCCATGTCACTTCCTTCCATCCCATTTCACGTCTTTTTATTTCACTTCCTTCCATCCCATGTCACGTCTTTTTATTTCACTTCCTTCCATCCCATGTCACATCTTTTTATTTCACTTCATTCCATCCCATTTCACTTCCTTCCATACCATTTCACGTCTTTTTATTTCACTTCATTCCATCCCATTTCACTTCCTTCCATCCCATTTCTCTTCATTCCATACCATTTCTGGTCTTTTTATTTCACGTCATTCCATCCCATTTCATGTCTTTTTATTTAACTTCGTTCCATCCCATGCCACGTCTTTTTATTTCACTTCCTTCCATCCCGTTTCACTTTCTTCCATCCCATTTTACGTCTTTTTATTTCACTTCCTTCCATCCCGTTTCACTTTCTTCCATCCCATTTCAGGTCTTTTTCTTTCA
Organism: Oreortyx pictus; assembly: GCA_036925125.1. Taxonomy (NCBI): domain Eukaryota; kingdom Metazoa; phylum Chordata; class Aves; order Galliformes; family Odontophoridae; genus Oreortyx; species Oreortyx pictus. Next base: position 10,188,799 of record JAUPFR010000020.1, on the reverse strand, counting down.
CTTCATTCCATCCCATTTCTCTTCATTCCATCCCATTTCACGTCTTTTTCTTTCACTTCATTCCATCCCATTTCACTTCATTCCATCCCATTTCCCGTCTTTTTATTTCACTTCCTTCCTTCCTTTTTCAGGTCTTTTTATTTCTCTTCATTCTATCCCATTACAAGTCTTTTTATTTCTCTTCCTTCCATCCCATTTCTCGTTCTTTTATTTCACTTCGTTCCATCGCATTTCTCTTCATTCCATCCCATTTCACGTCTTTTTATTTCACTTCGTTCCATCCCATGTCACTTCATTCCATCCCATTTCACGTCTTTTTAATTCACTTCCTTCCATTCCATGTCACGTCTTTTTATTTCACTTCATTCCATCCCATGTCACGTCTTTTTATTTCACTTCATTCCATCCCGTGTCACGTCTTTTTATTTCACTTCATTCCATCCCATGTCACGTCTTTTTATTTCACTTCATTCCATCCCATGTCACTTCATTCCATCCCAGTTCACGTCTTTTTATTTCATTTCATTCCATACAATTTCTCGTCTTTTTATTTCACTTCCTTCCATCCCATTTCACTTCCTTCCATCCCATTTCACTTCCTTCCATCCCATTTCACTTCATTCCATCCCATTTCACTTCCTTCCATCCCATTCCACTTCGTTCCATCCCATGTCACGTCTTTTTATTTCACTTCGTTTCATCCCGTGTCACTTCATTCCATCCCATTTCAAGTCTTTTTAATTCACTTCCTTCCATCCCATTTCACGTCTTTTTATTTCTCATCATTCCATCCCATGTCACGTCTTTTTATTTCACTTCATTCCATCCCATGTCACGTCTTTTTATTTCACTTCATTCCATCCCATGTCACGTCTTTTTATTTCACTTCGTTCCGTCCCATGTCACTTCATTCCATCCCATTTCACTTCCTTCCATCCCATTTCACGTCTTTTTATTTCACTTCCTTCCATCCCATTTCACGTCTTTTTATTTCACTTCATTCCATCCCATGTCACGTCTTTTTATTTCACTTCATTCCATCCCATCTCACGTCTTTTTATTTCACTTCATTCCATCCCATGTCACATCTTTTTATTTCACTTTGTTCCATCCCATTTCACTTCGTTCCATCCCATGTCACGTCTTTTTATTTCACTTCGTTCCCTCCCATGTCACTTCATTCCATCCCATTTCACGTCTTTTTAATTCACTTCCTTCCATCCCATTTCACGTCGTTTTATTTCACTTCATTCCATCCCATGTCACGTCTTTTTATTTCACTTCATTCCATCCCATGTCACGTCTTTTTATTTCACTTCATTCCATCCCATGTCACGTCTTTTTATTTCACTTCATTCCATCCCATGTCGCGTCTTTTTATTTCACTTCATTCCATCCCATGTCACTTCATTCCATCCCAGTTCACTTCTTTTTATTTCACTTCATTCCATACAAGTTCCTGTCTTTTTATTTCACTTCATTCCATCCCATTTCCCGTCTTTTCTCTTCTTTCCATCCCATTTCACGTCTTTTTATTTCTCTTCCTTCCATCCCATTTCACTTCCTTCCATCCCTTTTCACTTCCTTCCATCCCATTTCACTTCCTTCCATCCCATTTCACTTCCTTCCATCCCATTCCACTTCGTTCCATCCCATGTCACGTCTTTTTATTTCACTTCGTTTCATCCCGTGTCACTTCCTTCCATCCCATTTCACGTCTTTTTATTTCACTTCATTCCATCCCATGTCACGTCTTTTTATTTCACTTCATTCCATCGCATGTCACGTCTTTTTATTTCACTTCATTCCATCCCATGTCACGTCTTTTTATTTCACGTCGTTCCATACCATTTCACGTCTTTTTATTTCACTTCATTCCATCCCCTGTCGCGTCTTTTTATTTCACTTCATTCCATCCCATGTCACTTCATTCCATCCCAGTTCACGTCTTTATTTCACTTCCTTCCATCCCATTTCACGTCTTTTTATTTCACTTCATTCCATCCCATGTAACGTCTTTTCTCTTCTTTCCATCCCATTTCCCGTATTTTTATTTCTCTTCCTTCCATCCCATTTCACTTCCTTCCATCCCATGTCACTGCCTTCCATCCCATTTCACTTCGTTCCATCCCATGTCACGTCTTTTTATTTCTCTTCGTTCCATCCCATTTCACGTCTTTTTATTTCACTTCATTCCATCCCATTTCACGTCTGTTTATTTCACTTCGTTCCATCCCGTTTCACTTCGTTCCATCCCATGTAACGTCTTTTTATTTCACTTCCTTCCATCCCATGTCACGTCTTTTTATTTCACTTAATTCCTTCCAATTTCACGTCTTTTTATTTCACTTCATTCCATCCCATTTCACGTCTGTTTATTTCACTTCGTTCCATCCCGTTTCACTTCGTTCCATCCCATGTAACGTCTTTTTATTTCACTTCCTTCCATCCCATGTCACGTCTTTTTATTTCACTTCGTTCCATCCCATTTCACTTCGTTCCATCCCATTTCACTTCCTTCCATCCCGTTTCACTCCCTTCCATCCCATTTCACATCTTTTTTATTCACTTTGTTCCATCCCATGTCACTTCCTTCCATCCCATTTTACGTCTTTTTTTTCACTTCATTCCATCCCATTTCACTTCCTTCCATCCCATTTCACGCCTTTTTTTTCACTTCATTCCATCCCATTTCACTTCCTTCCATCCCATATCACTTCCTTCCATCGCATCTCACGTCTTTTTATTTCACTTCCTTCCATCCCATATCACGTCTTTTTATTTCACTTCCTTCCATCCCATGTCACATCTTTTTATTTCACTTCATTCCATCCCATTTCACTTCCTTCCATCCCATTTCACGTCTTTTTATTTCACTTCATTCCATCCCATTTCACTTCCTTCCATCCCATTTCTCTTCATTCCATACCATTTCTGGTCTTTTTATTTCACGTCATTGCATCCCATTTCAAGTCTTTTTATTTCATATCGTTCCATCCCATGTCACGTCTTTTTATTTCACTTCCTTTCATCCCGTTTCACTTCCTTCCATCCCATTTCACATCTTTTTTTTTCACTTCGTTCCATCCGATTTCACGTCATTCCATCCATTTCACGTCTTTTTATTTCACTTCCTTCCATCCCATTTTACGTCTTTTTATTTCAATTCATTCCATTCTATTTCACTTCATTCCATCCCATTTCTTGTCTTTTAATTTCTCTTCATTCCATCCCATTTCACTTCCTTCCATCCCATTTCACGTCTTTTTATTTCACTTCATTCCATCCCATTTCACTTCCTTCCATCCCATGTCACTTCCTTCCATCGCATGTCACGTCTTTTTATTTCACTTCCTTCCATCCCATATCACGTCTTTTTATTTCACTTCCTTCCATCCCATGTCACATCTTTTTATTTCACTTCATTCCATCCCATTTCACTTCCTTCCATCCCATTTCACGTCTTTTTATTTCACTTCATTCCATCCCATTTCACTTCCTTCCATCCCATTTCTCTTCATTCCATACCATTTCTAGTCTTTTTATTTCACGTCATTGCATCCCATTTCAAGTCTTTTTATTTCACTTCGTTCCATCCCATGTCACGTCTTTTTATTTCACTTCCTTCCATCCCGTTTTACTTTCTTCCATCCCATTTCAGGTCTTTTTCTTTCACTTCATTCCATCCCATTTCACTTCATTCCATCCAATTTCACGTCTTTTTCTTTCACTTCATTCCTTCCTTTTTCAGGTCTTTTTATTTCTCTTCATTCTATCCCATTTCATGTCTTTTTAATTCTCTTCCTTCCATCCCATTTCTCGTCTTTTTATTTCACTTCGTTCCATCCCATTTCTCTTCATTCCATCCCATTTCACGTCTTTTTATTTCACTTCGTTCCATCCCATTTCACTATGTTCCATCCCATGTCACGTCTTTTTATTTCACTTCGTTCCATCCCATGTCACTTCATTCCATCCCATTTCACGTCTTTTTAATTCACTTCCTTCCATCCCATTTCACGTCTTTTTATTTCACTTCATTCCATCCCATGTCACGTCTTTTTATTTCACTTCATTCCATCCCATGTCACGTCTTTTTATTTCACTTCATTCCATCCCATGTCACTTCATTCCATCCCATTTCACGTCTTCTTATTTCACTTCCTTCCATCCCGTTTCACTTCGTTCCATCCCATGTCACGTCTTTTTATTACACTTCCTTCCATCCCATTTCACGCCTTTTGATTTCACTTCATTCCCTCCTTTTTCACGTCTTTTTATTTCACTTCCTTCCATCCCATGTCACGTCTTTTTATTTCACTTCATTCCATTCCAATTCACGTCTTTTTATTTCTCTTCGTTGCATCCCATGTCACGTCTTTTTATTTCTCTTCGTTGCATCCCATGTCACGTCTTTTTATTTCTATTCATTCCATCCCATGTCACGTCATTCCATCCCATTTCACGTCTTTTTATTTCACTTCGTTCCATCCCATGTCACGTCTTTTTATTTCACTTCCTTCCATCCCATTTCACTTCCTTCCATCCCATTTTACTTCTTTTTATTTCACTTCCTTCCATCCCATGTCACGTCTTTTAATTTCACTTCCTTCCATCCCATGTCATGTCTTTTTATTTCACTTCGTTCCATCCCATGTCACGTCTTTTTATTTCACTTCGTTCCATCCCATGTCACTTCATTCCATCCCATTTCACATCTTTTTTTTTCACTTCGTTCCATCCCATTTCACTTCGTTCCATCCCATGTCATGTCTTTTTATTTCACTTCGTTCCATCCCATTTCTCATCATTCCATACCATTTCTCGTCTTTTTATTTCACTTCCTTCCATCCTTCCATTTCATTCCTTCCATCCCATGTCACGTCTTTTTATTTCACTTAATTCCTTCCAATTTCACGTCTTTTTATTTCTATTCATTCCATCCCATTTCACGTCTGTTTATTTCACTTCGTTCCATCCCGTTTCACTTCGTTCCATCCCATGTAACGTCTTTTTATTTCACTTCCTTCCATCCCATTTCACGTCTTTTTATTTCACTTCCTTCCATCCCATTTCACGTCATTTTATTTCACTTCATTCCATCCTATTTCACGTCTTTTTATTTCACTTCCTTCCATCCCATTTCACATCCTTCCATCCCATTTCACGTGGTTTTATTTCACTTCATTCCATCCCATTTCACGTCTTTTTATTTCACTTCATTCCATCACATTTCGCGTCTTTTTACTTCACTTCATTCCTTCATTATTCACGTCTTTTTCTTTCCTTTCATTCCGTCCCATTTCCCTTCATTCCGTCCCATTTCCCTTCATTCCGTCCCATTTCCTGTCTTTTTATTTCACTTCATTCCATCCCATTTCACTTCATTCCATCCCATTTCACGTCTTTTTATTTCACTTCATTCCTTCAATTTTCACGTCTTTTATTTCTCTTCATTCCGTACCATTTCACTTCATTCCTTCCCATTTCACTTCGTTCCATCCCATTTCACTTCATTCCATCCAATGTCACGTCTTTATTTTCACTTCGTTCCATCCCATGTCACGTCTTTTTATTTCTCTTCGTTCCATCCCATGTCAAGTCTTTTTATTTCACTTCGTTCCATCCCATGTCACTTCATTCCATCCCATTTTAAGTCTTTTTATTACACTTCATTCCATTCCATTTCACGTCTTTTTATTTCACTTCCTTCCATCCCATTTAACTTCCTTCCATCCCATTTCACGTCTTTTTATTTCACTTCCTTCCATCCCATTTCACGTCTTTTTATTTCACTTCATTCCATCCCATGTCACTTCATTCCATCCCGTTTCACGTCATTCCATCCCATTTCACGTTTTTTTATTTCACTTCCTTCCATCCCATTTTACGTCTTTTTATTTCAGTTCATACCATCCCATTTCATTCCTTCCATCCCATTTCACGTCTTTTTATTTCTCTTCATTCCATCCCATTTCACTTCATTCCATCCCATTTCGTGTCTTTTTATTACAATTCATTCCATCCCTTTTCACTTCATTCCATCCCATGTCACGTCTTTTTATTTCACTTCATTCCATCCCAGTTCCCGTCTTTTTATTTCACTTCATTCCATCCGATGTCACTTCATTTCATCCCAGTTCCCGTCTTTTAATTTCACTTCCTTCCATCCCATGTCATGTCTTTTTATTTCACTTCGTTCCATCCTATGTCACGTCTTTTTATTTCACTTCCTTCCATCCCATTTCTCGTCTTTTTATTTCACTTCATTCCATCCCATTTCTCATCATTCCATCCCATTTCTCGTCTTTTAATTTCACTTCCTTCCATCCCATTTCACGTCTTTTTATTTCACTTCATTCCATTCCATTTCACGTCTGTTTATTTCACTTCGTTCCATCCCGTTTCACTTCGTTCCATCCCATGTCACGTCTTTTTATTTCACTTCCTTCCATCCCATGTCACGTCTTTTAATTTCACTTCCTTCCATCCCATGTCATGTCTTTTTATTTCACTTCGTTCCATCCCATGTCACGTCTTTTTATTTCACTTCGTTCCATCCCATGGCACTTCATTCCATCCCATTTCACATCTTTTTTTTTCACTTCGTTCCATCCCATTTCACTTCGTTCCATCCCATGTCATGTCTTTTTATTTCACTTCCTTCCATCCCATGTCACGACTTTTTATTTCACTTCCTTCCATCCCATTTCACTTCCTTCCATCCCATTTCACGTCTTTTAATTTCACTTCATTCCATCCCATTTCTCATTATTCCATACCATTTCTCGTCTTTTTATTTCACTTCCTTCCATCCCATTTCACGTCTTTTAATTTCACTTCATTCCATCCCATTTCACGTCTGTTTATTTCACTTCGTTCCATCCCGTTTCACTTCTTTCCATCCCATGTAACGTCTTTTTATTTCACTTCGTTCCATCCCATGTAACGTCTTTTTATTTCACTTCGTTCCATCCCATTTCACGTCATTTTATTTCACTTCCTTCCATCCTATTTCACGTCTTTTTATTTCACTTCCTTCCGTCCCATTTTACTTCTTTTTATTTCAATTCATTCCATCCCATTTCACTTCCTTCCATCCCATGTCACGTCTTTTTATTTCTCTTCATTCCGTCCCATTTCACGTCGTTTTATTTCACTTCATTCCATTCCATATCACGTCTTTTTATTTCACTTCCTTCCATCCCATTTCACTTCCTTCCATCCCATTTCACGTCTTTTTATTTCATTTCATTCCATCCCATTTCACTTCATTCCATCCCATTTCACGTCTTTTTATTTCACTTCATTCCATCTTTTTTCACGTCTTTTTATTTCTCTTCATTACGTAACATTTCACTTCATTCCTTCCCATTTCACTTCGTTCCATCCCATTTCACTTCATTCCGTCCAAGGTCACGTCTTTTTTTTCACTTCGTTCCATCCCATGTCACGTCGTTTAATTTCTCTTCGTTCCATCCCATGTCACGTCTTTTTATTTCACTTCGTTCCATCCCATGTCACTTCATTCCATCCCATTTTACGTCTTTTTATTACACTTCATTCCATTCCATTTCACGTCTTTTTATTTCACTTCCTTCCATCCCATTTCTCTTCCTTCCATCCCATTTCACGTCTTTTTATTTCAGTTCATACCATCCCATTTCATTCCTTCCATCCCATTTCACGTCTTTTTATTTCTCTTCATTCCATCCTATTTCACGTCTTTTTATTTCTTTTCATTCCATCCCATTTCACTTCATTCCATCCCATTTCGTGTCTTTTTATTACAATTCATTCCATCCCTTTTCACTTCATTCCATCCCATGTCACGTCTTTTTATTTCACTTCATTCCATCCCAGTTCCCGTCTTTTTATTTCACTTCATTCCATCCGATGTCACTTCATTTCATCCCAGTTCCCGTCTTTTTATTTCACTTCCTTCCATCCCATGTCATGTCTTTTTATTTCACTTCGTTCCATCCTATGTCACGTCTTTTTATTTCATTTCCTTCCATCCCATGTCACGTCATTATATTTCACTTCGTTCCATCCCATGTCACTTCATTCCATCCCGTTTCACATGTTTTTTTTTCACTTCGTTCCATCTCATTTCACTTCGTTCCATCCCATGTCTCGTACTTTTATTTCACTTCATTCCATCCCATGTCACGTCTTTTTATTTCACTTCCTTCCATCCCATGTCACGACTTTTTATTTCACTTCCTTCCATCCCATTTCACTTCCTTCCATCCCATTTCACGTCTTTTTATTTCACTTCATTCCATCCCATTTCTCATCATTCAATCCCAATTCTCATCTTTTTATTTCACTTCCTTCCATCCCATTTCACGTCTTTTTATTTCTATTCATTCTATCCCATTTCACGTCTTTTTATTTCACTTCATTCCATTCCATTTCACGTCTGTTTATTTCACTTCGTTCCATCCCGTTTCACTTCGTTCCATCCCATGTAACGTCTTTTTATTTCACTTCCTTCCATCCCATTTCAAGTCTTTTTATTTCACTTCCTTCCGTCCCATTTTACGTCTTTTTATTTCAATTCATTCCATCCCATTTCTATTCCTTCCATCCCATTTCACGTCGTTTTATTTCACTTCATTCCATTCCATTTCACGTCTTTTTATTTCACTTCATTCCATCTCATTTCACTTCATTCCATCCCATTTCACGTCTTTTTATTACACTTCATTCCATCCCATTTCATGTCTTTTTATTTCACTTCATTCTTTCATTTTTCACGTCTTTTTATTTCCCTTCATTCCGTCCCATTTCCCTTCATTCCGTCCCATTTCCCTTCATTCCGTCCCATTTCTCTTCATTCCGTCCCATTTCCCTTAATTCCGTCCCATGTCACTTCATTCCGTCCCATTTCTTGTCTTTTGTTTCACTTCATTCCATCCCATTTCTCATCATTCCATCCCATTTCACGTCTTTTTATTACATTTCATTCCATCCCATTTCGCGTCTTTTTATTTCACTTCATTCCTTCATTTTTCATGTCTTTTTATTTCTCTTCATTCCTTCCCATTTCACTTCATTCCTACCCATTTCACTTCATTCCTTCCCATTTCACTTCATTCCATCCCATTTCACTTCATTCCATCCCATGTCACGTCTTTTTTTTCACTTCGTTCCATCCCATGTCACGTCGTTTTATTTCTCTTCGTTCCATCCCATGTCACGTCTTTTTATTTCACTTCGTTCCATCCCATTTCACTTCCTTCCATCCCATTTCACGTCTTTTTATTTCACTTCATTCCATCGCATTTCACTTCCTTCCATCCCATGTCACTTCATTCCATCCCATTTCACGTCTTTTTATTTCACTTCATTCCATCCCGTTTCACTTTCTTCCATCCCATTTTACGTCATTTTATTTCACTTCATTCCATCCCATGTCACGTCTTTTTATTTCACTTCCTTCCATCCCATTTCACGTCTTTTTATTACACTTCATTTAATCCCATTTCACTTCCTTCCTTCCCATTTCTCTTCATTCCATACCATTTCTTGTCTTTTTATTTCAAGTCATTTCGTCCCATTTCGCGTCTTTTTCTTTCACTTCATTCCTTCCTTTTTCAGGTCTTTTTATTTCTCTTCATTCTATCCCATTTCACGTCGTTTTAAATCTCTTCCTTCCATCCCATTTCTCGTCTTTTTATTTCACGACGTTCCATCTCATTTCTCTTTCTTCCATCCCATTTCTCGTCTTTTTATTTCACTTCGTTCCATCCCATTTCACTTCCTTCCATCCCATTTCACGTCTTTTTATTTCATTTCATTCCATCCCATGTCACGTCTTTTTATTTCACTTCATTTCATCCCATGTCACTTCATTCCATCCCAGTTCACGTCTTTTTATTTCACTTCATTCCAACCCATTTCACTTCATTCCATCCCAGTTCACGTCTTTTTATTTCACTTCATTCCAACCCATTTCACTTCCTTCCATCCCATGTCACTTCATTCCATCCCATTTCACGTCTTTTTATTTCACTTCCTTCCATCCCGTTTCACTTTCTTCCATCCCATTTTACGTCTTTTTATTTCACTTCATTCCATCCCATTTCACTTCCTTCCATCCCATTTCACGTCTTTTTATTTCACTTCATTCCATCCCATTTCACTTCCTTCCATCCCATTTCTCTTCATTCCATACCATTTCTGGTCTTTTTATTTCAAGTCATTTCATCCCATTTCACGTCTTTTTCTTTCACTTCATTCCTTCCTTTTTCAGGTCTTTTTATTTCTCTTCATTCTATCCCATTTCACGTCTTTTTATTTCTCTTCCTTCCATCCCATTTCTCGTCTTTTTATTTCGCTTCCTTCCATCCCATTTCACTTCCTTCCATCCCATGTCACGTCTTTTTATTTCACTTCGTTCCATCCCATGTCACTTCATTCCATCCTATTTCACGTCTTTTTAATTCACTTCCTTCCATCCCATTTCACGTCGTTTTATTTCATTTCATTCCATCCCATGTCACGTCTTTTTATTTCACTTCATTCCATCCCATGTCACGTCTTTTTATTTCACTTCCTTCCATCCCATTTCACGTTTTTTTATTTCACTTCGTTCCATCCCATTTCACGTCATTTTATTTCACTTCCTTCCATTCCATTTCATGTCTTTTTATTTCACTTCCTTCCGTTCAATTTTACGTCTTTTTATTTCAATTCATTCCATCCCATTTCACTTCCTTCCATCCCATTTCACGTCTTTTTATTTCTCTTCGTTTCATCCCATTTCACGTCGTTTTATTTCACTTCCTTCCATTCCATTTCACGTCTTTTTATTTCACTTCCTTCTATCCTATTTCATTTCCTTCCATCCCATGTCACGTCTTTTTATTTCACTTCATTCCATCCCATTTCACTTCATTCCATCCCATTTCACGTCTTTTTATTTCACTTCATTCTTTCATTTTTCTCGTCTTTTTATTTCCCTTCATTCCGTCCCATTTCCCTTCATTCCGTCCCATTTCCCTTCATTCCGTCCCATTTCCCTTCATTCCGTCCCATTTCTTGTCTTTTTATTACATTTCATTCCATCCCATTTCGCGTCTTTTTATTTCACTTCCTTCCTTCATTTTTCACGTCTTTTTATTTCACTTATTTCCATCCCATCTCACGTCTTTTAATTTCTCTTCGTTCCATCCCTTGTCACGTCTTTTTATTTCTCTTCATTCCATCCCATGTCATGTCATTCCATCCCATTTCACGTCTTTTTATTTCACTTCGTTCCATCCCGTTTCACTTCGTTCCATCCCATGTCACGTCTTTTTATTTCACTTCCTTCCGTCCCATTTCACTTCGTTCCATCCCATTTTACGTCTTTTTATTTCTCTTCATTCCATCCCATTTCACTTTCTTCCATCCCATTTCACTTCTTTTTATTTCTCCTCCTTCCATCCCATTTCTCTTCCTTCCATCCCATTTCACTTCCTTCCATCCCATTTCACTTCCTTCCATCCCATTTCTCATCTATTTATTTCCCTTCATTCCATCCCATTTCACGTCTTTTTATTTCACTTCATTCCATTCCATGTCACGTCTTTTTATTTCTCTTCATTCCATCCCATGTCACGTCTTTTTATTTCTCTTCATTCCATCCCATGTCACGTCATTCCATTCCATTTTTCGTCTTTTTATTTCACTTCGTTCCATCCCGTTTCACTTCGTTCCATCCCATGTCACGTCTTTTTATTTCACTTCGTTCCATCCCATGTCACTTCATTCCATCCCATTTCACGTCTTTTTAATTCACTTCCTTCCATCCCATTTCACGTCTTTTTATTTCACTTCATTCCATCCCATGTCACGTCTTTTTATTTCACTTCATTCCATCCCATGTCACGTCTTTTTATTTCACTTCATTCCATCCCATGTCACTTCATTCCATCCCAGTTCACGTCTTTTTATTTCATTTCATTCCATACAAGTTCCCGTCTTTTTATTTCAATTCATTCCATCCCATTTCACTTCCTTCCATCCCATTTCACTTCCTTCCATCCCATTTCACTTCCTTCCATCCCATTTCTCGTCTTTTTATTTCTCTTCATTCCATCCCATTTAACTTCATTCCATCGCGCTTCACTTCATTTGATCCCGTTTCACGTCTTTTTATTTCACTTCATTCGATCCCTTTACACGTCTTTTTATTTCTCTTCATTCCATCCCATTTCACTTCTTCTTTTTATTCTTCTTTATTCCATCCCATTTCACGTCTTCTTATTTCACTTCCTTCCATCCCGTTTCACTTCGTTCCATCCCATGTCACGTCTTTTTATTACACTTCCTTCCATCCCATTTCACGCCTTTTGATTTCACTTCATTCCCTCCTTTTTCACGTCTTTTTATTTCACTTCCTTCCATCCCATGTCACGTCTTTTTATTTCACTTCATTCCGTTCCATGTCACGTCTTTTTATTTCTCTTCGTTGCATCCCATGTCACGTCTTTTTATTTCTATTCATTCCATCCCATGTCACGTCATTCCATCCCATTTCACGTCTTTTTATTTCACTTCGTTCCATCCCATGTCACGTCTTTTTATTTCACTTCCTTCCATCCCATTTCACTTCATTCCATCCCATTTCACATCTTTTTTTTTCACTTCGTTCCATCCCATTTCACTTCGTTCCATCCCATGTCATGTCTTTTTATTTCACTTCGTTCCATCCCATTTCTCATCATTCCATACCATTTCTCGTCTTTTTATTTCACTTCCTTCCATCCCATTTCACGTCTTTTTATTTCTATTCATTCCATCCCATTTCACGTCTGTTTATTTCACTTCGTTCCATCCCGTTTCACTTCGTTCCATCCCATGTAACGTCTTTTTATTTCACTTCCTTCCATCCCATTTCACGTCTTTTTATTTCACTTCCTTCCATCCCATTTCACGTCATTTTATTTCACTTCATTCCATCCTATTTCACGTCTTTTTATTTCACTTCCTTCCATCCCATTTCACATCCTTCCATCCCATTTCACGTGTTTTTATTTCACTTCATTCCATCCCATTTCACGTCTTTTTATTTCACTTCATTCCATCACATTTCGCGTCTTTTTACTTCACTTCATTCCTTCATTTTTCACGTCTTTTTCTTTCCTTTCATTCCGTCCCATTTCCCTTCATTCCGTCCCATTTCCCTTCATTCCGTCCCATTTCCTGTCTTTTTATTTCACTTCATTCCATCCCATTTCACTTCATTCCATCCCATTTCACTTCGTTCCATCCCATTTCACTTCATTCCATCCAATGTCACGTCTTTATTTTCACTTCGTTCCATCCCATGTCACGTCTTTTTATTTCTCTTCGTTCCATCCCATGTCAAGTCTTTTTATTTCACTTCGTTCCATCCCATGTCACTTCATTCCATCCCATTTTAAGTCTTTTTATTACACTTCATTCCATTCCATTTCACGTCTTTTTATTTCACTTCCTTCCATCCCATTTAACTTCCTTCCATCCCATTTCACGTCTTTTTATTTCACTTCCTTCCATCCCATTTCACGTCTTTTTATTTCACTTCATTCCATCCCACGTCACTTCATTCCATCCCGTTTCACGTCATTCCATCCCATTTCACGTTTTTTTATTTCACTTCCTTCCATCCCATTTTACGTCTTTTTATTTCAGTTCATACCATCCCATTTCATTCCTTCCATCCCATTTCACGTCTTTTTATTTCTCTTCATTCCATCCCATTTCACTTCATTCCATCCCATTTCGTGTCTTTTTATTACAATTCATTCCATCCCTTTTCACTTCATTCCATCCCATGTCACGTCTTTTTATTTCACTTCATTCCATCCCAGTTCCCGTCTTTTTATTTCACTTCATTCCATCCGATGTCACTTCATTTCATCCCAGTTCCCGTCTTTTAATTTCACTTCCTTCCATCCCATGTCATGCCTTTTTATTTCACTTCGTTCCATCCTATGTCACGTCTTTTTATTTCACTTCCTTCCATCCCATTTCTCGTCTTTTTATTTCACTTCATTCCATCCCATTTCTCATCATTCCATCCCATTTCTCGTCTTTTAATTTCACTTCCTTCCATCCCATTTCACGTCTTTTTATTTCTATTCATTCTATCCCATTTAACGTCTTTTTATTTCACTTCATTCCATTCCATTTCACGTCTGTTTATTTCACTTCGTTCCATCCCGTTTCACTTCGTTCCATCCCATGTCACGTCTTTTTATTTCACTTCCTTCCATCCCATGTCACGTCTTTTAATTTCACTTCCTTCCATCCCATGTCATGTCTTTTTATTTCACTTCGTTCCATCCCATGTCACGTCTTTTTATTTCACTTCGTTCCATCCCATGGCACTTCATTCCATCCCATTTCACATCTTTTTTTTTTCACTTCGTTCCATCCCATTTCACTTCGTTCCATCCCATGTCATGTCTTTTTATTTCACTTCCTTCCATCCCATGTCACGACTTTTTATTTCACTTCATTCCATCCCAGTTCCCGTCTTTTTATTTCACTTCATTCCATCCGATGTCACTTCATTTCATCCCAGTTCCCGTCTTTTAATTTCACTTCCTTCCATCCCATGTCATGCCTTTTTATTTCACTTCGTTCCATCCTATGTCACGTCTTTTTATTTCACTTCCTTCCATCCCATTTCTCGTCTTTTTATTTCACTTCATTCCATCCCATTTCACTTCCTTCCATCCCATTTCACGTCTTTTAATTTCACTTCATTCCATCCCATTTCTCATTATTCCATACCATTTCTCGTCTTTTTATTTCACTTCCTTCCATCCCATTTCACGTCTTTTAATTTCACTTCATTCCATCCCATTTCACGTCTGTTTATTTCACTTCGTTCCATCCCGTTTCACTTCTTTCCATCCCATGTAACGTCTTTTTATTTCACTTCGTTCCATCCCATGTAACGTCTTTTTATTTCACTTCGTTCCATCCCATTTCACGTCATTTTATTTCACTTCCTTCCATCCTATTTCACGTCTTTTTATTTCACTTCCTTCCGTCCCATTTTACTTCTTTTTATTTCAATTCATTCCATCCCATTTCACTTCCTTCCATCCCATGTCACGTCTTTTTATTTCTCTTCATTCCGTCCCATTTCACGTCGTTTTATTTCACTTCATTCCATTCCATATCACGTCTTTTTATTTCACTTCCTTCCATCCCATTTCACTTCCTTCCATCCCATTTCACGTCTTTTTATTTCATTTCATTCCATCCCATTTCACTTCATTGCATCCCATTTCACGTCTTTTTATTTCACTTCATTCCATCTTTTTTCACGTCTTTTTATTTCTCTTCATTACGTAACATTTCACTTCATTCCTTCCCATTTCACTTCGTTCCATCCCATTTCACTTCATTCCGTCCAAGGTCACGTCTTTTTTTTCACTTCGTTCCATCCCATGTCACGTCGTTTAATTTCTCTTCGTTCCATCCCATGTCACGTCTTTTTATTTCACTTCGTTCCATCCCATGTCACTTCATTCCATCCCATTTTACGTCTTTTTATTACACTTCATTCCATTCCATTTCACGTCTTTTTATTTCACTTCCTTCCATCCCATTTCTCTTCCTTCCATCCCATTTCACGTCTTTTTATTTCACTTCATTCCATCCCATTTCACTTCATTCCATCCCGTTTCACGTCATTCCATCCCATTTCACGTCTTTTTATTTCACTTCCTTCCATCCCATTTTACGTCTTTTTATTTCAGTTCATACCATCCCATTTCATTCCTTCCATCCCATTTCACGTCTTTTTATTTCTCTTCATTCCATCCTATTTCACGTCTTTTTATTTCTTTTCATTCCATCCCATTTCACTTCATTCCATCCCATTTCGTGTCTTTTTATTACAATTCATTCCATCCCTTTTCACTTCATTCCATCCCATGTCACGTCTTTTTATTTCACTTCATTCCATCCCAGTTCCCGTCTTTTTATTTCACTTCATTCCATCCGATGTCACTTCATTTCATCCCATTTTAAGTCTTTTTATTTCACTTCCTTCCATCCCATGTCATGTCTTTTTATTTCACTTCGTTCCATCCTATGTCACGTCTTTTTATTTCATTTCCTTCCATCCCATGTCACGTCATTATATTTCACTTCGTTCCATCCCATGTCACTTCATTCCATCCCGTTTCACATGTTTTTTTTTCACTTCGTTCCATCTCATTTCACTTCGTTCCATCCCATGTCTCGTACTTTTATTTCACTTCATTCCATCCCATGTCACGTCTTTTTATTTCACTTCCTTCCATCCCATGTCACGACTTTTTATTTCACTTCCTTCCATCCCATTTCACTTCCTTCCATCCCATTTCACGTCTTTTTATTTCACTTCATTCCATCCCATTTCTCATCATTCCATCCCAATTCTCATCTTTTTATTTCACTTCCTTCCATCCCATTTCACGTCTTTTTATTTCTATTCATTCTATCCCATTTCACGTCTTTTTATTTCACTTCATTCCATTCCATTTCACGTCTGTTTATTTCACTTCGTTCCATCCCGTTTCACTTCGTTCCATCCCATGTAACGTCTTTTTATTTCACTTCCTTCCATCCCATTTCAAGTCTTTTTATTTCACTTCCTTCCGTCCCATTTTACGTCTTTTTATTTCAATTCATTCCATCCCATTTCTATTCCTTCCATCTCATTTCACGTCGTTTTATTTCACTTCATTCCATTCCATTTCACGTCTTTTTATTTCACTTCATTCCATCTCATTTCACTTCATTCCATCCCATTTCACGTCTTTTTATTACACTTCATTCCATCCCATGTCATGTCTTTTTATTTCACTTCATTCTTTCATTTTTCACGTCTTTTTATTTCCCTTCATTCCGTCCCATTTCCCTTCATTCCGTCCCATTTCCCTTCATTCCGTCCCATTTCTCTTCATTCCGTCCCATTTCCCTTAATTCCGTCCCATGTCACTTCATTCCGTCCCATTTCTTGTCTTTTGTTTCACTTCATTCCATCCCATTTCTCATCATTCCATCCCATTTCACGTCTATTTATTACATTTCATTCCATCCCATTTCGCGTCTTTTTATTTCACTTCATTCCTTCATTTTTCATGTCTTTTTATTTCTCTTCATTCCTTCCCATTTCACTTCATTCCTACCCATTTCACTTCATTCCTTCCCATTTCACTTAATTCCATCCCATTTCACTTCAATCCATCCCATGTCACGTCTTTTTTTTCACTTCGTTCCATCCCATGTCACGTCGTTTTATTTCTCTTCGTTCCATCCCATGTCACGTCTTTTTATTTCACTTCGTTCCATCCCATTTCACTTCCTTCCATCCCATTTCACGTCTTTTTATTTCACTTCATTCCATCGCATTTCACTTCCTTCCATCCCATGTCACTTCATTCCATCCCATTTCACGTCTTTTTATTTCACTTCATTCCATCCCGTTTCACTTTCTTCCATCCCATTTTACGTCATTTTATTTCACTTCATTCCGTCCCATGTCACGTCTTTTTATTTCACTTCCTTCCATCCCATTTCACGTCTTTTTATTACACTTCATTTAATCCCATTTCACTTCCTTCCTTCCCATTTCTCTTCATTCCATACCATTTCTTGTCTTTTTATTTCAAGTCATTTCGTCCCATTTCGCGTCTTTTTCTTTCACTTCATTCCTTCCTTTTTCAGGTCTTTTTATTTCTCTTCATTCTATCCCATTTCACGTCGTTTTAAATCTCTTCCTTCCATCCCATTTCTCGTCTTTTTATTTCACTTCGTTCCATCTCATTTCTCTTTCTTCCATCCCATTTCTCGTCTTTTTATTTCACTTCGTTCCATCCCATTTCACTTCCTTCCATCCCATTTCACGTCTTTTTATTTCACTTCGTTCCATCCCATGTCACTTCATTCCATCCCATTTCACGTTTTTTTAATTCACTTCCTTCCATCCCGTTTCACGTCATTTTATTTCATTTCATTCCATCCCATGTCACGTCTTTTTATTTCACTTCATTCCATCCCATTTCACGTCTTTTTATTTCACTTCATTTCATCCCATGTCACTTCATTCCATCCCAGTTCACGTCTTTTTATTTCACTTCATTCCAACCCATTTCACTTCCTTCCATCCCATGTCACTTCATTCCATCCCATTTCACGTCTTTTTATTTCACTTCCTTCCATCCCGTTTCACTTTCTTCCATCCCATTTTACGTCTTTTTATTTCACTTCATTCCATCCCATTTCACTTCCTTCCATCCCATTTCACGTCTTTTTATTTCACTTCCTTCCATCCCATGTCACGACTTTTTATTTCACTTCCTTCCATCCCATTTCACTTCCTTCCATCCCATTTCACGTCTTTTTATTTCACTTCATTCCATCCCATTTCTCATCATTCCATCCCAATTCTCATCTTTTTATTTCACTTCCTTCCATCCCATTTCACGTCTTTTTATTTCACTTCGTTCCATCCCATGTCACTTCATTCCATCCCATTTCACGTTTTTTTAATTCACTTCCTTCCATCCCGTTTCACGTCATTTTATTTCATTTCATTCCATCCCATGTCACGTCTTTTTATTTCACTTCATTCCATCCCATTTCACGTCTTTTTATTTCACTTCATTTCATCCCATGTCACTTCATTCCATCCCAGTTCACGTCTTTTTATTTCACTTCATTCCAACCCATTTCACTTCCTTCCATCCCATGTCACTTCATTCCATCCCATTTCACGTCTTTTTATTTCACTTCCTTCCATCCCGTTTCACTTTCTTCCATCCCATTTTACGTCTTTTTATTTCACTTCATTCCATCCCATTTCACTTCCTTCCATCCCATTTCACGTCTTTTTATTTCACTTCCTTCCATCCCATGTCACGACTTTTTATTTCACTTCCTTCCATCCCATTTCACTTCCTTCCATCCCATTTCACGTCTTTTTATTTCACTTCATTCCATCCCATTTCTCATCATTCCATCCCAATTCTCATCTTTTTATTTCACTTCCTTCCATCCCATTTCACGTCTTTTTATTTCACTTCCTTCCATCCCATTTCACGTCTTTTTATTACACTTCATTTAATCCCATTTCACTTCCTTCCTTCCCATTTCTCTTCATTCCATACCATTTCTTGTCTTTTTATTTCAAGTCATTTCATCCCATTTCGCGTCTTTTTCTTTCACTTCATTCCTTCCTTTTTCAGGTCTTTTTATTTCTCTTCATTCTATCCCATTTCACGTCGTTTTAAATCTCTTCCTTCCATCCCATTTCTCGTCTTTTTATTTCACTTCGTTCCATCTCATTTCTCTTTCTTCCATCCCATTTCTCGTCTTTTTATTTCACTTCGTTCCATCCCATTTCACTTCCTTCCATCCCATTTCACGTCTTTTTATTTCACTTCGTTCCATCCCATGTCACTTCATTCCATCCCATTTCACGTTTTTTTAATTCACTTCCTTCCATCCCATTTCACGTCATTTTATTTCATTTCATTCCATCCCATGTCACGTCTTTTTATTTCACTTCATTCCATCCCATTTCACGTCTTTTTATTTCACTTCATTTCATCCCATGTCACTTCATTCCATCCCAGTTCACGTCTTTTTATTTCACTTCATTCCATCCCATTTCACTTCCTTCCATCCCATGTCACTTCATTCCATCCCATTTCACGTCTTTTTATTTCACTTCCTTCCATCCCGTTTCACTTTCTTCCATCCCATTTTACGTCTTTTTATTTCACTTCATTCCATCCCATTTCACTTCCTTCCATCCCATTTCACGTCTTTTTATTTCACTTCATTCCATCCCATTTCACTTCCTTCCATCCCATTTCTCTTCATTCCATACCATTTCTGGTCTTTTTATTTCAAGTCATTTCATCCCATTTCACGTCTTTTTCTTTCACTTCATTCCTTCCTTTTTCAGGTCTTTTTATTTCTCTTCATTCTATCCCATTTCACGTCTTTTTATTTCACTTCCTTCCATCCCATTTCACGTCTTTTTTTTTCACTTCCTTCCATCCCATTTCACTTCCTTCCATCCCATGTCACGTCTTTTTATTTCACTTCGTTCCATCCCATGTCACTTCATTCCATCCTATTTCACGTCTTTTTAATTCACTTCCTTCCATCCCATTTCACGTCGTTTTATTTCATTTCATTCCATCCCATGTCACGTCTTTTTATTTCACTTCATTCCATCCCATGTCACGTCTTTTTATTTCACTTCCTTCCATCCCATTTCACGTTTTTTTATTTCACTTCGTTCCATCCCATTTCACGTCATTTTATTTCACTTCCTTCCATTCCATTTCATGTCTTTTTATTTCACTTCCTTCCGTTCAATTTTACGTCTTTTTATTTCAATTCATTCCATCCCATTTCACTTCCTTCCATCCCATTTCACGTCTTTTTATTTCTCTTCGTTTCATCCCATTTCACGTCGTTTTATTTCACTTCCTTCCATTCCATTTCACGTCTTTTTATTTCACTTCCTTCTATCCTATTTCATTTCCTTCCATCCCATGTCACGTCTTTTTATTTCACTTCATTCCATCCCATTTCACTTCATTCCATCCCATTTCACGTCTTTTTATTTCACTTCATTCTTTCATTTTTCTCGTCTTTTTATTTCCCTTCATTCCGTCCCATTTCCCTTCATTCCGTCCCATTTCCCTTCATTCCGTCCCATTTCCCTTCATTCCGTCCCATTTCTTGTCTTTTTATTACATTTCATTCCATCCCATTTCGCGTCTTTTTATTTCACTTCCTTCCTTCATTTTTCACGTCTTTTTATTTCACTTATTTCCATCCCATCTCACGTCTTTTAATTTCTCTTCGTTCCATCCCTTGTCACGTCTTTTTATTTCTCTTCATTCCATCCCATGTCATGTCATTCCATCCCATTTCACGTCTTTTTATTTCACTTCGTTCCATCCCGTTTCACTTCGTTCCATCCCATGTCACGTCTTTTTATTTCACTTCCTTCCGTCCCATTTCACTTCGTTCCATCCCATTTTACGTCTTTTTATTTCTCTTCATTCCATCCCATTTCACTTTCTTCCATCCCATTTCACTTCTTTTTATTTCTCCTCCTTCCATCCCATTTCTCTTCCTTCCATCCCATTTCTCATCTATTTATTTCCCTTCATTCCATCCCATTTCACGTTCTTTTATTTCACTTCATTCCATTCCATGTCACGTCTTTTTATTTCTCTTCATTCCATCCCATGTCACGTCTTTTTATTTCTCTTCATTCCATCCCATTTCACTTCATTCCATCCCATTTCGTGTCTTTTTATTACAATTCATTCCATCCCTTTTCACTTCATTCCATCCCATGTCACGTCTTTTTATTTCACTTCATTCCATCCCAGTTCCCGTCTTTTTATTTCACTTCATTCCATCCGATGTCACTTCATTTCATCCCAGTTCCCGTCTTTTTATTTCACTTCCTTCCATCCCATGTCATGTCTTTTTATTTCACTTCGTTCCATCCTATGTCACGTCTTTTTATTTCATTTCCTTCCATCCCATGTCACGTCATTATATTTCACTTCGTTCCATCCCATGTCACTTCATTCCATCCCGTTTCACATGTTTTTTTTTCACTTCGTTCCATCTCATTTCACTTCGTTCCATCCCATGTCTCGTACTTTTATTTCACTTCATTCCATCCCATGTCACGTCTTTTTATTTCACTTCCTTCCATCCCATGTCACGACTTTTTATTTCACTTCCTTCCATCCCATTTCACTTCCTTCCATCCCATTTCACGTCTTTTTATTTCACTTCATTCCATCCCATTTCTCATCATTCCATCCCAATTCTCATCTTTTTATTTCACTTCCTTCCATCCCATTTCACGTCTTTTTATTTCTATTCATTCTATCCCATTTCACGTCTTTTTATTTCACTTCATTCCATTCCATTTCACGTCTGTTTATTTCACTTCGTTCCATCCCGTTTCACTTCGTTCCATCCCATGTAACGTCTTTTTATTTCACTTCCTTCCATCCCATTTCAAGTCTTTTTATTTCACTTCCTTCCGTCCCATTTTACGTCTTTTTATTTCAATTCATTCCATCCCATTTCTATTCCTTCCATCCCATTTCACGTCGTTTTATTTCACTTCATTCCATTCCATTTCACGTCTTTTTATTTCACTTCATTCCATCTCATTTCACTTCATTCCATCCCATTTCACGTCTTTTTATTACACTTCATTCCATCCCATGTCATGTCTTTTTATTTCACTTCATTCTTTCATTTTTCACGTCTTTTTATTTCCCTTCATTCCGTCCCATTTCCCTTCATTCCGTCCCATTTCCCTTCATTCCGTCCCATTTCTCTTCATTCCGTCCCATTTCCCTTAATTCCGTCCCATGTCACTTCATTCCGTCCCATTTCTTGTCTTTTGTTTCACTTCATTCCATCCCATTTCTCATCATTCCATCCCATTTCACGTCTTTTTATTACATTTCATTCCATCCCATTTCGCGTCTTTTTATTTCACTTCATTCCTTCATTTTTCATGTCTTTTTATTTCTCTTCATTCCTTCCCATTTCACTTCATTCCTACCCATTTCACTTCATTCCATCCCATGTCACGTCTTTTTTTTCACTTCGTTCCATCCCATGTCACGTCGTTTTATTTCTCTTCGTTCCATCCCATGTCACGTCTTTTTATTTCACTTCGTTCCATCCCATTTCACTTCCTTCCATCCCATTTCACGTCTTTTTATTTCACTTCATTCCATCGCATTTCACTTCCTTCCATCCCATGTCACTTCATTCCATCCCATTTCACGTCTTTTTATTTCACTTCATTCCATCCCGTTTCACTTTCTTCCATCCCATTTTACGTCATTTTATTTCACTTCATTCCATCCCATGTCACGTCTTTTTATTTCACTTCCTTCCATCCCATTTCACGTCTTTTTATTACACTTCATTTAATCCCATTTCACTTCCTTCCTTCCCATTTCTCTTCATTCCATACCATTTCTTGTCTTTTTATTTCAAGTCATTTCGTCCCATTTCGCGTCTTTTTCTTTCACTTCATTCCTTCCTTTTTCAGGTCTTTTTATTTCTCTTCATTCTATCCCATTTCACGTCGTTTTAAATCTCTTCCTTCCATCCCATTTCTCGTCTTTTTATTTCACTTCGTTCCATCTCATTTCTCTTTCTTCCATCCCATTTCTCGTCTTTTTATTTCACTTCGTTCCATCCCATTTCACTTCCTTCCATCCCATTTCACGTCTTTTTATTTCACTTCGTTCCATCCTATGTCACTTCATTCCATCCCATTTCACGTTTTTTTAATTCACTTCCTTCCATCCCGTTTCACGTCATTTTATTTCATTTCATTCCATCCCATGTCACGTCTTTTTATTTCACTTCATTCCATCCCATTTCACGTCTTTTTATTTCACTTCATTTCATCCCATGTCACTTCATTCCATCCCAGTTCATGTCTTTTTATTTCACTTCATTCCAACCCATTTCACTTCCTTCCATCCCATGTCACTTCATTCCATCCCATTTCACGTCTTTTTATTTCACTTCCTTCCATCCCGTTTCACTTTCTTCCATCCCATTTTACGCCTTTTTATTTCACTTCATTCCATCCCATTTCACTTCCTTCCATCCCATTTCACGTCTTTTTATTTCACTTCATTCCATCCCATTTCACTTCCTTCCATCCCATTTCTCTTCATTCCATACCATTTCTGGTCTTTTTATTTCAAGTCATTTCATCCCATTTCACGTCTTTTTCTTTCACTTCATTCCTTCCTTTTTCAGGTCTTTTTATTTCTCTTCATTCTATCCCATTTCACGTCTTTTTATTTCTCTTCCTTCCATCCCATTTCTCGTCTTTTTATTTCGCTTCCTTCCATCCCATTTCACTTCCTTCCATCCCATGTCACGTCTTTTTATTTCACTTCGTTCCATCCCATGTCACTTCATTCCATCCTATTTCACGTCTTTTTAATTCACTTCCTTCCATCCCATTTCACGTCGTTTTATTTCATTTCATTCCATCCCATGTCACGTCTTTTTATTTCACTTCATTCCATCCCATGTCACGTCTTTTTATTTCACTTCCTTCCATCCCATTTCACGTTTTTTTATTTCACTTCGTTCCATCCCATTTCACGTCATTTTATTTCACTTCCTTCCATTCCATTTCATGTCTTTTTATTTCACTTCCTTCCGTTCAATTTTACGTCTTTTTATTTCAATTCATTCCATCCCATTTCACTTCCTTCCATCCCATTTCACGTCTTTTTATTTCTCTTCGTTTCATCCCATTTCACGTCGTTTTATTTCACTTCCTTCCATTCCATTTCACGTCTTTTTATTTCACTTCCTTCTATCCTATTTCATTTCCTTCCATCCCATGTCACGTCTTTTTATTTCACTTCATTCCATCCCATTTCACTTCATTCCATCCCATTTCACGTCTTTTTATTTCACTTCATTCTTTCATTTTTCTCGTCTTTTTATTTCCCTTCATTCCGTCCCATTTCCCTTCATTCCGTCCCATTTCCCTTCATTCCGTCCCATTTCCCTTCATTCCGTCCCATTTCTTGTCTTTTTATTACATTTCATTCCATCCCATTTCGCGTCTTTTTATTTCACTTCCTTCCTTCATTTTTCACGTCTTTTTATTTCACTTATTTCCATCCCATCTCACGTCTTTTAATTTCTCTTCGTTCCATCCCTTGTCACGTCTTTTTATTTCTCTTCATTCCATCCCATGTCATGTCATTCCATCCCATTTCACGTCTTTTTATTTCACTTCGTTCCATCCCGTTTCACTTCGTTCCATCCCATGTCACGTCTTTTTATTTCACTTCCTTCCGTCCCATTTCACTTCGTTCCATCCCATTTTACGTCTTTTTATTTCTCTTCATTCCATCCCATTTCACTTTCTTCCATCCCATTTCACTTCTTTTTATTTCTCCTCCTTCCATCCCATTTCTCTTCCTTCCATCCCATTTCACTTCCTTCCATCCCATTTCACTTCCTTCCATCCCATTTCTCATCTATTTATTTCCCTTCATTCCATCCCATTTCACGTCTTTTTATTTCACTTCATTCCATTCCATGTCACGTCTTTTTATTTCTCTTCATTCCATCCCATGTCACGTCTTTTTATTTCTCTTCATTCCATCCCATGTCACGTCATTCCATCCCATTTTTCGTCTTTTTATTTCACTTCGTTCCATCCCGTTTCACTTCGTTCCATCCCATGTCACGTCTTTTTATTTCACTTCGTTCCATCCCATGTCACTTCATTCCATCCCATTTCACGTCTTTTTAATTCACTTCCTTCCATCCCATTTCACGTCTTTTTATTTCACTTCATTCCATCCCATGTCACGTCTTTTTATTTCACTTCATTCCATCCCATGTCACGTCTTTTTATTTCACTTCATTCCATCCCATGTCACTTCATTCCATCCCAGTTCACGTCTTTTTATTTCATTTCATTCCATACAAGTTCCCGTCTTTTTATTTCAATTCATTCCATCCCATTTCACTTCCTTCCATCCCATTTCACTTCCTTCCATCCCATTTCACTTCCTTCCATCCCATTTCTCGTCTTTTTATTTCTCTTCATTCCATCCCATTTAACTTCATTCCATCGCGCTTCACTTCATTTGATCCCGTTTCACGTCTTTTTATTTCACTTCATTCGATCCCTTTACACGTCTTTTTATTTCTCTTCATTCCATCCCATTTCACTTCTTCTTTTTATTCTTCTTCATTCCATCCCATTTCACGTCTTCTTATTTCACTTCCTTCCATCCCGTTTCACTTCGTTCCATCCCATGTCACGTCTTTTTATTACACTTCCTTCCATCCCATTTCACGCCTTTTGATTTCACTTCATTCCCTCCTTTTTCACGTCTTTTTATTTCACTTCCTTCCATCCCATGTCACGTCTTTTTATTTCACTTCATTCCATTCCATTTCACGTCTTTTTATTTCTCTTCGTTGCATCCCATGTCACGTCTTTTTATTTCTCTTCGTTGCATCCCATGTCACGTCTTTTTATTTCTATTCATTCCATCCCATGTCACGTCATTCCATCCCATTTCACGTCTTTTTATTTCACTTCGTTCCATCCCATGTCACGTCTTTTTATTTCACTTCCTTCCATCCCATTTCACTTCCTTCCATCCCATTTTACTTCTTTTTATTTCACTTCCTTCCATCCCATGTCACGTCTTTTAATTTCACTTCCTTCCATCCCATGTCATGTCTTTTTATTTCACTTCGTTCCATCCCATGTCACGTCTTTTTATTTCACTTCGTTCCATCCCATGTCACTTCATTCCATCCCATTTCACATCTTTTTTTTTCACTTCGTTCCATCCCATTTCACTTCGTTCCATCCCATGTCATGTCTTTTTATTTCACTTCGTTCCATCCCATTTCTCATCATTCCATACCATTTCTCGTCTTTTTATTTCACTTCCTTCCATCCCATTTCACGTCTTTTTATTTCTATTCATTCCATCCCATTTCACGTCTGTTTATTTCACTTCGTTCCATCCCGTTTCACTTCGTTCCATCCCATGTAACGTCTTTTTATTTCACTTCCTTCCATCCCATTTCACGTCTTTTTATTTCACTTCCTTCCATCCCATTTCACGTCATTTTATTTCACTTCATTCCATCCTATTTCACGTCTTTTTATTTCACTTCCTTCCATCCCATTTCACATCCTTCCATCCCATTTCACGTGTTTTTATTTCACTTCATTCCATCCCATTTCACGTCTTTTTATTTCACTTCATTCCATCCCATGTCACTTCATTCCATCCCGTTTCACGTCATTCCATCCCATTTCACGTTTTTTTATTTCACTTCCTTCCATCCCATTTTACGTCTTTTTATTTCAGTTCATACCATCCCATTTCATTCCTTCCATCCCATTTCACGTCTTTTTATTTCTCTTCATTCCATCCCATTTCACTTCATTCCATCCCATTTCGTGTCTTTTTATTACAATTCATTCCATCCCTTTTCACTTCATTCCATCCCATGTCACGTCTTTTTATTTCACTTCATTCCATCCCAGTTCCCGTCTTTTTATTTCACTTCATTCCATCCGATGTCACTTCATTTCATCCCAGTTCCCGTCTTTTAATTTCACTTCCTTCCATCCCATGTCATGTCTTTTTATTTCACTTCGTTCCATCCTATGTCACGTCTTTTTATTTCACTTCCTTCCATCCCATTTCTCGTCTTTTTATTTCACTTCATTCCATCCCATTTCTCATCATTCCATCCCATTTCTCGTCTTTTAATTTCACTTCCTTCCATCGCATTTCACGTCTTTTTATTTCTATTCATTCTATCCCATTTAACGTCTTTTTATTTCACTTCATTCCATTCCATTTCACGTCTGTTTATTTCACTTCGTTCCATCCCGTTTCACTTCGTTCCATCCCATGTCACGTCTTTTTATTTCACTTCCTTCCATCCCATGTCACGTCTTTTAATTTCACTTCCTTCCATCCCATGTCATGTCTTTTTATTTCACTTCGTTCCATCCCATGTCACGTCTTTTTATTTCACTTCGTTCCATCCCATGGCACTTCATTCCATCCCATTTCACATCTTTTTTTTTCACTTCGTTCCATCCCATTTCACTTCGTTCCATCCCATGTCATGTCTTTTTATTTCACTTCCTTCCATCCCATGTCACGACTTTTTATTTCACTTCCTTCCATCCCATTTCACTTCCTTCCATCCCATTTCACGTCTTTTAATTTCACTTCATTCCATCCCATTTCTCATTATTCCATACCATTTCTCGTCTTTTTATTTCACTTCCTTCCATCCCATTTCACGTCTTTTAATTTCACTTCATTCCATCCCATTTCACGTCTGTTTATTTCACTTCGTTCCATCCCGTTTCACTTCTTTCCATCCCATGTAACGTCTTTTTATTTCACTTCGTTCCATCCCATGTAACGTCTTTTTATTTCACTTCGTTCCATCCCATTTCACGTCATTTTATTTCACTTCCTTCCATCCTATTTCACGTCTTTTTATTTCACTTCCTTCCGTCCCATTTTACTTCTTTTTATTTCAATTCATTCCATCCCATTTCACTTCCTTCCATCCCATGTCACGTCTTTTTATTTCTCTTCATTCCGTCCCATTTCACGTCGTTTTATTTCACTTCATTCCATTCCATATCACGTCTTTTTATTTCACTTCCTTCCATCCCATTTCACTTCCTTCCATCCCATTTCACGTCTTTTTATTTCATTTCATTCCATCCCATTTCACTTCATTCCATCCCATTTCACGTCTTTTTATTTCACTTCATTCCATCTTTTTTCACGTCTTTTTATTTCTCTTCATTACGTAACATTTCACTTCATTCCTTCCCATTTCACTTCGTTCCATCCCATTTCACTTCATTCCGTCCAAGGTCACGTCTTTTTTTTCACTTCGTTCCATCCCATGTCACGTCGTTTAATTTCTCTTCGTTCCATCCCATGTCACGTCTTTTTATTTCACTTCGTTCCATCCCATGTCACTTCATTCCATCCCATTTTACGTCTTTTTATTACACTTCATTCCATTCCATTTCACGTCTTTTTATTTCACTTCCTTCCATCCCATTTCTCTTCCTTCCATCCCATTTCACGTCTTTTTATTTCACTTCATTCCATCCCATTTCACTTCATTCCATCCCGTTTCACGTCATTCCATTCCATTTCACGTCTTTTTATTTCACTTCCTTCCATCCCATTTTACGTCTTTTTATTTCAGTTCATACCATCCCATTTCATTCCTTCCATCCCATTTCACGTCTTTTTATTTCTCTTCATTCCATCCTATTTCACGTCTTTTTATTTCTTTTCATTCCATCCCATTTCCCTTCATTCCATCCCATTTCGTGTCTTTTTATTACAATTCATTCCATCCCTTTTCACTTCATTCCATCCCATGTCACGTCTTTTTATTTCACTTCATTCCATCCCAGTTCCCGTCTTTTTATTTCACTTCATTCCATCCGATGTCACTTCATTTCATCCCATTTTAAGTCTTTTTATTTCACTTCCTTCCATCCCATGTCATGTCTTTTTATTTCACTTCGTTCCATCCTATGTCACGTCTTTTTATTTCATTTCCTTCCATCCCATGTCACGTCATTATATTTCACTTCGTTCCATCCCATGTCACTTCATTCCATCCCGTTTCACATGTTTTTTTTTCACTTCGTTCCATCTCATTTCACTTCGTTCCATCCCATGTCTCGTACTTTTATTTCACTTCATTCCATCCCATGTCACGTCTTTTTATTTCACTTCCTTCCATCCCATGTCACGACTTTTTATTTCACTTCCTTCCATCCCATTTCACTTCCTTCCATCCCATTTCACGTCTTTTTATTTCACTTCATTCCATCCCATTTCTCATCATTCCATCCCAATTCTCATCTTTTTATTTCACTTCCTTCCATCCCATTTCACGTCTTTTTATTTCTATTCATTCTATCCCATTTCACGTCTTTTTATTTCACTTCATTCCATTCCATTTCACGTCTGTTTATTTCACTTCGTTCCATCCCGTTTCACTTCGTTCCATCCCATGTAACGTCTTTTTATTTCACTTCCTTCCATCCCATTTCAAGTCTTTTTATTTCACTTCCTTCCGTCCCATTTTACGTCTTTTTATTTCAATTCATTCCATCCCATTTCTATTCCTTCCATCCCATTTCACGTCGTTTTATTTCACTTCATTCCATTCCATTTCACGTCTTTTTATTTCACTTCATTCCATCTCATTTCACTTCATTCCATCCCATTTCACGTCTTTTTATTACACTTCATTCCATCCCATGTCATGTCTTTTTATTTCACTTCATTCTTTCATTTTTCACGTCTTTTTATTTCCCTTCATTCCGTCCCATTTCCCTTCATTCCGTCCCATTTCCCTTCATTCCGTCCCATTTCTCTTCATTCCGTCCCATTTCCCTTAATTCCGTCCCATGTCACTTCATTCCGTCCCATTTCTTGTCTTTTGTTTCACTTCATTCCATCCCATTTCTCATCATTCCATCCCATTTCACGTCTTTTTATTACATTTCATTCCATCCCATTTCGCGTCTTTTTATTTCACTTCATTCCTTCATTTTTCATGTCTTTTTATTTCTCTTCATTCCTTCCCATTTCACTTAATTCCTACCCATTTCACTTCATTCCTTCCCATTTCACTTCATTCCATCCCATTTCACTTCATTCCATCCCATGTCACGTCTTTTTTTTCACTTCGTTCCATCCCATGTCACGTCGTTTTATTTCTCTTCGTTCCATCCCATGTCACGTCTTTTTATTTCACTTCGTTCCATCCCATTTCACTTCCTTCCATCCCATTTCACGTCTTTTTATTTCACTTCATTCCATCGCATTTCACTTCCTTCCATCCCATGTCACTTCATTCCATCCCATTTCACGTCTTTTTATTTCACTTCATTCCATCCCGTTTCACTTTCTTCCATCCCATTTTACGTCATTTTATTTCACTTCATTCCATCCCATGTCACGTCTTTTTATTTCACTTCCTTCCATCCCATTTCACGTCTTTTTACTACACTTCATTTAATCCCATTTCACTTCCTTCCTTCCCATTTCTCTTCATTCCATACCATTTCTTGTCTTTTTATTTCAAGTCATTTCGTCCCATTTCGCGTCTTTTTCTTTCACTTCATTCCTTCCTTTTTCAGGTCTTTTTATTTCTCTTCATTCTATCCCATTTCACGTCGTTTTAAATCTCTTCCTTCCATCCCATTTCTCGTCTTTTTATTTCACTTCGTTCCATCTCATTTCTCTTTCTTCCATCCCATTTCTCGTCTTTTTATTTCACTTCGTTCCATCCCATTTCACTTCCTTCCATCCCATTTCACGTCTTTTTATTTCACTTCGTTCCATCCCATGTCACTTCATTCCATCCCATTTCACGTTTTTTTAATTCACTTCCTTCCATCCCGTTTCACGTCATTTTATTTCATTTCATTCCATCCCATGTCACGTCTTTTTATTTCACTTCATTCCATCCCATTTCACGTCTTTTTATTTCACTTCATTTCATCCCATGTCACTTCATTCCATCCCAGTTCACGTCTTTTTATTTCACTTCATTCCAACCCATTTCACTTCCTTCCATCCCATGTCACTTCATTCCATCCCATTTCACGTCTTTTTATTTCACTTCCTTCCATCCCGTTTCACTTTCTTCCATCCCATTTTACGTCTTTTTATTTCACTTCATTCCATCCCATTTCACTTCCTTCCATCCCATTTCACGTCTTTTTATTTCACTTCATTCCATCCCATTTCACTTCCTTCCATCCCATTTCTCTTCATTCCATACCATTTCTGGTCTTTTTATTTGAAGTCATTTCATCCCATTTCACGTCTTTTTCTTTCACTTCATTCCTTCCTTTTTCAGGTCTTTTTATTTCTCTTCATTCTATCCCATTTCACGTCTTTTTATTTCTCTTCCTTCCATCCCATTTCTCGTCTTTTTATTTCACTTCCTTCCATCCCATTTCACTTCCTTCCATCCCATGTCACGTCTTTTTATTTCACTTCGTTCCATCCCATGTCACTTCATTCCATCCTATTTCACGTCTTTTTAATTCACTTCCTTCCATCCCATTTCACGTCGTTTTATTTCATTTCATTCCATCCCATGTCACGTCTTTTTATTTCACTTCATTCCATCCCATGTCACGTCTTTTTATTTCACTTCCTTCCATCCCATTTCACGTTTTTTTATTTCACTTCGTTCCATCCCATTTCACGTCATTTTATTTCACTTCCTTCCATTCCATTTCATGTCTTTTTATTTCACTTCCTTCCGTTCAATTTTACGTCTTTTTATTTCAATTCATTCCATCCCATTTCACTTCCTTCCATCCCATTTCACGTCTTTTTATTTCTCTTCGTTTCATCCCATTTCACGTCGTTTTATTTCACTTCCTTCCATTCCATTTCACGTCTTTTTATTTCACTTCCTTCTATCCTATTTCATTTCCTTCCATCCCATGTCACGTCTGTTTATTTCACTTCATTCCATCCTATTTCACTTCATTCCATCCCATTTCACGTCTTTTTATTTCACTTCATTCTTTCATTTTTCTCGTCTTTTTATTTCCCTTCATTCCATCCCATTTCCCTTCATTCCGTCCCATTTCCCTTCATTCCGTCCCATTTCCCTTCATTCCGTCCCATTTCTTGTCTTTTTATTACATTTCATTCCATCCCATTTCGCGTCTTTTTATTTCACTTCCTTCCTTCATTTTTCACGTCTTTTTATTTCACTTATTTCCATCCCATCTCACGTCTTTTAATTTCTCTTCGTTCCATCCCTTGTCACGTCTTTTTATTTCTCTTCATTCCATCCCATGTCATGTCATTCCATCCCATTTCACGTCTTTTTATTTCACTTCGTTCCATCCCGTTTCACTTCGTTCCATCCCATGTCACGTCTTTTTATTTCACTTCCTTCCGTCCCATTTCACTTCGTTCCATCCCATTTTACGTCTTTTTATTTCTCTTCATTCCATCCCATTTCACTTTCTTCCATCCCATTTCACTTCTTTTTATTTCTCCTCCTTCCATCCCATTTCTCTTCCTTCCATCCCATTTCACTTCCTTCCATCCCATTTCACTTCCTTCCATCCCATTTCTCATCTATTTATTTCCCTTCATTCCATCCCATTTCACGTCTTTTTATTTCACTTCATTCCATTCCATGTCACGTCTTTTTATTTCTCTTCATTCCATCCCATGTCACGTCTTTTTATTTCTCTTCATTCCATCCCATGTCACGTCATTCCATCCCATTTTTCGTCTTTTTATTTCACTTCGTTCCATCCCGTTTCACTTCGTTCCATCCCATGTCACGTCTTTTTATTTCACTTCCTTCCATCCCATTTCACTTCCTTCCATCCCATTTTAAGTCTTTTTATTTCACTTCCTTCCATCCCATGTCATGTCTTTTTATTTCACTTCGTTCCATCCTATGTCACGTCTTTTTATTTCATTTCCTTCCATCCCATGTCACGTCATTATATTTCACTTCGTTCCATCCCATGTCACTTCATTCCATCCCGTTTCACATGTTTTTTTTTCACTTCGTTCCATCTCATTTCACTTCGTTCCATCCCATGTCTCGTACTTTTATTTCACTTCATTCCATCCCATGTCACGTCTTTTTATTTCACTTCCTTCCATCCCATGTCACGACTTTTTATTTCACTTCCTTCCATCCCATTTCACTTCCTTCCATCCCATTTCACGTCTTTTTATTTCACTTCATTCCATCCCATTTCTCATCATTCCATCCCAATTCTCATCTTTTTATTTCACTTCCTTCCATCCCATTTCACGTCTTTTTATTTCACTTCATTCCATTCCATTTCACGTCTGTTTATTTCACTTCGTTCCATCCCGTTTCACTTCGTTCCATCCCATGTTACGTCTTTTTATTTCACTTCCTTCCATCCCATTTCAAGTCTTTTTATTTCACTTCCTTCCGTCCCATTTTACATCTTTTTATTTCAATTCATTCCATCCCATTTCTATTCCTTCCATCCCATTTCACGTCGTTTTATTTCACTTCATTCCATTCCATTTCACGTCTTTTTATTTCACTTCATTCCATCTCATTTCACTTCATTCCATCCCATTTCACGTCTTTTTATTGCACTTCATTCCATCCCATGTCATGTCTTTTTATTTCACTTCATTCTTTCATTTTTCACGTCTTTTTATTTCCCTTCATTCCGTCCCATTTCCCTTCATTCCGTCCCATTTCCCTTCATTCCGTCCCATTTCTCTTCATTCCGTCCCATTTCCCTTAATTCCGTCCCATGTCACTTCATTCCGTCCCATTTCTTGTCTTTTGTTTCACTTCATTCCATCCCATTTCTCATCATTCCATCCCATTTCACGTCTTTTTATTACATTTCATTCCATCCCATTTCGCGTCTTTTTATTTCACTTCATTCCTTCATTTTTCATGTCTTTTTATTTCTCTTCATTCCTTCCCATTTCACTTCATTCCTACCCATTTCACTTCATTCCTTCCCATTTCACTTCATTCCATCCCATTTCACTTCATTCCATCCCATGTCACGTCTTTTTTTTCACTTTCTTCCATCCCATGTCACGTCGTTTTATTTCTCTTCGTTCCATCCCATGTCACGTCTTTTTATTTCACTTCGTTCCATCCCATTTCACTTCCTTCCATCCCATTTCACGTCTTTTTATTTCACTTCATTCCATCGCATTTCACTTCCTTCCATCCCATGTCACTTCATTCCATCCCATTTCACGTCTTTTTAATTCACTTCATTCCATCCCGTTTCACTTTCTTCCATCCCATTTTACGTCATTTTATTTCACTTCATTCCATCCCATGTCACGTCTTTTTATTTCACTTCCTTCCATCCCATTTCACGTCTTTTTATTACACTTCATTTAATCCCATTTCACTTCCTTCCTTCCCATTTCTCTTCATTCCATACCATTTCTTGTCTTTTTATTTCAAGTCATTTCATCCCATTTCGCGTCTTTTTCTTTCACTTCATTCCTTCCTTTTTCAGGTCTTTTTATTTCTCTTCATTCTATCCCATTTCACGTCGTTTTAAATCTCTTCCTTCCATCCCATTTCTCGTCTTTTTATTTCACTTCGTTCCATCTCATTTCTCTTTCTTCCATCCCATTTCTCGTCTTTTTATTTCACTTCGTTCCATCCCATTTCACTTCCTTCCATCCCATTTCACGTCTTTTTATTTCACTTCGTTCCATCCCATGTCACTTCATTCCATCCCATTTCACGTTTTTTTAATTCACTTCCTTCCATCCCATTTCACGTCATTTTATTTCATTTCATTCCATCCCATGTCACGTCTTTTTATTTCACTTCATTCCATCCCATTTCACGTCTTTTTATTTCACTTCATTTCATCCCATGTCACTTCATTCCATCCCAGTTCACGTCTTTTTATTTCACTTCATTCCATCCCATTTCACTTCCTTCCATCCCATGTCACTTCATTCCATCCCATTTCACGTCTTTTTATTTCACTTCCTTCCATCCCGTTTCACTTTCTTCCATCCCATTTTACGTCTTTTTATTTCACTTCATTCCATCCCATTTCACTTCCTTCCATCCCATTTCACGTCTTTTTATTTCACTTCATTCCATCCCATTTCACTTCCTTCCATCCCATTTCTCTTCATTCCATACCATTTCTGGTCTTTTTATTTCAAGTCATTTCATCCCATTTCACGTCTTTTTCTTTCACTTCATTCCTTCCTTTTTCAGGTCTTTTTATTTCTCTTCATTCTATCCCATTTCACGTCTTTTTATTTCACTTCCTTCCATCCCATTTCACGTCTTTTTTTTTCACTTCCTTCCATCCCATTTCACTTCCTTCCATCCCATGTCACTTCATTCCATCCTATTTCACGTCTTTTTAATTCACTTCCTTCCATCCCATTTCACGTCGTTTTATTTCATTTCATTCCATCCCATGTCACGTCTTTCTATTTCACTTCGTTCCATCCCATGTCACTTCATTCCATCCTATTTCACGTCTTTTTAATTCACTTCCTTCCATCCCATTTCACGTCGTTTTATTTCATTTCATTCCATCCCATGTCACGTCTTTTTATTTCACTTCATTCCATCCCATGTCACGTCTTTTTATTTCACTTCCTTCCATCCCATTTCACGTTTTTTTATTTCACTTCGTTCCATCCCATTTCACGTCATTTTATTTCACTTCCTTCCATTCCATTTCATGTCTTTTTATTTCACTTCCTTCCGTTCAATTTTACGTCTTTTTATTTCAATTCATTCCATCCCATTTCACTTCCTTCCATCCCATTTCACGTCTTTTTATTTCTCTTCGTTTCATCCCATTTCACGTCGTTTTATTTCACTTCCTTCCATTCCATTTCACGTCTTTTTATTTCACTTCCTTCTATCCTATTTCATTTCCTTCCATCCCATGTCACGTCTTTTTATTTCACTTCATTCCATCCCATTTCACTTCATTCCATCCCATTTCACGTCTTTTTATTTCACTTCATTCTTTCATTTTTCTCGTCTTTTTATTTCCCTTCATTCCGTCCCATTTCCCTTCATTCCGTCCCATTTCCCTTCATTCCGTCCCATTTCTTGTCTTTTTATTACATTTCATTCCATCCCATTTCGCGTCTTTTTATTTCACTTCCTTCCTTCATTTTTCACGTCTTTTTATTTCACTTATTTCCATCCCATCTCACGTCTTTTAATTTCTCTTCGTTCCATCCCTTGTCACGTCTTTTTATTTCTCTTCATTCCATCCCATGTCATGTCATTCCATCCCATTTCACGTCTTTTTATTTCACTTCGTTCCATCCCGTTTCACTTCGTTCCATCCCATGTCACGTCTTTTTATTTCACTTCCTTCCGTCCCATTTCACTTCGTTCCATCCCATTTTACGTCTTTTTATTTCTCTTCATTCCATCCCATTTCACTTTCTTCCATCCCATTTCACTTCTTTTTATTTCTCCTCCTTCCATCCCATTTCTCTTCCTTCCATCCCATTTCTCATCTATTTATTTCCCTTCATTCCATCCCATTTCACGTTCTTTTATTTCACTTCATTCCATTCCATGTCACGTCTTTTTATTTCTCTTCATTCCATCCCATGTCACGTCTTTTTATTTCTCTTCATTCCATCCCATTTCACGTCTTTTTATTTCACTTCGTTTCATCCCGTTTCACTTCGTTCCATCCCATGTCACGTCTTTTTATTTCTCTTCATTCCATCCCATTTCAGATCATTCCATCCCATTTCGCGTCTTTTTATTAAACTTCATTCCATCCCATTTCACTTCATTCCATCCCATTTCACTTCGTTCCAACCCGTTTCACTTCGTTCCATCCCATGTCACGTCTTTTTATTTCACTTCCTTCCATCCCATTTCACGTCTTTTTATTTCACTTCATTCCCTCCTTTTTCACGTCTTTTTATTTCTCTTCATTCCATCCCATTTCACGTCTTTTTTTTTCACTTAGTTCCGTCCCATGTCACGTCTTTTTTTTTCACTTAGTTCCATCCCATGTCACGTCTTTTTATTTCACTTCGTTCCATCCCATGTCACGTCTTTTTATTTCACTTAATTCCTTCCAATTTCACGTCTTTTTATTTCACTTCCTTCCATCCCATTTCACTTCATTCCATCCCATTTCACGTCTTTTTATTTCACTTCCTTCCATCCCATTTTAAGTCTTTTTATTTCAATTCATTCCTTCCTATTTCACTTCATTACATCCCATTTCTCGTCTTTCTATTTCACTTCGTTCCATCCCATTTCACTTCGTTCCATCCCGTTTCACTTCGTTCCATCCCATTTCACTTCGTTCCATCCCGTTTCACTTCCCTCCATCCCATGTCACTTCATTCCATCCCATTTCACATCTTTTTTTTTCACTTCGTTCCATCCCATGTCACTTCCTTCCATCCCATTTTACGTCTTTTTATTTCACTTCATTCCATCCCATTTCACTTCCTTCCATCCCATTTCACGTCTTTTTATTTCACTTCATTCCATCCCATTTCACTTCCTTCCATCCCATGTCACTTCATTCCATCCCATTTCACGTCTTTTTATTTCAATTCCTTCCATTCCGTTTCACTTTCTTCCATCCCATTTTACGTCTTTTTATTTCACTTTATTCCATCCCATTTCACTTCCTTCCATCCCATTTCACTTCCTTCCGTCCCATTTCACTTCGTACCATCCCATTTCACTTCCTTCCATCCCATTTCTCGTCTTTTTATTTCTCTTCATTCCATCCCATTTCACTTCATTCCATCCCGCTTCACTTCATTCGATCCCATTTCACGTCTTTTATTTTCACTTCCTTCGTTCCCATTTCACGTCTTTTTATTCCTCTTCATTCCATCCCATTTCACGTCTTTTTATTTCACTTCGTTCCATCCCATGTCACTTCCTTCCATCCCATTTTACGTCTTTTTATTTCACTTCATTCCATCCCATTTCACTTCCTTCCATCCCATTTCACGTCTTTTTATTTCACTTCCTTCCATCCCATTTCACGTCTTTTTATTTCACTTCCTTCCATCCCATTTCACTTTCTTCCATCCCATTTTACGTCTTTTTATTTCACTTCTTTCCATCCCATTACACTTCCTTCCATCCCATTTCACGTCTTTTTATTTCACTTCATTCCATCCCATTTCACTTCCTTCCATCCCATTTCTCTTCATTCGATTCCATTTCTGGTCTTTTTATTTCAAGTCATTTCATCCCATTTCACGTTATTTTCTTTCACTTCATTCCTTCCTTTTTCAGGTCTTTTTATTTCTCTTCATTCTATCCCATTTCACATCTTTTTATTTCTCTTCCTTCCATCCCATTTCTCGTCTTTTTATTTCTCTTCATTCCATCCATTTCACTTCATTCCATCCCAGTTCACGTCTTTTTATTTCACTTCATTCCATACAAGTTCCCGTCTTTTTATTTCACTTCATTCCATCCCATTTCCCGTCTTTTCTCTTCTTTCCATCCCATTTCCCGTCTTTTTATTTCTCTTCCTTCCATCCCATTTCACTTCCTTCCATCCCATTTCACTTCCTTCCATCCCATTTCACTTCCTTCCATCCCATTTCTCGTCTTTTTATTTCTCTTCATTCCATCCCATTTCACTTCATTCCATCCCGCTTCACTTCATTCGATCCCATTTCACGTCTTTTATTTTCACTTCCTTCGATCCCATTTCACGTCTTTTTATTCCTCTTCATTCCATCCCATTTCAAGTCTTTTTATTTCACTTCCTTCCATCCCGTTTCACTGCGTTCCATCCCATGTCACGTCTTTTTATTTCACTTCCTTCCATCCCATTTCACTTCCTTCCATCCCATTTTACGTCTTTTTATTTCACTTCCTTCCATCCCATGTCACGTCTTTTAATTTCACTTCCTTCCATCCCATGTCATGTCTTTTTATTTCACTTAGTTCCATCCCATGTCACGTCTTTTTATTTCACTTTGTTCCATCCCATGGCACTTCATTCCATCCCATTTCACATCTTTTTTTTTCACTTCGTTCCATCCCATTTCACTTCGTTCCATCCCATGTCATGTCTTTTTATTTCACTTCCTTCCATCCCATTTCTCGTTCTTTTATTTCACTTCCTTCCATCCCATTTCACTTCCTTCCATCCCATTTCTCGTCTTTTAATTTCACTTCATTCCATCCCATTTTTCATTATTCCATACCATTTCTCGTCTTTTTATTTCACTTCCTTCCATCCCATTTCACGTCTTATTATTTCTATTCATTCCATCCCATTTCACGTCTGTTTATTTCACTTCGTTCCATCCCGTTTCACTTCTTTCCATCCCATGTAACGTCTTTTTATTTCACTTGGTTCCATCCCATTTCATGTCATTTTATTTCACTTCCTTCCATCCTATTTCACGTCTTTTTATTTCACTTCCTTCCGTCCCATTTTACGTCTTTTTATTTCAATTCATTCCATCCCATTTCACTTCCTTCCATCCCATTTCACTTCTTTTTATTTCTCTTCATTTCGTGCCATTACACGTCGTTTTATTTCACTTCATTCCATTCCATTTCACGTCTTTTTATTTCACTTCCTTCCATCCCATTTCACTTCCTTCCATCCCATTTCACGTCTTTATATTTCATTTCATTCCATCCCATTTCACTTCATTCCATCCCATTTCACGTCTTTTTATTTCACTTCATTCTTTCATTTTTCACGTCTTTTTCTTTCCTTTCATTCCGTCCCATTTCCCTTCATTCCGTCCCATTTCCCTTCATTCCGTCCCATTTCCCTTCATTCCGTCCCATTTCTTGTCTTTTTATTTCACATCATTCCATCCCATTTCACTTCATTCCATCCCATTTCACGTTTTTTTATTACATTTCATTCCATCCCATTTCGCGTCTTTTTATTTCACTTCATTCCTTCATTTTTCACGTCTTTTTATTTGTCTTCATTCCGTACCATTTCATTTCATTCTTTCCCATTTCACTTCGTTCCATCCCATTTCACTTCATTCCATCCAATGTCACGTCTTTTTTTTCACTTCTTTCCATCCCATGTCACGTCATTTTATTTCTCTTCGTTCCATCCCATTTCTCGTCTTTTTATTTCACTTTGTTCCATCCCATGTCAATTCATTCCATCCCATTTTACGTCTTTTTATTACACTTCATTCCATTCCATTTCACGTCTTTTTATTTCACTTCCTTCCATCCCATTTCTCTTCCTTCCATCCCATTTCACGTCTTTTTATTTCACTTAATTCCATCCCATTTCACTTCATTCCATCCCGTTTCACGTCATTCCATCCCATTTCACGTCTTTTTATTTCACTTCCTTCCATCCCATTTTACGTCTTTTTATTTCAGTTCATACCATCCCATTTCACTTCCTTCCATCCCATTTCACGTCTTTTTATTTCTCTTCATTCCATCCCATTTAACGTCTTTTTATTTCTCTTCATTCCATCCCATTTCACTTCATTCCATCCCATTTCGTGTCTTTTTATTACAATTCATTCCATCCAATTTCACTTCATTCCATCCCATGTCACGTCTTTTTATTTCACTTCATTCCATCCCAGTTCCCGTCTTTTTATTTCACTTCATTCCATCCCAAGTCACTTCATTTCATCCCAGTTCCCGTCTTTTTATTTCACTTCCTTCCATCCCATGTCATGTCTTTTTATTTCACTTCGTTCCATCCCATGTCACGTGTTTTTATTTCACTTCCTTCCATCCCATGTCACGTCTTTTTATTTCACTTCATTCCGTCCCATGTCACATCATTCCATCCCATTTCACATGTTTTTATTTCACTTCGTTCCATCCCGTTTCACTTCGTTCCATCCCATGTCTCGTATTTTTATTTCACTTCGTTCCATCCCATGTCACGTCTTTTTATTTCACTTCCTTCCATCCCATGTCACGACTTTTTATTTCACTTCCTTCCATCCCATTTCACTTCCTTCCATCCCATTTCACGTCTTTTTATTTCACTTCATTCCATCCCATTTCTCATCATTCTATCCCATTTCTCGTCTTTTTATTTAACTTCCTTCCATCCCATTTCACGTCTTTTTATTTCTATTCATTCTATCCCATTTCACGTCTTTTTATTTCACTTCATTCCATTCCATTTCACGTCTGTTTATTTCACTTCGTTCCATCCAGTTTCACTTCCTTCCATCCCATGTCACGTCTTTTTATTTCACTTCATTCCATTCCATTTCACGTCTTTTTATTTCTCTTCGTTGCATCCCATGTCACGTCTTTTTATTTCTCTTCGTTGCATCCCATGTCACGTCTTTTTATTTCTCTTCATTCCATCCCATGTCACGTCATTCCATCCCATTTTTCGTCTTTTTATTTCACTTCGTTCCATCCCGTTTCACTTCGTTCCATCCCATGTCACGTCTTTTTATTTCACTTCCTTCCATCCCATTTCACTTCCTTCCATCCCATTTTAAGTCTTTTTATTTCACTTCCTTCCATCCCATTTCACGTCTTTTAATTTCAATTCATTCCATCCCATATCACGTCTTTTTATTTCTCTTCGTTGCATCCCATGTCACGTCTTTTTATTTCTCTTCTTTCCATCCCATGTCACGTCGTTCCATCCCATTTCACGTCTTTTTATTTCACTTCGTTCCATCCCGTTTCACTTCGTTCCATCCCATGTCACGTCTTTTTATTTCACTTCCTTCCATCCCATTTCACTTCCTTCCATCCCATTTTACGTCTTTTTATTTCACTTCCTTCCATCCCATGTCACGTCTTTTAATTTCACTTCCTTCCATCCCATGTCATGTCTTTTTATTTCACTTCGTTCCATCCCATGTCACGTCTTTTTATTTCACTTCGTTCCATCCCATGTCACTTCATTCCATCCCATTTCACATCTTTTTTTTCACTTCGTTCCATCCCATTTCACTTCGTTCCATCCCATGTCACGTCTTTTTTTTTCACTTCGTTCCATCCCGTTTCACTTCGTTCCATCCCATGTCACGTCTTTTTATTTCTCTTCATTCCATCCCATTTCACTTCATTCCATCCCATTTCACGTCTTTTTATTACACTTCATTCCATCCCATTTCACTTCGTTCCATCCAGTTTCACTTCGTTCCATCCCATGTCACGTCTTTTTATTTCACTTCCTTCCATCCCATTTCACGTCTTTTTATTTCACTTCATTCCCTCCTTTTTCACGTCTTTTTATTTCTCTTCATTCCATCCCATGTCACGTCTTTTTATTTCACTTCGTTCCCTCCCATGTCACGTCTTTTTATTTCACTTAATTCCTTCCAATTTCACATCTTTTTATTTCACTTCGTTCCATCCCATGTCAATTCATTCCATCCCATTTCACGTCTTTTTATTTCACTTCCTTCCATCCCATTTTATGTCTTTTTATTTCAATTCATTCCATCCTATTTCACTTCATTCCATCCCATTTCTCGTCTTTCTATTTCACTTCGTTCCATCCCATTTCACTTCGTTCCATCCCATTTCACTTCGTTCCATCCCGTTTCACTTCGTTCCATCCCATTTCACTTCGTTCCATCCTATTTCACTTCGTTCCATCCCGTTTCACTTCCCTCCATCCCATGTCACTTCATTCCATCCCATTTCACATCTTTTTTTTTCACTTCGTTCCATCCCATGTCACTTCCTTCCATCCCATTTTACGTCTTTTTATTTCACTTCATTCCATCCCATTTCACTTCCTTCCATCCCATTTCACGTCTTTTTATTTCACTTCCTTCCATCCCATTTCACTTTCTTCCATCCCATTTTACGTCTTTTTATTTCACTTCTTTCCATCCCATTTCACTTCCTTCCATCCCATTTCACGTCTTTTTATTTCACTTCATTCCATCCCATTTCACTTCCTTCCATCCCATTTCTCTTCATTCGATTCCATTTCTGGTCTTTTTATTTCAAGTCATTTCATCCCATTTCACGTCTTTTTCTTTCACTTCATTCCTTCCTTTTTCAGGTCTTTTTATTTCTCTTCATTCTATCCCATTTCACATCTTTTTATTTCTCTTCCTTCCATCCCATTTCTCGTCTTTTTATTTCTCTTTATTCCATCCATTTCACTTCATTCCATCCCAGTTCACGTCTTTTTATTTCACGTCATTCCATACAAGTTCCCGTCTTTTTATTTCACTTCATTCCATCCCATTTCCCGTCTTTTCTCTTCTTTCCATCCCATTTCCCGTCTTTTTATTTCTCTTCCTTCCATCCCATTTCACTTCCTTCCATCCCATTTCACTTCCTTCCATCCCATTTCACTTCCTTCCATCCCATTTCTCGTCTTTTTATTTCTCTTCATTCCATCCCATTTCACTTCATTCCATCCCGCTTCACTTCATTCGATCCCATTTCACGTCTTTTATTTTCACTTCCTTCGATCCCATTTCACGTCTTTTTATTTCACTTCCTTCCATCCCGTTTCACTTCGTTCCATCCCATGTCACGTCTTTTTATTTCACTTCCTTCCATCCCATTTCACTTCCTTCCATCCCATTTTACGTCTTTTTATTTCACTTCCTTCCATCCCATGTCACGTCTTTTAATTTCACTTCCTTCCATCCCATGTCATGTCTTTTTATTTCACTTAGTTCCATCCCATGTCACGTCTTTTTATTTCACTTTGTTCCATCCCATGGCACTTCATTCCATCCCATTTCACATCTTTTTTTTTCACTTCGTTCCATCCCATTTCACTTCGTTCCATCCCATGTCATGTCTTTTTATTTCACTTCCTTCCATCCCATTTCTCGTTCTTTTATTTCACTTCCTTCCATCCCATTTCACTTCCTTCCATCCCATTTCTCGTCTTTTAATTTCACTTCATTCCATCCCATTTCTCATTATTCCATACCATTTCTCGTCTTTTTATTTCACTTCCTTCCATCCCATTTCACGTCTTATTATTTCTATTCATTCCATCCCATTTCACGTCTGTTTATTTCACTTCGTTCCATCCCGTTTCACTTCTTTCCATCCCATGTAACGTCTTTTTATTTCACTTGGTTCCATCCCATTTCATGTCATTTTATTTCACTTCCTTCCATCCTATTTCACGTCTTTTTATTTCACTTCCTTCCGTCCCATTTTACGTCTTTTTATTTCAATTCATTCCATCCCATTTCACTTCCTTCCATCCCATTTCACGTCTTTTTATTTCTCTTCATTTCGTGCCATTTCACGTCGTTTTATTTCACTTCATTCCATTCCATTTCACGTCTTTTTATTTCACTTCCTTCCATCCCATTTCACTTCCTTCCATCCCATTTCACGTCTTTATATTTCA
Organism: Oreortyx pictus; assembly: GCA_036925125.1. Classification (NCBI taxonomy): domain Eukaryota; kingdom Metazoa; phylum Chordata; class Aves; order Galliformes; family Odontophoridae; genus Oreortyx; species Oreortyx pictus. The sequence continues at coordinate 10,144,311 of JAUPFR010000020.1, read as the reverse complement.
TTTCATTCCATCCCATTTCACTTCATTCCATCCCATTTCACGTCTTTTTATTTCACTTCATTCTTTCATTTTTCACGTCTTTTTCTTTCCTTTCATTCCGTCCCATTTCCCTCCATTCCGTCCCATTTCCCTTCATTCCGTCCCATTTCCCTTCATTCCGTCCCATTTCCCTTCATTCCGTCCCATTTCTTGTCTTTTTATTTCACATCATTCCATCCCATTTCACTTCATTCCATCCCATTTCACGTCTTTTTATTACATTTCATTCCATCCCATTTCGCGTCTTTTTATTTCACTTCATTCCTTCATTTTTCACGTCTTTTTATTTCTCTTCATTCCGTACCATTTCATTTCATTCTTTCCCATTTCACTTCGTTCCATCCCATTTCACTTCATTCCATCCAATGTCACGTCTTTTTTTTCACTTCTTTCCATCCCATGTCACGTCATTTTATTTCTCTTCGTTCCATCCCATTTCTCGTCTTTTTATTTCACTTTGTTCCATCCCATGTCAATTCATTCCATCCCATTTTACGTCTTTTTATTACACTTCATTCCATTCCATTTCACGTCTTTTTATTTCACTTCCTTCCATCCCATTTCTCTTCCTTCCATCCCATTTCACGTCTTTTTATTTCACTTAATTCCATCCCATTTCACTTCATTCCATCCCGTTTCACGTCATTCCATCCCATTTCACGTCTTTTTATTTCACTTCCTTCCATCCCATTTTACGTCTTTTTATTTCAGTTCATACCATCCCATTTCACTTCCTTCCATCCCATTTCACGTCTTTTTATTTCTCTTCATTCCATCCCATTTAACGTCTTTTTATTTCTCTTCATTCCATCCAGTTTCACTTCCTTCCATCCCATTTCGTGTCTTTTTATTACAATTCATTCCATCCAATTTCACTTCATTCCATCCCATGTCACGTCTTTTTATTTCACTTCATTCCATCCCAGTTCCCGTCTTTTTATTTCACTTCATTCCATCCCAAGTCACTTCATTTCATCCCAGTTCCCGTCTTTTTATTTCACTTCCTTCCATCCCATGTCATGTCTTTTTATTTCACTTCGTTCCATCCCATGTCACGTCTTTTTATTTCACTTCCTTCCATCCCATGTCACGTCTTTTTATTTCACTTCGTTCCATCCCATGTCACATCATTCCATCCCATTTCACATGTTTTTATTTCACTTCGTTCCATCCCGTTTCACTTCGTTCCATCCCATGTCTCGTATTTTTATTTCACTTCGTTCCATCCCATGTCACGTCTTTTTATTTCACTTCCTTCCATCCCATGTCACGACTTTTTATTTCACTTCCTTCCATCCCATTTCACTTCCTTCCATCCCATTTCACGTCTTTTTATTTCACTTCATTCCATCCCATTTCTCATCATTCTATCCCATTTCTCGTCTTTTTATTTAACTTCCTTCCATCCCATTTCACGTCTTTTTATTTCTATTCATTCTATCCCATTTCACGTCTTTTTATTTCACTTCATTCCATTCCATTTCACGTCTGTTTATTTCACTTCGTTCCATCCAGTTTCACTTCCTTCCATCCCATTTCACGTCTTTTTATTTCACTTCCTTCCATCCCATTTCACGTCATTTTATTTCACTTCCTTCCATCCCATTTCTCTTCTTTTTATTTCACTTCCTTCCGTCCCATTTTACGTCTTTTTATTTCAATTCATTCCATCCCATTTCACTTCCTTCCATCCCATTTCACGTCGTTTTATTTCACTTCATTCCATTCCATTTCACGTCTTTTTATTTCACTTCATTCCATCCCATTTCACTTCATTCCATCCCATTTCACGTCTTTTTATTTCACTTCATTCCATCCCATGTCATGTCTTTTTATTTCACTTCATTCTTTCATTTTTCACGTCTTTTTATTTCCCTTCATTCCGTCCCATTTCCCTTCATTCCGTCCCATTTCCCTTCATTCCGTCCCATTTCCCTTAATTCCGTCCCATGTCACTTCATTCCGTCCCATTTCTTGTCTTTTGTTTCACTTCATTCCATCCCATTTCTCTTCATTCCATCCCATTTCACGTCTTTTTATTACATTTCATTCCATCCCATTTCGCGTCTTTTTATTTCACTTCATTCCTTCATTTTTCATGTCTTTTTATTTCTCTTCATTCCTTCCCATTTCACTTCATTCCTTCCCATTTCACTTCATTCCTTCCCATTTCACTTCATTCCATCCAATTTCACTTCATTCCATCCCATGTCACGTCTTTTTTTTCACTTCGTTCCATCCCATGTCACGTCGTTTTATTTCTCTTCGTTCTATCCCATGTCACGTCTTTTTATTTCACTTCGTTCCATCCCATTTCACTTCATTCCATCCCATTTCACGTCTTTTTCTTTCACTTCCTTCCATCGCATTTCACTTCCTTCCATCCCATGTCACTTCATTCCATCCCATTTCACGTCTTTTTATTTCACTTCATTCCATCCCGTTTCACTTTCTTCCATCCCATTTTACGTCATTTTATTTCACTTCCTTCCATCCCATTTCACTTCCTTCCATCCCATTTCACGTCTTTTTATTTCACTTCATTTCATCCCATTTCACTTCCTTCCTTCCCATTTCTCTTCATTCCATACCATTTTTTGTCTTTTTATTTCAAGTCATTTCATCCCATTTCACGTCTTTTTCTTTCACTTCATTCCTTCCTTTTTCAGGTCTTTTTATTTCTCTTCATTCTATCCCATTTCACGTCTTTTTGTATCTCTTCCTTCCATCCCATTTCTCCTCTTTTTATTTCACTTCGTTCCATCTCATTTCTCTTTCTTCCATCCCATTTCTCGTCTTTTTATTTCACTTCGTTCCATCCCATTTCACTTCCTTCCATCCCATTTCACGTATTTTTATTTCACTTCGTTCCATCCCATGTCACTTCATTCCATCCCATTTCACGTCTTTTTAATTCACTTCCTTCCATCCCATTTCACGTCATTTTATTTCATTTCATTCCATCCCATGTCACGTCTTTTTATTTCACTTCATTCCATCCCATGTCACGTCTTTTTATTTCACTTCATTTCATCCCATGTCACTTCATTCCATCCCCGTTCACGTCTTTTTATTTCACTTCATTCCATCCCATTTCACTTCCTTCCATCCCATGTCACTTCATTCCATCCCATTTCACGTCTTTTTATTTCACTTCATTCCATCCCATTTCACTTCCTTCCATCCCATTTCACGTCTTTTTATTTCACTTCATTCCATCCCGTTTCACTTCCTTCCATCCCATTTCTCTTCATTCCATACCATTTCTGGTCTTTTTATTTCAAGTCATTTCATCCCATTTCACGTCTTTTTCTTTCACTTCATTCCTTCCTTTTTCAGGTCTTTTTATTTCTCTTCATTCTATCCCAATTCACGTCTTTTTATTTCTCTTCCTTCCATCCCATTTCTCGTCTTTTTATTTCACTTCGTTCCATCCCATTTCTCTTCCTTCCATCCCATTTCACGTCTTTTTATTTCACTTCATTCCATCCCATTTCACTTCCTTCCATCCCATGTCACGTCTTTCTATTTCACTTCGTTCCATCCCATGTCACTTCATTCCATCCTATTTCACGTCTTTTTAATTCACTTCCTTCCATTCCATTTCACGTTGTTTTATTTCATTTCATTCCATCCCATGTCACGTCTTTTTATTTCACTTCATTCCATCCCATGTCACGTCTTTTTATTTCACTTCCTTCCATCCCATTTCACGTTTTTTTATTTCACTTCGTTCCATCCCATTTCACGTCATTTTATTTCACTTCCTTCCATCCCATTTCACGTCTTTTTATTTCACTTCCTTCCGTTCCATTTTACGTCTTTTTATTTCAATTCATTCCATCCCATTTCACTTCCTTCCATCCCATTTCACGTCTTTTTATTTCTCTTCGTTTCTTCCCATTTCACGTCGTTTTATTTCACTTCCTTCCATTCCATTTCACGTCTTTTTATTTCACTTCCTTCTATCCTATTTCACTTCCTTCCATCCCATGTCACGTCTTTTTATTTCACTTCATTCCATCCCATTTCACTTCATTCCATCCCATTTCACGTCTTTTTATTTCACTTCATTCTTTCATTTTTCTCGTCTTTTTATTTCCCTTCATTCCGTCCCATTTCCCTTCATTCCGTCCCATTTCCCTTCATTCCGTCCCATTTCCCTTCATTCCGTCCCATTTCTTGTCTTTTTATTACATTTCATTCCATCCCATTTCACGTCTTTTAATTTCTCTTCGTTCCATCCCTTGTCACGTCTTTTTATTTCTCTTCATTCCATCCCATGTCATGTCATTCCATCCCATTTCACGTCTTTTTATTTCAATTCCTTCCATCCCGTTTCACTTTCTTCCATCCCATTTTACGTCTTTTTATTTCACTTCATTCCATCCCATTTCACTTCCTTCCATCCCATTTCACGTCTTTTTATTTCACTTCATTCCATCCCATTTCACTTCCTTCCATCCCATTTCTCTTCATTCGATACCATTTCTGGTCTTTTTATTTCAAGTCATTTCATCCCATTTCACGTCTTTTTATTTCACTTCATTCCTTCCTTTTTCAGGTCTTTTTATTTCTCTTCATTCTATCCCATTTCACGTCTTTTTATTTCTCTTCCTTCCATCCCATTTCTCGTCTTTTTATTTCACTTCGTTCCATCCCATTTCTCTTCCTTCCATCCCATTTCTCGTCTTTTTATTTCACTTCGTTCCATCCCATTTCACTTCCTACCATCCCATGTCACGTCATTTTATTTCACTTCGTTCCATTCCATGTCACTTCATTCCATCCCATTTCACGTCTTTTTATTTCCCTTCCTTCCATCCCATTTCACTTACTTCCATCCCATTTCACTTCCTTCCATCCCATTTCACTTCCTACCATCCCATTTCACTTCCTTCCATCCCATTTCTCGTCTTTTTATTTCTCTTCATTCCATCCCATTTCACTTCATTCCATCCCGCTTCACTTCATTCGATCCCATTTCACGTCTTTTATTTTCACTTCCTTCGATCCCATTTCACGTCTTTTTATTCCTCTTCATTCCATCCCATTTCACGTCTTTTTATTTCACTTCCTTCCATCCCGTTTCACTTCGTTCCATCCCATGTCACGTCTTTTTATTTCACTTCCTTCCATCCTATTTCACGTCTTTTTATTTCACTTCATTCCCTCCTTTTTCACTTCTTTTTATTTCACTTCCTTCCATCCCATGTCACGTCTTTTTATTTCACTTCATTCCATTCCATTTCACGTCTTTTTATTTCTCTTCGTTGCATCCCATGTCACGTCTTTTTATTTCTCTTCGTTGCATCCCATGTCACGTCTTTTTATTTCTCTTCTTTCCATCCCATGTCACGTCATTCCATCACATTTCACGTCTTTTTATTTCACTTCGTTCCATCCCGTTTCACTTCGTTCCATCCCATGTCACATCTTTTTATTTCACTTCCTTCCATCCCATTTCACTTCCTTCCATCCCATTTTAAGTCTTTTTATTTCACTTCCTTCCATCCCATTTCACGTCTTTTAATTTCAATTCATCCCATCCCATGTCACGTCTTTTTATTTCTCTTCGTTGCATCCCATGTCACGTCTTTTTATTTCTCTTCTTTCCATCCCATGTCACGTCGTTCCATACCATTTCACGTCTTTTTATTTCACTTCGTTCCATCCCGTTTCACTTCGTTCCATCCCATGTCACGTCTTTTTATTTCACTTCCTTCCATCCCATTTCACTTCCTTCCATCCCATTTTACGTCTTTTTATTTCACTTCCTTCCATCCCATGTCACGTCTTTTAATTTCACTTCCTTCCATCCCATGTCATGTCTTTTTATTTCACTTCGTTCCATCCCATGTCACGTCTTTTTATTTCACTTCGTTCCATCCCATGTCACTTCATTCCATCCCATTTCACATCTTTTTTTTCACTTCGTTCCATCCCATTTCACTTCGTTCCATCCCATGTCACGTGTTTTTATTTCACTTCGTTCCATCCCGTTTCACTTCGTTCCATCCCATGTCACGTCTTTTTATTTCTCTTCATTCCATCCCATTTCACTTCATTCCATCCCATTTCACGTCTTTTTATTACACTTCATTCCATCCCATTTCACTTCGTTCCATCCCGTTTCACTTCGTTCCATCCCATGTCACGTCTTTTTATTTCACTTCCTTCCATCCCATTTCACGTCTTTTTATTTCACTTCATTCCCTCCTTATTCACGTCTTTTTATTTCTCTTAATTCCATCCCATTTCACGTCTTTTCTTTTCACTCAGTTCCATCCCATGTCACGTCTTTTTTTTTCAATTAGTTCCATCCCATGTCACGTCTTTTTATTTCACTTGGTTCCATCCCATGTCACGTCTTTTTATTTCACTTAATTCCTTCCAATTTCACATCTTTTTATTTCACTTCGTTCCATCCCATGTCACTTCATTCCATCCCATTTCACGTCTTTTTATTTCACTTCCTTCCATCCCATTTTACGTCTTTTTATTTCAATTCATTCCATCCTATTTCACTTCATTCCATCCCATTTCTCGTCTTTCTATTTCACTTCGTTCCATCCCATTTCACTTCGTTCCATCCCATTTCACTTCGTTCCATCCCGTTTCACTTCGTTCCATCCCATTTCACTACGTTCCATCCTATTTCACTTCGTTCCATCCCGTTTCACTTCCCTCCATCCCATGTCACTTCATTCCATCCCATTTCACATCTTTTTTTTTCACTTCGTTCCATCCCATGTCACTTCCTTCCATCCCAGTTTACGTCTTTTTATTTCACTTCCTTCCATCCCATTTCACTTTCTTCCATCCCATTTTACGTCTTTTTATTTCACTTCTTTCCATCCCATTTCACTTCCTTCCATCCCATTTCACGTCTTTTTATTTCACTTCATTCCATCCCATTTCACTTCCTTCCATCCCATTTCTCTTCATTCGATACCATTTCTGGTCTTTTTATTTCAAGTCATTTCATCCCATTTCACGTCTTTTTCTTTCACTTCATTCCTTCCTTTTTCAGGTCTTTTTATTTCTCTTCATTCTATCCCATTTCACGTCTTTTTATTTCTCTTCCTTCCATCCCATTTCTCGTCTTTTTATTTCTTTTCATTCCATCCCATTTCACTTCATTCCATCCCAGTTCACGTCTTTTTATTTCACTTCATTCCATACAAGTTCCCGTCTTTTTATTTCACTTCATTCCATCCCATTTCCCGTCTTTTCTCTTCTTTCCATCCCATTTCCCGTCTTTTTATTTCTCTTCCTTCCATCCCATTTCACTTCCTTCCATCCCATTTCACTTCCTTCCATCCCATTTCTCGTCTTTTTATTTCTCTTCATTCCATCCCATTTCACTTCATTCCATCCCGCTTCACTTCATTCGATCCCATTTCACGTCTTTTATTTTCACTTCCTTCGATCCCATTTCACGTCTTTTTATTCCTCTTCATTCCATCCCATTTCAAGTCTTTTTATTTCACTTCCTTCCATCCCGTTTCTCTTCGTTCCATCCCATGTCACGTCTTTTTATTTCACTTCCTTCCATCCCGTTTCACTTCCTTCCATCCCATTTTACGTCTTTTTATTTCACTTCCTTCCATCCCATGTCACGTCTTTTAATTTCACTTCCTTCCATCCCATGTCATGTCTTTTTATTTCACTTAGTTTCATCCCATGTCACGTCTTTTTATTTCACTTCGTTCCATCCCATGGCACTTCATTCCATCCCATTTCACATCTTTTTTTTTCACTTCGTTCCATCCCATTTCACTTCGTTCCATCCCATGTCATGTCTTTTTATTTCACTTCCTTCCATCCCATTTCTCGTACTTTTATTTCACTTCCTTCCATCCCATTTCACTTCCTTCCATCCCATTTCACGTCTTTTAATTTCACTTCATTCCATCCCATTTCTCATTATTCCATACCATTTCTCGTCTTTTTATTTCACTTCCTTCCATCCCATTTCACGTCTTATTATTTCTATTCATTCCATCCCATTTCACGTCTGTTTATTTCACTTCGTTCCATCCCGTTTCACTTCTTTCCATCCCATGTAACGTCTTTTTATTTCACTTGGTTTCATCCCGTGTAACGTCTTTTTATTTCACTTCGTTCCATCCCATTTCACGTCATTTTATTTCACTTCCTTCCATCCTATTTCACGTCTTTTTACTTCACTTCCTTCCGTCCCATTTTACGTCTTTTTATTTCAATTCATTCCATCCCATTTCACTTCCTTCCATCCCATTTCACTTCTTTTTATTTCTCTTCATTCCGTGCCATTTCACGTCGTTTTATTTCACTTCATTCCATTCCATTTCACGTCTTTTTATTTCACTTCCTTCCATCCCATTTCACTTCCTTCCATCCCATTTCACGTCTTTTTATTTCATTTCATTCCATCCCATTTCACTTCATTCCATCCCATTTCACGTCTTTTTATTTCACTTCATTCTTTCATTTTTCACGTCTTTTTCTTTCCTTTCATTCCGTCCCATTTTCCTTCATTCCGTCCCATTTCCCTTCATTCCGTCCCATTTCTCTTATATTCCGTCCCATTTCCCTTCATTCCGTCCCATTTCTTGTCTTTTTATTTCACATCATTCCATCCCATTTCACTTCATTCCATCCCATTTCACGTCTTTTTATTACATTTCATTCCATCCCATTTCGCGTCTTTTTATTTCACTTCATTCCTTCATTTTTCACGTCTTTTTATTTCTCTTCATTCCGTACCATTTCATTTCATTCCTTCCCATTTCACTTCGTTCCATCCCATTTCACTTCATTCCATCCAATGTCACGTCTTTTTTTTCACTTCTTTCCATCCCATGTCACGTCGTTTTATTTCTCTTCGTTCCATCCCATTTCTCGTCTTTTTATTTCACTTTGTTCCATCCCATGTCAATTCATTCCATCCCATTTTACGTCTTTTTATTACACTTCATTCCATTCCATTTCACGTCTTTTTATTTCACTTCCTTCCATCCCATTTCTCTTCCTTCCATCCCATGTCACGTCTTTTTATTTCACTTAATTCCATCCCATTTCACTTCATTCCATCCCGTTTCACGTCATTCCATCCCATTTCACGTCTTTTTATTTCACTTCCTTCCATCCCATGTCACGACTTTTTATTTCACTTCCTTCCATCCCATTTCACTTCCTTCCATCCCATTTCACGTCTTTTTATTTCTCTTCATTCCATCCCATTTAACGTCTTTTTATTTCTCTTCATTCCATCCCATTTCACTTCATTCCATCCCATTTCGTGTCTTTTTATTACAATTCATTCCATCCAATTTCTCTTCATTCCATCCCATGTCACGTCTTTTTATTTCACTTCATTCCATCCCAGTTCCCGTCTTTTTATTTCACTTCATTCCATCCCAAGTCACTTCATTTCATCCCAGTTCCCGTTTTTTTTTTTTTCACTTCCTTCCATCCCATGTCATGTCTTTTTATTTCACTTCGTTCCATCCCATGTCACGTCTTTTTATTTCACTTCCTTCCATCCCATGTCACGTCTTTTTATTTCACTTCGTTCCATTCCATGTCACTTCATTCCATCCCATTTCACATGTTTTTTTTTCACTTCGTTCCATCTCATTTCACTTTGTTCCATCCCATGTCTCGTATTTTTATTTCACTTCGTTCCATCCCATGTCACGTCTTTTTATTTCACTTCCTTCCATCCCATGTCACGACTTTTTATTTCACTTCCTTCCATCCCATTTCACGTCTTTTTATTTCACTTCATTCCCTCCTTTTTCACGTCTTTTTATTTCTCTTAATTCCATCCCATTTCACGTCTTTTCTTTTCACTCAGTTCCATCCCATGTCACGTCTTTTTTTTTCAATTAGTTCCATCCCATGTCACGTCTTTTTATTTCACTTGGTTCCATCCCATGTCACGTCTTTTTATTTCACTTAATTCCTTCCAATTTCACATCTTTTTATTTCACTTCGTTCCATCCCATGTCACTTCATTCCATCCCATTTCACGTCTTTTTATTTCACTTCCTTCCATCCCATTTTACGTCTTTTTATTTCAATTCATTCCATCCTATTTCACTTCATTCCATCCCATTTCTCGTCTTTCTATTTCACTTCGTTCCATCCCATTTCACTTCGTTCCATCCCGTTTCACTTCGTTCCATCCCATTTCACTACGTTCCATCCTATTTCACTTCGTTCCATCCCGTTTCACTTCCCTCCATCCCATGTCACTTCATTCCATCCCATTTCACATCTTTTTTTTTCACTTCGTTCCATCCCATGTCACTTCCTTCCATCCCAGTTTACGTCTTTTTATTTCACTTCCTTCCATCCCATTTCACTTTCTTCCATCCCATTTTACGTCTTTTTATTTCACTTCTTTCCATCCCATTTCACTTCCTTCCATCCCATTTCACGTCTTTTTATTTCACTTCATTCCATCCCATTTCACTTCCTTCCATCCCATTTCTCTTCATTCGATACCATTTCTGGTCTTTTTATTTCAAGTCATTTCATCCCATTTCACGTCTTTTTCTTTCACTTCATTCCTTCCTTTTTCAGGTCTTTTTATTTCTCTTCATTCTATCCCATTTCACGTCTTTTTATTTCTCTTCCTTCCATCCCATTTCTCGTCTTTTTATTTCTTTTCATTCCATCCCATTTCACTTCATTCCATCCCAGTTCACGTCTTTTTATTTCACTTCATTCCATACAAGTTCCCGTCTTTTTATTTCACTTCATTCCATCCCATTTCCCGTCTTTTCTCTTCTTTCCATCCCATTTCCCGTCTTTTTATTTCTCTTCCTTCCATCCCATTTCACTTCCTTCCATCCCATTTCACTTCCTTCCATCCCATTTCTCGTCTTTTTATTTCTCTTCATTCCATCCCATTTCACTTCATTCCATCCCGCTTCACTTCATTCGATCCCATTTCACGTCTTTTATTTTCACTTCCTTCGATCCCATTTCACGTCTTTTTATTCCTCTTCATTCCATCCCATTTCAAGTCTTTTTATTTCACTTCCTTCCATCCCGTTTCACTTCGTTCCATCCCATGTCACGTCTTTTTATTTCACTTCCTTCCATCCCGTTTCACTTCCTTCCATCCCATTTTACGTCTTTTTATTTCACTTCCTTCCATCCCATGTCACGTCTTTTAATTTCACTTCCTTCCATCCCATGTCATGTCTTTTTATTTCACTTAGTTTCATCCCATGTCACGTCTTTTTATTTCACTTCGTTCCATCCCATGGCACTTCATTCCATCCCATTTCACATCTTTTTTTTTCACTTCGTTCCATCCCATTTCACTTCGTTCCATCCCATGTCATGTCTTTTTATTTCACTTCCTTCCATCCCATTTCTCGTTCTTTTATTTCACTTCCTTCCATCCCATTTCACTTCCTTCCATCCCATTTCACGTCTTTTAATTTCACTTCATTCCATCCCATTTCTCATTATTCCATACCATTTCTCGTCTTTTTATTTCACTTCCTTCCATCCCATTTCACGTCTTATTATTTCTATTCATTCCATCCCATTTCACGTCTGTTTATTTCACTTCGTTCCATCCCGTTTCACTTCTTTCCATCCCATGTAACGTCTTTTTATTTCACTTGGTTTCATCCCATGTAACGTCTTTTTATTTCACTTCGTTCCATCCCATTTCACGTCATTTTATTTCACTTCCTTCCATCCTATTTCACGTCTTTTTATTTCACTTCCTTCCGTCCCATTTTACGTCTTTTTATTTCAATTCATTCCATCCCATTTCACTTCCTTCCATCCCATTTCACTTCTTTTTATTTCTCTTCATTCCGTGCCATTTCACGTCATTTTATTTCACTTCATTCCATTCCATTTCACGTCTTTTTATTTCACTTCCTTCCATCCCATTTCACTTCCTTCCATCCCATTTCACGTCTTTTTATTTCATTTCATTCCATCCCATTTCACTTCATTCCATCCCATTTCACGTCTTTTTATTTCACTTCATTCTTTCATTTTTCACGTCTTTTTCTTTCCTTTCATTCCGTCCCATTTTCCTTCATTCCGTCCCATTTCCCTTCATTCCGTCCCATTTCTCTTCATTCCGTCCCATTTCCCTTCATTCCGTCCCATTTCTTGTCTTTTTATTTCACATCATTCCATCCCATTTCACTTCATTCCATCCCATTTCACGTCTTTTTATTACATTTCATTCCATCCCATTTCGCGTCTTTTTATTTCACTTCATTCCTTCATTTTTCACGTCTTTTTATTTCTCTTCATTCCGTACCATTTCATTTCATTCCTTCCCATTTCACTTCGTTCCATCCCATTTCACTTCATTCCATCCAATGTCACGTCTTTTTTTTCACTTCTTTCCATCCCATGTCACGTCGTTTTATTTCTCTTCGTTCCATCCCATTTCTCGTCTTTTTATTTCACTTTGTTCCATCCCATGTCAATTCATTCCATCCCATTTTACGTCTTTTTATTACACTTCATTCCATTCCATTTCACGTCTTTTTATTTCACTTCCTTCCATCCCATTTCTCTTCCTTCCATCCCATGTCACGTCTTTTTATTTCACTTAATTCCATCCCATTTCACTTCCTTCCATCCCGTTTCACGTCATTCCATCCCATTTCACGTCTTTTTATTTCACTTCCTTCCATCCCATGTCACGACTTTTTATTTCACTTCCTTCCATCCCATTTCACTTCCTTCCATCCCATTTCACGTCTTTTTATTTCTCTTCATTCCATCCCATTTAACGTCTTTTTATTTCTATTCATTCCATCCCATTTCACTTCATTCCATCCCATTTCGTGTCTTTTTATTACAATTCATTCCATCCAATTTCACTTCATTCCATCCCATGTCACGTCTTTTTATTTCACTTCATTCCATCCCAGTTCCCGTCTTTTTATTTCACTTCATTCCATCCCAAGTCACTTCATTTCATCCCAGTTCCCGTTTTTTTTTTTTTCACTTCCTTCCATCCCATGTCATGTCTTTTTATTTCACTTCGTTCCATCCCATGTCACGTCTTTTTATTTCACTTCCTTCCATCCCATGTCACGTCTTTTTATTTCACTTCGTTCCATTCCATGTCACTTCATTCCATCCCATTTCACATGTTTTTTTTTCACTTCGTTCCATCTCATTTCACTTCGTTCCATCCCATGTCTCGTATTTTTATTTCACTTCGTTCCATCCCATGTCACGTCTTTTTATTTCACTTCCTTCCATCCCATGTCACGACTTTTTATTTCACTTCCTTCCATCCCATTTCACTTCCTTCCATCCCATTTCACATCTTTTTATTTCACTTCATTCCATCCCATTTCTCATCATTCTATCCCATTTCTCGTCTTTTTATTTAACTTCCTTCCATCCCATTTCACGTCTTTTTATTTCACTTCATTCCATTCCATTTCACGTCTGTTTATTTCACTTCGTTCCATCCAGTTTCACTTCCTTCCATCCCATTTCACGTCTTTTTATTTCACTTCCTTCCATCCCGTTTCACGTCATTTTATTTCACTTCATTCCATCCCATTTCTCTTCTTTTTATTTCACTTCCTTCCGTCCCATTTTACGTCTTTTAATTTCAATTCATTCCATCCCTTTTCTCTTCCTTCCATCCCATTTCACGTCGTTTTATTTCACTTCATTCCATCCCATTTCTCGTCTTTCTATTTCACTTCATTCCATCCCATTTCACTTCATTCCATCCCATTTCACGTCTTTTTATTACACTTCATTCCATCCCATGTCATGTCTTTTTATTTCACTTCATTCTTTCATTTTTCACGTCTTTTTATTTCCCTTCATTCCGTCCCATTTCCCTTCATTCCGTCCCATTTCCCTTCATTCCGTCCCATTTCCCTTAATTCCGTCCCATGTCACTTCATTCCATCCCATTTCGTGTCTTCTGTTTCACTTCATTCCATCCCATTTCTCTTCATTCCATCCCATTTCACGTCTTTTTATTACATTTCATTCCATCCTATTTCGCGTCTTTTTATTTCACTTTATTCCTTCATTTTTCACGTCCTTTTAATTTCTCTTCATTCCATCCCATTTCACTTCATTCCATCCCATTTCACTTCATTCCATCCCATGTCACGTCTTTTTTTTCACTTCGTTCCATCTCATGTCACGTCGTTTTATTTCTCTTCGTTCCATCCCATGTCACGTCTTTTTATTTCACTTCGTTCCATCCCATTTCACTTCCTTCCATCCCATTTCACTTCTTTTTATTTCACTTCATTCCATCGCATTTCACTTCCTTCCATCCCACGTCACTTCATTCCATCCCATTTCACGTCTTTTTATTTCACTTCATTCCATCCCGTTTCACTTTCTTCCATCCCATTTTACGTCATTTTATTTCACTTCATTCTTCACGTCCTTTTAATTTCACTTCCTTCCATCCCATTTCACGTCTTTTTATTTCACTTTGTTCCATCCCATTTCACTTCCTTCCATCCCATGTCACGTCTTTTTATTTCACTTCGTTCCATCCCATGTCACTTCATTCCATCCTATTTCACGTCTTTTTAATTCACTTCCTTCCATCCCTTTTCACGTCGTTTTATTTCATTTCATTCCATCCCATGTCACGTCTTTTTATTTCAGTTCGTTCCATCCCATTTCACGTCATTTTATTTCACTTCCTTCCATCCCATTTCACGTCTCTTTATTTCACTTCCTTCCGTTCCATTTTACGTCTTTTTATTTCAATTCATTCCATCCCATTTCACTTCCTTCCATCCCATTTCACGTCTTTTTATTTCACTTCATTCCATCCCATTTCACTTCCTTCCTTCCCATTTCTCTTCATTCCATACCATTTCTTGTCTTTTTATTTCAAGTCATTTCATCCCATTTCACGTCTTTTTCTTTCACTTCATTCCTTCCTTTTTCAGGTCTTTTTATTTCTCTTCATTCTATCCCATTTCACGTCTTTTTATATCTCTTCCTTCCATCCCATTTCTCGTCATTTTATTTCACTTCGTTCCATCTCATTTCTCTTTCTTCCATCCCATTTCTCGTCTTTTTATTTCACTTCGTTCCATCCCATTTCACTTCCTTCCATCCCATTTCTCGTCTTTTTATTTCACTTCGTTCCATCCCATGTCACTTCATTCCATCCCATTTCACGTATTTTTAATTCACTTCCTTCCATCCCATTTCACGTCTTTTTATTTCACTTCATTTCATCCCATGTCACTTCCTTACATCCCATTTCACGTCTTTTTATTTCACTTCATTCCCTCCTTTTTCACGTCTTTTTATTTCTCTTAATTCCATCCCATTTCACGTCTTTTCTTTTCACTTCCTTCAATCCCATTTCACGTCTTTTTATTCCTCTTCATTCCATCCCATTTCACGTCTTTTTATTTCACTTCCTTCCATCCCATTTCACTTCGTTCCATCCCATGTCACGTCTTTTTATTTCACTTCCTTCCATCCCATTTCACGTCTTTTTATTTCACTTCATTCCCTCCTTTTTCACGTCTTTTTATTTCACTTCCTTCCATCCCATGTCACGTCTTTTTATTTCACTTCATTCCATTCCATTTCACGTCTTTTTATTTCTCTTCGTTGCATCCCATGTCACGTCTTTTTATTTCTCTTCGTTGCATCCCATGTCACGTCTTTTTATTTCTCTTCATTCCATCCCATGTCACGTCATTCCATCCCATTTCACGTCTTTTTATTTCACTTCGTTCCATCCCGTTTCACTTCGTTCCATCCCATGTTACGTCTTTTTATTTCACTTCGTTCCATCCCATGTTACGTCTTTTTATTTCACTTCCTTCCATCCCATTTCACTTCCTTCCATCCAATGTCATGTCTTTTTATTTCACTTCGTTCCATCCCATGTCACGTCTTTTTATTTCACTTCGTTCCATCCCATGTCACATCATTCCATCCCATTTCACATCTTTTTTTTTCACTTCGTTCCATCCCATTTCACTTCGTTCCATCCCATGTCACGTCTTTTTATTTCACTTCGTTCCATCCCGTTTCACTTCGTTCCATCCCATGTCACGTCTTTTTATTTCTCTTCATTCCATCCCATTTCACTTCATTCCATCCCATTTCACGTCTTTTTATTACACTTCATTCCATCCCATTTCACTCCGTTCCATCCCGTTTCACTTCGTTCCATCCCATGTCACGTCTTTTTATTTCACTTCCTTCCATCCCATTTCACGTCTTTTTATTTCACTTCATTCCCTCCTGTTTCACGTCTTTTTATTTCTCTTAATTCCATCCCATTTCACGTCTTTTCTTTTCACTTAGTTCCATCACATGTCACGTCTTTTTTTTTCAATTAGTTCCATCCCATGTCACGTCTTTTTATTTCACTTCGTTCCATCCCATGTCACGTCTTTTTATTTCACTTAATTCCTTCCAATTTCACGTCTTTTTATTTCACTTCGTTCCATCCGATGTCACTTCATTCCGTCCCATTTCACGTCTTTTTATTTCACTTCCTTCCATCCCATTTTACGTCTTTTTATTTCAATTAATTCCATCCTATTTCACTTCATTCCATCCCATTTCTCGTCTTTCTATTTCACTTCGTTCCATCCCATTTCACTTCGTTCCATCCCGTTTCACTTCCCTCCATCCCATGTCACTTCATTCCATCCCATTTCACATCTTTTTTTTTCACTTCGTTCCATTCCATGTCACTTCCTTCCATCCCATTTTACGTCTTTTTATTTCACTTCATTCCATCCCATTTCACTTCCTTCCATCCCATTTCACGTCTTTTTATTTCACTTCCTTCCATCCCATTTCACGTCTTTTTATTTCACTTCCTTCCATCCCGTTTCACTTTCTTCCATCCCATTTTACGTCTTTTTATTTCACTTCATTCCATCCCATTTCACTTCCTTCCATCCCATTTCACGTCTTTTTATTTCACTTCATTCCATCCCATTTCACTTCCTTCCATCCCATTTCTCTTCATTCGATACCATTTCTGGTCTTTTTATTTCAAGGCATTTCATCCCATTTCACGTCTTTTTCTTTCACTTCATTCCTTCCTTTTTCAGGTCTTTTTATTTCTCTTCATTCTATCCCATTTCACGTCTTTTTATTTCACTTCCTTCCATCCCAATTCTCGTCTTTTTATTTCTCTTCATTCCATCCCATTTCTCCTCATTCCATCCCAGTTCACGTCTTTTTATTTCACTTCATTCCATACAAGTTCCCGTCTTTTTATTTCACTTTGTTCCATCCCATTTCCCGTCTTTTCTCTTCTTTCCATCCCATTTCCCGTCTTTTTATTTCTCTTCCTTCCATCCCATTTCACTTCCTTCCATCCCATTTCACTTCCTTCCATCCCATTTCACTTCCTTCCATCCCATTTCTCGTCTTTTTATTTCTCTTCATTCCATCCCATTTCACTTCATTCCATCCCGCTTCACTTCATTCGATCCCATTTCACGTCTTTTATTTTCACTTCCTTTGATCCCATTTCACGTCTTTTTATTCCTCTTCATTCCATCTCATTTCAAGTCTTTTTATTTCACTTCCTTCCATTCCGTTTCACTTCGTTCCATCCCATGTCACGTCTTTTTATTTCACTTCCTTCCATCCCATTTCACGTCTTTTTATTTCACTTCATTCCCTCCTTTTTCACGTCTTTTTATTTCACTTCCTTCCATCCCATGTCACGTCTTTTTATTTCACTTCATTCCATTCCATTTCACGTCTTTTTATTTCTCTTCGTTGCATCCCATGTCACGTCTTTTTATTTCTCTTCTTTCCATCCCATGTCACGTCATTCCATCCCATTTCACGTCTTTTTATTTCACTTCGTTCCATCCCATTTCACTTCCTTCCATCCCATTTTACGTCTTTTTATTTCACTTCCTTCCATCCCATGTCACGTCTTTTAATTTCACTTCCTTCCATCCCATGTCATGTCTTTTTATTTCACTTCGTTCCATCCCATGTCACGTCTTTTTATTTCACTTCGTTCCATCCCATGTCACTTCATTCCATCCCATTTCACATCTTTTTTTTTCACTTCGTTCCATCCCATTTCATTTCGTTCCATCCCATGACTCGTCTTTTTATTTCACTTCGTTCCATCCCATGTCACGTCTTTTTATTTCACTTCCTTCCATCTCATGTCATGTCTTTTTATTTCACTTCCTTCCATCCCATGTCACGACTTTTTATTTCACTTCCTTCCATCCCATTTCACTTCCTTCCATCCCATTTCACGTCTTTTAATTTCACTTCATTCCATCCCATTTCTCATCATTCCATACCATGTCTCGTCTTTTTATTTCACTTCCTTCCATCCCATTTCACGTCTTTTTATTTCTATTCATTCCATCCCATTTCACGTCTGTTTATTTCACTTCGTTCCATCCAGTTTCACTTCGTTCCATCCCATGTAACGTCTTTTTATTTCACTTCCTTCCATCCCATTTCACGTCTTTTTATTTCACTTCGTTCCATCCCGTTTAACTTCGTTCCATCCCATGTCACGTCTTTTTATTTCTCTTCATTCCATCCCATTTCACTTCATTCCATCCCATTTCACGTCTTTTTATTTCTCTTCATTCCGTCCAATTTCACGTCGTTTTATTTCACTTCATTCCATTCCATTTCACATCTCTTTTTTTCACTTCGTTCCATCCCGTTTCACTTCGTTCCATCCCATGTCACGTCTTTTTATTTCATTTCGTTCCATCCCATGTCACGTCTTTTTATTTCACTTCATTCCCTCTTTTTTCACGTCTTTTTATTTCTCTTCATTCCATCCCATTTCACGTCTTTTTTTTTCACTTAGTTCCATCCCATGTCACGTCTTTTTTTTTCACTTAGTTCCATCCCATGTCACGTCTTTTTTTTCACTTAGTTCCATCCCATGTCACGTCTTTTTATTTCACTTCTTTCCATCCCATGTCACGTCTTTTTATTTCACTTAATTCCTTCCAATTTCACGTCTTTTTATTTCACTTCCTTCTATCCCATGTCACTTCATTCCATCTCATGTCATGTCTTTTTATTTCACTTCGTTCCATCCCATGTCACGACTTTTTATTTCACTTCCTTCCATCCCATTTCACTTCCTTCCATCCCATTTCACGTCTTTTCTTTTCACTTAGTTCCATACCATGTCACGTCTTTTTTTTTCAATTAGTTCCAACCCATGTCACGTCTTTTTATTTCACTTAGTTCCATCCCATGTCACGTCTTTTTATTTCACTTAATTCTTTCCAATTTCACATCTTTTTAATTCACTTCGTTCCATCCCATGTCACTTCATTCCATCCCATTTCACGTCTTTTTATTTCACTTCCTTCCATCCCATTTTACGTCTTTTTATTTCAATTCATTCCATCCTATTTCACTTCATTCCATCCCATTTCTCGTCTTTCTATTTCACTTCGTTCCATCCCATTTCACTTCGTTCCATCCCGTTTCACTTCCCTCCATCCCATGGCACTTCCTTCCATCCCATTTTACGTCTTTTTATTTCACTTCATTCCATCCCATTTCACTTCCTTCCATCCCATTTCACGTCTTTTTATTTCACTTCCTTCCATCCCATTTCACGTCTTTTTATTTCACTTCCTTCCATCCCATTTCACGTCTTTTTATTTCACTTCCTTCCATCCCGTTTCACTTTCTTCCATCCCATTTTACGTCTTTTTATTTCACTTCATTCCATCCCATTTCACTTCCTTCCATCCCATTTCACGTCTTTTTATTTCACTTCATTCCATCCCATTTCACTTCCTTCCATCCCATTTCTCTTCATTCGATACCATTTCTGGTCTTTTTATTTCAAGTCATTTCATCCCATTTCAAGTCTTTTTCTTTCACTTCATTCCTTCCTTTTTCAGGTCTTTTTATTTCTCTTCATTCTATCCCATTTCACGTCTTTTTATTTCTCTTCCTTCCATCCCATTTCTCGTCTTTTTATTTCTCTTGATTCCATCCCATTTCACTTCATTCCATCCCATTTCCCGTCTTTTCTCTTCTTTCCATCCCATTTCCCGTCTTTTTATTTCTCTTCCTTCCATCCCATTTCACTTCCTTCCATCCCATTTCACTTCCTTCCATCCCATTTCACTTCCTTCCATCCCATTTCTCGTCTTTTTATTTCTCTTCATTCCATCCCATTTCACTTCATTCCATCCCGCTTCACTTCATTCGATCCCATTTCACGTCTTTTATTTTCACTTCCTTCGATCCCATTTCACGTCTTTTTATTCCTCTTCATTCCATCCCATTTCAAGTCTTTTTATTTCACTTCCTTCCATCCCGTTTCACTTCGTTCCATCCCATGTCACGTCTTTTTATTTCACTTCCTTCCATCCCATTTCACTTCCTTCCATCCCATTTTACGTCTTTTTATTTCACTTCCTTCCATCCCATGTCACGTCTTTTAATTTCACTTCCTTCCATCCCATTTCACGTCTTATTATTTCTATTCATTCCATCCCATTTCACGTCTGTTTATTTCACTTCATTCCATCCCATTTCACTTCATCCCATCCCATTTCACGCCTTTTTATTTCACTTCATTCCATCCCATTTCACGTCTTTTTATTTCACTTATTTCCATCCCATCTCACGTCTTTTTATTTCTCTTCGTTCCATCCCTTGTCATGTCTTTTTATTCCTCTTCATTCCATCCCATGTCACGTCATTCCATCCCATTTCACGTCTTTTTATTTCACTTCGTTCCATCCCGTTTCACTTAGTTCCATCCCATGTCACGTCTTTTTATTTCACTTCCTTCCGTCCCATTTCACTTCCTTCCATCCCATTTTACGTCTTTTTATTTCTCTTCATTCCATCCCATTTCACTTTCTTCCATCCCATTTCACGTCTTTTTATTTCTTTTCCTTCCATCCCATTTCTCTTCCTTCCATCCCATTTCACTTCCTTCCATCACATTTCACTTCCTTCCATCCCATTTCTCATCTTTTTATTTCACTTCATTCCATCCCATTTCACGTCTTTTTATTTCACTTCATTCCATCCCATGTCACGTCTTTTTATTACACTTCATTCCATCCCATTTCACTTCGTTCCATCCCGTTTCACTTCGTTCCATCCCATGTCACGTCTTTTTATTTCACTTCATTCCATCCCATGTCACGTCTTTTTATTTCTCTTCATTCCATCCCATTTCACTTCATTCCATCCCATTTCACGTCTTTTTATTACACTTCATTCCATCCCATTTCACTTCGTTCCATCCCGTTCCACTTCGTTCCATCCCATGTCACGTCTTTTTATTTCACTTCCTTACATCCCATTTCACGTCTTTTTATTTCACTTCATTCCCTCCTTTTTCACGTCTTTTTATTTCTCTTAATTCCATCCCATTTCACGTCTTTTCTTTTCACTTCCTTCTATCCCATTTCA
Organism: Oreortyx pictus; assembly: GCA_036925125.1. Lineage (NCBI taxonomy): Eukaryota > Metazoa > Chordata > Aves > Galliformes > Odontophoridae > Oreortyx > Oreortyx pictus. The sequence goes on along the minus strand of JAUPFR010000020.1, from coordinate 10,122,846 downwards.
CGTCTTTTTATTCCTCTTCATTCCATCCCATTTCACGTCTTTTTATTTCACTTCCTTCCATCCCATTTCACTTCGTTCCATCCCATGTCACGTCTTTTTATTTCACTTCCTTCCATCCCATTTCACGTCTTTTTATTTCACTTCATTCCCTCCTTTTTCACGTCTTTTTATTTCACTTCCTTCCATCCCATGTCACGTCTTTTTATTTCACTTCATTCCATTCCATTTCACGTCTTTTTATTTCTCTTCGTTGCATCCCATGTCACGTCTTTTTATTTCTCTTCGTTGCATCCCATGTCACGTCTTTTTATTTCTCTTCATTCCATCCCATGTCACGTCATTCCATCCCATTTCACGTCTTTTTATTTCACTTCGTTCCATCCCGTTTCATTTCGTTCCATCCCATGTCACGTATTTTTATTTCAATTCCTTCCATCCCATTTCACTTCCTTCCATCCCATTTTAAGTCTTTTTATTTCACTTCATTCCATCCCATTTCACGTCTTTTAATTTCACTTCATTCCATCCCATGTCACGTCTTTTTATTTCTCTTCGTTGCATCCCATGTCACGTCTTTTTATTTCTCTTCATTCCATCCCATGTCACGTCTTTCCATCCCATTTCACGTCTTTTTATTTCACTTCGTTCCATCCCGTTTCACTTCGTTCCATCCCATGTTACGTCTTTTTATTTCACTTCGTTCCATCCCATGTTACGTCTTTTTATTTCACTTCCTTCCATCCCATTTCACTTCCTTCCATCCAATGTCATGTCTTTTTATTTCAATTCGTTCCATCCCATGTCACGTCTTTTTATTTCACTTCGTTCCATCCCATGTCACTTCATTCCATCCCATTTCACATCTTTTTTTTTCACTTCGTTCCATCCCATTTCACTTCGTTCCATCCCATGTCACGTCTTTTTATTTCACTTCGTACCATCCCGTTTCACTTCGTTCCATCCCATGTCACGTCTTTTTATTTCTCTTCATTCCATCCCATTTCACTTCATTCCATCCCATTTCACGTCTTTTTATTACACTTCATTCCATCCCATTTCACTTCGTTCCATCCCGTTTCACTTCTTTCCATCCCATGTCACGTCTTTTTATTTCACTTCCTTCCATCCCATTTCACGTCTTTTTATTTCACGTCATTCCCTCCTTTTTCACGTCTTTTTATTTCTCTTAATTCCATCCCATTTCACGTCTTTTCTTTTCACTTAGTTCCATCCCATGTCACGTCTTTTTTTTTCAATTAGTTCCATCCCATGTCACGTCTTTTTATTTCACTTCGTTCCATCCCATGTCACGTCTTTTTATTTCACTTAATTCCTTCCAATTTCACATCTTTTTATTTCACTTCATTCCATCCCATTTCTCGTCTTTCTATTTCACTTCGTTCCATCCCATTTCACTTCGTTCCATCCCGTTTCACTTCCCTCCATCCCATGTCACTTCATTCCATCCCATTTCACATCTTTTTTTTTCACTTCGTTCCATCCCATGTCACTTCCTTCCATCCCATTTTACGTCTTTTTATTTCACTTCATTCCATCCCATTTCACTTCCTTCCATCCCATTTCACGTCTTTTTATTTCACTTCCTTCCATCCCATTTCACGTCTTTTTATTTCACTTCCTTCCATCCCGTTTCACTTTCTTCCATCCCATTTTACGTCTTTTTATTTCACTTCATTCCATCCCATTTCACTTCCTTCCATCCCATTTCACGTCTTTTTATTTCACTTCATTCCATCCCATTTCACTTCCTTCCATCCCATTTCTCTTCATTCGATACCATTTCTGGTCTTTTTATTTCAAGTCATTTCATCCCATTTCACGTCTTTTTATTTCACTTCATTCCATCCCATTTCACTTCCTTCCATCCCATTTCTCTTCATTCGATACCATTTCTGGTCTTTTTATTTCAAGTCATTTCATCCCATTTCACGTCTTTTTCTTTCACTTCATTCCTTCCTTTTTCAGGTCTTTTTATTTCTCTTCATTCTATCCCATTTCACGTCTTTTTATTTCACTTCCTTCCATCCCAATTCTCGTCTTTTTATTTCTCTTCATTCCATCCCATTTCACCTCATTCCATCCCAGTTCACGTCTTTTTTTTTCACTTCATTCCATACAAGTTCCCGTCTTTTTATTTCACTTTGTTCCATCCCATTTCCCGTCTTTTCTCTTCTTTCCATCCCATTTCCCGTCTTTTTATTTCTCTTCCTTCCATCCTATTTCACTTCCTTCCATCCCATTTCACTTCCTTCCATCCCATTTCACTTCCTTCCATCCCATTTCTCGTATTTTTATTTCTCTTCATTCCATCCCATTTCACTTCATTCCATCCCGCTTCACTTCATTCGATCCCATTTCACGTCTTTTATTTTCACTTCCTTTGATCCCATTTCACGTCTTTTTATTCCTCTTCATTCCATCTCATTTCAAGTCTTTTTATTTCACTTCCTTCCATTCCGTTTCATTTCGTTCCATCCCATGTCACGTCTTTTTATTTCACTTCCTTCCATCCCATTTCACGTCTTTTTATTTCACTTCATTCCCTCCTTTTTCACGTCTTTTTATTTCACTTCCTTCCATCCCATGTCACGTCTTTTTATTTCACTTCATTCCATTCCATTTCACGTCTTTTTATTTCTCTTCGTTGCATCCCATGTCACGTCTTTTTATTTCTCTTCGTTGCATCCCATGTCACGTCTTTTTATTTCTCTTCATTCCATCCCATGTCACGTCATTCCATCCCATTTCACGTCTTTTTATTTCACTTCGTTCCATCCCGTTTCACTTCGTTCCATCCCATGTCACGTCTTTTTATTTCACTTCCTTCAATCCCATTTCACTTCCTTCCATCCCATTTTACGTCTTTTTATTTCACTTCCTTCCATCCCATGTCACGTCTTTTAATTTCACTTCCTTCCATCCCATGTCATGTCTTTTTATTTCACTTCGTTCCATCCCATGTCACGTCTTTTTATTTCACTTCGTTCCATCCCATGTCACTTCATTCCATCCCATTTCACATCTTTTTTTTTCACTTCGTTCCATCCCATTTCATTTCGTTCCATCCCATGACTCGTCTTTTTATTTCACTTCGTTCCATCCCATGTCACGTCTTTTTATTTCACTTCCTTCCATCTCATGTCATGTCTTTTTATTTCACTTCCTTCCATCCCATGTCACGACTTTTTATTTCACTTCCTTCCATCCCATTTCACTTCCTTCCATCCCATTTCACGTCTTTTAATTTCACTTCATTCCATCCCATTTCTCATCATTCCATACCATGTCTCGTCTTTTTATTTCACTTCCTTCCATCCCATTTCACGTCTTTTTATTTCTATTCATTCCATCCCATTTCACGTCTGTTTATTTCACTTCGTTCCATCCAGTTTCACTTCGTTCCATCCCATGTAACGTCTTTTTTTTTCACTTCCTTCCATCCCATTTCACGTCTTTTTATTTCACTTCATTCCATCCCATGTCACGTCTTTTTATTACACTTCATTCCATCCCATTTCACTTCGTTCCATCCCGTTTCACTTCGTTCCATCCCATGTCACGTCTTTTTATTTCACTTCCTTCCTACCCATTTCACGTCTTTTTATTTCACTTCATTCCCTCCTTTTTCACGTCTTTTTATTTCTCTTAATTCCATCCCATTTCACGTCTTTTCTTTTCACTTAGTTCCATCCCATGTCACGTCTTTTTTTTTCAATTAGTTCCAACCCATGTCACGTCTTTTTATTTCACTTCGTTCCATCCCATGTCACGTCATTTTATTTCACTTAATTCTTTCCAATTTCACATCTTTTTAATTCACTTCGTTCCATCCCATGTCACTTCATTCCATCCCATTTCACGTCTTTTTATTTCACTTCCTTCCATCCCATTTTACGTCTTTTTATTTCAATTCATTCCATCCTTTTTCACTTCCTTCCATCCCATTTCTCGTCTTTCTATTTCACTTCGTTCCATCCCATTTCACTTCGTTCCATCCCGTTTCACTTCCCTCCATCCCGTTTCACTTCGTTCCATCCCATGTCACGTCTTTTTATTTCACTTCATTCCATCCCATGTCACGTCTTTTTATTTCTCTTCATTCCATCCCATTTCACTTCATTCCATCCCATTTCACGTCTTTTTATTACACTTCATTCCATCCCATTTCACTTCGTTCCATCCCGTTCCACTTCGTTCCATCCCATGTCACGTCTTTTTATTTCACTTCCTTACATCCCATTTCACGTCTTTTTATTTCACTTCATTCCCTCCTTTTTCACGTCTTTTTATTTCTCTTAATTCCATCCCATTTCACGTCTTTTCTTTTCACTTCCTTCTATCCCATTTCACGTCTTTTTATTCCTCTTCATTCCATCCCATTTCACGTCTTTTTATTTCACTTCCTTCCATCCCATTTCACTTCGTTCCATCCCATGTCACGTCTTTTTATTTCACTTCCTTCCATCCCATTTCACGTCTTTTTATTTCACTTCATTCCCTCCTTTTTCACGTCTTTTTATTTCACTTCCTTCCATCCCATGTCACGTCTTTTTATTTCACTTCATTCCATTCCATTTCACGTCTTTTTATTTCTCTTCGTTGCATCCCATGTCACGTCTTTTTATTTCTCTTCGTTGCATCCCATGTCACGTCTTTTTATTTCTCTTCATTCCATCCGATGTCACGTCATTCCATCCCATTTCACGTCTTTTTATTTCACTTCGTTCCATCCCGTTTCACTTCGTTCCATCCCATGTCACGTATTTTTATTTCAATTCCTTCCATCCCACTTCACTTCCTTCCATCCCATTTTAAGTCTTTTTATTTCACTTCATTCCATCCCATTTCACGTCTTTTAATTTCACTTCATTCCATCCCATGTCACGTCTTTTTATTTCTCTTCGTTGCATCCCATGTCACGTCTTTTTATTTCTCTTCATTCCATCCCATGTCACGTCTTTCCATCCCATTTCACGTCTTTTTATTTCACTTCGTTCCATCCCGTTTCACTTCGTTCCATCCCATGTTACGTCTTTTTATTTCACTTCGTTCCATCCCATGTTACGTCTTTTTATTTCACTTCCTTCCATCCCATTTCACTTCCTTCCATCCAATGTCATGTCTTTTTATTTCACTTCGTTCCATCCCATGTCACGTCTTTTTATTTCACTTCGTTCCATCCCATGTCACTTCATTCCATCCCATTTCACATCTTTTTTTTTCACTTCGTTCCATCCCATTTCACTTCGTTCCATCCCATGTCACGTCTTTTTATTTCACTTCGTTCCATCCCATTTCACTTCGTTCCATCCCATGTCACGTCTTTTTATTTCACTTCGTTCCATCCCGTTTCACTTCGTTCCATCCCATGTCACGTCTTTTTATTTCTCTTCATTCCATCCCATTTCACTTCATTCCATCCCATTCAAGTCTTTTTATTACACTTCATTCCATCCCATTTCACTTCGTTCCATCCCGTTTCACTTCGTTCCATCCCATGTCACGTCTTTTTATTTCACTTCCTTCCATCCCATTTCACGTCTTTTTATTTCACGTCATTCCCTCCTTTTTCACGTCTTTTTATTTCTCTTAATTCCATCCCATTTCACGTCTTTTCTTTTCACTTAGTTCCATCCCATGTCACGTCTTTTTTTTTCAATTAGTTCCATCCCATGTCACGTCTTTTTATTTCACTTCGTTCCATCCCATGTCACGTCTTTTTATTTCACTTAATTCCTTCCAATTTCACATCTTTTTATTTCACTTCATTCCATCCCATTTCTCGTCTTTCTATTTCACTTCGTTCCATCCCATTTCACTTCGTTCCATCCCGTTTCACTTCCCTCCATCCCATGTCACTTCATTCCATCCCATTTCACATCTTTTTTTTTCACTTCGTTCCATCCCATGTCACTTCCTTCCATCCCATTTTACGTCTTTTTATTTCACTTCATTCCATCCCATTTCACTTCCTTCCATCCCATTTCACGTCTTTTTATTTCACTTCCTTCCATCCCATTTCACGTCTTTTTATTTCACTTCCTTCCATCCCGTTTCACTTTCTTCCATCCCATTTTACGTCTTTTTATTTCACTTCATACCATCCCATTTCACTTCCTTCCATCCCATTTCACGTCTTTTTATTTCACTTCATTCCATCCCATTTCACTTCCTTCCATCCCATTTCTCTTCATTCGATACCATTTCTGGTCTTTTTATTTCAAGTCATTTCATCCCATTTCACGTCTTTTTCTTTCACTTCATTCCTTCCTTTTTCAGGTCTTTTTATTTCTCTTCATTCTATCCCATTTCACGTCTTTTTATTTCACTTCCTTCCATCCCAATTCTCGTCTTTTTATTTCTCTTCATTCCATCCCATTTCACCTCATTCCATCCCAGTTCACGTCTTTTTATTTCACTTCATTCCATACAAGTTCCCGTCTTTTTATTTCACTTTGTTCCATCCCATTTCCCGTCTTTTCTCTTCTTTCCATCCCATTTCCCGTCTTTTTATTTCTCTTCCTTCCATCCCATTTCACTTCCTTCCATCCCATTTCACTTCCTTCCATCCCATTTCACTTCCTTCCATCCCATTTCTCGTCTTTTTATTTCTCTTCATTCCATCCCATTTCACTTCATTCCATCCCGCTTCACTTCATTCGATCCCATTTCACGTCTTTTATTTTCACTTCCTTCGATCCCATTTCACGTCTTTTTATTCCTCTTCATTCCATCCCATTTCAAGTCTTTTTATTTCACTTCCTTCCATCCCGTTTCACTGCGTTCCATCCCATGTCACGTCTTTTTATTTCACTTCCTTCCATCCCATTTCACTTCCTTCCATCCCATTTTACGTCTTTTTATTTCACTTCCTTCCATCCCATGTCACGTCTTTTAATTTCACTTCCTTCCATCCCATGTCATGTCTTTTTATTTCACTTAGTTCCATCCCATGTCACGTCTTTTTATTTCACTTTGTTCCATCCCATGGCACTTCATTCCATCCCATTTCACATCTTTTTTTTTCACTTCGTTCCATCCCATTTCACTTCGTTCCATCCCATGTCATGTCTTTTTATTTCACTTCCTTCCATCCCATTTCTCGTTCTTTTATTTCACTTCCTTCCATCCCATTTCACTTCCTTCCATCCCATTTCTCGTCTTTTAATTTCACTTCATTCCATCCCATTTTTCATTATTCCATACCATTTCTCGTCTTTTTATTTCACTTCCTTCCATCCCATTTCACGTCTTATTATTTCTATTCATTCCATCCCATTTCACGTCTGTTTATTTCTCTTCGTTCCATCCCGTTTCACTTCTTTCCATCCCATGTAACGTCTTTTTATTTCACTTGGTTCCATCCCATTTCATGTCATTTTATTTCACTTCCTTCCATCCTATTTCACGTCTTTTTATTTCACTTCCTTCCGTCCCATTTTACGTCTTTTTATTTCAATTCATTCCATCCCATTTCACTTCCTTCCATCCCATTTCACTTCTTTTTATTTCTCTTCATTTCGTGCCATTACACGTCGTTTTATTTCACTTCATTCCATTCCATTTCACGTCTTTTTATTTCACTTCCTTCCATCCCATTTCACTTCCTTCCATCCCATTTCACGTCTTTATATTTCATTTCATTCCATCCCATTTCACTTCATTCCATCCCATTTCACGTCTTTTTATTTCACTTCATTCTTTCATTTTTCACGTCTTTTTCTTTCCTTTCATTCCGTCCCATTTCCCTTCATTCCGTCCCATTTCCCTTCATTCCGTCCCATTTCCCTTCATTCCGTCCCATTTCTTGTCTTTTTATTTCACATCATTCCATCCCATTTCACTTCATTCCATCCCATTTCACGTTTTTTTTATTACATTTCATTCCATCCCATTTCGCGTCTTTTTATTTCACTTCATTCCTTCATTTTTCACGTCTTTTTATTTCTCTTCATTCCGTACCATTTCATTTCATTCTTTCCCATTTCACTTCGTTCCATCCCATTTCACTTCATTCCATCCAATGTCACGTCTTTTTTTTCACTTCTTTCCATCCCATGTCACGTCATTTTATTTCTCTTCGTTCCATCCCATTTCTCGTCTTTTTATTTCACTTTGTTCCATCCCATGTCAATTCATTCCATCCCATTTTACGTCTTTTTATTACACTTCATTCCATTCCATTTCACGTCTTTTTATTTCACTTCCTTCCATCCCATTTCTCTTCCTTCCATCCCATTTCACGTCTTTTTATTTCACTTAATTCCATCCCATTTCACTTCATTCCATCCCGTTTCACGTCATTCCATCCCATTTCACGTCTTTTTATTTCACTTCCTTCCATCCCATTTTACGTCTTTTTATTTCAGTTCATACCATCCCATTTCACTTCCTTCCATCCCATTTCACGTCTTTTTATTTCTCTTCATTCCATCCCATTTAACGTCTTTTTATTTCTCTTCATTCCATCCCATTTCACTTCATTCCATCCCATTTCGTGTCTTTTTATTACAATTCATTCCATCCAATTTCACTTCATTCCATCCCATGTCACGTCTTTTTATTTCACTTCATTCCATCCCAGTTCCCGTCTTTTTATTTCACTTCATTCCATCCCAAGTCACTTCATTTCATCCCAGTTCCCGTCTTTTTATTTCACTTCCTTCCATCCCATGTCATGTCTTTTTATTTCACTTCGTTCCATCCCATGTCACGTGTTTTTATTTCACTTCCTTCCATCCCATGTCACGTCTTTTTATTTCACTTCATTCCGTCCCATGTCACATCATTCCATCCCATTTCACATGTTTTTATTTCACTTCGTTCCATCCCGTTTCACTTCGTTCCATCCCATGTCTCGTATTTTTATTTCACTTCGTTCCATCCCATGTCACGTCTTTTTATTTCACTTCCTTCCATCCCATGTCACGACTTTTTATTTCACTTCCTTCCATCCCATTTCACTTCCTTCCATCCCATTTCACGTCTTTTTATTTCACTTCATTCCATCCCATTTCTCATCATTCTATCCCATTTCTCGTCTTTTTATTTAACTTCCTTCCATCCCATTTCACGTCTGTTTATTTCACTTCGTTCCATCCAGTTTCACTTCCTTCCATCCCATGTCACGTCTTTTTATTTCACTTCATTCCATTCCATTTCACGTCTTTTTATTTCTCTTCGTTGCATCCCATGTCACGTCTTTTTATTTCTCTTCGTTGCATCCCATGTCACGTCTTTTTATTTCTCTTCATTCCATCCCATGTCACGTCATTCCATCCCATTTTTCGTCTTTTTATTTCACTTCGTTCCATCCCGTTTCACTTCGTTCCATCCCATGTCACGTCTTTTTATTTCACTTCCTTCCATCCCATTTCACTTCCTTCCATCCCATTTTAAGTCTTTTTATTTCACTTCCTTCCATCCCATTTCACGTCTTTTAATTTCAATTCATTCCATCCCATATCACGTCTTTTTATTTCTCTTCGTTGCATCCCATGTCACGTCTTTTTATTTCTCTTCTTTCCATCCCATGTCACGTCGTTCCATCCCATTTCACGTCTTTTTATTTCACTTCGTTCCATCCCGTTTCACTTCGTTCCATCCCATGTCACGTCTTTTTATTTCACTTCCTTCCATCCCATTTCACTTCCTTCCATCCCATTTTACGTCTTTTTATTTCACTTCCTTCCATCCCATGTCACGTCTTTTAATTTCACTTCCTTCCATCCCATGTCATGTCTTTTTATTTCACTTCGTTCCATCCCATGTCACGTCTTTTTATTTCACTTCGTTCCATCCCATGTCACTTCATTCCATCCCATTTCACATCTTTTTTTTCACTTCGTTCCATCCCATTTCACTTCGTTCCATCCCATGTCACGTCTTTTTTTTTCACTTCGTTCCATCCCGTTTCACTTCGTTCCATCCCATGTCACGTCTTTTTATTTCTCTTCATTCCATCCCATTTCACTTCATTCCATCCCATTTCACGTCTTTTTATTACACTTCATTCCATCCCATTTCACTTCGTTCCATCCCGTTTCACTTCGTTCCATCCCATGTCACGTCTTTTTATTTCACTTCCTTCCATCCCATTTCACGTCTTTTTATTTCACTTCATTCCCTCCTTTTTCACGTCTTTTTATTTCTCTTCATTCCATCCCATGTCACGTCTTTTTATTTCACTTCGTTCCCTCCCATGTCACGTCTTTTTATTTCACTTAATTCCTTCCAATTTCACATCTTTTTATTTCACTTCGTTCCATCCCATGTCAATTCATTCCATCCCATTTCACGTCTTTTTATTTCACTTCCTTCCATCCCATTTTATGTCTTTTTATTTCAATTCATTCCATCCTATTTCACTTCATTCCATCCCATTTCTCGTCTTTCTATTTCACTTCGTTCCATCCCATTTCACTTCGTTCCATCCCATTTCACTTCGTTCCATCCCGTTTCACTTCGTTCCATCCCATTTCACTTCGTTCCATCCTATTTCACTTCGTTCCATCCCGTTTCACTTCCCTCCATCCCATGTCACTTCATTCCATCCCATTTCACATCTTTTTTTTTCACTTCGTTCCATCCCATGTCACTTCCTTCCATCCCATTTTACGTCTTTTTATTTCACTTCATTCCATCCCATTTCACTTCCTTCCATCCCATTTCACGTCTTTTTATTTCACTTCCTTCCATCCCATTTCACTTTCTTCCATCCCATTTTACGTCTTTTTATTTCACTTCTTTCCATCCCATTTCACTTCCTTCCATCACATTTCACGTCTTTTTATTTCACTTCATTCCATCCCATTTCACTTCCTTCCATCCCATTTCTCTTCATTCGATTCCATTTCTGGTCTTTTTATTTCAAGTCATTTCATCCCATTTCACGTCTTTTTCTTTCACTTCATTCCTTCCTTTTTCAGGTCTTTTTATTTCTCTTCATTCTATCCCATTTCACATCTTTTTATTTCTCTTCCTTCCATCCCATTTCTCGTCTTTTTATTTCTCTTTATTCCATCCATTTCACTTCATTCCATCCCAGTTCACGTCTTTTTATTTCACGTCATTCCATACAAGTTCCCGTCTTTTTATTTCACTTCATTCCATCCCATTTCCCGTCTTTTCTCTTCTTTCCATCCCATTTCCCGTCTTTTTATTTCTCTTCCTTCCATCCCATTTCACTTCCTTCCATCCCATTTCACTTCCTTCCATCCCATTTCACTTCCTTCCATCCCATTTCTCGTCTTTTTATTTCTCTTCATTCCATCCCATTTCACTTCATTCCATCCCGCTTCACTTCATTCGATCCCATTTCACGTCTTTTATTTTCACTTCCTTCGATCCCATTTCACGTCTTTTTATTCCTCTTCATTCCATCCCATTTCAAGTCTTTTTATTTCACTTCCTTCCATCCCGTTTCACTTCGTTCCATCCCATGTCACGTCTTTTTATTTCACTTCCTTCCATCCCATTTCACTTCCTTCCATCCCATTTTACGTCTTTTTATTTCACTTCCTTCCATCCCATGTCACGTCTTTTAATTTCACTTCCTTCCATCCCATGTCATGTCTTTTTATTTCACTTAGTTCCATCCCATGTCACGTCTTTTTATTTCACTTTGTTCCATCCCATGGCACTTCATTCCATCCCATTTCACATCTTTTTTTTTCACTTCGTTCCATCCCATTTCACTTCGTTCCATCCCATGTCATGTCTTTTTATTTCACTTCCTTCCATCCCATTTCTCGTTCTTTTATTTCACTTCCTTCCATCCCATTTCACTTCCTTCCATCCCATTTCTCGTCTTTTAATTTCACTTCATTCCATCCCATTTCTCATTATTCCATACCATTTCTCGTCTTTTTATTTCACTTCCTTCCATCCCATTTCACGTCTTATTATTTCTATTCATTCCATCCCATTTCACGTCTGTTTATTTCACTTCGTTCCATCCCGTTTCACTTCTTTCCATCCCATGTAACGTCTTTTTATTTCACTTGGTTCCATCCCATTTCATGTCATTTTATTTCACTTCCTTCCATCCTATTTCACGTCTTTTTATTTCACTTCCTTCCGTCCCATTTTACGTCTTTTTATTTCAATTCATTCCATCCCATTTCACTTCCTTCCATCCCATTTCACGTCTTTTTATTTCTCTTCATTTCGTGCCATTTCACGTCGTTTTATTTCACTTCATTCCATTCCATTTCACGTCTTTTTATTTCACTTCCTTCCATCCCATTTCACTTCCTTCCATCCCATTTCACGTCTTTATATTTCATTTCATTCCATCCCATTTCACTTCATTCCATCCCATTTCACGTCTTTTTATTTCACTTCATTCTTTCATTTTTCACGTCTTTTTCTTTCCTTTCATTCCGTCCCATTTCCCTCCATTCCGTCCCATTTCCCTTCATTCCGTCCCATTTCCCTTCATTCCGTCCCATTTCCCTTCATTCCGTCCCATTTCTTGTCTTTTTATTTCACATCATTCCATCCCATTTCACTTCATTCCATCCCATTTCACGTCTTTTTATTACATTTCATTCCATCCCATTTCGCGTCTTTTTATTTCACTTCATTCCTTCATTTTTCACGTCTTTTTATTTCTCTTCATTCCATACCATTTCATTTCATTCTTTCCCATTTCACTTCGTTCCATCCCATTTCACTTCATTCCATCCAATGTCACGTCTTTTTTTTCACTTCTTTCCATCCCATGTCACGTCATTTTATTTCTCTTCGTTCCATCCCATTTCTCGTCTTTTTATTTCACTTTGTTCCATCCCATGTCAATTCATTCCATCCCATTTTACGTCTTTTTATTACACTTCATTCCATTCCATTTCACGTCTTTTTATTTCACTTCCTTCCATCCCATTTCTCTTCCTTCCATCCCATTTCACGTCTTTTTATTTCACTTAATTCCATCCCATTTCACTTCATTCCATCCCGTTTCACGTCATTCCATCCCATTTCACGTCTTTTTATTTCACTTCCTTCCATCCCATTTTACGTCTTTTTATTTCAGTTCATACCATCCCATTTCACTTCCTTCCATCCCATTTCACGTCTTTTTATTTCTCTTCATTCCATCCCATTTAACGTCTTTTTATTTCTCTTCATTCCATCCAGTTTCACTTCCTTCCATCCCATTTCGTGTCTTTTTATTACAATTCATTCCATCCAATTTCACTTCATTCCATCCCATGTCACGTCTTTTTATTTCACTTCATTCCATCCCAGTTCCCGTCTTTTTATTTCACTTCATTCCATCCCAAGTCACTTCATTTCATCCCAGTTCCCGTCTTTTTATTTCACTTCCTTCCATCCCATGTCATGTCTTTTTATTTCACTTCGTTCCATCCCATGTCACGTCTTTTTATTTCACTTCCTTCCATCCCATGTCACGTCTTTTTATTTCACTTCGTTCCATCCCATGTCACATCATTCCATCCCATTTCACATGTTTTTATTTCACTTCGTTCCATCCCGTTTCACTTCGTTCCATCCCATGTCTCGTATTTTTATTTCACTTCGTTCCATCCCATGTCACGTCTTTTTATTTCACTTCCTTCCATCCCATGTCACGACTTTTTATTTCACTTCCTTCCATCCCATTTCACTTCCTTCCATCCCATTTCACGTCTTTTTATTTCACTTCATTCCATCCCATTTCTCATCATTCTATCCCATTTCTCGTCTTTTTATTTAACTTCCTTCCATCCCATTTCACGTCTTTTTATTTCTATTCATTCTATCCCATTTCACGTCTTTTTATTTCACTTCATTCCATTCCATTTCACGTCTGTTTATTTCACTTCGTTCCATCCAGTTTCACTTCCTTCCATCCCATTTCACGTCTTTTTATTTCACTTCCTTCCATCCCATTTCACGTCATTTTATTTCACTTCCTTCCATCCCATTTCTCTTCTTTTTATTTCACTTCCTTCCGTCCCATTTTACGTCTTTTTATTTCAATTCATTCCATCCCATTTCACTTCCTTCCATCCCATTTCACGTCGTTTTATTTCACTTCATTCCATTCCATTTCACGTCTTTTTATTTCACTTCATTCCATCCCATTTCACTTCATTCCATCCCATTTCACGTCTTTTTATTTCACTTCATTCCATCCCATGTCATGTCTTTTTATTTCACTTCATTCTTTCATTTTTCACGTCTTTTTATTTCCCTTCATTCCGTCCCATTTCCCTTCATTCCGTCCCATTTCCCTTCATTCCGTCCCATTTCCCTTAATTCCGTCCCATGTCACTTCATTCCGTCCCATTTCTTGTCTTTTGTTTCACTTCATTCCATCCCATTTCTCTTCATTCCATCCCATTTCACGTCTTTTTATTACATTTCATTCCATCCCATTTCGCGTCTTTTTATTTCACTTCATTCCTTCATTTTTCATGTCTTTTTATTTCTCTTCATTCCTTCCCATTTCACTTCATTCCTTCCCATTTCACTTCATTCCTTCCCATTTCACTTCATTCCATCCAATTTCACTTCATTCCATCCCATGTCACGTCTTTTTTTTCACTTCGTTCCATCCCATGTCACGTCGTTTTATTTCTCTTCGTTCTATCCCATGTCACGTCTTTTTATTTCACTTCGTTCCATCCCATTTCACTTCATTCCATCCCATTTCACGTCTTTTTCTTTCACTTCCTTCCATCGCATTTCACTTCCTTCCATCCCATGTCACTTCATTCCATCCCATTTCACGTCTTTTTATTTCACTTCATTCCATCCCGTTTCACTTTCTTCCATCCCATTTTACGTCATTTTATTTCACTTCCTTCCATCCCATTTCACTTCCTTCCATCCCATTTCACGTCTTTTTATTTCACTTCATTTCATCCCATTTCACTTCCTTCCTTCCCATTTCTCTTCATTCCATACCATTTTTTGTCTTTTTATTTCAAGTCATTTCATCCCATTTCACGTCTTTTTCTTTCACTTCATTCCTTCCTTTTTCAGGTCTTTTTATTTCTCTTCATTCTATCCCATTTCACGTCTTTTTGTATCTCTTCCTTCCATCCCATTTCTCCTCTTTTTATTTCACTTCGTTCCATCTCATTTCTCTTTCTTCCATCCCATTTCTCGTCTTTTTATTTCACTTCGTTCCATCCCATTTCACTTCCTTCCATCCCATTTCACGTATTTTTATTTCACTTCGTTCCATCCCATGTCACTTCATTCCATCCCATTTCACGTCTTTTTAATTCACTTCCTTCCATCCCATTTCACGTCATTTTATTTCATTTCATTCCATCCCATGTCACGTCTTTTTATTTCACTTCATTCCATCCCATGTCACGTCTTTTTATTTCACTTCATTTCATCCCATGTCACTTCATTCCATCCCCGTTCACGTCTTTTTATTTCACTTCATTCCATCCCATTTCACTTCCTTCCATCCCATGTCACTTCATTCCATCCCATTTCACGTCTTTTTATTTCACTTCATTCCATCCCATTTCACTTCCTTCCATCCCATTTCACGTCTTTTTATTTCACTTCATTCCATCCCGTTTCACTTCCTTCCATCCCATTTCTCTTCATTCCATACCATTTCTGGTCTTTTTATTTCAAGTCATTTCATCCCATTTCACGTCTTTTTCTTTCACTTCATTCCTTCCTTTTTCAGGTCTTTTTATTTCTCTTCATTCTATCCCAATTCACGTCTTTTTATTTCTCTTCCTTCCATCCCATTTCTCGTCTTTTTATTTCACTTCGTTCCATCCCATTTCTCTTTCTTCCATCCCATTTCACGTCTTTTTATTTCACTTCATTCCATCCCATTTCACTTCCTTCCATCCCATGTCACGTCTTTCTATTTCACTTCGTTCCATCCCATGTCACTTCATTCCATCCTATTTCACGTCTTTTTAATTCACTTCCTTCCATTCCATTTCACGTTGTTTTATTTCATTTCATTCCATCCCATGTCACGTCTTTTTATTTCACTTCATTCCATCCCATGTCACGTCTTTTTATTTCACTTCCTTCCATCCCATTTCACGTTTTTTTATTTCACTTCGTTCCATCCCATTTCACGTCATTTTATTTCACTTCCTTCCATCCCATTTCACGTCTTTTTATTTCACTTCCTTCCGTTCCATTTTACGTCTTTTTATTTCAATTCATTCCATCCCATTTCACTTCCTTCCATCCCATTTCACGTCTTTTTATTTCTCTTCGTTTCTTCCCATTTCACGTCGTTTTATTTCACTTCCTTCCATTCCATTTCACGTCTTTTTATTTCACTTCCTTCTATCCTATTTCACTTCCTTCCATCCCATGTCACGTCTTTTTATTTCACTTCATTCCATCCCATTTCACTTCATTCCATCCCATTTCACGTCTTTTTATTTCACTTCATTCTTTCATTTTTCTCGTCTTTTTATTTCCCTTCATTCCGTCCCATTTCCCTTCATTCCGTCCCATTTCCCTTCATTCCGTCCCATTTCCCTTCATTCCGTCCCATTTCTTGTCTTTTTATTACATTTCATTCCATCCCATTTCACGTCTTTTAATTTCTCTTCGTTCCATCCCTTGTCACGTCTTTTTATTTCTCTTCATTCCATCCCATGTCATGTCATTCCATCCCATTTCACGTCTTTTTATTTCAATTCCTTCCATCCCGTTTCACTTTCTTCCATCCCATTTTACGTCTTTTTATTTCACTTCATTCCATCCCATTTCACTTCCTTCCATCCCATTTCACGTCTTTTTATTTCACTTCATTCCATCCCATTTCACTTCCTTCCATCCCATTTCTCTTCATTCGATACCATTTCTGGTCTTTTTATTTCAAGTCATTTCATCCCATTTCACGTCTTTTTATTTCACTTCATTCCTTCCTTTTTCAGGTCTTTTTATTTCTCTTCATTCTATCCCATTTCACGTCTTTTTATTTCTCTTCCTTCCATCCCATTTCTCGTCTTTTTATTTCACTTCGTTCCATCCCATTTCTCTTCCTTCCATCCCATTTCTCGTCTTTTTATTTCACTTCGTTCCATCCCATTTCACTTCCTACCATCCCATGTCACGTCATTTTATTTCACTTCGTTCCATTCCATGTCACTTCATTCCATCCCATTTCACGTCTTTTTATTTCCCTTCCTTCCATCCCATTTCACTTACTTCCATCCCATTTCACTTCCTTCCATCCCATTTCACTTCCTACCATCCCATTTCACTTCCTTCCATCCCATTTCTCGTCTTTTTATTTCTCTTCATTCCATCCCATTTCACTTCATTCCATCCCGCTTCACTTCATTCGATCCCATTTCACGTCTTTTATTTTCACTTCCTTCGATCCCATTTCACGTCTTTTTATTCCTCTTCATTCCATCCCATTTCACGTCTTTTTATTTCACTTCCTTCCATCCCGTTTCACTTCGTTCCATCCCATGTCACGTCTTTTTATTTCACTTCCTTCCATCCTATTTCACGTCTTTTTATTTCACTTCATTCCCTCCTTTTTCACTTCTTTTTATTTCACTTCCTTCCATCCCATGTCACGTCTTTTTATTTCACTTCATTCCATTCCATTTCACGTCTTTTTATTTCTCTTCGTTGCATCCCATGTCACGTCTTTTTATTTCTCTTCGTTGCATCCCATGTCACGTCTTTTTATTTCTCTTCTTTCCATCCCATGTCACGTCATTCCATCACATTTCACGTCTTTTTATTTCACTTCGTTCCATCCCGTTTCACTTCGTTCCATCCCATGTCACATCTTTTTATTTCACTTCCTTCCATCCCATTTCACTTCCTTCCATCCCATTTTAAGTCTTTTTATTTCACTTCCTTCCATCCCATTTCACGTCTTTTAATTTCAATTCATCCCATCCCATGTCACGTCTTTTTATTTCTCTTCGTTGCATCCCATGTCACGTCTTTTTATTTCTCTTCTTTCCATCCCATGTCACGTCGTTCCATACCATTTCACGTCTTTTTATTTCACTTCGTTCCATCCCGTTTCACTTCGTTCCATCCCATGTCACGTCTTTTTATTTCACTTCCTTCCATCCCATTTCACTTCCTTCCATCCCATTTTACGTCTTTTTATTTCACTTCCTTCCATCCCATGTCACGTCTTTTAATTTCACTTCCTTCCATCCCATGTCATGTCTTTTTATTTCACTTCGTTCCATCCCATGTCACGTCTTTTTATTTCACTTCGTTCCATCCCATGTCACTTCATTCCATCCCATTTCACATCTTTTTTTTCACTTCGTTCCATCCCATTTCACTTCGTTCCATCCCATGTCACGTGTTTTTATTTCACTTCGTTCCATCCCGTTTCACTTCGTTCCATCCCATGTCACGTCTTTTTATTTCTCTTCATTCCATCCCATTTCACTTCATTCCATCCCATTTCACGTCTTTTTATTACACTTCATTCCATCCCATTTCACTTCGTTCCATCCCGTTTCACTTCGTTCCATCCCATGTCACGTCTTTTTATTTCACTTCCTTCCATCCCATTTCACGTCTTTTTATTTCACTTCATTCCCTCCTTATTCACGTCTTTTTATTTCTCTTAATTCCATCCCATTTCACGTCTTTTCTTTTCACTCAGTTCCATCCCATGTCACGTCTTTTTTTTTCAATTAGTTCCATCCCATGTCACGTCTTTTTATTTCACTTGGTTCCATCCCATGTCACGTCTTTTTATTTCACTTAATTCCTTCCAATTTCACATCTTTTTATTTCACTTCGTTCCATCCCATGTCACTTCATTCCATCCCATTTCACGTCTTTTTATTTCACTTCCTTCCATCCCATTTTACGTCTTTTTATTTCAATTCATTCCATCCTATTTCACTTCATTCCATCCCATTTCTCGTCTTTCTATTTCACTTCGTTCCATCCCATTTCACTTCGTTCCATCCCATTTCACTTCGTTCCATCCCGTTTCACTTCGTTCCATCCCATTTCACTACGTTCCATCCTATTTCACTTCGTTCCATCCCGTTTCACTTCCCTCCATCCCATGTCACTTCATTCCATCCCATTTCACATCTTTTTTTTTCACTTCGTTCCATCCCATGTCACTTCCTTCCATCCCAGTTTACGTCTTTTTATTTCACTTCCTTCCATCCCATTTCACTTTCTTCCATCCCATTTTACGTCTTTTTATTTCACTTCTTTCCATCCCATTTCACTTCCTTCCATCCCATTTCACGTCTTTTTATTTCACTTCATTCCATCCCATTTCACTTCCTTCCATCCCATTTCTCTTCATTCGATACCATTTCTGGTCTTTTTATTTCAAGTCATTTCATCCCATTTCACGTCTTTTTCTTTCACTTCATTCCTTCCTTTTTCAGGTCTTTTTATTTCTCTTCATTCTATCCCATTTCACGTCTTTTTATTTCTCTTCCTTCCATCCCATTTCTCGTCTTTTTATTTCTTTTCATTCCATCCCATTTCACTTCATTCCATCCCAGTTCACGTCTTTTTATTTCACTTCATTCCATACAAGTTCCCGTCTTTTTATTTCACTTCATTCCATCCCATTTCCCGTCTTTTCTCTTCTTTCCATCCCATTTCCCGTCTTTTTATTTCTCTTCCTTCCATCCCATTTCACTTCCTTCCATCCCATTTCACTTCCTTCCATCCCATTTCTCGTCTTTTTATTTCTCTTCATTCCATCCCATTTCACTTCATTCCATCCCGCTTCACTTCATTCGATCCCATTTCACGTCTTTTATTTTCACTTCCTTCGATCCCATTTCACGTCTTTTTATTCCTCTTCATTCCATCCAATTTCAAGTCTTTTTATTTCACTTCCTTCCATCCCGTTTCTCTTCGTTCCATCCCATGTCACGTCTTTTTATTTCACTTCCTTCCATCCCGTTTCACTTCCTTCCATCCCATTTTACGTCTTTTTATTTCACTTCCTTCCATCCCATGTCACGTCTTTTAATTTCACTTCCTTCCATCCCATGTCATGTCTTTTTATTTCACTTAGTTTCATCCCATGTCACGTCTTTTTATTTCACTTCGTTCCATCCCATGGCACTTCATTCCATCCCATTTCACATCTTTTTTTTTCACTTCGTTCCATCCCATTTCACTTCGTTCCATCCCATGTCATGTCTTTTTATTTCACTTCCTTCCATCCCATTTCTCGTACTTTTATTTCACTTCCTTCCATCCCATTTCACTTCCTTCCATCCCATTTCACGTCTTTTAATTTCACTTCATTCCATCCCATTTCTCATTATTCCATACCATTTCTCGTCTTTTTATTTCACTTCCTTCCATCCCATTTCACGTCTTATTATTTCTATTCATTCCATCCCATTTCACGTCTGTTTATTTCACTTCGTTCCATCCCGTTTCACTTCTTTCCATCCCATGTAACGTCTTTTTATTTCACTTGGTTTCATCCCGTGTAACGTCTTTTTATTTCACTTCGTTCCATCCCATTTCACGTCATTTTATTTCACTTCCTTCCATCCTATTTCACGTCTTTTTACTTCACTTCCTTCCGTCCCATTTTACGTCTTTTTATTTCAATTCATTCCATCCCATTTCACTTCCTTCCATCCCATTTCACTTCTTTTTATTTCTCTTCATTCCGTGCCATTTCACGTCGTTTTATTTCACTTCATTCCATTCCATTTCACGTCTTTTTATTTCACTTCCTTCCATCCCATTTCACTTCCTTCCATCCCATTTCACGTCTTTTTATTTCATTTCATTCCATCCCATTTCACTTCATTCCATCCCATTTCACGTCTTTTTATTTCACTTCATTCTTTCATTTTTCACGTCTTTTTCTTTCCTTTCATTCCGTCCCATTTTCCTTCATTCCGTCCCATTTCCCTTCATTCCGTCCCATTTCTCTTATATTCCGTCCCATTTCCCTTCATTCCGTCCCATTTCTTGTCTTTTTATTTCACATCATTCCATCCCATTTCACTTCATTCCATCCCATTTCACGTCTTTTTATTACATTTCATTCCATCCCATTTCGCGTCTTTTTATTTCACTTCATTCCTTCATTTTTCACGTCTTTTTATTTCTCTTCATTCCGTACCATTTCATTTCATTCCTTCCCATTTCACTTCGTTCCATCCCATTTCACTTCATTCCATCCAATGTCACGTCTTTTTTTTCACTTCTTTCCATCCCATGTCACGTCGTTTTATTTCTCTTCGTTCCATCCCATTTCTCGTCTTTTTATTTCACTTTGTTCCATCCCATGTCAATTCATTCCATCCCATTTTACGTCTTTTTATTACACTTCATTCCATTCCATTTCAAGTCTTTTTATTTCACTTCCTTCCATCCCATTTCTCTTCCTTCCATCCCATGTCACGTCTTTTTATTTCACTTAATTCCATCCCATTTCACTTCATTCCATCCCGTTTCACGTCATTCCATCCCATTTCACGTCTTTTTATTTCACTTCCTTCCATCCCATGTCACGACTTTTTATTTCACTTCCTTCCATCCCATTTCACTTCCTTCCATCCCATTTCACGTCTTTTTATTTCTCTTCATTCCATCCCATTTAACGTCTTTTTATTTCTCTTCATTCCATCCCATTTCACTTCATTCCATCCCATTTCGTGTCTTTTTATTACAATTCATTCCATCCAATTTCACTTCATTCCATCCCATGTCACGTCTTTTTATTTCACTTCATTCCATCCCAGTTCCCGTCTTTTTATTTCACTTCATTCCATCCCAAGTCACTTCATTTCATCCCAGTTCCCGTTTTTTTTTTTTTCACTTCCTTCCATCCCATGTCATGTCTTTTTATTTCACTTCGTTCCATCCCATGTCACGTCTTTTTATTTCACTTCCTTCCATCCCATGTCACGTCTTTTTATTTCACTTCGTTCCATTCCATGTCACTTCATTCCATCCCATTTCACATGTTTTTTTTTCACTTCGTTCCATCTCATTTCACTTTGTTCCATCCCATGTCTCGTATTTTTATTTCACTTCGTTCCATCCCATGTCACGTCTTTTTATTTCACTTCCTTCCATCCCATGTCACGACTTTTTATTTCACTTCCTTCCATCCCATTTCACGTCTTTTTATTTCACTTCATTCCCTCCTTTTTCACGTCTTTTTATTTCTCTTAATTCCATCCCATTTCACGTCTTTTCTTTTCACTCAGTTCCATCCCATGTCACGTCTTTTTTTTTCAATTAGTTCCATCCCATGTCACGTCTTTTTATTTCACTTGGTTCCATCCCATGTCACGTCTTTTTATTTCACTTAATTCCTTCCAATTTCACATCTTTTTATTTCACTTCGTTCCATCCCATGTCACTTCATTCCATCCCATTTCACGTCTTTTTATTTCACTTCCTTCCATCCCATTTTACGTCTTTTTATTTCAATTCATTCCATCCTATTTCACTTCATTCCATCCCATTTCTCGTCTTTCTATTTCACTTCGTTCCATCCCATTTCACTTCGTTCCATCCCGTTTCACTTCGTTCCATCCCATTTCACTACGTTCCATCCTATTTCACTTCGTTCCATCCCGTTTCACTTCCCTCCATCCCATGTCACTTCATTCCATCCCATTTCACATCTTTTTTTTTCACTTCGTTCCATCCCATGTCACTTCCTTCCATCCCAGTTTACGTCTTTTTATTTCACTTCCTTCCATCCCATTTCACTTTCTTCCATCCCATTTTACGTCTTTTTATTTCACTTCTTTCCATCCCATTTCACTTCCTTCCATCCCATTTCACGTCTTTTTATTTCACTTCATTCCATCCCATTTCACTTCCTTCCATCCCATTTCTCTTCATTCGATACCATTTCTGGTCTTTTTATTTCAAGTCATTTCATCCCATTTCACGTCTTTTTCTTTCACTTCATTCCTTCCTTTTTCAGGTCTTTTTATTTCTCTTCATTCTATCCCATTTCACGTCTTTTTATTTCTCTTCCTTCCATCCCATTTCTCGTCTTTTTATTTCTTTTCATTCCATCCCATTTCACTTCATTCCATCCCAGTTCACGTCTTTTTATTTCACTTCATTCCATACAAGTTCCCGTCTTTTTATTTCACTTCATTCCATCCCATTTCCCGTCTTTTCTCTTCTTTCCATCCCATTTCCCGTCTTTTTATTTCTCTTCCTTCCATCCCATTTCACTTCATTCCATCCCATTTCACTTCCTTCCATCCCATGTCACGTCTTTCTATTTCACTTCGTTCCATCCCATGTCACTTCATTCCATCCTATTTCACGTCTTTTTAATTCACTTCCTTCCATTCCATTTCACGTTGTTTTATTTCATTTCATTCCATCCCATGTCACGTCTTTTTATTTCACTTCATTCCATCCCATGTCACGTCTTTTTATTTCACTTCCTTCCATCCCATTTCACGTTTTTTTATTTCACTTCGTTCCATCCCATTTCACGTCATTTTATTTCACTTCCTTCCATCCCATTTCACGTCTTTTTATTTCACTTCCTTCCGTTCCATTTTACGTCTTTTTATTTCAATTCATTCCATCCCATTTCACTTCCTTCCATCCCATTTCACGTCTTTTTATTTCTCTTCGTTTCTTCCCATTTCACGTCGTTTTATTTCACTTCCTTCCATTCCATTTCACGTCTTTTTATTTCACTTCCTTCTATCCTATTTCACTTCCTTCCATCCCATGTCACGTCTTTTTATTTCACTTCATTCCATCCCATTTCACTTCATTCCATCCCATTTCACGTCTTTTTATTTCACTTCATTCTTTCATTTTTCTCGTCTTTTTATTTCCCTTCATTCCGTCCCATTTCCCTTCATTCCGTCCCATTTCCCTTCATTCCGTCCCATTTCCCTTCATTCCGTCCCATTTCTTGTCTTTTTATTACATTTCATTCCATCCCATTTCACGTCTTTTAATTTCTCTTCGTTCCATCCCTTGTCACGTCTTTTTATTTCTCTTCATTCCATCCCATGTCATGTCATTCCATCCCATTTCACGTCTTTTTATTTCAATTCCTTCCATCCCGTTTCACTTTCTTCCATCCCATTTTACGTCTTTTTATTTCACTTCATTCCATCCCATTTCACTTCCTTCCATCCCATTTCACGTCTTTTTATTTCACTTCATTCCATCCCATTTCACTTCCTTCCATCCCATTTCTCTTCATTCGATACCATTTCTGGTCTTTTTATTTCAAGTCATTTCATCCCATTTCACGTCTTTTTATTTCACTTCATTCCTTCCTTTTTCAGGTCTTTTTATTTCTCTTCATTCTATCCCATTTCACGTCTTTTTATTTCTCTTCCTTCCATCCCATTTCTCGTCTTTTTATTTCACTTCGTTCCATCCCATTTCTCTTCCTTCCATCCCATTTCTCGTCTTTTTATTTCACTTCGTTCCATCCCATTTCACTTCCTACCATCCCATGTCACGTCATTTTATTTCACTTCGTTCCATTCCATGTCACTTCATTCCATCCCATTTCACGTCTTTTTATTTCCCTTCCTTCCATCCCATTTCACTTACTTCCATCCCATTTCACTTCCTTCCATCCCATTTCACTTCCTACCATCCCATTTCACTTCCTTCCATCCCATTTCTCGTCTTTTTATTTCTCTTCATTCCATCCCATTTCACTTCATTCCATCCCGCTTCACTTCATTCGATCCCATTTCACGTCTTTTATTTTCACTTCCTTCGATCCCATTTCACGTCTTTTTATTCCTCTTCATTCCATCCCATTTCACGTCTTTTTATTTCACTTCCTTCCATCCCGTTTCACTTCGTTCCATCCCATGTCACGTCTTTTTATTTCACTTCCTTCCATCCTATTTCACGTCTTTTTATTTCACTTCATTCCCTCCTTTTTCACTTCTTTTTATTTCACTTCCTTCCATCCCATGTCACGTCTTTTTATTTCACTTCATTCCATTCCATTTCACGTCTTTTTATTTCTCTTCGTTGCATCCCATGTCACGTCTTTTTATTTCTCTTCGTTGCATCCCATGTCACGTCTTTTTATTTCTCTTCTTTCCATCCCATGTCACGTCATTCCATCACATTTCACGTCTTTTTATTTCACTTCGTTCCATCCCGTTTCACTTCGTTCCATCCCATGTCACATCTTTTTATTTCACTTCCTTCCATCCCATTTCACTTCCTTCCATCCCATTTTAAGTCTTTTTATTTCACTTCCTTCCATCCCATTTCACGTCTTTTAATTTCAATTCATCCCATCCCATGTCACGTCTTTTTATTTCTCTTCGTTGCATCCCATGTCACGTCTTTTTATTTCTCTTCTTTCCATCCCATGTCACGTCGTTCCATACCATTTCACGTCTTTTTATTTCACTTCGTTCCATCCCGTTTCACTTCGTTCCATCCCATGTCACGTCTTTTTATTTCACTTCCTTCCATCCCATTTCACTTCCTTCCATCCCATTTTACGTCTTTTTATTTCACTTCCTTCCATCCCATGTCACGTCTTTTAATTTCACTTCCTTCCATCCCATGTCATGTCTTTTTATTTCACTTCGTTCCATCCCATGTCACGTCTTTTTATTTCACTTCGTTCCATCCCATGTCACTTCATTCCATCCCATTTCACATCTTTTTTTTCACTTCGTTCCATCCCATTTCACTTCGTTCCATCCCATGTCACGTGTTTTTATTTCACTTCGTTCCATCCCGTTTCACTTCGTTCCATCCCATGTCACGTCTTTTTATTTCTCTTCATTCCATCCCATTTCACTTCATTCCATCCCATTTCACGTCTTTTTATTACACTTCATTCCATCCCATTTCACTTCGTTCCATCCCGTTTCACTTCGTTCCATCCCATGTCACGTCTTTTTATTTCACTTCCTTCCATCCCATTTCACGTCTTTTTATTTCACTTCATTCCCTCCTTATTCACGTCTTTTTATTTCTCTTAATTCCATCCCATTTCACGTCTTTTCTTTTCACTCAGTTCCATCCCATGTCACGTCTTTTTTTTTCAATTAGTTCCATCCCATGTCACGTCTTTTTATTTCACTTGGTTCCATCCCATGTCACGTCTTTTTATTTCACTTAATTCCTTCCAATTTCACATCTTTTTATTTCACTTCGTTCCATCCCATGTCACTTCATTCCATCCCATTTCACGTCTTTTTATTTCACTTCCTTCCATCCCATTTTACGTCTTTTTATTTCAATTCATTCCATCCTATTTCACTTCATTCCATCCCATTTCTCGTCTTTCTATTTCACTTCGTTCCATCCCATTTCACTTCGTTCCATCCCATTTCACTTCGTTCCATCCCGTTTCACTTCGTTCCATCCCATTTCACTACGTTCCATCCTATTTCACTTCGTTCCATCCCGTTTCACTTCCCTCCATCCCATGTCACTTCATTCCATCCCATTTCACATCTTTTTTTTTCACTTCGTTCCATCCCATGTCACTTCCTTCCATCCCAGTTTACGTCTTTTTATTTCACTTCCTTCCATCCCATTTCACTTTCTTCCATCCCATTTTACGTCTTTTTATTTCACTTCTTTCCATCCCATTTCACTTCCTTCCATCCCATTTCACGTCTTTTTATTTCACTTCATTCCATCCCATTTCACTTCCTTCCATCCCATTTCTCTTCATTCGATACCATTTCTGGTCTTTTTATTTCAAGTCATTTCATCCCATTTCACGTCTTTTTCTTTCACTTCATTCCTTCCTTTTTCAGGTCTTTTTATTTCTCTTCATTCTATCCCATTTCACGTCTTTTTATTTCTCTTCCTTCCATCCCATTTCTCGTCTTTTTATTTCTTTTCATTCCATCCCATTTCACTTCATTCCATCCCAGTTCACGTCTTTTTATTTCACTTCATTCCATACAAGTTCCCGTCTTTTTATTTCACTTCATTCCATCCCATTTCCCGTCTTTTCTCTTCTTTCCATCCCATTTCCCGTCTTTTTATTTCTCTTCCTTCCATCCCATTTCACTTCCTTCCATCCCATTTCACTTCCTTCCATCCCATTTCTCGTCTTTTTATTTCTCTTCATTCCATCCCATTTCACTTCATTCCATCCCGCTTCACTTCATTCGATCCCATTTCACGTCTTTTATTTTCACTTCCTTCGATCCCATTTCACGTCTTTTTATTCCTCTTCATTCCATCCAATTTCAAGTCTTTTTATTTCACTTCCTTCCATCCCGTTTCTCTTCGTTCCATCCCATGTCACGTCTTTTTATTTCACTTCCTTCCATCCCGTTTCACTTCCTTCCATCCCATTTTACGTCTTTTTATTTCACTTCCTTCCATCCCATGTCACGTCTTTTAATTTCACTTCCTTCCATCCCATGTCATGTCTTTTTATTTCACTTAGTTTCATCCCATGTCACGTCTTTTTATTTCACTTCGTTCCATCCCATGGCACTTCATTCCATCCCATTTCACATCTTTTTTTTTCACTTCGTTCCATCCCATTTCACTTCGTTCCATCCCATGTCATGTCTTTTTATTTCACTTCCTTCCATCCCATTTCTCGTACTTTTATTTCACTTCCTTCCATCCCATTTCACTTCCTTCCATCCCATTTCACGTCTTTTAATTTCACTTCATTCCATCCCATTTCTCATTATTCCATACCATTTCTCGTCTTTTTATTTCACTTCCTTCCATCCCATTTCACGTCTTATTATTTCTATTCATTCCATCCCATTTCACGTCTGTTTATTTCACTTCGTTCCATCCCGTTTCACTTCTTTCCATCCCATGTAACGTCTTTTTATTTCACTTGGTTTCATCCCGTGTAACGTCTTTTTATTTCACTTCGTTCCATCCCATTTCACGTCATTTTATTTCACTTCCTTCCATCCTATTTCACGTCTTTTTACTTCACTTCCTTCCGTCCCATTTTACGTCTTTTTATTTCAATTCATTCCATCCCATTTCACTTCCTTCCATCCCATTTCACTTCTTTTTATTTCTCTTCATTCCGTGCCATTTCACGTCGTTTTATTTCACTTCATTCCATTCCATTTCACGTCTTTTTATTTCACTTCCTTCCATCCCATTTCACTTCCTTCCATCCCATTTCACGTCTTTTTATTTCATTTCATTCCATCCCATTTCACTTCATTCCATCCCATTTCACGTCTTTTTATTTCACTTCATTCTTTCATTTTTCACGTCTTTTTCTTTCCTTTCATTCCGTCCCATTTTCCTTCATTCCGTCCCATTTCCCTTCATTCCGTCCCATTTCTCTTATATTCCGTCCCATTTCCCTTCATTCCGTCCCATTTCTTGTCTTTTTATTTCACATCATTCCATCCCATTTCACTTCATTCCATCCCATTTCACGTCTTTTTATTACATTTCATTCCATCCCATTTCGCGTCTTTTTATTTCACTTCATTCCTTCATTTTTCACGTCTTTTTATTTCTCTTCATTCCGTACCATTTCATTTCATTCCTTCCCATTTCACTTCGTTCCATCCCATTTCACTTCATTCCATCCAATGTCACGTCTTTTTTTTCACTTCTTTCCATCCCATGTCACGTCGTTTTATTTCTCTTCGTTCCATCCCATTTCTCGTCTTTTTATTTCACTTTGTTCCATCCCATGTCAATTCATTCCATCCCATTTTACGTCTTTTTATTACACTTCATTCCATTCCATTTCACGTCTTTTTATTTCACTTCCTTCCATCCCATTTCTCTTCCTTCCATCCCATGTCACGTCTTTTTATTTCACTTAATTCCATCCCATTTCACTTCATTCCATCCCGTTTCACGTCATTCCATCCCATTTCACGTCTTTTTATTTCACTTCCTTCCATCCCATGTCACGACTTTTTATTTCACTTCCTTCCATCCCATTTCACTTCCTTCCATCCCATTTCACGTCTTTTTATTTCTCTTCATTCCATCCCATTTAACGTCTTTTTATTTCTCTTCATTCCATCCCATTTCACTTCATTCCATCCCATTTCGTGTCTTTTTATTACAATTCATTCCATCCAATTTCACTTCATTCCATCCCATGTCACGTCTTTTTATTTCACTTCATTCCATCCCAGTTCCCGTCTTTTTATTTCACTTCATTCCATCCCAAGTCACTTCATTTCATCCCAGTTCCCGTTTTTTTTTTTTTCACTTCCTTCCATCCCATGTCATGTCTTTTTATTTCACTTCGTTCCATCCCATGTCACGTCTTTTTATTTCACTTCCTTCCATCCCATGTCACGTCTTTTTATTTCACTTCGTTCCATTCCATGTCACTTCATTCCATCCCATTTCACATGTTTTTTTTTCACTTCGTTCCATCTCATTTCACTTTGTTCCATCCCATGTCTCGTATTTTTATTTCACTTCGTTCCATCCCATGTCACGTCTTTTTATTTCACTTCCTTCCATCCCATGTCACGACTTTTTATTTCACTTCCTTCCATCCCATTTCACGTCTTTTTATTTCACTTCATTCCCTTCTTTTTCACGTCTTTTTATTTCTCTTAATTCCATCCCATTTCACGTCTTTTCTTTTCACTCAGTTCCATCCCATGTCACGTCTTTTTTTTTCAATTAGTTCCATCCCATGTCACGTCTTTTTATTTCACTTGGTTCCATCCCATGTCACGTCTTTTTATTTCACTTAATTCCTTCCAATTTCACATCTTTTTATTTCACTTCGTTCCATCCCATGTCACTTCATTCCATCCCATTTCACGTCTTTTTATTTCACTTCCTTCCATCCCATTTTACGTCTTTTTATTTCAATTCATTCCATCCTATTTCACTTCATTCCATCCCATTTCTCGTCTTTCTATTTCACTTCGTTCCATCCCATTTCACTTCGTTCCATCCCGTTTCACTTCGTTCCATCCCATTTCACTACGTTCCATCCTATTTCACTTCGTTCCATCCCGTTTCACTTCCCTCCATCCCATGTCACTTCATTCCATCCCATTTCACATCTTTTTTTTTCACTTCGTTCCATCCCATGTCACTTCCTTCCATCCCAGTTTACGTCTTTTTATTTCACTTCCTTCCATCCCATTTCACTTTCTTCCATCCCATTTTACGTCTTTTTATTTCACTTCTTTCCATCCCATTTCACTTCCTTCCATCCCATTTCACGTCTTTTTATTTCACTTCATTCCATCCCATTTCACTTCCTTCCATCCCATTTCTCTTCATTCGATACCATTTCTGGTCTTTTTATTTCAAGTCATTTCATCCCATTTCACGTCTTTTTCTTTCACTTCATTCCTTCCTTTTTCAGGTCTTTTTATTTCTCTTCATTCTATCCCATTTCACGTCTTTTTATTTCTCTTCCTTCCATCCCATTTCTCGTCTTTTTATTTCTTTTCATTCCATCCCATTTCACTTCATTCCATCCCAGTTCACGTCTTTTTATTTCACTTCATTCCATACAAGTTCCCGTCTTTTTATTTCACTTCATTCCATCCCATTTCCCGTCTTTTCTCTTCTTTCCATCCCATTTCCCGTCTTTTTATTTCTCTTCCTTCCATCCCATTTCACTTCCTTCCATCCCATTTCACTTCCTTCCATCCCATTTCTCGTCTTTTTATTTCTCTTCATTCCATCCCATTTCACTTCATTCCATCCCGCTTCACTTCATTCGATCCCATTTCACGTCTTTTATTTTCACTTCCTTCGATCCCATTTCACGTCTTTTTATTCCTCTTCATTCCATCCCATTTCAAGTCTTTTTATTTCACTTCCTTCCATCCCGTTTCACTTCGTTCCATCCCATGTCACGTCTTTTTATTTCACTTCCTTCCATCCCGTTTCACTTCCTTCCATCCCATTTTACGTCTTTTTATTTCACTTCCTTCCATCCCATGTCACGTCTTTTAATTTCACTTCCTTCCATCCCATGTCATGTCTTTTTATTTCACTTAGTTTCATCCCATGTCACGTCTTTTTATTTCACTTCGTTCCATCCCATGGCACTTCATTCCATCCCATTTCAAATTTTTTTTTTTCACTTCGTTCCATCCCATTTCACTTCGTTCCATCCCATGTCATGTCTTTTTATTTCACTTCCTTCCATCCCATTTCTCGTTCTTTTATTTCACTTCCTTCCATCCCATTTCACTTCCTTCCATCCCATTTCACGTCTTTTAATTTCACTTCATTCCATCCCATTTCTCATTATTCCATACCATTTCTCGTCTTTTTATTTCACTTCCTTCCATCCCATTTCACGTCTTATTATTTCTATTCATTCCATCCCATTTCACGTCTGTTTATTTCACTTCGTTCCATCCCGTTTCACTTCTTTCCATCCCATGTAACGTCTTTTTATTTCACTTGGTTTCATCCCATGTAACGTCTTTTTATTTCACTTCGTTCCATCCCATTTCACGTCATTTTATTTCACTTCCTTCCATCCTATTTCACGTCTTTTTATTTCACTTCCTTCCGTCCCATTTTACGTCTTTTTATTTCAATTCATTCCATCCCATTTCACTTCCTTCCATCCCATTTCACTTCTTTTTATTTCTCTTCATTCCGTGCCATTTCACGTCGTTTTATTTCACTTCATTCCATTCCATTTCACGTCTTTTTATTTCACTTCCTTCCATCCCATTTCACTTCCTTCCATCCCATTTCACGTCTTTTTATTTCATTTCATTCCATCCCATTTCACTTCATTCCATCCCATTTCACGTCTTTTTATTTCACTTCATTCTTTCATTTTTCACGTCTTTTTCTTTCCTTTCATTCCGTCCCATTTTCCTTCATTCCGTCCCATTTCCCTTCATTCCGTCCCATTTCTCTTCATTCCGTCCCATTTCCCTTCATTCCGTCCCATTTCTTGTCTTTTTATTTCACATCATTCCATCCCATTTCACTTCATTCCATCCCATTTCACGTCTTTTTATTACATTTCATTCCATCCCATTTCGCGTCTTTTTATTTCACTTCATTCCTTCATTTTTCACGTCTTTTTATTTCTCTTCATTCCGTACCATTTCATTTCATTCCTTCCCATTTCACTTCGTTCCATCCCATTTCACTTCATTCCATCCAATGTCACGTCTTTTTTTTCACTTCTTTCCATCCCATGTCACGTCGTTTTATTTCTCTTCGTTCCATCCCATTTCTCGTCTTTTTATTTCACTTTGTTCCATCCCATGTCAATTCATTCCATCCCATTTTACGTCTTTTTATTACACTTCATTCCATTCCATTTCACGTCTTTTTATTTCACTTCCTTCCATCCCATTTCTCTTCCTTCCATCCCATGTCACGTCTTTTTATTTCACTTAATTCCATCCCATTTCACTTCCTTCCATCCCGTTTCACTTCGTTCCATCCCATGTCACGTCTTTTTATTTCACTTCCTTCCATCCCATGTCACGTCTTTTTATTTCACTTCGTTCCATTCCATGTCACTTCATTCCATCCCATTTCACATGTTTTTTTTTCACTTCGTTCCATCTCATTTCACTTCGTTCCATCCCATGTCTCGTATTTTTATTTCACTTCGTTCCATCCCATGTCACGTCTTTTTATTTCACTTCCTTCCATCCCATGTCACGACTTTTTATTTCACTTCCTTCCATCCCATTTCACTTCCTTCCATCCCATTTCACATCTTTTTATTTCACTTCATTCCATCCCATTTCTCATCATTCTATCCCATTTCTCGTCTTTTTATTTAACTTCCTTCCACCCCGTTTCACGTCTTTTTATTTCACTTCATTCCATTCCATTTCACGTCTGTTTATTTCACTTCGTTCCATCCAGTTTCACTTCCTTCCATCCCATTTCACGTCTTTTTATTTCACTTCCTTCCATCCCGTTTCACGTCATTTTATTTCACTTCCTTCCATCCCATTTCTCTTCTTTTTATTTCACTTCCTTCCGTCCCATTTTACGTCTTTTAATTTCAATTCATTCCATCCCTTTTCTCTTCCTTCCATCCCATTTCACGTCGTTTTATTTCACTTCATTCCATCCCATTTCTCGTCTTTCTATTTCACTTCATTCCATCCCATTTCACTTCATTCCATCCCATTTCACGTCTTTTTATTACACTTCATTCCATCCCATGTCATGTCTTTTTATTTCACTTCATTCTTTCATTTTTCACGTGTTTTTATTTCCCTTCATTCCGTCCCATTTCCCTTCATTCCGTCCCATTTCCCTTCATTCCGTCCCATATCCCTTAATTCCGTCCCATGTCACTTCATTCCATCCCATTTCGTGTCTTCTGTTTCACTTCATTCCATCCCATTTCTCTTCATTCCATCCCATTTCACGTCTTTTTATTACATTTCATTCCATCCTATTTCGCGTCTTTTTATTTCACTTTATTCCTTCATTTTTCACGTCCTTTTAATTTCTCTTCATTCCATCCCATTTCACTTCATTCCATCCCATTTCACTTCATTCCATCCCATGTCACGTCTTTTTTTTCACTTCGTTCCATCTCATGTCACGTCGTTTTATTTCTCTTCGTTCCATCCCATGTCACGTCTTTTTATTTCACTTCGTTCCATCCCATTTCACTTCCTTCCATCCCATTTCACTTCTTTTTATTTCACTTCATTCCATCGCATTTCACTTCCTTCCATCCCACGTCACTTCATTCCATCCCATTTCACGTCTTTTTATTTCACTTCATTCCATCCCGTTTCACTTTCTTCCATCCCATTTTACGTCATTTTATTTCACTTCATTCTTCACGTCCTTTTAATTTCACTTCCTTCCATCCCATTTCACGTCTTTTTATTTCACTTTGTTCCATCCCATTTCACTTCCTTCCATCCCATGTCACGTCTTTTTATTTCACTTCGTTCCATCCCATGTCACTTCATTCCATCCTATTTCACGTCTTTTTAATTCACTTCCTTCCATCCCTTTTCACGTCGTTTTATTTCATTTCATTCCATCCCATGTCACGTCTTTTTATTTCAGTTCGTTCCATCCCATTTCACGTCATTTTATTTCACTTCCTTCCATCCCATTTCACGTCTCTTTATTTCACTTCCTTCCGTTCCATTTTACGTCTTTTTATTTCAATTCATTCCATCCCATTTCACTTCCTTCCATCCCATTTCACGTCTTTTTATTTCACTTCATTCCATCCCATTTCACTTCCTTCCTTCCCATTTCTCTTCATTCCATACCATTTCTTGTCTTTTTATTTCAAGTCATTTCATCCCATTTCACGTCTTTTTCTTTCACTTCATTCCTTCCTTTTTCAGGTCTTTTTATTTCTCTTCATTCTATCCCATTTCACGTCTTTTTATATCTCTTCCTTCCATCCCATTTCTCGTCATTTTATTTCACTTCGTTCCATCTCATTTCTCTTTCTTCCATCCCATTTCTCGTCTTTTTATTTCACTTCGTTCCATCCCATTTCACTTCCTTCCATCCCATTTCTCGTCTTTTTATTTCACTTCGTTCCATCCCATGTCACTTCATTCCATCCCATTTCACGTATTTTTAATTCACTTCCTTCCATCCCATTTCACGTCTTTTTATTTAACTTCATTTCATCCCATGTCACTTCCTTACATCCCATTTCACGTCTTTTTATTTCACTTCATTCCCTCCTTTTTCACGTCTTTTTATTTCTCTTAATTCCATCCCATTTCACGTCTTTTCTTTTCACTTCCTTCAATCCCATTTCACGTGTTTTTATTCCTCTTCATTCCATCCCATTTCACGTCTTTTTATTTCACTTCCTTCCATCCCATTTCACTTCGTTCCATCCCATGTCACGTCTTTTTATTTCACTTCCTTCCATCCCATTTCACGTCTTTTT
Source organism: Oreortyx pictus (assembly GCA_036925125.1). NCBI lineage: Eukaryota > Metazoa > Chordata > Aves > Galliformes > Odontophoridae > Oreortyx > Oreortyx pictus. Next base: position 10,088,045 of record JAUPFR010000020.1, on the reverse strand, counting down.
ATTTCACTTCATTCCCTCCTTTTTCACGTCTTTTTATTTCACTTCCTTCCATCCCATGTCACGTCTTTTTATTTCACTTCATTCCATTCCATTTCACGTCTTTTTATTTCTCTTCGTTGCATCCCATGTCACGTCTTTTTATTTCTCTTCGTTGCATCCCATGTCACGTCTTTTTATTTCTCTTCATTCCATCCCATGTCACGTCATTCCATCCCATTTCACGTCTTTTTATTTCACTTCGTTCCATCCCGTTTCACTTCGTTCCATCCCATGTTACGTCTTTTTATTTCACTTCGTTCCATCCCATGTTACGTCTTTTTATTTCACTTCCTTCCATCCCATTTCACTTCCTTCCATCCAATGTCATGTCTTTTTATTTCACTTCGTTCCATCCCATGTCACGTCTTTTTATTTCACTTCGTTCCATCCCATGTCACATCATTCCATCCCATTTCACATCTTTTTTTTTCACTTCGTTCCATCCCATTTCACTTCGTTCCATCCCATGTCACGTCTTTTTATTTCACTTCGTTCCATCCCGTTTCACTTCGTTCCATCCCATGTCACGTCTTTTTATTTCTCTTCATTCCATCCCATTTCACTTCATTCCATCCCATTTCACGTCTTTTTATTACACTTCATTCCATCCCATTTCACTCCGTTCCATCCCGTTTCACTTCGTTCCATCCCATGTCACGTCTTTTTATTTCACTTCCTTCCATCCCATTTCACGTCTTTTTATTTCACTTCATTCCCTCCTGTTTCACGTCTTTTTATTTCTCTTAATTCCATCCCATTTCACGTCTTTTCTTTTCACTTAGTTCCATCACATGTCACGTCTTTTTTTTTCAATTAGTTCCATCCCATGTCACGTCTTTTTATTTCACTTCGTTCCATCCCATGTCACGTCTTTTTATTTCACTTAATTCCTTCCAATTTCACGTCTTTTTATTTCACTTCGTTCCATCCGATGTCACTTCATTCCGTCCCATTTCACGTCTTTTTATTTCACTTCCTTCCATCCCATTTTACGTCTTTTTATTTCAATTAATTCCATCCTATTTCACTTCATTCCATCCCATTTCTCGTCTTTCTATTTCACTTCGTTCCATCCCATTTCACTTCGTTCCATCCCGTTTCACTTCCCTCCATCCCATGTCACTTCATTCCATCCCATTTCACATCTTTTTTTTTCACTTCGTTCCATTCCATGTCACTTCCTTCCATCCCATTTTACGTCTTTTTATTTCACTTCATTCCATCCCATTTCACTTCCTTCCATCCCATTTCACGTCTTTTTATTTCACTTCCTTCCATCCCATTTCACGTCTTTTTATTTCACTTCCTTCCATCCCGTTTCACTTTCTTCCATCCCATTTTACGTCTTTTTATTTCACTTCATTCCATCCCATTTCACTTCCTTCCATCCCATTTCACGTCTTTTTATTTCACTTCATTCCATCCCATTTCACTTCCTTCCATCCCATTTCTCTTCATTCGATACCATTTCTGGTCTTTTTATTTCAAGGCATTTCATCCCATTTCACGTCTTTTTCTTTCACTTCATTCCTTCCTTTTTCAGGTCTTTTTATTTCTCTTCATTCTATCCCATTTCACGTCTTTTTATTTCACTTCCTTCCATCCCAATTCTCGTCTTTTTATTTCTCTTCATTCCATCCCATTTCTCCTCATTCCATCCCAGTTCACGTCTTTTTATTTCACTTCATTCCATACAAGTTCCCGTCTTTTTATTTCACTTTGTTCCATCCCATTTCCCGTCTTTTCTCTTCTTTCCATCCCATTTCCCGTCTTTTTATTTCTCTTCCTTCCATCCCATTTCACTTCCTTCCATCCCATTTCACTTCCTTCCATCCCATTTCACTTCCTTCCATCCCATTTCTCGTCTTTTTATTTCTCTTCATTCCATCCCATTTCACTTCATTCCATCCCGCTTCACTTCATTCGATCCCATTTCACGTCTTTTATTTTCACTTCCTTTGATCCCATTTCACGTCTTTTTATTCCTCTTCATTCCATCTCATTTCAAGTCTTTTTATTTCACTTCCTTCCATTCCGTTTCACTTAGTTCCATCCCATGTCACGTCTTTTTATTTCACTTCCTTCCATCCCATTTCACGTCTTTTTATTTCACTTCATTCCCTCCTTTTTCACGTCTTTTTATTTCACTTCCTTCCATCCCATGTCACGTCTTTTTATTTCACTTCATTCCATTCCATTTCACGTCTTTTTATTTCTCTTCGTTGCATCCCATGTCACGTCTTTTTATTTCTCTTCATTCCATCCCATGTCACGTCATTCCATCCCATTTCACGTCTTTTTATTTCACTTCGTTCCATCCCATTTCACTTCGTTCCATCCCATGTCACGTCTTTTTATTTCACTTCCTTCAATCCCATTTCACTTCCTTCCATCCCATTTTACGTCTTTTTATTTCACTTCCTTCCATCCCATGTCACGTCTTTTAATTTCACTTCCTTCCATCCCATGTCATGTCTTTTTATTTCACTTCGTTCCATCCCATGTCACGTCTTTTTATTTCACTTCGTTCCATCCCATGTCACTTCATTCCATCCCATTTCACATCTTTTTTTTTCACTTCGTTCCATCCCATTTCATTTCGTTCCATCCCATGACTCGTCTATTTATGTCACTTCGTTCCATCCCATGTCACGTCTTTTTATTTCACTTCCTTCCATCTCATGTCATGTCTTTTTATTTCACTTCCTTCCATCCCATGTCACGACTTTTTATTTCACTTCCTTCCATCCCATTTCACTTCCTTCCATCCCATTTCACGTCTTTTAATTTCACTTCATTCCATCCCATTTCTCATCATTCCATACCATGTCTCGTCTTTTTATTTCACTTCCTTCCATCCCATTTCACGTCTTTTTATTTCTATTCATTCCATCCCATTTCACGTCTGTTTATTTCACTTCGTTCCATCCAGTTTCACTTCGTTCCATCCCATGTAACGTCTTTTTATTTCACTTCCTTCCATCCCATTTCACGTCTTTTTATTTCACTTCGTTCCATCCCGTTTAACTTCGTTCCATCCCATGTCACGTCTTTTTATTTCTCTTCATTCCATCCCATTTCACTTCATTCCATCCCATTTCACGTCTTTTTATTTCTCTTCATTCCGTCCAATTTCACGTCGTTTTATTTCACTTCATTCCATTCCATTTCACATCTCTTTTTTTCACTTCGTTCCATCCCGTTTCACTTCGTTCCATCCCATGTCACGTCTTTTTATTTCATTTCGTTCCATCCCATGTCACGTCTTTTTATTTCACTTCATTCCCTCTTTTTTCATGTCTTTTTATTTCTCTTCATTCCATCCCATTTCACGTCTTTTTTTTTCACTTAGTTCCATCCCATGTCACGTCTTTTTTTTTCACTTAGTTCCATCCCATGTCACGTCTTTTTTTTCACTTAGTTCCATCCCATGTCACGTCTTTTTATTTCACTTCTTTCCATCCCATGTCACGTCTTTTTATTTCACTTAATTCCTTCCAATTTCACGTCTTTTTATTTCACTTCCTTCTATCCCATGTCACTTCATTCCATCTCATGTCATGTCTTTTTATTTCACTTCGTTCCATCCCATGTCACGACTTTTTATTTCACTTCCTTCCATCCCATTTCACTTCCTTCCATCCCATTTCACGTCTTTTCTTTTCACTTAGTTCCATACCATGTCACGTCTTTTTTTTTCAATTAGTTCCAACCCATGTCACGTCTTTTTATTTCACTTAGTTCCATCCCATGTCACGTCTTTTTATTTCACTTAATTCTTTCCAATTTCACATCTTTTTAATTCACTTCGTTCCATCCCATGTCACTTCATTCCATCCCATTTCACGTCTTTTTATTTCACTTCCTTCCATCCCATTTTACGTCTTTTTATTTCAATTCATTCCATCCTATTTCACTTCATTCCATCCCATTTCTCGTCTTTCTATTTCACTTCGTTCCATCCCATTTCACTTCGTTCCATCCCGTTTCACTTCCCTCCATCCCATGGCACTTCCTTCCATCCCATTTTACGTCTTTTTATTTCACTTCATTCCATCCCATTTCACTTCCTTCCATCCCATTTCACGTCTTTTTATTTCACTTCCTTCCATCCCATTTCACGTCTTTTTATTTCACTTCCTTCCATCCCATTTCACGTCTTTTTATTTCACTTCCTTCCATCCCGTTTCACTTTCTTCCATCCCATTTTACGTCTTTTTATTTCACTTCATTCCATCCCATTTCACTTCCTTCCATCCCATTTCACGTCTTTTTATTTCATTTCATTCCATCCCATTTCACTTCCTTCCATCCCATTTCTCTTCATTCGATACCATTTCTGGTCTTTTTATTTCAAGTCATTTCATCCCATTTCAAGTCTTTTTCTTTCACTTCATTCCTTCCTTTTTCAGGTCTTTTTATTTCTCTTCATTCTATCCCATTTCACGTCTTTTTATTTCTCTTCCTTCCATCCCATTTCTCGTCTTTTTATTTCTCTTGATTCCATCCCATTTCACTTCATTCCATCCCATTTCCCGTCTTTTCTCTTCTTTCCATCCCATTTCCCGTCTTTTTATTTCTCTTCCTTCCATCCCATTTCACTTCCTTCCATCCCATTTCACTTCCTTCCATCCCATTTCACTTCCTTCCATCCCATTTCTCGTCTTTTTATTTCTCTTCATTCCATCCCATTTCACTTCATTCCATCCCGCTTCACTTCATTCGATCCCATTTCACGTCTTTTATTTTCACTTCCTTCGATCCCATTTCACGTCTTTTTATTCCTCTTCATTCCATCCCATTTCAAGTCTTTTTATTTCACTTCCTTCCATCCCGTTTCACTTCGTTCCATCCCATGTCACGTCTTTTTATTTCACTTCCTTCCATCCCATTTCACTTCCTTCCATCCCATTTTACGTCTTTTTATTTCACTTCCTTCCATCCCATGTCACGTCTTTTAATTTCACTTCCTTCCATCCCATTTCACGTCTTATTATTTCTATTCATTCCATCCCATTTCACGTCTGTTTATTTCACTTCATTCCATCCCATTTCACTTCATCCCATCCCATTTCACGCCTTTTTATTTCACTTCATTCCATCCCATTTCACGTCTTTTTATTTCACTTATTTCCATCCCATCTCACGTCTTTTTATTTCTCTTCGTTCCATCCCTTGTCATGTCTTTTTATTCCTCTTCATTCCATCCCATGTCACGTCATTCCATCCCATTTCACGTCTTTTTATTTCACTTCGTTCCATCCCGTTTCACTTAGTTCCATCCCATGTCACGTCTTTTTATTTCACTTCCTTCCGTCCCATTTCACTTCCTTCCATCCCATTTTACGTCTTTTTATTTCTCTTCATTCCATCCCATTTCACTTTCTTCCATCCCATTTCACGTCTTTTTATTTCTTTTCCTTCCATCCCATTTCTCTTCCTTCCATCCCATTTCACTTCCTTCCATCACATTTCACTTCCTTCCATCCCATTTCTCATCTTTTTATTTCACTTCATTCCATCCCATTTCACGTCTTTTTATTTCACTTCATTCCATCCCATGTCACGTCTTTTTATTACACTTCATTCCATCCCATTTCACTTCGTTCCATCCCGTTTCACTTCGTTCCATCCCATGTCACGTCTTTTTATTTCACTTCATTCCATCCCATGTCACGTCTTTTTATTTCTCTTCATTCCATCCCATTTCACTTCATTCCATCCCATTTCACGTCTTTTTATTACACTTCATTCCATCCCATTTCACTTCGTTCCATCCCGTTCCACTTCGTTCCATCCCATGTCACGTCTTTTTATTTCACTTCCTTACATCCCATTTCACGTCTTTTTATTTCACTTCATTCCCTCCTTTTTCACGTCTTTTTATTTCTCTTAATTCCATCCCATTTCACGTCTTTTCTTTTCACTTCCTTCTATCCCATTTCACGTCTTTTTATTCCTCTTCATTCCATCCCATTTCACGTCTTTTTATTTCACTTCCTTCCATCCCATTTCACTTCGTTCCATCCCATGTCACGTCTTTTTATTTCACTTCCTTCCATCCCATTTCACGTCTTTTTATTTCACTTCATTCCCTCCTTTTTCACGTCTTTTTATTTCACTTCCTTCCATCCCATGTCACGTCTTTTTATTTCACTTCATTCCATTCCATTTCACGTCTTTTTATTTCTCTTCGTTGCATCCCATGTCACGTCTTTTTATTTCTCTTCGTTGCATCCCATGTCACGTCTTTTTATTTCTCTTCATTCCATCCCATGTCACGTCATTCCATCCCATTTCACGTCTTTTTATTTCACTTCGTTCCATCCCGTTTCACTTCGTTCCATCCCATGTCACGTATTTTTATTTCAATTCCTTCCATCCCATTTCACTTCCTTCCATCCCATTTTAAGTCTTTTTATTTCACTTCATTCCATCCCATTTCACGTCTTTTAATTTCACTTCATTCCATCCCATGTCACGTCTTTTTATTTCTCTTCGTTGCATCCCATGTCACGTCTTTTTATTTCTCTTCATTCCATCCCATGTCACGTCTTTCCATCCCATTTCACGTCTTTTTATTTCACTTCGTTCCATCCCGTTTCACTTCGTTCCATCCCATGTTACGTCTTTTTATTTCACTTCGTTCCATCCCATGTTACGTCTTTTTATTTCACTTCCTTCCATCCCATTTCACTTCCTTCCATCCAATGTCATGTCTTTTTATTTCACTTCGTTCCATCCCATGTCACGTCTTTTTATTTCACTTCGTTCCATCCCATGTCACTTCATTCCATCCCATTTCACATCTTTTTTTTTCACTTCGTTCCATCCCATTTCACTTCGTTCCATCCCATGTCACGTCTTTTTATTTCACTTCGTACCATCCCGTTTCACTTCGTTCCATCCCATGTCACGTCTTTTTATTTCTCTTCATTCCATCCCATTTCACTTCATTCCATCCCATTTCACGTCTTTTTATTACACTTCATTCCATCCCATTTCACTTCGTTCCATCCCGTTTCACTTCTTTCCATCCCATGTCACGTCTTTTTATTTCACTTCCTTCCATCCCATTTCACGTCTTTTTATTTCACGTCATTCCCTCCTTTTTCACGTCTTTTTATTTCTCTTAATTCCATCCCATTTCACGTCTTTTCTTTTCACTTAGTTCCATCCCATGTCACGTCTTTTTTTTTCAATTAGTTCCATCCCATGTCACGTCTTTTTATTTCACTTCGTTCCATCCCATGTCACGTCTTTTTATTTCACTTAATTCCTTCCAATTTCACATCTTTTTATTTCACTTCATTCCATCCCATTTCTCGTCTTTCTATTTCACTTCGTTCCATCCCATTTCACTTCGTTCCATCCCGTTTCACTTCCCTCCATCCCATGTCACTTCATTCCATCCCATTTCACATCTTTTTTTTTCACTTCGTTCCATCCCATGTCACTTCCTTCCATCCCATTTTACGTCTTTTTATTTCACTTCATTCCATCCCATTTCACTTCCTTCCATCCCATTTCACGTCTTTTTATTTAACTTCCTTCCATCCCATTTCACGTCTTTTTATTTCACTTCCTTCCATCCCGTTTCACTTTCTTCCATCCCATTTTACGTCTTTTTATTTCACTTCATTCCATCCCATTTCACTTCCTTCCATCCCATTTCACGTCTTTTTATTTCACTTCATTCCATCCCATTTCACTTCCTTCCATCCCATTTCTCTTCATTCGATACCATTTCTGGTCTTTTTATTTCAAGTCATTTCATCCCATTTCACGTCTTTTTATTTCACTTCATTCCATCCCATTTCACTTCCTTCCATCCCATTTCTCTTCATTCGATACCATTTCTGGTCTTTTTATTTCAAGTCATTTCATCCCATTTCACGTCTTTTTCTTTCACTTCATTCCTTCCTTTTTCAGGTCTTTTTATTTCTCTTCATTCTATCCCATTTCACGTCTTTTTATTTCACTTCCTTCCATCCCAATTCTCGTCTTTTTATTTCTCTTCATTCCATCCCATTTCACCTCATTCCATCCCAGTTCACGTCTTTTTTTTTCACTTCATTCCATACAAGTTCCCGTCTTTTTATTTCACTTTGTTCCATCCCATTTCCCGTCTTTTCTCTTCTTTCCATCCCATTTCCCGTCTTTTTATTTCTCTTCCTTCCATCCCATTTCACTTCCTTCCATCCCATTTCACTTCCTTCCATCCCATTTCACTTCCTTCCATCCCATTTCTCGTATTTTTATTTCTCTTCATTCCATCCCATTTCACTTCATTCCATCCCGCTTCACTTCATTCGATCCCATTTCACGTCTTTTATTTTCACTTCCTTTGATCCCATTTCACGTCTTTTTATTCCTCTTCATTCCATCTCATTTCAAGTCTTTTTATTTCACTTCCTTCCATTCCGTTTCACTTCGTTCCATCCCATGTCACGTCTTTTTATTTCACTTCCTTCCATCCCATTTCACGTCTTTTTATTTCACTTCATTCCCTCCTTTTTCACGTCTTTTTATTTAACTTCCTTCCATCCCATGTCACGTCTTTTTATTTCACTTCATTCCATTCCATTTCACGTCTTTTTATTTCTCTTCGTTGCATCCCATGTCACGTCTTTTTATTTCTCTTCGTTGCATCCCATGTCACGTCTTTTTATTTCTCTTCATTCCATCCCATGTCACGTCATTCCATCCCATTTCACGTCTTTTTATTTCACTTCGTTCCATCCCGTTTCACTTCGTTCCATCCCATGTCACGTCTTTTTATTTCACTTCCTTCAATCCCATTTCACTTCCTTCCATCCCATTTTACGTCTTTTTATTTCACTTCCTTCCATCCCATGTCACGTCTTTTAATTTCACTTCCTTCCATCCCATGTCATGTCTTTTTATTTCACTTCGTTCCATCCCATGTCACGTCTTTTTATTTCACTTCGTTCCATCCCATGTCACTTCATTCCATCCCATTTCACATCTTTTTTTTTCACTTCGTTCCATCCCATTTCATTTCGTTCCATCCCATGACTCGTCTTTTTATTTCACTTCGTTCCATCCCATGTCACGTCTTTTTATTTCACTTCCTTCCATCTCATGTCATGTCTTTTTATTTCACTTCCTTCCATCCCATGTCACGACTTTTTATTTCACTTCCTTCCATCCCATTTCACTTCCTTCCATCCCATTTCACGTCTTTTAATTTCACTTCATTCCATCCCATTTCTCATCATTCCATACCATGTCTCGTCTTTTTATTTCACTTCCTTCCATCCCATTTCACGTCTTTTTATTTCTATTCATTCCATCCCATTTCACGTCTGTTTATTTCACTTCGTTCCATCCAGTTTCACTTCGTTCCATCCCATGTAACGTCTTTTTTTTTCACTTCCTTCCATCCCATTTCACGTCTTTTTATTTCACTTCATTCCATCCCATGTCACGTCTTTTTATTACACTTCATTCCATCCCATTTCACTTCGTTCCATCCCGTTTCACTTCGTTCCATCCCATGTCACGTCTTTTTATTTCACTTCCTTCCTACCCATTTCACGTCTTTTTATTTCACTTCATTCCCTCCTTTTTCACGTCTTTTTATTTCTCTTAATTCCATCCCATTTCACGTCTTTTCTTTTCACTTAGTTCCATCCCATGTCACGTCTTTTTTTTTCAATTAGTTCCAACCCATGTCACGTCTTTTTATTTCACTTCGTTCCATCCCATGTCACGTCATTTTATTTCACTTAATTCTTTCCAATTTCACATCTTTTTAATTCACTTCGTTCCATCCCATGTCACTTCATTCCATCCCATTTCACGTCTTTTTATTTCACTTCCTTCCATCCCATTTTACGTCTTTTTATTTCAATTCATTCCATCCTTTTTCACTTCCTTCCATCCCATTTCTCGTCTTTCTATTTCACTTCGTTCCATCCCATTTCACTTCGTTCCATCCCGTTTCACTTCCCTCCATCCCGTTTCACTTCGTTCCATCCCATGTCACGTCTTTTTATTTCACTTCATTCCATCCCATGTCACGTCTTTTTATTTCTCTTCATTCCATCCCATTTCACTTCATTCCATCCCATTTCACGTCTTTTTATTACACTTCATTCCATCCCATTTCACTTCGTTCCATCCCGTTCCACTTCGTTCCATCCCATGTCACGTCTTTTTATTTCACTTCCTTACATCCCATTTCACGTCTTTTTATTTCACTTCATTCCCTCCTTTTTCACGTCTTTTTATTTCTCTTAATTCCATCCCATTTCACGTCTTTTCTTTTCACTTCCTTCTATCCCATTTCACGTCTTTTTATTCCTCTTCATTCCATCCCATTTCACGTCTTTTTATTTCACTTCCTTCCATCCCATTTCACTTCGTTCCATCCCATGTCACGTCTTTTTATTTCACTTCCTTCCATCCCATTTCACGTCTTTTTATTTCACTTCATTCCCTCCTTTTTCACGTCTTTTTATTTCACTTCCTTCCATCCCATGTCACGTCTTTTTATTTCACTTCATTCCATTCCATTTCACGTCTTTTTATTTCTCTTCGTTGCATCCCATGTCACGTCTTTTTATTTCTCTTCATTCCATCCGATGTCACGTCATTCCATCCCATTTCACGTCTTTTTATTTCACTTCGTTCCATCCCGTTTCACTTCGTTCCATCCCATGTCACGTATTTTTATTTCAATTCCTTCCATCCCATTTCACTTCCTTCCATCCCATTTTAAGTCTTTTTATTTCACTTCATTCCATCCCATTTCACGACTTTTAATTTCACTTCATTCCATCCCATGTCACGTCTTTTTATTTCTCTTCGTTGCATCCCATGTCACGTCTTTTTATTTCTCTTCATTCCATCCCATGTCACGTCTTTCCATCCCATTTCACGTCTTTTTATTTCACTTCGTTCCATCCCGTTTCACTTCGTTCCATCCCATGTTACGTCTTTTTATTTCACTTCGTTCCATCCCATGTTACGTCTTTTTATTTCACTTCCTTCCATCCCATTTCACTTCCTTCCATCCAATGTCATGTCTTTTTATTTCACTTCGTTCCATCCCATGTCACGTCTTTTTATTTCACTTCGTTCCATCCCATGTCACTTCATTCCATCCCATTTCACATCTTTTTTTTTCACTTCGTTCCATCCCATTTCACTTCGTTCCATCCCATGTCACGTCTTTTTATTTCACTTCGTTCCATCCCATTTCACTTCGTTCCATCCCATGTCACGTCTTTTTATTTCACTTCGTTCCATCCCGTTTCACTTCGTTCCATCCCATGTCACGTCTTTTTATTTCTCTTCATTCCATCCCATTTCACTTCATTCCATCCCATTTCACGTCTTTTTATTACACTTCATTCCATCCCATTTCACTTCGTTCCATCCCGTTTCACTTCGTTCCATCCCATGTCACGTCTTTTTATTTCACTTCCTTCCATCCCATTTCACGTCTTTTTATTTCACGTCATTCCCTCCTTTTTCACGTCTTTTTATTTCTCTTAATTCCATCCCATTTCACGTCTTTTCTTTTCACTTAGTTCCATCCCATGTCACGTCTTTTTTTTTCAATTAGTTCCATCCCATGTCACGTCTTTTTATTTCACTTCGTTCCATCCCATGTCACGTCTTTTTATTTCACTTAATTCCTTCCAATTTCACATCTTTTTATTTCACTTCATTCCATCCCATTTCTCGTCTTTCTATTTCACTTCGTTCCATCCCATTTCACTTCGTTCCATCCCGTTTCACTTCCCTCCATCCCATGTCACTTCATTCCATCCCATTTCACATCTTTTTTTTTCACTTCGTTCCATCCCATGTCACTTCCTTCCATCCCATTTTACGTCTTTTTATTTCACTTCATTCCATCCCATTTCACTTCCTTCCATCCCATTTCACGTCTTTTTATTTCACTTCCTTCCATCCCATTTCACGTCTTTTTATTTCACTTCCTTCCATCCCGTTTCACTTTCTTCCATCCCATTTTACGTCTTTTTATTTCACTTCATACCATCCCATTTCACTTCCTTCCATCCCATTTCACGTCTTTTTATTTCACTTCATTCCATCCCATTTCACTTCCTTCCATCCCATTTCTCTTCATTCGATACCATTTCTGGTCTTTTTATTTCAAGTCATTTCATCCCATTTCACGTCTTTTTCTTTCACTTCATTCCTTCCTTTTTCAGGTCTTTTTATTTCTCTTCATTCTATCCCATTTCACGTCTTTTTATTTCACTTCCTTCCATCCCAATTCTCGTCTTTTTATTTCTCTTCATTCCATCCCATTTCACCTCATTCCATCCCAGTTCACGTCTTTTTATTTCACTTCATTCCATACAAGTTCCCGTCTTTTTATTTCACTTTGTTCCATCCCATTTCCCGTCTTTTCTCTTCTTTCCATCCCATTTCCCGTCTTTTTATTTCTCTTCCTTCCATCCCATTTCACTTCCTTCCATCCCATTTCACTTCCTTCCATCCCATTTCACTTCCTTCCATCCCATTTCTCGTATTTTTATTTCTCTTCATTCCATCCCATTTCACTTCATTCCATCCCGCTTCACTTCATTCGATCCCATTTCACGTCTTTTATTTTCACTTCCTTTGATCCCATTTCACGTCTTTTTATTCCTCTTCATTCCATCTCATTTCAAGTCTTTTTATTTCACTTCCTTCCATTCCGTTTCACTTCGTTCCATCCCATGTCACGTCTTTTTATTTCACTTCCTTCCATCCCATTTCACGTCTTTTTATTTCACTTCATTCCCTCCTTTTTCACGTCTTTTTATTTCACTTCCTTCCATCCCATGTCACGTCTTTTTATTTCACTTCATTCCATTCCATTTCACGTCTTTTTATTTCTCTTCGTTGCATCCCATGTCACGTCTTTTTATTTCTCTTCATTCCATCCCATGTCACGTCATTCCATCCCATTTCACGTCTTTTTATTTCACTTCGTTCCATCCCGTTTCACTTCGTTCCATCCCATGTCACGTCTTTTTATTTCACTTCCTTCAATCCCATTTCACTTCCTTCCATCCCATTTTACGTCTTTTTATTTCACTTCCTTCCATCCCATGTCACGTCTTTTAATTTCACTTCCTTCCATCCCATGTCATGTCTTTTTATTTCACTTCGTTCCATCCCATGTCACATCTTTTTATTTCACTTCGTTCCATCCCATGTCACTTCATTCCATCCCATTTCACATCTTTTTTTTTCACTTCGTTCCATCCCATTTTATTTCGTTCCATCCCATGACTCGTCTTTTTATTTCACTTCGTTCCATCCCATGTCACGTCTTTTTATTTCACTTCCTTCCATCTCATGTCATGTCTTTTTATTTCACTTCCTTCCATCCCATGTCACGACTTTTTATTTCACTTCCTTCCATCCCATTTCACTTCCTTCCATCCCATTTCACGTCTTTTAATTTCACTTCATTCCATCCCATTTCTCATCATTCCATACCATGTCTCGTCTTTTTATTTCACTTCCTTCCATCCCATTTCACGTCTTTTTATTTCTATTCATTCCATCCCATTTCACGTCTGTTTATTTCACTTCGTTCCATCCAGTTTCACTTCGTTCCATCCCATGTAACGTCTTTTTATTTCACTTCCTTCCATCCCATTTCACGTCTTTTTATTTCACTTCATTCCATCCCATGTCACGTCTTTTTATTACACTTCATTCCATCCCATTTCACTTCGTTCCATCCCGTTTCACTTCGTTCCATCCCATGTCACGTCTTTTTATTTCACTTCCTTCCTACCCATTTCACGTCTTTTTATTTCACTTCATTCCCTCCTTTTTCACGTCTTTTTATTTCTCTTAATTCCATCCCATTTCACGTCTTTTCTTTTCACTTCATTCCATCCCATGTCACGTCTTTTTTTTTCAATTAGTTCCAACCCATGTCACGTCATTTTATTTCACTTCGTTCCATCCCATGTCACGTCATTTTATTTCACTTAATTCTTTCCAATTTCACATCATTTTAATTCACTTCGTTCCATCCCATGTCACTTCATTCCATCCCATTTCACGTCTTTTTATTTCACTTCCTTCCATCCCATTTTACGTCTTTTTATTTCAATTCATTCCATCCTATTTCACTTCATTCCATCCCATTTCTCGTCTTTCTATTTCACTTCGTTCCATCCCATTTCACTTCGTTCCATCCCGTTTCACTTCCCTCCATCCCATGTCACTTCCTTCCATCCCATTTTACGTCTTTTTATTTCACTTCATTCCATCCCATTTCACTTCCTTCCATCCCATTTCACGTCTTTTTATTTCACTTCCTTCCATCCCATTTCACGTCTTTTTATTTCACTTCCTTCCATCCCATTTCATGTCTTTTTATTTCACTTCCTTCCATCCCGTTTCACTTTCTTCCATCCCATTTTACGTCTTTTTATTTCACTTCATTCCATCCCATTTCACTTCCTTCCATCCCATTTCACGTCTTTTTATTTCACTTCATTCCATCCCATTTCACTTCCTTCCATCCCATTTCTCTTCATTCGATACCATTTCTGGTCTTTTTATTTCAAGTCATTTCATCCCATTTCAAGTCTTTTTCTTTCACTTCATTCCTTCCTTTTTCAGGTCTTTTTATTTCTCTTCATTCTATCCCATTTCACGTCTTTTTATTTCTCTTCCTTCCATCCCATTTCTCGTCTTTTTATTTCTCTTGATTCCATCCCATTTCACTTCATTCCATCCCATTTCCCGTCTTTTCTCTTCTTTCCATCCCATTTCCCGTCTTTTTATTTCTCTTCCTTCCATCCCATTTCACTTCCTTCCATCCCATTTCACTTCCTTCCATCCCATTTCACTTCCTTCCATCCCATTTCTCGTCTTTTTATTTCTCTTCATTCCATCCCATTTCACTTCATTCCATCCCGCTTCACTTCATTCAATCCCATTTCACGTCTTTTATTTTCACTTCCTTCGATCCCATTTCACGTCTTTTTATTCCTCTTCATTCCATCCCATTTCAAGTCTTTTTATTTCACTTCCTTCCATCCCGTTTCACTTCGTTCCATCCCATGTCACGACTTTTTATTTCACTTCCTTCCATCCCATTTCACTTCCTTCCATCCCATTTTACGTCTTTTTATTTCACTTCCTTCCATCCCATGTCACGTTATTTAATTTCACTTCCTTCCATCCCATTTCACGTCTTATTATTTCTATTCATTCCATCCCATTTCACGTCTGTTTATTTCACTTCATTCCATCCCATTTCACTTCATCCCATCCCATTTCACGCCTTTTTATTTCACTTCATTCCATCCCATTTCACGTCTTTTTATTTCACTTATTTCCATCCCATCTCACGTCTTTTTATTTCTCTTCGTTCCATCCCTTGTCATGTCTTTTTATGCCTCTTCATTCCATCCCATGTCACGTCATTCCATCCCATTTCACGTCTTTTTATTTCACTTCGTTCCATCCCGTTTCACTTAGTTCCATCCCATGTCACGTCTTTTTATTTCACTTCCTTCCGTCCCATTTCACTTCCTTCCATCCCATTTTACGTCTTTTTATTTCTCTTCATTCCATCCCATTTCACTTTCTTCCATCCCATTTCACGTCTTTTTATTTCTTTTCCTTCCATCCCATTTCTCTTCCTTCCATCCCATTTCACTTCCTTCCATCACATTTCACTTCCTTCCATCCCATTTCTCATCTTTTTATTTCACTTCATTCCATCCCATTTCACGTCTTTTTATTTCACTTCATTCCATCCCATTTCACTTCCTTCCATCCCATTTCACTTCGTTCCATCCCATTTCACTTCGTTCCATCCCGTTTCACTTCCCTCCATCCCATGTCACTTCCTTCCATCCCATTTTACGTCTTTTTATTTCACTTCATTCCATCCCATTTCACTTCCTTCCATCCCATTTCACGTCTTTTTATTTCACTTCATTCCATCCCATTTCACGTCTTTTTATTTCACTTCATTCCATCCCATGTCACGTCTTTCTATTACACTTCATTCCATCCCATTTCACTTCGTTCCATCCCGTTTCACTTCGTTCCATCCCATGTCACGTCTTTTTATTTCACTTCCTTCCATCCCATTTCACGTCTTTTTATTTCACTTCATTCCCTCCTTTTTCACGTCTTCTTATTTCTCTTAATTCCATCCCATTTCACGTCTTTTCTTTTCACTTAGTTCCATCCCATGTCACGTCTTTTTTTTTCAATTAGTTCCAACCCATGTCACGTCTTTTTATTTCACTTCGTTCCATCTTATGTCACGTCTTTTTATTTCATTTAATTCTTTCCAATTTCACATCTTTTTATTTCACTTCGTTCCATCCCATGTCACTTCATTCCATCCCATTTCACGTCTTTTTATTTCACTTCCTTCCATCCCATTTTACGTCTTTTTATTTCAATTCATTCCATCCTATTTCACTTCATTCCATCCCATTTCTCGTCTTTCTATTTCACTTCGTTCCATCCCATTTCACTTCCTTCCATCCCATTTCACTTCGTTCCATCCCGTTTCACTTCCCTCCATGCCATGTCACTTCCTTCCATCCCATTTTACGTCTTTTTATTTCACTTCATTCCATCCCATTTCACTTCCTTCCATCCCATTTCACGTCTTTTTATTTCACTTCCTTCCATCCCATTTCACGTCTTTTTATTTCACTTCCTTCCATCCCGTTTCACTTTCTTCCATCCCATTTTACGTCTTTTTATTTCACTTCATTCCATCCCATTTCTCTTCTTTCCATCCCATTTCCCGTCTTTTTATTTCTCTTCCTTCCATCCCATTTCACTTCCTTCCATCCCATTTCACTTCCTTCCATCCCATTTCACTTCCTTCCATCCCATTTCTCGTCTTTTTATTTCTCTTCATTCCATCCCATTTCACTTCATTCCATCCCGCTTCACTTCATTCGATCCCATTTCACGTCTTTTATTTTCACTTCCTTCGATCCCATTTCACGTCTTTTTATTCCTCTTCATTCCATCCCATTTCAAGTCTTTTTATTTCACTTCCTTCCATCCCGTTTCACTTCGTTCCATCCCATGTCACGTCTTTTTTTTTCACTTCCTTCCATCCCATTTCACTTCCTTCCATCCCATTTTACGTCTTTTTATTTCACTTCCTTCCATCCCATGTCACGTCTTTTAATTTCACTTCCTTCCATCCCATTTCACGTCTTATTATTTCTATTCATTCCATCCCATTTCACGTCTGTTTATTTCACTTCATTCCATCCCATTTCACTTCATTCCATCCCATTTCACGCCTTTTTATTTCACTTCATTCCATCCCATTTCACGTCTTTTCTTTTCACTTAGTTCCATCCCATGTCACGTCTTTTTTTTTCAATTAGTTCCAACCCATGTCACGTCTTTTTATTTCACTTCGTTCCATCCCATGTCACGTCTTTTTATTTCACTTAATTCTTTCCAATTTCACATCTTTTTATTTCACTTCGTTCCATCCCATGTCACTTCATTCCATTTTATTTCACGTCTTTTTATTTCACTTCCTTCCATCCCATTTTACGTCTTTTTATTTCAATTCATTCCATCCTATTTCACTTCATTCCATCCCATTTCTCGTCTTTCTATTTCACTTCGTTCCATCCCATTTCACTTCGTTCCATCCCATTTCACTTCGTTCCATCCCGTTTCACTTCCCTCCATCCCATGTCACTTCCTTCCATCCCATTTTACGTCTTTTTATTTCACTTCATTCCATCCCATTTCACTTCCTTCCATCCCATTTCACGTCTTTTTATTTCACTTCATTCCATCCCATTTCACGTCTTTTTATTTCACTTCATTCCATCCCATGTCACGTCTTTTTATTACACTTCATTCCATCCCATTTCACTTCGTTCCATCCCGTTTCACTTCGTTCCATCCCATGTCACGTCTTTTTATTTCACTTCCTTCCATCCCATTTCACGTCTTTTTATTTCACTTCATTCCCTCCTTTTTCACGTCTTTTTATTTCTCTTAATTCCATCCCATTTCACGTCTTTTCTTTTCACTTAGTTCCATCCCATGTCACGTCTTTTTTTTTCAATTAGTTCCAACCCATGTCACGTCTTTTTATTTCACTTCGTTCCATCCCATGTCATGTCTTTTTATTTCATTTAATTCTTTCCAATTTCACATCTTTTTATTTCACTTCGTTCCATCCCATGTCACTTCATTCCATCCCATTTCACGTCTTTTTATTTCACTTCCTTCCATCCCATTTTACGTCTTTTTATTTCAATTCATTCCATCCTATTTCACTTCATTCCATCCCATTTCTCGTCTTTCTATTTCACTTCGTTCCATCCCATTTCACTTCGTTCCATCCCATGTTACGTCTTTTTATTTCACTTCCTTCCATCCCATTTCACTTCCTTCCATCCAATGTCATGTCTTTTTATTTCACTTCGTTCCATCCCATGTCACGTCTTTTTATTTCACTTCGTTCCATCCCATGTCACTTCATTCCATCCCATTTCACATCTTTTTTTTTCACTTCGTTCCATCCCATTTCACTTCGTTCCATCCCATGTCACGTCTTTTTATTTCACTTCGTTCCATCCCGTTTCACTTCGTTCCATCCCATGTCACGTCTTTTTATTTCTCTTCATTCCATCCCATTTCACTTCATTCCATCCCATTTCACGTCTTTTTATTACACTTCATTCCATCCCATTTCACTTCGTTCCATCCCGTTTCACTTCGTTCCATCCCATGTCACGTCTTTTTATTTCACTTCCTTCCATCCCATTTCACGTCTTTTTATTTCACTTCATTCCCTCCTTTTTCACGTCTTTTTATTTCTCTTAATTCCATCCCATTTCACGTCTTTTCTTTTCACTTTGTTCCATCCCATGTCACGTCTTTTTTTTTCAATTAGTTCCATCCCATGTCACGTCTTTTTATTTCACTTCGTTCCATCCCATGTCATGTCTTTTTATTTCACTTAATTCCTTCCAATTTCACATCTTTTTATTTCACTTCCTTCCATCCCATGTCACTTCATTCCATCCCATTTCACGTCTTTTTATTTCACTTCCTTCCATCCCATTTTACGTCTTTTTTTTCAATTCATTCCATCCTATTTCACTTCATTCCATCCCATTTCTCGTCTTTCTATTTCACTTCGTTCCATCCCATTTCACTTCGTTCCATCCCGTTTCACTTCATTCCATCCCATGTCACTTCATTCCATCCCATTTCACATCTTTTTTTTTCACTTCGTTCCATCCCATGTCACTTCCTTCCATCCCATTTTACGTCTTTTTATTTCACTTCATTCCATCCCATTTCACTTCCTTCCATCCCATTTCACGTCTTTTTATTTCACTTCCTTCCATCCCATTTCACGTCTTTTTATTTCACTTCCTTCCATCCCGTTTCACTTTCTTCCATCCCATTTTACGTCTTTTTATTTCACTTCATTCCATCCCATTTCACTTCCTTCCATCCCATTTCACGTCTTTTTATTTCACTTCCTTCCATCCCATTTCACGTCTTTTTATTTCACTTCCTTCCATCCCGTTTCACTTTCTTCCATCCCATTTTACGTCTTTTTATTTCACTTCATTCCATCCCATTTCACTTCCTTCCATCCCATTTCACGTCTTTTTATTTCACTTCATTCCATCCCATTTCACTTCCTTCCATCCCATTTCTCTTCATTCGATACCATTTCTGGTCTTTTTATTTCAAGTCATTTCATCCCATTTCAAGTCTTTTTCTTTCACTTCATTCCTTCCTTTTTCAGGTCTTTTTATTTCTCTTCATTCTATCCCATTTCACGTCTTTTTATTTCTCTTCCTTCCATCCCATTTCTCGTTATTTTATTTCTCTTGATTCCATCCCATTTCACTTCATTCCATCCCATTTCCCGTCTTTTCTCTTCTTTCCATCCCATTTCCCGTCTTTTTATTTCTCTTCCTTCCATCCCATTTCACTTCCTTCCATCCCATTTCACTTCCTTCCATCCCATTTCACTTCCTTCCATCCCATTTCTCGTCTTTTTATTTCTCTTCATTCCATCCCATTTCACTTCATTCCATCCCGCTTCACTTCATTCAATCCCATTTCACGTCTTTTATTTTCACTTCCTTCGATCCCATTTCACGTCTTTTTATTCCTCTTCATTCCATCCCATTTCAAGTCTTTTTATTTCACTTCCTTCCATCCCGTTTCACTTCGTTCCATCCCATGTCACGACTTTTTATTTCACTTCCTTCCATCCCATTTCACTTCCTTCCATCCCATTTTACGTCTTTTTATTTCACTTCCTTCCATCCCATGTCACGTTATTTAATTTCACTTCCTTCCATCCCATTTCACGTCTTATTATTTCTATTCATTCCATCCCATTTCACGTCTGTTTATTTCACTTCATTCCATCCCATTTCACTTCATCCCATCCCATTTCACGCCTTTTTATTTCACTTCATTCCATCCCATTTCACGTCTTTTTATTTCACTTATTTCCATCCCATCTCACGTCTTTTTATTTCTCTTCGTTCCATCCCTTGTCACGTCTTTTTATTCCTCTTAATTCCATCCCATGTCACGTCATTCCATCCCATTTCACGTCTTTTTATTTCACTTCGTTCCATCCCGTTTCACTTAGTTCCATCCCATGTCATGTCTTTTTATTTCACTTCCTTCCGTCCCATTTCACTTCCTTCCATCCCATTTTACGTCTTTTTATTTCTCTTCATTCCATCCCATTTCACTTTCTTCCATCCCATTTCACGTCTTTTTATTTCTTTTCCTTCCATCCCATTTCTCTTCCTTCCATCCCATTTCACTTCCTTCCATCACATTTCAGTTCCTTCCATCCCATTTCTCATCTTTTTATTTCACTTCATTCCATCCCATTTCACGTCTTTTTATTTCACTTCATTCCATCCCATGTCACGTCTTTTTATTACACTTCCTTCCATCCCATTTCACGTCTTTTTATTTCTTTTCCTTCCATCCCATTTCTCTTCCTTCCATCCCATTTCACTTCCTTCCATCACATTTCAGTTCCTTCCATCCCATTTCTCATCTTTTTATTTCACTTCATTCCATCCCATTTCACGTCTTTTTATTTCACTTCATTCCATCCCATGTCACGTCTTTTTATTACACTTCATTCCATCCCATTTCACTTCGTTCCATCCCGTTTCACTTCGTTCCATCCCATGTCACGTCTTTTTATTTCACTTCCTTCCATCCCATTTCACGTCTTTTTATTTCACTTCATTCCCTCCTTTTTCACGTCTTTTTATTTCTCTTAATTCCATCCCATTTCACGTCTTTTCTTTTCACTTAGTTCCATCCCATGTCACGTCTTTTTTTTTCAATTAGTTCCAACCCATGTCACGTCTTTTTATTTCACTTCGTTCCATCCCATGTCACGTCTTTTTATTTCACTTAATTCTTTCCAATTTCACATCTTTTTATTTCACTTCGTTCCATCCCATGTCACTTCATTCCATCCCATTTCACGTCTTTTATTTCACTTCCTTCCATCCCATTTTACGTCTTTTTATTTCAATTCATTCCATCCTATTTCACTTCATTCCATCCCATTTCTCGTCTTTCTATTTCACTTCGTTCCATCCCATTTCACTTCGTTCCATCCCATGTCACGTCTTTTAATTTCACTTCCTTCCATCCCATTTCACGTCTTATTATTTCTATTCATTCCATCCCATTTCACGTCTGTTTATTTCACTTCCTTCCATCCCATGGCACTTCATTCCATCCCATTTCACATCTTTTTTTTTCACTTCGTTCCATCCCATTTCACTTCGTTCCATCCCATGTCATGTCTTTTTATTTCACTTCCTTCCATCCCATTTCTCGTTTTTTTATTTCACTTCCTTCCATCCCATTTCACTTCCTTCCATCCCATTTCTCGTCTTTTAATTTCACTTCATTCCATCCCATTTCTCATTATTCCATACCATTTCTCGTCTTTTTATTTCACTTCCTTCCATCCCATTTCACGTCTTATTATTTCTATTCATTCCATCCCATTTCACGTCTGTTTATTTCACTTCGTTCCATCCCGTTTCACTTCTTTCCATCCCATGTAACGTCTTTTTATTTCACTTCGTTCCATCCCATGTAACGTCTTTTTATTTCACTTCGTTCCATCCCACTTCACGTCATTTTATTTCACTTCCTTCCATCCTATTTCACGTCTTTTTATTTCACTTCCTTCCGTCCCATTTTACGTCTTTTTATTTCAATTCATTCCATCCCATTTCACTTCCTTCCATCCCATTTCACGTCTTTTTATTTCTCTTCATTCCGTGCCATTTCACGTCGTTTTATTTCACTTCATTCCATCCCATTTCTCTTCTTTTTATTTCACTTCCTTCCGTCCCATTTTACGTCTTTTTATTTCAATTCATTCCATCCCATTTCTCTTCCTTCCATCCCATTTCACGTCGTTTTATTTCTATTCATTCTATCCCATCTCACGTTTTTCTATTTCACTTCATTCCATTCCATTTCACGTCTGTTTATTTCACTTCGTTCCATCCCATTTCACTTCCTTCCATCCCATTTCACGTCTTTTTATTTCACTTCCTTCCATCCCATTTCACGTCATTTTATTTCACTTCCTTCCATCCCATTTCTCTTCTTTTTATTTCACTTCCTTCCGTCCCATTTTACGTCTTTTTATTTCAATTCATTCCATCCCATTTCTCTTCCTTCCATCCCATTTCACGTCGTTTTATTTCACTTCATTCCATTCCATTTCACGTCTTTTTATTTCACTTCATTCCATCCCATTTCACTTCATTCCATCCCATTTCATGTCTTTTTATTACACTTCATTCCATCCCATGCCATGTCTTTTTATTTCACTTCATTCTTTCATTTTTCACGTGTTTTTATTTCCCTTCATTCCGTCCCATTTCCCTTCATTCCGTCCCATTTCCCTTCATTCCGTCCCATTTCCCTGCATTCCGTCCCATTTCTTGTCTTTTTATTACATTTCATTCCATCCCATTTCGCGTCTTTTTATTTCACTTCACTCCTTCATTTTTCACGTCTTTTTATTTCACTTCCTTCCATCCCATTTCACTTCCTTCCATCCCATTTCACGTCTTTTAATTTCACTTCATTCCATCCCATTTCTCATCATTCCATACCATGTCTCGTCTTTTTATTTAACTTCCTTCCATCCCATTTCATGTCTTTTTATTTCTATTCATTCCATCCCATTTCACGTCTGTTTATTTCACTTCGTTCCATCCCGTTTCACTTTGTTCCACCCCATGTAACGTCTTTTTATTTCACTTCCTTCCATCCCATTTCACGTCTTTTTATTTCACTTCCTTCCATCCCATGTAACGTCTTTTTATTTCACTTCATTCCCTCCTTTTTCACGTCTTTTTATTTCTCTTAATTCCATCCCATTTCACGTCTTTTCTTTTCACTTCCTTCGATCCCATTTCACGTCTTTTTATTCCTCTTCATTCCATCCCATTTCACGTCTTTTTATTTCACTTCCTTCCATCCCATTTCACTTCGTTCCATCCCATGTCACGTCTTTTTATTTCACTGCCTTCCATCCCATGTCACGTCTTTTTATTTCACTTCATTCCCTCCTTTTTCACGTCTTTTTATATCACTTCCTTCCATCCCATATCACGTCTTTTTATTTCACTTCATTCCATTCCATTTCACGTCTTTTTATTTCTCTTCGTTGCATCCCATGTCACGTCTTTTTATTTCTCTTCGTTGCATCCCATAACACGTCTTTTTATTTCTCTTCATTCCATCCCATGTCACGTCATTCCATCCCATTTCACGTCTTTTTATTTCACTTCGTTCCATCCCGTTTCACTTAGTTCCATCCCATGTCACGTATTTTTATTTCACTTCCTTCCATCCCATTTCACTTCCTTCCATCCCATTTTAAGTTTTTTTATTTCACTTCATTCCATCCCATTTCACGTCTTTTAATTTCACTTCATTCCATCCCATGTCACGTCTTTTTATTTCTCTTCGTTGCATCCCATGTCACGTCTTTTTATTTCTCTTCATTCCATCCCATGTCACGTCTTTCCATCCCATTTCACGTCTTTTTATTTCACTTCGTTCCATCCCGTTTCACTTCGTTCCATCCCATGTTACGTCTTTTTATTTCACTTCCTTCCATCCCATTTCACTTCCTTCCATCCAATGTCATGTCTTTTTATTTCACTTCGTTCCATCCCATGTCACGTCTTTTTATTTCACTTCGTTCCATCCCATGTCACTTCATTCCATCCCATTTCACATCTTTTTTTTTCACTTCGTTCCATCCCATTTCACTTCGTTCCATCCCATGTCACGTCTTTTTATTTCACTTCGTTCCATCCCGTTTCACTTCGTTCCATCCCATGTCACGTCTTTTTATTTCTCTTCATTCCATCCCATTTCACTTCATTCCATCCCATTTCACGTCTTTTTATTACACTTCATTCCATCCCATTTCACTTCGTTCCATCCCGTTTCACTTCGTTCCATCCCATGTCACGTCTTTTTATTTCACTTCCTTCCATCCCATTTCACGTCTTTTTATTTCACTTCATTCCCTCCTTTTTCACGTCTTTTTATTTCTCTTAATTCCATCCCATTTCACGTCTTTTCTTTTCACTTTGTTCCATCCCATGTCACGTCTTTTTTTTTCAATTAGTTCCATCCCATGTCACGTCTTTTTATTTCACTTCATTCCATCCCATGTCACGTCTTTTTATTTCACTTAATTCCTTCCAATTTCACATCTTTTTATTTCACTTCCTTCCATCCCATGTCACTTCATTCCATCCCATTTCACGTCTTTTTATTTCACTTCCTTCCATCCCATTTTACGTCTTTTTATTTCAATTCATTCCATCCTATTTCACTTCATTCCATCCCATTTCTCGTCTTTCTATTTCACTTCGTTCCATCCCATTTCACTTCGTTCCATCCCGTTTCACTTCATTCCATCCCATGTCACTTCATTCCATCCCATTTCACATCTTTTTTTTTCACTTCGTTCCATCCCATGTCACTTCCTTCCATCCCATTTTACGTCTTTTTATTTCACTTCATTCCATCCCATTTCACTTCCTTCCATCCCATTTCACGTCTTTTTATTTCACTTCCTTCCATCCCATTTCACGTCTTTTTATTTCACTTCCTTCCATCCCGTTTCACTTTCTTCCATCCCATTTTACGTCTTTTTATTTCACTTCATTCCATCCCATTTCACTTCCTTCCATCCCATTTCACGTCTTTTTATTTCACTTCATTCCATCCCATTTCACTTCCTTCCATCCCATTTCTCTTCATTCGATACCATTTCTGGTCTTTTTATTTCAAGTCATTTCATCCCATTTCACGTCTTTTTCTTTCACTTCATTCCTTCCTTTTTCAGGTCTTTTTATTTCTCTTCATTCTATCCCATTTCACGTCTTTTTATTTCACTTCCTTCCATCACAATTCTCGTCTTTTTATTTCTCTTCATTCCATCCCATTTCACTTCATTCCATCCCAGTTCACGTCTTTTTATTTCACTTCATTCCATACAAGTTCCCGTCTTTTTATTTCACTTTGTTCCATCCCATTTCCCGTCTTTTCTCTTCTTTCCATCCCATTTCCCGTCTTTTTATTTCTCTTCCTTCCATCCCATTTCACTTCCTTCCATCCCATTTCACTTCCTTCCATCCCATTTCACTTCCTTCCATCCCATTTCTCGTCTTTTTATTTCTCTTCATTCCATCCCATTTCACTTCATTCCATCCCGCTTCACTTCATTCGATCCCATTTCACGTCTTTTATTTTCACTTCCTTTGATCCCATTTCACGTCTTTTTATTCCTCTTCATTCCATCTCATTTCAAGTCTTTTTATTTCACTTCCTTCCATTCCGTTTCATATCGTTCCATCCCATGTCACGTCTTTTTATTTCACTTCCTTCCATCCCATGTCACGTCTTTTTATTTCACTTCATTCCAATCCATTTCACGTCTTTTTATTTCTCTTCGTTGCATCCCATGTCACGTCTTTTTATTTCTCTTCGTTGCATCCCATGTCACGTCATTCCATCCCATTTCACGTCTTTTTATTTCACTTCGTTCCATCCCGTTTCACTTCGTTCCATCCCATGTCACGTCTTTTTATTTCACTTCCTTCAATCCCATTTCACTTCCTTCCATCCCATTTTACGTCTTTTTATTTCACTTCCTTCCATCCCATGTCACGTCTTTTAATTTCACTTCCTTCCATCCCATGTCATGTCTTTTTATTTCACTTCGTTCCATCCCATGTCACGTCTTTTTATTTCACTTCGTTCCATCCCATGTCACTTCATTCCATCCCGTTTCACATCTTTTTTTTTCACTTCGTTCCATCCCATTTCATTTCGTTCCATCCCATGACTCGTCTTTTTATTTCACTTCGTTCCATCCCATGTCACGTCTTTTTATTTCACTTCCTTCCATCTCATGTCATGTCTTTTTATTTCACTTCCTTCCATCCCATGTCACGACTTTTTATTTCACTTCCTTCCATCCCATTTCACTTCCTTCCATTCCATTTCACGTCTTTTAATTTCACTTCATTCCATCCCATTTCTCATCATTCCATACCATGTCTCGTCTTTTTATTTCACTTCCTTCCATCCCATTTCACGTCTTTTTATTTCTATTCATTCCATCCCATTTCACGTCTGTTTATTTCACTTCGTTCCATCCAGTTTCACTTCGTTCCATCCCATGTAACGTCTTTTTATTTCACTTCCTTCCATCCCATTTCACGTCTTTTTATTTCACTTCGTTCCATCCCGTTTAACTTCGTTCCATCCCATGTCAGGTCTTTTTATTTCTCTTCATTCCATCCCATTTCACTTCATTCCATCCCATTTCACGTCTTTTTATTTTACTTCATTCCGTCCCATTTCACGTCGTTTTATTTCACTTCATTCCAATCCATTTCACATCTCTTTTTTTCACTTCCTTCCATCCCATTTCACTTCCTTCCATCCCATGTCACGTCTTTTTATTTCACTTCATTCCATCCCATTTCCCTTCATTCCGTCCCATTTCCCTTCATTCCGTCCCATTTCCCTTCATTCCGTCCCATTTCTTGTCTTTTTATTTCACTTCATTCCATCCCATTTCACTTCATTCCATCCCATTTCACGCCTTTTTATTTCACTTCATTCCATCCCATTTCACGTCTTTTTATTTCACTTATTTCCATCCCATCTCACGTCTTTTTATTTCTCTTCGTTCCATCCCTTGTCACGTCTTTTTATTCCTCTTAATTCCATCCCATGTCACGTCATTCCATCCCATTTCACGTCTTTTTATTTCACTTCGTTCCATCCCGTTTCACTTAGTTCCATCCCATGTCACGTCTTTTTATTTCACTTCCTTCCGTCCCATTTCACTTCCTTCCATCCCATTTTACGTCTTTTTATTTCTCTTCATTCCATCCCATTTCACTTTCTTCCATCCCATTTCACGTCTTTTTATTTCTTTTCCTTCCATCCCATTTCTCTTCCTTCCATCCCATTTCACTTCCTTCCATCACATTTCACTTCCTTCCATCCCATTTCTCATCTTTTTATTTCACTTCATTCCATCCCATTTCACGTCTTTTTATTTCACTTCCTTCCATCCCATTTCACTTCCTTCCATCCCATTTTACGTCTTTTTATTTCATTTCCTTCCATCCCATGTCACGTCTTTTAATTTCACTTCCTTCCATCCCATGTCATGTCTTTTTATTTCACTTCATTCCATCCCATTTCACATCTTTTTTTTTCACTTCGTTCCATCCCATTTCACTTCCTTCCATCCCATGTCACGACTTTTTATTTCACTTCCTTCCATCCCATTTCACTTCCTTCCATCCCATTTCACGTCTTTTAATTTCACTTCATTCCATCCCATTTCTCATCATTCCATACCATGTCTCGTCTTTTTATTTAACTTCCTTCCATCCCATTTCATGTCTTTTTATTTCTATTCATTCCATCCCATTTCACGTCTGTTTATTTCACTTCGTTCCATCCCGTTTCACTTTGTTCCACCCCATGTAACGTCTTTTTATTTCACTTCCTTCCATCCCATTTCACGTCTTTTTATTTCACTTCCTTCCATCCCATTTCACGTCTTTTTATTTCACTTCATTCCCTCCTTTTTCACGTCTTTTTATTTCTCTTAATTCCATCCCATTTCACGTCTTTTCTTTTCACTTCCTTCGATCCCATTTCACGTCTTTTTATTCCTCTTCATTCCATCCCATTTCACGTCTTTTTATTTCACTTCCTTCCATCCCATTTCACTTCGTTCCATCCCATGTCACGTCTTTTTATTTCACTTCCTTCCATCCCATGTCACGTCTTTTTATTTCACTTCATTCCCTCCTTTTTCACGTCTTTTTATTTCACTTCCTTCCATCCCATGTCACGTCTTTTTATTTCACTTCATTCCATTCCATTTCACGTCTTTTTATTTCTCTTCGTTGCATCCCATGTCACGTCTTTTTATTTCTCTTCGTTGCATCCCATAACACGTCTTTTTATTTCTCTTCATTCCATCCCATGTCACGTCATTCCATCCCATTTCACGTCTTTTTATTTCACTTCGTTCCATCCCGTTTCACTTCGTTCCATCCCATGTCACGTATTTTTATTTCACTTCCTTCCATCCCATTTCACTTCCTTCCATCCCATTTTAAGTCTTTTTATTTCACTTCATTCCATCCCATTTCACGTCTTTTAATTTCACTTCATTCCATCCCATGTCACGTCTTTTTATTTCTCTTCGTTGCATCCCATGTCACGTCTTTTTATTTCTCTTCATTCCATCCCATGTCACGTCTTTCCATCCCATTTCACGTCTTTTTATTTCACTTCGTTCCATCCCGTTTCACTTCGTTCCATCCCATGTTACGTCTTTTTATTTCACTTCCTTCCATCCCATTTCACTTCCTTCCATCCAATGTCATGTCTTTTTATTTCACTTCGTTCCATCCCATGTCACGTCTTTTTATTTCACTTCGTTCCATCCCATGTCACTTCATTCCATCCCATTTCACATCTTTTTTTTTCACTTCGTTCCATCCCATTTCACTTCGTTCCATCCCATGTCACGTCTTTTTATTTCACTTCGTTCCATCCCGTTTCACTTCGTTCCATCCCATGTCACGTCTTTTTATTTCTCTTCATTCCATCCCATTTCACTTCATTCCATCCCATTTCACGTCTTTTTATTACACTTCATTCCATCCCATTTCACTTCGTTCCATCCCGTTTCACTTCGTTCCATCCCATGTCACGTCTTTTTGTTTCACTTCCTTCCATCCCATTTCACGTCTTTTTATTTCACTTCATTCCCTCCTTTTTCACGTCTTTTTATTTCTCTTAATTCCATCCCATTTCACGTCTTTTCTTTTCACTTTGTTCCATCCCATGTCACGTCTTTTTTTTTCAATTAGTTCCATCCCATGTCACGTCTTTTTATTTCACTTCATTCCATCCCATGTCACGTCTTTTTATTTCACTTAATTCCTTCCAATTTCACATCTTTTTATTTCACTTCCTTCCATCCCATGTCACTTCATTCCATCCCATTTCACGTCTTTTTATTTCACTTCCTTCCATCCCATTTTACGTCTTTTTATTTCAATTCATTCCATCCTATTTCACTTCATTCCATCCCATTTCTCGTCTTTCTACTTCACTTCGTTCCATCCCATTTCACTTCGTTCCATCCCGTTTCACTTCATTCCATCCCATGTCACTTCATTCCATCCCATTTCACATCTTTTTTTTTCACTTCGTTCCATCCCATGTCACTTCCTTCCATCCCATTTTACGTCTTTTATTTCACTTCATTCCATCCCATTTCACTTCCTTCCATCCCATTTCACGTCTTTTTATTTCACTTCCTTCCATCCCATTTCACGTCTTTTTATTTCACTTCCTTCCATCCCGTTTCACTTTCTTCCATCCCATTTTACGTCTTTTTATTTCACTTCATTCCATCCCATTTCACTTCCTTCCATCCCATTTCACGTCTTTTTATTTCACTTCATTCCATCCCATTTCACTTCCTTCCATCCCATTTCTCTTCATTCGATACCATTTCCGGTCTTTTTATTTCAAGTCATTTCATCCCATTTCACGTCTTTTTCTTTCACTTCATTCCTTCCTTTTTCAGGTCTTTTTATTTCTCTTCATTCTATCCCATTTCACGTCTTTTTATTTCACTTCCTTCCATCCCAATTCTCGTCTTTTTATTTCTCTTCATTCCATCCCATTTCACTTCATTCCATCCCAGTTCACGTCTTTTTATTTCACTTCATTCCATACAAGTTCCCGTCTTCTTATTTCACTTTGTTCCATCCCATTTCCCGTCTTTTCTCTTCTTTCCATCCCATTTCCCGTCTTTTTATTTCTCTTCCTTCCATCCCATTTCACTTCCTTCCATCCCATTTCACTTCCTTCCATCCCATTTCACTTCCTTCCATCCCATTTCTCGTCTTTTTATTTCTCTTCATTCCATCCCATTTCACTTCATTCCATCCCGCTTCACTTCATTCGATCCCATTTCACGTCTTTTATTTTCACTTCCTTTGATCCCATTTCACGTCTTTTTATTCCTCTTCATTCCATCTCATTTCAAGTCTTTTTATTTCACTTCCTTCCATTCCGTTTCATATCGTTCCATCCCATGTCACGTCTTTTTATTTCACTTCCTTCCATCCCATGTCACGTCTTTTTATTTCACTTCATTCCAATCCATTTCACGTCTTTTTATTTCTCTTCGTTGCATCCCATGTCACGTCTTTTTATTTCTCTTCGTTGCATCCCATGTCACGTCATTCCATCCCATTTCACGTCTTTTTATTTCACTTCGTTCCATCCCGTTTCACTTCGTTCCATCCCATGTCACGTCTTTTTATTTCACTTCCTTCAATCCCATTTCACTTCCTTCCATCCCATTTTACGTCTTTTTATTTCACTTCCTTCCATCCCATGTCACGTCTTTTAATTTCACTTCCTTCCATCCCATGTCATGTCTTTTTATTTCACTTCGTTCCATCCCATGTCACGTCTTTTTATTTCCCTTCGTTCCATCCCATGTCACTTCATTCCATCCCGTTTCACATCTTTTTTTTTCACTTCGTTCCATCCCATTTCATTTCGTTCCATCCCATGACTCGTCTTTTTATTTCACTTCGTTCCATCCCATGTCACGTCTTTTTATTTCACTTCCTTCCATCTCATGTCATGTCTTTTTATTTAACTTCCTTCCATCCCATGTCACGACTTTTTATTTCACTTCCTTCCATCCCATTTCACTTCCTTCCATCCCATTTCATGTCTTTTAATTTCACTTCATTCCATCCCATTTCTCATCATTCCATACCATGTCTCGTCTTTTTATTTCACTTCCTTCCATCCCATTTCACGTCTGTTTATTTCACTTCGTTCCATCCAGTTTCACTTCGTTCCATCCCATGTAACGTCTTTTTATTTCACTTCCTTCCATCCCATTTCACGTCTTTTTATTTCACTTCGTTCCATCCCGTTTAACTTCGTTCCATCCCATGTCAGGTCTTTTTATTTCTCTTCATTCCATCCCATTTCACTTCATTCCATCCCATTTCACGTCTTTTTATTTCTCTTCATTCCGTCCCATTTCACGTCGTTTTATTTCACTTCATTCCATTCCATTTCACATCTCTTTTTTTCACTTCCTTCCATCCCATTTCACTTCCTTCCATCCCATGTCACGTCTTTTTATTTCACTTCATTCCATCCCATTTCCCTTCATTCCGTCCCATTTCCCTTCATTCCGTCCCATTTCTTGTCTTTTTATTTCACTTCATTCCATCCCATTTCACTTCATTCCATCCCATTTCACGCCTTTTTATTTCACTTCATTCCATCCCATTTCACGTCTTTTTATTTCACTTATTTCCATCCCATCTCACGTCTTTTTATTTCTCTTCGTTCCATCCCTTGTCACGTCTTTTTATTCCTCTTAATTCCATCCCATGTCACGTCATTCCACCCCATTTCACGTCTTTTTATTTCACTTCGTTCCATCCCGTTTCACTTAGTTCCATCCCATGTCACGTCTTTTTATTTCACTTCCTTCCGTCCCATTTCACTTCCTTCCATCCCATTTTACGTCTTTTTATTTCTCTTCATTCCATCCCATTTCACTTTCTTCCATCCCATTTCACGTCTTTTTATTTCTTTTCCTTCCATCCCATTTCTCTTCCTTCCATCCCATTTCACTTCCTTCCATCACATTTCACTTCCTTCCATCACATTTCTCATCTTTTTATTTCACTTCATTCCATCCCATTTCACGTCTTTTTATTTCACTTCATTCCATCCCATGTCACGTCTTTTTATTACACTTCATTCCATCCCATTTCACTTCGTTCCATCCCGTTTCACTTCGTTCCATCTCATGTCATGTCTTTTTATTTAACTTCCTTCCATCCCATGTCACGACTTTTTATTTCACTTCCTTCCATCCCATTTCACTTCCTTCCATCCCATTTCATGTCTTTTAATTTCACTTCATTCCATCCCATTTCTCATCATTCCATACCATGTCTCGTCTTTTTATTTCACTTCCTTCCATCCCATTTCACGTCTGTTTATTTCACTTCGTTCCATCCAGTTTCACTTCGTTCCATCCCATGTAACGTCTTTTTATTTCACTTCCTTCCATCCCATTTCACGTCTTTTTATTTCACTTCGTTCCATCCCGTTTAACTTCGTTCCATCCCATGTCAGGTCTTTTTATTTCTCTTCATTCCATCCCATTTCACTTCATTCCATCCCATTTCACGTCTTTTTATTTCTCTTCATTCCGTCCCATTTCACGTCGTTTTATTTCACTTCATTCCATTCCATTTCACATCTCTTTTTTTCACTTCCTTCCATCCCATTTCACTTCCTTCCATCCCATGTCACGTCTTTTTATTTCACTTCATTCCATCCCATTTCCCTTCATTCCGTCCCATTTCCCTTCATTCCGTCCCATTTCTTGTCTTTTTATTTCACTTCATTCCATCCCATTTCACTTCATTCCATCCCATTTCACACCTTTTTATTTCACTTCATTCCATCCCATTTCACGTCTTTTTATTTCACTTATTTCCATCCCATCTCACGTCTTTTTATTTCTCTTCGTTCCATCCCTTGTCACGTCTTTTTATTCCTCTTAATTCCATCCCATGTCACGTCATTCCACCCCATTTCACGTCTTTTTATTTCACTTCGTTCCATCCCGTTTCACTTAGTTCCATCCCATGTCACGTCTTTTTATTTCACTTCCTTCCGTCCCATTTCACTTCCTTCCATCCCATTTTACGTCTTTTTATTTCTCTTCATTCCATCCCATTTCACTTTCTTCCATCCCATTTCACGTCTTTTTATTTCTTTTCCTTCCATCCCATTTCTCTTCCTTCCATCCCATTTCACTTCCTTCCATCACATTTCACTTCCTTCCATCACATTTCTCATCTTTTTATTTCACTTCATTCCATCCCATTTCACGTCTTTTTATTTCACTTCATTCCATCCCATGTCACGTCTTTTTATTACACTTCATTCCATCCCATTTCACTTCGTTCCATCCCGTTTCACTTCGTTCCATCCCATGTCACGTCTTTTTATTTCACTTCCTTCCATCCCATTTCACGTCTTTTTATTTCACTTCATTCCCTCCTTTATCACGTCTTTTTATTTCTCTTAATTCCATCCCATTTCACGTCTTTTCTTTTCACTTAGTTCCATCCCATGTCACGTCTTTTTTTTTCAATTAGTTCCAACCCATGTCACGTCTTTTTATTTCACTTCGTTCCATCCCATGTCACGTCTTTTTATTTCACTTAATTCTTTCCAATTTCACATCTTTTTATTTCACTTCGTTCCATCCCATGTCACTTCATTCCATCCCATTTCACGTCTTTTATTTCACTTCCTTCCATCCCATTTTACGTCTTTTTATTTCAATTCATTCCATCCTATTTCACTTCATTCCATCCCATTTCTCGTCTTTCTATTTCACTTCGTTCCATCCCATTTCACTTCGTTCCATCCCATTTCACTTCGTTCCATCCCGTTTCAC
This sequence comes from Oreortyx pictus, assembly GCA_036925125.1. Taxonomy (NCBI): domain Eukaryota; kingdom Metazoa; phylum Chordata; class Aves; order Galliformes; family Odontophoridae; genus Oreortyx; species Oreortyx pictus. The sequence continues at coordinate 10,053,823 of JAUPFR010000020.1, read as the reverse complement.
TTCGTTCCATCCCATTTCACTTCGTTCCATCCTATTTCACTTCGTTCCATCCCGTTTCACTTCCCTCCATCCCATGTCACTTCCTTCCATCCCATTTTACGTCTTTTTATTTCACTTCATTCCATCCCATTTCACTTCCTTCCATCCCATTTCACGTCTTTTTATTTCACTTCCTTCCATCCCATTTCACGTCTTTTTATTTCACTTCCTTCCATCCCGTTTCACTTTCTTCCATCCCATTTTACGTCTTTTTATTTCACTTCATTCCATCCCTTTTCACTTCCTTCCATCCCATTTCACGTCTTTTTATTTCACTTCCTTCCATCCCATTTCTCTTCATTCGATACCATTTCTGGTCTTTTTATTTCAAGTCATTTCATCCCATTTCAAGTCTTTTTCTTTCACTTCATTCCTTCCTTTTTCAGGTCTTTTTATTTCTCTTCATTCTATCCCATTTCACGTCTTTTTATTTCTCTTCCTTCCATCCCATTTCTCGTCTTTTTATTTCTCTTCCTTCCATCCCATTTCACTTCATTCCATCCCAGTTCACGTCTTTTTATTTCACTTCATTCCATACAAGTTCCCGTCTTTTTATTTCACTTCATTCCATCCCATTTCCCGTCTTTTCTCTTCTTTCCATCCCATTTCTAGTCTTTTTATTTCTCTTCCTTCCATCCCATTTCACTTCCTTCCATCCCATTTCAGTTCCTTCCATCCCATTTCTCGTCTTTTTATTTCTCTTCATTCCATCCCATTTCACTTCATTCCATCCCGCTTCACTTCATTCGAACCCATTTCACGTCTTTTATTTTCACTTCCTTCGATCCCATTTCACGTCTTTTTATTCCTCTTCATTCCATCCCATTTCACTTCCTTCCATCCCATTTTACGTCTTTTTATTTCACTTCGTTCCATCCCATGGCACTTCATTCCATCCCATTTCACATCTTTTTTTTTCACTTCGTTCCATCCCATTTCACTTCGTTCCATCCCATGTCACGTCTTTTAATTGCACTTCCTTCCATCCCATTTCACGTCTTATTATTTCTATTCATTCCATCCCATTTCACGTCTGTTTATTTCACTTCGTTCCATCCCATGGCACTTCATTCCATCCCATTTCACATCTTTTTTTTTCACTTCGTTCCATCCCATTTCACTTCGTTCCATCCCATGTCATGTCTTTTTATTTCACTTCCTTCCATCCCATTTCTCGTTTTTTTATTTCACTTCCTTCCATCCCATTTCACTTCCTTCCATCCCATTTCTCGTCTTTTATTTTCACTTCATTCCATCCCATTTCTCATTATTCCATACCATTTCTCGTCTTTTTATTTCACTTCCTTCCATCCCATTTCACGTCTTATTATTTCTATTCATTCCATCCCATTTCACGTCTGTTTATTTCACTTCGTTCCATCCCGTTTCACTTCTTTCCATCCCATGTAACGTCTTTTTATTTCACTTCGTTCCATCCCATGTAACGTCTTTTTATTTCACTTCGTTCCATCCCACTTCACGTCATTTTATTTCACTTCCTTCCATCCTATTTCACGTCTTTTTATTTCACTTCCTTCCGTCCCATTTTACGTCTTTTTATTTCAATTCATTCCATCCCATTTCACTTCCTTCCATCCCATTTCACGTCTTTTTATTTCTCTTCATTCCGTGCCATTTCACGTCGTTTTATTTCACTTCATTCCATTCCATTTCACGTCTTTTTATTTCACTTCCTTCCATCCCATTTCTCTTCCTTCCATCCCATTTCACGACTTTTTATTTCATTTCATTCCATCACATTTCACTTCATTCCATCCCATTTCACGTCTTTTTATTTCACTTCATTCTTTCATTTTTCACGTCTTTTTCTTTCCTTTCATTCCGTCCCATTTCCCTTCATTCCGTCCCATTTCCCTTCATTCCGTCCCATTTCCCTTCATTCCGTCCCATTTCTTGTCTTTTTATTTCACATCATTCCATCCCATTTCACTTCATTCCATCCCATTTCACGTCTTTTTATTACATTTCATTCCATCCCATTTCGCGTCTTTTTATTTCACTTCATTCCTTCATTTTTCACGTCTTTTTATTTCTCTTCATTCCGTACCATTTCATTTCATTCCTTCCCATTTCACTTCGTTCCATCCCATTTCACTTCATTCCATCCAATGTCACGTCTTTTTTTTCACTTCGTTCCATCCCATGTCAAGTCGTTTTATTTCTCTTCGTTCCATCCCATGTCACGTCTTTTTGTTTCACTTTGTTCCATCCCATGTCACTTCATTCCATCCCATTTTACGTCTTTTTATTACACTTCATTCCATTCCATTTCACGTCTTTTTATTTCACTTCCTTCCATCCCATTTCTCTTCCTTCCATCCCATTTCACGTCTTTTTATTTCACTTAATTCCATCCCATTTCACTTCATTCCATCCCGTTTCACGTCATTCCATCCCATTTCACGTCTTTTTATTTCACTTCCTTCCATCCCATTTTACGTCTTTTTATTTCAGTTCATACCATCCCATTTCACTTCCTTCCATCCCATTTCACGTCTTTTTATTTCTCTTCATTCCATCCCATTTAACGTCTTTTTATTTCTCTTCATTCCATCCCATTTCACTTCATTCCATCCCATTTCGTGTCTTTTTATTACAATTCATTCCATCCAATTTCACTTCATTCCATCCCATGTCACGTCTTTTTATTTCACTTCATTCCATCCCAGTTCCCGTCTTTTTATTTCACTTCATTCCATCCCAAGTCACTTCATTTCATCCCAGTTCCCGTCTTTTTATTTCACTTCCTTCCATCCCATGTCATGTCTTTTTATTTCACTTCGTTCCATCCCATGTCACGTCTTTTTATTTCACTTCCTTCCATCCCATGTCACGTCTTTTTATTTCACTTCGTTCCATCCCATGTCACTTCATTCCATCCCATTTCACATGTTTTTTTTTTCACTTCGTTCCATCTCATTTCACTTCGTTCCATCCCATGTCTCGTATTTTTATTTCACTTCGTTCCATCCCATGTCACGTCTTTTTATTTCACTTCCTTCCATCCCATGTCACGACTTTTTATTTCACTTCCTTCCATCCCATTTCACTTCCTTCCATCCCATTTCACGTCTTTTTATTTCACTTCATTCCATCCCATTTCTCATCATTCTATCCCATTTCTCGTCTTTTTGTTTCACTTCATTCCATCCCATTTCACGTCTTTTTATTTCTATTCATTCTATCCCATTTCTCGTTTTTTTATTTCACTTCATTCCATTCCATTTCACGTCTTTTTATTTCACTTCGTTCCATCCAGTTTCACTTCCTTCCATCCCATTTCACGTCTTTTTATTTCACTTCCTTCCATCCCATTTCACGTCATTTTATTTCACTTCCTTCCATCCCATTTCTCTTCTTTTTATTTCACTTCCTTCCGTCCCATTTTACGTCTTTTTATTTCAATTCATTCCATCCCATTTCTCTTCCTTCCATCCCATTTCACGTCGTTTTATTTCACTTCATTCCATTCCATTTCACGTCTTTTTATTTCACTTCATTCCATCCCATTTCACTTCATTCCATCCCATTTCATGTCTTTTTATTACACTTCATTCCATCCCATGTCATGTCTTTTTATTTCACTTCATTCTTTCATTTTTCACGTGTTTTTATTTCCCTTCATTCCGTCCCATTTCCCTTCATTCCGTCCCATTTCCCTGCATTCCGTCCCATTTCCCTGCATTCCGTCCCATTTCTTGTCTTTTTATTACATTTCATTCCATCCCATTTCGCGTCTTTTTATTTCACTTCATTCCTTCATTTTTCACGTCTTTTTATTTCACTTCATTCCATCCCATGTCACGTCATTCCATCCCATTTCACGTCTTTTTATTTCACTTCGTTCCATCCCGTTTCACTTCGTTCCATCCCATGTCACGTCTTTTTATTTCACTTCCTTCCATCCCATTTCACTTCCTTCCATCCCATTTTACGTCTTTTTATTTCTTTTCCTTCCATCCCATGTCACGTCTTTTAATTTCACTTCCTTCCATCCCATGTCATGTCTTTTTATTTCACTTCGTTCCATCCCATGTCACGTCTTTTTATTTCACTTCGTTCCATCCCATGTCACTTCATTCCATCCCATTTCACATCTTTTTTTTTCACTTCGTTCCATCCCATTTCATTTCGATCCATCCCATGTCTCGTCTTTTTAGTTCACTTCGTTCCATCCCATGTCAGGTCTTTTTATTTCACTTCGTTCCATCTCATGTCATGTCTTTTTATTTCACTTCCTTCCATCCCATGTCACGACTTTTTATTTCACTTCCTTCCATCCCATTTCACTTCCTTCCATCCCATTTCACGTCTTTTAATTTCACTTCATTCCATCCCATTTCTCATCATTCCATACCATGTCTCGTCTTTTTATTTAACTTCCTTCCATCCCATTTCATGTCTTTTTATTTCTATTCATTCCATCCCATTTCACGTCTGTTTATTTCACTTCGTTCCATCCCGTTTCACTTTGTTCCATCCCATGTAACGTCTTTTTATTTCACTTCCTTCCATCCCATTTCACGTCTTTTTATTTCACTTCGTTCCATCCCTTTTCACTTCGTTCCATCCCATGTCACGTCTTTTTATTTCTATTCATTCCATCCCATTTCACTTCATTCCATCCCATTTCGCGTCTTTTTATTACACTTCATTCCATCCCATTTCACTTCATTCCATCCCATTTCACTTCGTTCCATCCCGTTTCACTTCGTTCCATCCCATGTCACGTCTTTTTATTTCATTTCGTTCCATCCCATGTCACGTCTTTTTATTTCACTTCATTCCCTCCTTTTTCACGTCTTTTTATTTCTCTTCATTCCATCCCATTTCACGTCTTTTTTTTTCACTTAGTTCCATCCCATGTCACGTCTTTTTTTTTCACTTAGTTCCATCCCATGTCACGTCTTTTTTTTTCACTTAGTTCCATCCCATGTCACGTCTTTTTATTTCACTTCGTTCCATCCCATGTCACTTCTTTTTATTTCACTTAATTCCTTCCAATTTCACGTCTTTTTATTTCACTTCCTTCTATCCCATGTCACTTCATTCCATCTCATGTCATGTCTTTTTATTTCACTTCGTTCCATCCCATGTCACGACTTTTTATTTCACTTCCTTCCATCCCATTTCACTTCCTTCTATCCCATTTCACGTCTTTTCTTTTCACTTAGTTCCATCCCATGTCACGTCTTTTTTTTTCAATTAGTTCCATCCCATGTCACGTCTTTTTATTTCACTTAATTCTTTCCAATTTCACATCTTTTTATTTCACTTCCTTCCATCCCATGTCACTTCATTCCATCCCATTTCACGTCTTTTTTTTTCACTTCCTTCCATCCCATTTTACGTCTTTTTATTTCAATTCATTCCATCCTATTTCACTTCATTCCATCCCATTTCTCGTCTTTCTATTTCACTTCGTTCCATCCCATTTCACTTCGTTCCATCCCATTTCACTTCGTTCCATCCCGTTTCACTTCGTTCCATCCCATTTCACTTCGTTCCATCCTATTTCACTTCGTTCCATCCCGTTTCACTTCCCTCCATCCCATGTCACTTCCTTCCATCCCATTTTACGTCTTTTTATTTCACTTCATTCCATCCCATTTCACTTCCTTCCATCCCATTTCACGTCTTTTTATTTCACTTCCTTCCATCCCATTTCACGTCTTTTTATTTCACTTCCTTCCATCCCGTTTCACTTTCTTCCATCCCATTTTACGTCTTTTTATTTCACTTCATTCCATCCCTTTTCACTTCCTTCCATCCCATTTCACGTCTTTTTATTTCACTTCATTCCATCCCATTTCACTTCCTTCCATCCCATTTCTCTTCATTCGATACCATTTCTGGTCTTTTTATTTCAAGTCATTTCATCCCATTTCAAGTCTTTTTCTTTCACTTCATTCCTTCCTTTTTCAGGTCTTTTTATTTCTCTTCATTCTATCCCTTTTCACGTCTTTTTATTTCTCTTCCTTCCATCCCATTTCTCGTCTTTTTATTTCTCTTCATTCCATCCTATTTCACGTCATTCCATCCCAGTTCACGTCTTTTTATTTCACTTCATTCCATACAAGTTCCCGTCTTTTTATTTCACTTCATTCCATCCCGTTTCCCGTCTTTTCTCTTCTTTCCATCCCATTTCCTGTCTTTTTATTTCTCTTCCTTCCATCCCATTTCACTTCCTTCCATCCCATTTCACTTCCTTCCATCCCATTTCACTTCCTTCCATCCCATTTCTCGTCTTTTTATTTCTCTTCATTCCATCCCATTTCACTTCATTCCATCCCGCTTCACTTCATTCGATCCCATTTCACGTCTTTTATTTTCACTTCCTTCGATCCCATTTCACGTCTTTTTATTCCTCTTCATTCCATCCCATTTCACTACCTTCCATCCCATTTTACGTCTTTTTATTTCACTTCGTTCCATCCCATGGCACTTCATTCCATCCCATTTCACATCTTTTTTTTTCACTTCGTTCCATCCCATTTCACTTCGTTCCATCCCATGTCATGTCTTTTTATTTCACTTCCTTCCATCCCATTTCTCGTTTTTTTATTTCACTTCCTTCCATCCCATTTCACTTCCTTCCATCCCATTTCTCGTCTTTGAATTTCACTTCATTCCATCCCATTTCTCATTATTCCATACCATTTCTCGTCTTTTTATTTCACTTCCTTCCATCCCATTTCACGTCTTATTATTTCTATTCATTCCATCCCATTTCACATCTGTTTATTTCACTTCGTTCCATCCCGTTTCACTTCTTTCCATCCCATGTAACGTCTTTTTATTTCACTTCGTTCCATCCCATGTAACGTCTTTTTATTTCACTTCGTTCCATCCCATTTCACGTCATTTTATTTCACTTCCTTCCATCCTATTTCACGTCTTTTTATTTCACTTCCTTCCGTCCCATTTTACGTCTTTTTATTTCAATTCATTCTTTCATTTTTCACGTCTTTTTCTTTCCTTTCATTCCGTCCCATTTCCCTTCATTCCGTCCCATTTCCCTTCATTCCGTCCCATTTCTTGTCTTTTTATTTCACATCATTCCATCCCATTTCACTTCATTCCATCCCATTTCACGTCTTTTTATTACATTTCATTCCATCCCATTTCGCGTCTTTTTTTTCACTTCATTCCTTCATTTTTCACGTCTTTTTATTTCTCTTCATTCCGTACCATTTCATTTCATTCCTTCCCATTTCACTTCGTTCCATCCCATTTCACTTCATTCCGTCCAATGTCACGTCTTTTTTTTCACTTCGTTCCATCCCATGTCAAGTCGTTTTATTTCTCTTCGTTCCATCCCATGTCACGTCTTTTTATTTCACTTTGTTCCATCCCATGTCACTTCATTCCATCCCATTTTACGTCTTTTTATTACACTTCATTCCATTCCATTTCACGTCTTTTTATTTCACTTCCTTCCATCCCATTTCTCTTCCTTCCATCCCATTTCACGTCTTTTTATTTCACTTAATTCCATCCCATTTCACTTCATTCCATCCCGTTTCACGTCATTCCATCCCATTTCACGTCTTTTTATTTCACTTCCTTCCATCCCATTTTACGTCTTTTTATTTCAGTTTATACCATCTTATTTCTCTTCGTTGCATCCCATGTCACGTCTTTTTATTTCTCTTCATTCCATCCCATTTAACGTCTTTTTATTTCTCTTCATTCCATCCCATTTCACTTCATTCCATCCCATTTCGTGTCTTTTTATTACAATTCATTCCATCCAATTTCACTTCATTCCATCCCATGTCACGTCTTTTTATTTCACTTCATTCCATCCCAGTTCCCGTCTTTTTATTTCACTTCATTCCATCCCAAGTCACTTCATTTCATCCCAGTTCCCGTCTTTTTATTTCACATCCTTCCATCCCATGTCATGTCTTTTTATTTCACTTCGTTCCATCCCATGTCACGTCATTTTATTTCACTTCCTTCCATCCCATGTCACGTCTTTTTATTTCACTTCGTTCCATCCCATGTCACTTCATTCCATCCCATTTCACATGTTTCTTTTTCACTTCGTTCCATCTCAGTTCACTTCGTTCCATCCCATGTCTCGTATTTTTATTTCACTTCGTTCCATCCCATGTCACGTCTTTTTATTTCACTTCCTTCCATCCCATGTCACGACTTTTTATTTCACTTCCTTCCATCCCATTTCACTTCCTTCCATCCCATTTCACGTCTTTTTATTTCACTTCATTCCATCCCATTTCTCATCATTCTATCCCATTTCTCGACTTTTTATTTAACTTCCTTCCATCCCATTTCACGTCTTTTTATTTCACTTCGTTCCATTCCATTTCACGTATGTTTATTTCACTTCGTTCCATCCAGTTTCACTTCCTTCCATCCCATTTCACGTCTTTTTATTTCACTTCCTTCCATCCCATTTCACGTCATTTTATTTCACTTCCTTCCATCCCATTTCACTTCCTTCCATCCCATTTCACGTCTTTTTATTTCACTTCATTCCTTTCCATTTCACGTCTGTTTATTTCACTTCGTTCCATCCAGTTTCACTTCCTTCCATCCCATTTCACGTCTTTTTATTTCACTTCCTTCCATCCCATTTCACGTCATTTTATTTCACTTCCTTCCATCCCATTTCGCTTCTTTTTATTTCACTTCCTTCCGTCCCATTTTACGTTTTTTTATTTCAATTCATTCCATCCCATTTATCTTCCCTCCATCCCATTTCACGTCGTTTTATTTCACTTCATTCCATTCCATTTCACGTCTTTTTATTTCACTTCATTCCATCCCATTTCACTTCATTCCATCCCATTTCACGCCTTTTTATTACACTTCATTCCATCCCATGTCATGTCTTTTTATTTCACTTCATTCTTTCATTTTTCACGTGTTTTTATTTCCCTTCATTCCGTCCCATTTCCCTTCATTCCGTCCCATTTCCCTGCATTCCGTCCCATTTCTTGTCTTTTTATTACATTTCATTCCATCCCATTTCGCGTCTTTTTATTTCACTTCATTCCTTCATTTTTCTTGTCTTTTTATTTCACTTCATTCCATCCCATGTCACGTCATTCCATCCCATTTCACGTCTTTTTATTTCACTTCGTTCCATCCCGTTTCACTTCGTTCCATCCCATGTCACGTCTTTTTATTTCACTTCCTTCCATCCCATTTTACGTCTTTTATTTCAATTCATTCCATCCTATTTCACTTTGATCCATCCCATTTCACTTCGTTCCATCCCGTTTCACTTCGTTCCATCCCATTTCACTTCGTTCCATCCCGTTTCACTTCCCTCCATCCCATGTCACTTCATTCCATCCCATTTCACATCTTTTTTTTTCACTTCGTTCCATCCCATGTCACTTCCTTCCATCCCATTTTACGTCTTTTTATTTCACTTCATTCCATCCCATGTCACTTCATTCCATCCCAGTTCACATCTTTTTTTTTCACTTCATTCCATCCCATTTCACTTACTTCCATAACATGTCACTTCATTCCATCCCATTTCACGTCTTTTTATTTCACTTCCTTCCATCCCGTTTCACTTTCTTCAATCCCATTTTACGTCTTTTTATTTCACTTCCTTCCATCCCATTTCACGTCTTTTTATTTCACTTCGTTCCATCCCATTTCACGTCATTTTAATTCAATTCCTTCCATCCCATATCACGTCTTTTTATTTCACTTCCTTCCGTCCCATTTTACGTCTTTTTATTTCAATTCATTCCATCATATCTCACTTCCTTCCATCCCATTTCACGTCTTTTTATTTTTCTTCATTCCGTCCCATTTCACGTCGTTTTATTTCACTTCATTCCATTCCATTTCACGTCTTTTTATTTCACTTTCTTCCATCCCATTTCACTTTCTTCCATCCCATGTCACGTCTTTTTATTTCACTTCATTCCATCCCATTTCACTTCATTCCATCCCATTTCACGTCTTTTTATTTCACTTCATTCTTTCATTTTTCTCGTCTTTTTATTTCCCTTCATTCCGTCCCATTTCCCTTCATTCCGTCCCATTTCCCTTCATTCCGTCCCATTTCTTGTTTTTTTTATTTCACTTCATTCCATCCCATTTCACTTCATTCCATCCCATTTCACGTCTTTTTATTACATTTCATTCCATCGCATTTCGCGTCTTTTTATTTCACTTCATTCCTTCATTTTTCACGTCTTTTTATTTCTCTTCATTCCGTACCATTTCACTTCATTCCTTCCCATTACACTTCATTCCATCCAATGTCACGTCTTTTTTTTCACTTCGTTCCATCCCATGTCACGTCGTTTTATTTCTCTTCGTTCCATCCCATGTCACGTCTTTTTATTTCACTTCGTTCCATCCCATGTCACTTCATTCCATCCCATTTCACGTCTTTTTAATACACTTCATTCCATTCCATTTCACGTCTTTTTATTTCACTTCCTTCCATCCCATTTCACTTCCTTCCATCCCATTTCAAGTCTTTTTATTTCACTACATTCCATCCCATTTCTCTTCATTCCATCCCGTTTCACGTCATTCAATCCCATGTCACGTCTTTTTATTTCACTTCATTCCCTCCTTTTTCACGTCTTTTTATTTCACTTCCTTCCATCCCATGTCACGTCTTTTTATTTAACTTCATTCCATTCCATTTCACGTCTTTTTATTTCTGTTCGTTGCATCCCATGTCACGTCTTTTTATTTCTCTTCGTTGCATCCCATGTCACGTCTTTTTATTTCTCTTCATTCCATAGCATGTCACGTCATTCCATCCCATTTCACGTCTTTTTATTTCACTTCGTTCCATCCCGTTTCACTTCGTTCCATCCCATGTCACGTCTTTTTATTTCACTTCCTTCCATCCAATTTCACTTCCTTCCATCCCATTTTACGTCTTTTTATTTCACTTCCTTCCATCCCATGTCACGTCTTTTTATTTCACTTCGTTCCATCCCATGTCACTTCATTCCATCCCATTTCACATCTTTTTTTTTTCACTTCGTTCCATCCCATTTCACTTCGTTCCATCCCATGTCTCGTCTTTTTATTTCACTTCGTTCCATCCCATGTCCCGTGTTTTTATTTCACTTCCTTCCATCTCATGTCATGTCTTTTTATTTCACTTCCTTCCATCCCATGTCACGACTTTTTATTTCACTTCCTTCCATCCCATTTCACTTCCTTCCATCCCATTTCACGTCTTTTAATTTCACTTCATTCCATCCCATTTCTCATCATTCCATACCATTTCTCGTCTTTTTATTTCACTTCCTTCCGTCCCATTTCACGTCTTTTTATTTCACTTCCTTCCGTCCCATGTCACGTCTTTTTATTTCAATTCATTCCATCCCATTTCACTTTTTTCCATCCCATTTCACGTCTTTTTATTTTTCTTCATTCCGTCCCATTTCACGTCGTTTTATTTCACTTCATTCCATTCCATTTCACGTCTTTTTATTTCACTTCCTTCCATCCCATTTCACTTCCTTCCATCCCATGTCACGTCCTTTTATTTCACTTCATTCCATCCCATTTCACTTATTTCCATCCCATTTCACGCCTTTTTATTTCACTTCATTCCATCCCATTTCACGTCTTTTTATTTCACTTATTTCCATCCCATCTCACGTCTTTTTATTTCTCTTCGTTCCATCCCTTGTCACGTCTTTTTATTTCTCTTCATTCCATCCCATGTCACGTCATTCCATCCCATTTCACGTCTTTTCATTTCACTTCGTTCCATCCCGTTTCACTTCGTTCCATCCCATGTCACGTGTTTTTATTTCACTTCCTTCCGTCCCATTTCACTTCCTTCCATCCCATTTTACGTCTTTTTATTTCTCTTCATTCCATCCCATTTCACTTTCTTTTATCCCATTCCACGTCTTTTTATTTCTTTTCCTTCCATCTCATTTCTCTTCCTTCCATCCCATTTCACTTCCTTCCATCCCATTTCACTTCCTTCCATCCCATTTCTCATCTTTTTATTTCACTTCATTCCATCCCATTTCACGTCTTTTTATTTCACTTCATTCCATCCCGTTTCACTTCCTTCCATCCCATTTCTCGTCTTTTAATTTCACTTCATTCCATTCCATTTCACTTCCTTCCATCCCATTTCTCGTCTTTTAATTTCACTTCATTCCATCCCATTTCACTTCCTTCCATCCCATGTCACGTCTTTTTATTTCACTTCGTTCCATCCCATGTCACTTCATTCCATCCCATTTCACGTCTTTTTAATTCACTTCATTCCATCCCATTTCACGTCGTTTTATTTCATTTCATTCCATCCCATGTCACGTCTTTTTATTTCACGTCATTCCATCCCATTTCATGTCTTTTTATTTCACTTCGTTCCATCCCATTTCACGTCTTTTTATTTCACTTCCTTCCATCCCGTTTCACTTTCTTCCATCCCATTTTACGTCTTTTTATTTCACTTCTTTCCATCCCATTTCACTTCCTTCCATCCCATTTCACGTCTTTTTATTTCACTTCATTACATCCCATTTCACTTCCTTCCATCCAATTTCTCTTCATTCCATACCATTTCTGGTTTTTTTATTTCAAGTCATTCCATCCCATTTCACGTCTTTTTTTTCCACTTCATTCCTTCCTTTTTCAGGTCTTTTTATTTCTCTTCATTCTATCCCATTTCACGTCTTTTTATTTCTCTTCCTTCCATCCCATTTCTCGTCTTTTTATTTCACTTCGTTCCATCCCATTTCTCTTCCTTCCATCCCATTTCTCGTCTTTTTATTTCACTTTGTTCCATCCCATTTCACTTCGTTCCATCCCATGTCACGTCTTTTTATTTCACTTCGTTCCATCCCATGTCACTTCATTCCATCCCATGTCACGTCTTTTTAATTCACTTCCTTCCATCCCATTTCACATCGTTTTATTTCACTTCATTCCATCCCATGTCACGTCTTTTTATTTCACTTCATTCCAACCCATGTCACGTCTTTTTATTTCACTTCATTCCATCCCATGTCACGTCTTTTTATTTCACTTCATTCCATCCCATGTCACTTCATTCCATCCCAGTTCACGTCTTTTTATTTCACTTCATTCCACACAAGTTCCCGTCTTTTTATTTCACTTCATTCCATCCCAGTTCACGTCTTTTCTCTTCTTTCCATCCCATTTCCCGCCTTTTTATTTCTCTTCCTTCCATCCCATTTCACTTCCTTCCATCCCATTTCACTTCCTTCCATCCCATTTCACTTCCTTCCATCCCATTTCTCGTCTTTTTATTTCTCTTCATTCCATCCCATTTCACTTCATTCCATCCCGCTTCAGTTCATTCGATCCCATTTCACGTCTTTTTATTTCACTTCATTCGATCCCATTTCACGTCTTTTTATTCCTCTTCATTCCATCCCATTTCACGTCTTTTTATTTCACTTCCTTCCATCCCGTTTCACTTCGTTCCATCCCATGTCACGTCTTTTTATTTCACTTCATTCCTTCCCATTTCACGTCTTTTTATTTCACTTCATTCCCTCCTTTTTTCACGTCTTTTTATTTCACTTCCTTCCATCCCATGTCACGTCTTTTTATTTCACTTCATTCCATTCCATTTCACGTCTTTTTATTTCTCTTCGTTGCATCCCATGTCACGTCTTTTTATTTCACTTCGTTCCATCCCATGTCACGTCTTTTTATTTCTCTTCATTCCATCCCATTTCACGTCATTCCATCCCATTTCACTTCATTCCATCCCATTTCACGTCTTTTTATTACATTTCATTCCATCCCATTTCGCGTCTTTTTATTTCACTTCATTCCTTCATTTTTCACGTCTTTTTATTTCTCTTCATTCCGTACCATTTCATTTCATTCCTTCCCATTTCACTTCGTTCCATCCCATTTCACTTCATTCCATCCAATGTCACGTCTTTTTTTTCACTTCGTTCCATCCCATGTCAAGTCGTTTTATTTCTCTTCGTTCCATCCCATGTCACGTTTTTTATTTCACTTTGTTCCATCCCATGTCACTTCATTCCATCCCATTTTACGTCTTTTTATTACACTTCATTCCATTCCATTTCACGTCTTTTTATTTCACTTCCTTCCATCCCATTTCTCTTCCTTCCATCCCATTTCACGTCTTTTTATTTCACTTAATTCCATCCCATTTCACTTCATTCCATCCCGTTTCACGTCATTCCATCCCATTTCACGTCTTTTTATTTCACTTCCTTCCATCCCATTTTACGTCTTTTTATTTCAGTTCATACCATCCCATTTCAGTTCCTTCCATCCCATTTCACGTCTTTTTATTTCTCTTCATTCCATCCCATTTAACGTCTTTTTATTTCTCTTCATTCCATCCCATTTCACTTCATTCCATCCCATTTCGTGTCTTTTTATTACAATTCATTCCATCCAATTTCACTTCATTCCATCCCATGTCACGTCTTTTTATTTCACTTCATTCCATCCCAGTTCCCGTCTTTTTATTTCACTTCCTTCCATCCCATGTCATGTCTTTTTATTTCACTTCGTTCCATCCCATGTCACGTCTTTTTATTTCACTTCCTTCCATCCCATTTCACTTCCTTCCATCCCATTTTACGTCTTTTTATTTCATTTCCTTCCATCCCATGTCACGTCTTTTAATTTCACTTCCTTCCATCCCATGTCATGTCTTTTTATTTCACTTCGTTCCATCCCATGTCACGTCTTTTTATTTCACTTCGTTCCATCCCATGTCACTTCATTCCATCCCATTTCACATCTTTTTTTTTCACTTCGTTCCATCCCATTTCATTTCGTTCCATCCCATGTCTCGTCTTTTTAGTTCACTTCGTTCCATCCCATGTCAGGTCTTTTTATTTCACTTCGTTCCATCACATGTCATGTCTTTTTATTTCGCTTCCTTCCATCCCATGTCACGACTTTTAATTTCACTTCATTCCATCCCATTTCTCATCATTCCATACCATGTCTCGTCTTTTTATTTAACTTCCTTCCATCCCATTTCATGTCTTTTTATTTCTATTCATTCCATCCCATTTCACGTCTGTTTATTTCACTTCGTCCCATCCCGTTTCACTTCGTTCCATCCCATTTAACGTCTTTTTATTTCACTTCCTTCCATCCCATTTCACGTCTTTTTATTTCACTTCGTTCCATCCCTTTTCACTTCGTTCCATCCCATGTCACGTCTTTTTATTTCTATTCATTCCATCCCATTTCACTTCATTCCATCCCATTTCGCGTCTTTTTATTACACTTCATTCCATACAAGTTCCCGTCTTTTTATTTCACTTCCTTCCATCCCATTTCACGTCTTTTTATTTTACTTCGTTCCATCCCTTTTCACTTCGTTCCATCCAATGTCACGTCTTTTTATTTCTATTCATTCCATCCCATTTCACTTCATTCCATCCCATTTCGCGTCTTTTTATTACACTTCATTCCATCCCATTTCACTTCATTCCATCCCATTTCACTTCGTTCCATCCCGTTTCACTTCGTTCCATCCCATGTCACGTCTTTTTATTTCATTTCGTTCCATCCCATGTCACGTCTTTTTATTTCACTTCATTCCCTCCTTTTTCACGTCTTTTTATTTCTCTTCATTCCATCCCATTTCACGTCTTTTTTTTTCACTTAGTTCCATCCCATGTCACGTCTTTTTTTTTTCACTTAGTTCCATCCCATGTCACGTCTTTTTTTTTCACTTATTTCCATCCCATGTCACGTCTTTTTTTTTCACTTAGTTCCATCCCATGTCACGTCTTTTTTTTTCACTTTGTTCCATCCCATGTCACGTCTTTTTATTTCACTTAATTCCTTCCAATTTCACGTCTTTTTATTTCACTTCCTTCTATCCCATGTCACTTCATTCCATCTCATGTCATGTCTTTTTATTTCACTTCGTTCCATCCCATGTCACGACTTCTTATTTCACTTCCTTCCATCCCATTTCACTTCCTTCCATCCCATTTCACGTCTTTTAATTTCACTTCATTCCATCCCATTTCTCATCATTCCATACCATTTCTCGTCTTTTTATTTCACTTCCTTCCATCCCATTTCACATCTTTTTATTTCTATTCATTCCATCCCATTTCACGTCTGTTTATTTCAATTCGTTCCATCCCGTTTCACTTCGTTCCATCCCATGTAACGTCTTTTTATTTCACTTCCTTCCATCCCATTTTACGTCTTTTTATTTCAATTCATTCCATCCTATTTCACTTCGTTCCATCCCATTTCACTTCGTTCCATCCCGTTTCACTTCGTTCCATCCCATTTCACTTCGTTCCATCCCGTTTCACTTCCCTCAATCCCATGTCACTTCATTCCATCCCATTTAACGTCTTTTTATTTCTATTCATTCCATCCCATTTCACTTCATTCCATCCCATTTCGTGTCTTTTTATTACAATTCATTCCATCCAATTTCACTTCATTCCATCCCATGTCACGTCTTTTTATTTCACTTCATTCCATCCCAGTTCCCGTCTTTTTATTTCACTTCATTCCATCCCAAGTCACTTCATTTCATCCCAGTTCCCGTTTTTTTTTTTTTCACTTCCTTCCATCCCATGTCATGTCTTTTTATTTCACTTCGTTCCATCCCATGTCACGTCTTTTTATTTCACTTCCTTCCATCCCATGTCACGTCTTTTTATTTCACTTCGTTCCATTCCATGTCACTTCATTCCATCCCATTTCACATGTTTTTTTTTCACTTCGTTCCATCTCATTTCACTTCGTTCCATCCCATGTCTCGTATTTTTATTTCACTTCGTTCCATCCCATGTCACGTCTTTTTATTTCACTTCCTTCCATCCCATGTCAGGACTTTTTATTTCACTTCCTTCCATCCCATTTCACTTCCTTCCATCCCATTTCACATCTTTTTATTTCACTTCATTCCATCCCATTTCTCATCATTCTATCCCATTTCTCGTCTTTTTATTTAACTTCCTTCCATCCCATTTCACGTCTTTTTATTTCACTTCATTCCATTCCATTTCACGTCTGTTTATTTCACTTCGTTCCATCCAGTTTCACTTCCTTCCATCCCATTTCACGTCTTTTTATTTCACTTCCTTCCATCCCGTTTCACGTCATTTTATTTCACTTCCTTCCATCCCATTTCTCTTCTTTTTATTTCACTTCCTTCCGTCCCATTTTACGTCTTTTAATTTCAATTCATTCCATCCCTTTTCTCTTCCTTCCATCCCATTTCACGTCGTTTTATTTCACTTCATTCCATCCCATTTCTCGTCTTTCTATTTCACTTCATTCCATCCCATTTCACTTCATTCCATCCCATTTCACGTCTTTTTATTACACTTCATTCCATCCCATGTCATGTCTTTTTATTTCACTTCATTCTTTCATTTTTCACGTCTTTTTATTTCCCTTCATTCCGTCCCATTTCCCTTCATTCCGTCCCATTTCCCTTCATTCCGTCCCATTTCCCTTAATTCCGTCCCATGTCACTTCATTCCATCCCATTTCGTGTCTTCTGTTTCACTTCATTCCATCCCATTTCTCTTCATTCCATCCCATTTCACGTCTTTTTATTACATTTCATTCCATCCTATTTCGCGTCTTTTTATTTCACTTTATTCCTTCATTTTTCACGTCCTTTTAATTTCTCTTCATTCCATCCCATTTCACTTCATTCCATCCCATTTCACTTCATTCCATCCCATGTCACGTCTTTTTTTTCACTTCGTTCCATCTCATGTCACGTCGTTTTATTTCTCTTCGTTCCATCCCATGTCACGTCTTTTTATTTCACTTCGTTCCATCCCATTTCACTTCCTTCCATCCCATTTCACTTCTTTTTATTTCACTTCATTCCATCGCATTTCACTTCCTTCCATCCCACGTCACTTCATTCCATCCCATTTCACGTCTTTTTATTTCACTTCATTCCATCCCGTTTCACTTTCTTCCATCCCATTTTACGTCATTTTATTTCACTTCATTCTTCACGTCCTTTTAATTTCACTTCCTTCCATCCCATTTCACGTCTTTTTATTTCACTTTGTTCCATCCCATTTCACTTCCTTCCATCCCATGTCACGTCTTTTTATTTCACTTCGTTCCATCCCATGTCACTTCATTCCATCCTATTTCACGTCTTTTTAATTCACTTCCTTCCATCCCTTTTCACGTCGTTTTATTTCATTTCATTCCATCCCATGTCACGTCTTTTTATTTCAGTTCGTTCCATCCCATTTCACGTCATTTTATTTCACTTCCTTCCATCCCATTTCACGTCTCTTTATTTCACTTCCTTCCGTTCCATTTTACGTCTTTTTATTTCAATTCATTCCATCCCATTTCACTTCCTTCCATCCCATTTCACGTCTTTTTATTTCACTTCATTCCATCCCATTTCACTTCCTTCCTTCCCATTTCTCTTCATTCCATACCATTTCTTGTCTTTTTATTTCAAGTCATTTCATCCCATTTCACGTCTTTTTCTTTCACTTCATTCCTTCCTTTTTCAGGTCTTTTTATTTCTCTTCATTCTATCCCATTTCACGTCTTTTTATATCTCTTCCTTCCATCCCATTTCTCGTCATTTTATTTCACTTCGTTCCATCTCATTTCTCTTTCTTCCATCCCATTTCTCGTCTTTTTATTTCACTTCGTTCCATCCCATTTCACTTCCTTCCATCCCATTTCTCGTCTTTTTATTTCACTTCGTTCCATCCCATGTCACTTCATTCCATCCCATTTCACGTATTTTTAATTCACTTCCTTCCATCCCATTTCACGTCTTTTTATTTCACTTCATTTCATCCCATGTCACTTCCTTACATCCCATTTCACGTCTTTTTATTTCACTTCATTCCCTCCTTTTTCACGTCTTTTTATTTCTCTTAATTCCATCCCATTTCACGTCTTTTCTTTTCACTTCCTTCAATCCCATTTCACGTCTTTTTATTCCTCTTCATTCCATCCCATTTCACGTCTTTTTATTTCACTTCCTTCCATCCCATTTCACTTCGTTCCATCCCATGTCACGTCTTTTTATTTCACTTCCTTCCATCCCATTTCACGTCTTTTTATTTCACTTCATTCCCTCCTTTTTCACGTCTTTTTATTTCACTTCCTTCCATCCCATGTCACGTCTTTTTATTTCACTTCATTCCATTCCATTTCACGTCTTTTTATTTCTCTTCGTTGCATCCCATGTCACGTCTTTTTATTTCTCTTCGTTGCATCCCATGTCACGTCTTTTTATTTCTCTTCATTCCATCCCATGTCACGTCATTCCATCCCATTTCACGTCTTTTTATTTCACTTCGTTCCATCCCGTTTCACTTCGTTCCATCCCATGTTACGTCTTTTTATTTCACTTCGTTCCATCCCATGTTACGTCTTTTTATTTCACTTCCTTCCATCCCATTTCACTTCCTTCCATCCAATGTCATGTCTTTTTATTTCACTTCGTTCCATCCCATGTCACGTCTTTTTATTTCACTTCGTTCCATCCCATGTCACATCATTCCATCCCATTTCACATCTTTTTTTTTCACTTCGTTCCATCCCATTTCACTTCGTTCCATCCCATGTCACGTCTTTTTATTTCACTTCGTTCCATCCCGTTTCACTTCGTTCCATCCCATGTCACGTCTTTTTATTTCTCTTCATTCCATCCCATTTCACTTCATTCCATCCCATTTCACGTCTTTTTATTACACTTCATTCCATCCCATTTCACTCCGTTCCATCCCGTTTCACTTCGTTCCATCCCATGTCACGTCTTTTTATTTCACTTCCTTCCATCCCATTTCACGTCTTTTTATTTCACTTCATTCCCTCCTGTTTCACGTCTTTTTATTTCTCTTAATTCCATCCCATTTCACGTCTTTTCTTTTCACTTAGTTCCATCACATGTCACGTCTTTTTTTTTCAATTAGTTCCATCCCATGTCACGTCTTTTTATTTCACTTCGTTCCATCCCATGTCACGTCTTTTTATTTCACTTAATTCCTTCCAATTTCACGTCTTTTTATTTCACTTCGTTCCATCCGATGTCACTTCATTCCGTCCCATTTCACGTCTTTTTATTTCACTTCCTTCCATCCCATTTTACGTCTTTTTATTTCAATTAATTCCATCCTATTTCACTTCATTCCATCCCATTTCTCGTCTTTCTATTTCACTTCGTTCCATCCCATTTCACTTCGTTCCATCCCGTTTCACTTCCCTCCATCCCATGTCACTTCATTCCATCCCATTTCACATCTTTTTTTTTCACTTCGTTCCATTCCATGTCACTTCCTTCCATCCCATTTTACGTCTTTTTATTTCACTTCATTCCATCCCATTTCACTTCCTTCCATCCCATTTCACGTCTTTTTATTTCACTTCCTTCCATCCCATTTCACGTCTTTTTATTTCACTTCCTTCCATCCCGTTTCACTTTCTTCCATCCCATTTTACGTCTTTTTATTTCACTTCATTCCATCCCATTTCACTTCCTTCCATCCCATTTCACGTCTTTTTATTTCACTTCATTCCATCCCATTTCACTTCCTTCCATCCCATTTCTCTTCATTCGATACCATTTCTGGTCTTTTTATTTCAAGGCATTTCATCCCATTTCACGTCTTTTTCTTTCACTTCATTCCTTCCTTTTTCAGGTCTTTTTATTTCTCTTCATTCTATCCCATTTCACGTCTTTTTATTTCACTTCCTTCCATCCCAATTCTCGTCTTTTTATTTCTCTTCATTCCATCCCATTTCTCCTCATTCCATCCCAGTTCACGTCTTTTTATTTCACTTCATTCCATACAAGTTCCCGTCTTTTTATTTCACTTTGTTCCATCCCATTTCCCGTCTTTTCTCTTCTTTCCATCCCATTTCCCGTCTTTTTATTTCTCTTCCTTCCATCCCATTTCAATTCCTTCCATCCCATTTCACTTCCTTCCATCCCATTTCACTTCCTTCCATCCCATTTCTCGTCTTTTTATTTCTCTTCATTCCATCCCATTTCACTTCATTCCATCCCGCTTCACTTCATTCGATCCCATTTCACGTCTTTTATTTTCACTTCCTTTGATCCCATTTCACGTCTTTTTATTCCTCTTCATTCCATCTCATTTCAAGTCTTTTTATTTCACTTCCTTCCATTCCGTTTCACTTCGTTCCATCCCATGTCACGTCTTTTTATTTCACTTCCTTCCATCCCATTTCACGTCTTTTTATTTCACTTCATTCCCTCCTTTTTCACGTCTTTTTATTTCACTTCCTTCCATCCCATGTCACGTCTTTTTATTTCACTTCATTCCATTCCATTTCACGTCTTTTTATTTCTCTTCGTTGCATCCCATGTCACGTCTTTTTATTTCTCTTCATTCCATCCCATGTCACGTCATTCCATCCCATTTCACGTCTTTTTATTTCACTTCGTTCCATCCCATTTCACTTCGTTCCATCCCATGTCACGTCTTTTTATTTCACTTCCTTCAATCCCATTTCACTTCCTTCCATCCCATTTTACGTCTTTTTATTTCACTTCCTTCCATCCCATGTCACGTCTTTTAATTTCACTTCCTTCCATCCCATGTCATGTCTTTTTATTTCACTTCGTTCCATCCCATGTCACGTCTTTTTATTTCACTTCGTTCCATCCCATGTCACTTCATTCCATCCCATTTCACATCTTTTTTTTTCACTTCGTTCCATCCCATTTCATTTCGTTCCATCCCATGACTCGTCTTTTTATTTCACTTCGTTCCATCCCATGTCACGTCTTTTTATTTCACTTCCTTCCATCTCATGTCATGTCTTTTTATTTCACTTCCTTCCATCCCATGTCACGACTTTTTATTTCACTTCCTTCCATCCCATTTCACTTCCTTCCATCCCATTTCACGTCTTTTAATTTCACTTCATTCCATCCCATTTCTCATCATTCCATACCATGTCTCGTCTTTTTATTTCACTTCCTTCCATCCCATTTCACGTCTTTTTATTTCTATTCATTCCATCCCATTTCACGTCTGTTTATTTCACTTCGTTCCATCCAGTTTCACTTCGTTCCATCCCATGTAACGTCTTTTTATTTCACTTCCTTCCATCCCATTTCACGTCTTTTTATTTCACTTCGTTCCATCCCGTTTAACTTCGTTCCATCCCATGTCACGTCTTTTTATTTCTCTTCATTCCATCCCATTTCACTTCATTCCATCCCATTTCACGTCTTTTTATTTCTCTTCATTCCGTCCAATTTCACGTCGTTTTATTTCACTTCATTCCATTCCATTTCACATCTCTTTTTTTCACTTCGTTCCATCCCGTTTCACTTCGTTCCATCCCATGTCACGTCTTTTTATTTCATTTCGTTCCATCCCATGTCACGTCTTTTTATTTCACTTCATTCCCTCTTTTTTCACGTCTTTTTATTTCTCTTCATTCCATCCCATTTCACGTCTTTTTTTTTCACTTAGTTCCATCCCATGTCACGTCTTTTTTTTTCACTTAGTTCCATCCCATGTCACGTCTTTTTTTTCACTTAGTTCCATCCCATGTCACGTCTTTTTATTTCACTTCTTTCCATCCCATGTCACGTCTTTTTATTTCACTTAATTCCTTCCAATTTCACGTCTTTTTATTTCACTTCCTTCTATCCCATGTCACTTCATTCCATCTCATGTCATGTCTTTTTATTTCACTTCGTTCCATCCCATGTCACGACTTTTTATTTCACTTCCTTCCATCCCATTTCACTTCCTTCCATCCCATTTCACGTCTTTTCTTTTCACTTAGTTCCATACCATGTCACGTCTTTTTTTTTCAATTAGTTCCAACCCATGTCACGTCTTTTTATTTCACTTAGTTCCATCCCATGTCACGTCTTTTTATTTCACTTAATTCTTTCCAATTTCACATCTTTTTAATTCACTTCGTTCCATCCCATGTCACTTCATTCCATCCCATTTCACGTCTTTTTATTTCACTTCCTTCCATCCCATTTTACGTCTTTTTATTTCAATTCATTCCATCCTATTTCACTTCATTCCATCCCATTTCTCGTCTTTCTATTTCACTTCGTTCCATCCCATTTCACTTCGTTCCATCCCGTTTCACTTCCCTCCATCCCATGGCACTTCCTTCCATCCCATTTTACGTCTTTTTATTTCACTTCATTCCATCCCATTTCACTTCCTTCCATCCCATTTCACGTCTTTTTATTTCACTTCCTTCCATCCCATTTCACGTCTTTTTATTTCACTTCCTTCCATCCCATTTCACGTCTTTTTATTTCACTTCCTTCCATCCCGTTTCACTTTCTTCCATCCCATTTTACGTCTTTTTATTTCACTTCATTCCATCCCATTTCACTTCCTTCCATCCCATTTCACGTCTTTTTATTTCACTTCATTCCATCCCATTTCACTTCCTTCCATCCCATTTCTCTTCATTCGATACCATTTCTGGTCTTTTTATTTCAAGTCATTTCATCCCATTTCAAGTCTTTTTCTTTCACTTCATTCCTTCCTTTTTCAGGTCTTTTTATTTCTCTTCATTCTATCCCATTTCACGTCTTTTTATTTCTCTTCCTTCCATCCCATTTCTCGTCTTTTTATTTCTCTTGATTCCATCCCATTTCACTTCATTCCATCCCATTTCCCGTCTTTTCTCTTCTTTCCATCCCATTTCCCGTCTTTTTATTTCTCTTCCTTCCATCCCATTTCACTTCCTTCCATCCCATTTCACTTCCTTCCATCCCATTTCACTTCCTTCCATCCCATTTCTCGTCTTTTTATTTCTCTTCATTCCATCCCATTTCACTTCATTCCATCCCGCTTCACTTCATTCGATCCCATTTCACGTCTTTTATTTTCACTTCCTTCGATCCCATTTCACGTCTTTTTATTCCTCTTCATTCCATCCCATTTCAAGTCTTTTTATTTCACTTCCTTCCATCCCGTTTCACTTCGTTCCATCCCATGTCACGTCTTTTTATTTCACTTCCTTCCATCCCATTTCACTTCCTTCCATCCCATTTTACGTCTTTTTATTTCACTTCCTTCCATCCCATGTCACGTCTTTTAATTTCACTTCCTTCCATGCCATTTCACGTCTTATTATTTCTATTCATTCCATCCCATTTCACGTCTGTTTATTTCACTTCATTCCATCCCATTTCACTTCATCCCATCCCATTTCACGCCTTTTTATTTCACTTCATTCCATCCCATTTCACGTCTTTTTATTTCACTTATTTCCATCCCATCTCACGTCTTTTTATTTCTCTTCGTTCCATCCCTTGTCATGTCTTTTTATTCCTCTTCATTCCATCCCATGTCACGTCATTCCATCCCATTTCACGTCTTTTTATTTCACTTCGTTCCATCCCGTTTCACTTAGTTCCATCCCATGTCACGTCTTTTTATTTCACTTCCTTCCGTCCCATTTCACTTCCTTCCATCCCATTTTACGTCTTTTTATTTCTCTTCATTCCATCCCATTTCACTTTCTTCCATCCCATTTCACGTCTTTTTATTTCTTTTCCTTCCATCCCATTTCTCTTCCTTCCATCCCATTTCACTTCCTTCCATCACATTTCACTTCCTTCCATCCCATTTCTCATCTTTTTATTTCACTTCATTCCATCCCATTTCACGTCTTTTTATTTCACTTCATTCCATCCCATGTCACGTCTTTTTATTACACTTCATTCCATCCCATTTCACTTCGTTCCATCCCGTTTCACTTCGTTCCATCCCATGTCACGTCTTTTTATTTCACTTCATTCCATCCCATGTCACGTCTTTTTATTTCTCTTCATTCCATCCCATTTCACTTCATTCCATCCCATTTCACGTCTTTTTATTACACTTCATTCCATCCCATTTCACTTCGTTCCATCCCGTTCCACTTCGTTCCATCCCATGTCACGTCTTTTTATTTCACTTCCTTACATCCCATTTCACGTCTTTTTATTTCACTTCATTCCCTCCTTTTTCACGTCTTTTTATTTCTCTTAATTCCATCCCATTTCACGTCTTTTCTTTTCACTTCCTTCTATCCCATTTCACGTCTTTTTATTCCTCTTCATTCCATCCCATTTCACGTCTTTTTATTTCACTTCCTTCCATCCCATTTCACTTCGTTCCATCCCATGTCACGTCTTTTTATTTCACTTCCTTCCATCCCATTTCACGTCTTTTTATTTCACTTCATTCCCTCCTTTTTCACGTCTTTTTATTTCACTTCCTTCCATCCCATGTCACGTCTTTTTATTTCACTTCATTCCATTCCATTTCACGTCTTTTTATTTCTCTTCGTTGCATCCCATGTCACGTCTTTTTATTTCTCTTCGTTGCATCCCATGTCACGTCTTTTTATTTCTCTTCATTCCATCCCATGTCACGTCATTCCATCCCATTTCACGTCTTTTTATTTCACTTCGTTCCATCCCGTTTCACTTCGTTCCATCCCATGTCACGTATTTTTATTTCAATTCCTTCCATCCCATTTCACTTCCTTCCATCCCATTTTAAGTCTTTTTATTTCACTTCATTCCATCCCATTTCACGTCTTTTAATTTCACTTCATTCCATCCCATGTCACGTCTTTTTATTTCTCTTCGTTGCATCCCATGTCACGTCTTTTTATTTCTCTTCATTCCATCCCATGTCACGTCTTTCCATCCCATTTCACGTCTTTTTATTTCACTTCGTTCCATCCCGTTTCACTTCGTTCCATCCCATGTTACGTCTTTTTATTTCACTTCGTTCCATCCCATGTTACGTCTTTTTATTTCACTTCCTTCCATCCCATTTCACTTCCTTCCATCCAATGTCATGTCTTTTTATTTCACTTCGTTCCATCCCATGTCACGTCTTTTTATTTCACTTCGTTCCATCCCATGTCACTTCATTCCATCCCATTTCACATCTTTTTTTTTCACTTCGTTCCATCCCATTTCACTTCGTTCCATCCCATGTCACGTCTTTTTATTTCACTTCGTACCATCCCGTTTCACTTCGTTCCATCCCATGTCACGTCTTTTTATTTCTCTTCATTCCATCCCATTTCACTTCATTCCATCCCATTTCACGTCTTTTTATTACACTTCATTCCATCCCATTTCACTTCGTTCCATCCCGTTTCACTTCTTTCCATCCCATGTCACGTCTTTTTATTTCACTTCCTTCCATCCCATTTCACGTCTTTTTATTTCACGTCATTCCCTCCTTTTTCACGTCTTTTTATTTCTCTTAATTCCATCCCATTTCACGTCTTTTCTTTTCACTTAGTTCCATCCCATGTCACGTCTTTTTTTTTCAATTAGTTCCATCCCATGTCACGTCTTTTTATTTCACTTCGTTCCATCCCATGTCACGTCTTTTTATTTCACTTAATTCCTTCCAATTTCACATCTTTTTATTTCACTTCATTCCATCCCATTTCTCGTCTTTCTATTTCACTTCGTTCCATCCCATTTCACTTCGTTCCATCCCGTTTCACTTCCCTCCATCCCATGTCACTTCATTCCATCCCATTTCACATCTTTTTTTTTCACTTCGTTCCATCCCATGTCACTTCCTTCCATCCCATTTTACGTCTTTTTATTTCACTTCATTCCATCCCATTTCACTTCCTTCCATCCCATTTCACGTCTTTTTATTTAACTTCCTTCCATCCCATTTCACGTCTTTTTATTTCACTTCCTTCCATCCCGTTTCACTTTCTTCCATCCCATTTTACGTCTTTTTATTTCACTTCATTCCATCCCATTTCACTTCCTTCCATCCCATTTCACGTCTTTTTATTTCACTTCATTCCATCCCATTTCACTTCCTTCCATCCCATTTCTCTTCATTCGATACCATTTCTGGTCTTTTTATTTCAAGTCATTTCATCCCATTTCACGTCTTTTTATTTCACTTCATTCCATCCCATTTCACTTCCTTCCATCCCATTTCTCTTCATTCGATACCATTTCTGGTCTTTTTATTTCAAGTCATTTCATCCCATTTCACGTCTTTTTCTTTCACTTCATTCCTTCCTTTTTCAGGTCTTTTTATTTCTCTTCATTCTATCCCATTTCACGTCTTTTTATTTCACTTCCTTCCATCCCAATTCTCGTCTTTTTATTTCTCTTCATTCCATCCCATTTCACCTCATTCCATCCCAGTTCACGTCTTTTTATTTCACTTCATTCCATACAAGTTCCCGTCTTTTTATTTCACTTTGTTCCATCCCATTTCCCGTCTTTTCTCTTCTTTCCATCCCATTTCCCGTCTTTTTATTTCTCTTCCTTCCATCCCATTTCACTTCCTTCCATCCCATTTCACTTCCTTCCATCCCATTTCACTTCCTTCCATCCCATTTCTCGTATTTTTATTTCTCTTCATTCCATCCCATTTCACTTCATTCCATCCCGCTTCACTTCATTCGATCCCATTTCACGTCTTTTATTTTCACTTCCTTTGATCCCATTTCACGTCTTTTTATTCCTCTTCATTCCATCTCATTTCAAGTCTTTTTATTTCACTTCCTTCCATTCCGTTTCACTTCGTTCCATCCCATGTCACGTCTTTTTATTTCACTTCCTTCCATCCCATTTCACGTCTTTTTATTTCACTTCATTCCCTCCTTTTTCACGTCTTTTTATTTCACTTCCTTCCATCCCATGTCACGTCTTTTTATTTCACTTCATTCCATTCCATTTCACGTCTTTTTATTTCTCTTCGTTGCATCCCATGTCACGTCTTTTTATTTCTCTTCGTTGCATCCCATGTCACGTCTTTTTATTTCTCTTCATTCCATCCCATGTCACGTCATTCCATCCCATTTCACGTCTTTTTATTTCACTTCGTTCCATCCCGTTTCACTTCGTTCCATCCCATGTCACGTCTTTTTATTTCACTTCCTTCAATCCCATTTCACTTCCTTCCATCCCATTTTACGTCTTTTTATTTCACTTCCTTCCATCCCATGTCACGTCTTTTAATTTCACTTCCTTCCATCCCATGTCATGTCTTTTTATTTCACTTCGTTCCATCCCATGTCACGTCTTTTTATTTCACTTCGTTCCATCCCATGTCACTTCATTCCATCCCATTTCACATCTTTTTTTTTCACTTCGTTCCATCCCATTTCATTTCGTTCCATCCCATGACTCGTCTTTTTATTTCACTTCGTTCCATCCCATGTCACGTCTTTTTATTTCACTTCCTTCCATCTCATGTCATGTCTTTTTATTTCACTTCCTTCCATCCCATGTCACGACTTTTTATTTCACTTCCTTCCATCCCATTTCACTTCCTTCCATCCCATTTCACGTCTTTTAATTTCACTTCATTCCATCCCATTTCTCATCATTCCATACCATGTCTCGTCTTTTTATTTCACTTCCTTCCATCCCATTTCACGTCTTTTTATTTCTATTCATTCCATCCCATTTCACGTCTGTTTATTTCACTTCGTTCCATCCAGTTTCACTTCGTTCCATCCCATGTAACGTCTTTTTTTTTCACTTCCTTCCATCCCATTTCACGTCTTTTTATTTCACTTCATTCCATCCCATGTCACGTCTTTTTATTACACTTCATTCCATCCCATTTCACTTCGTTCCATCCCGTTTCACTTCGTTCCATCCCATGTCACGTCTTTTTATTTCACTTCCTTCCTACCCATTTCACGTCTTTTTATTTCACTTCATTCCCTCCTTTTTCACGTCTTTTTATTTCTCTTAATTCCATCCCATTTCACGTCTTTTCTTTTCACTTAGTTCCATCCCATGTCACGTCTTTTTTTTTCAATTAGTTCCAACCCATGTCACGTCTTTTTATTTCACTTCGTTCCATCCCATGTCACGTCATTTTATTTCACTTAATTCTTTCCAATTTCACATCTTTTTAATTCACTTCGTTCCATCCCATGTCACTTCATTCCATCCCATTTCACGTCTTTTTATTTCACTTCCTTCCATCCCATTTTACGTCTTTTTATTTCAATTCATTCCATCCTTTTTCACTTCCTTCCATCCCATTTCTCGTCTTTCTATTTCACTTCGTTCCATCCCATTTCACTTCGTTCCATCCCGTTTCACTTCCCTCCATCCCGTTTCACTTCGTTCCATCCCATGTCACGTCTTTTTATTTCACTTCATTCCATCCCATGTCACGTCTTTTTATTTCTCTTCATTCCATCCCATTTCACTTCATTCCATCCCATTTCACGTCTTTTTATTACACTTCATTCCATCCCATTTCACTTCGTTCCATCCCGTTCCACTTCGTTCCATCCCATGTCACGTCTTTTTATTTCACTTCCTTACATCCCATTTCACGTCTTTTTATTTCACTTCATTCCCTCCTTTTTCACGTCTTTTTATTTCTCTTAATTCCATCCCATTTCACGTCTTTTCTTTTCACTTCCTTCTATCCCATTTCACGTCTTTTTATTCCTCTTCATTCCATCCCATTTCACGTCTTTTTATTTCACTTCCTTCCATCCCATTTCACTTCGTTCCATCCCATGTCACGTCTTTTTATTTCACTTCCTTCCATCCCATTTCACGTCTTTTTATTTCACTTCATTCCCTCCTTTTTCACGTCTTTTTATTTCACTTCCTTCCATCCCATGTCACGTCTTTTTATTTCACTTCATTCCATTCCATTTCACGTCTTTTTATTTCTCTTCGTTGCATCCCATGTCACGTCTTTTTATTTCTCTTCGTTGCATCCCATGTCACGTCTTTTTATTTCTCTTCATTCCATCCGATGTCACGTCATTCCATCCCATTTCACGTCTTTTTATTTCACTTCGTTCCATCCCGTTTCACTTCGTTCCATCCCATGTCACGTATTTTTATTTCAATTCCTTCCATCCCATTTCACTTCCTTCCATCCCATTTTAAGTCTTTTTATTTCACTTCATTCCATCCCATTTCACGTCTTTTAATTTCACTTCATTCCATCCCATGTCACGTCTTTTTATTTCTCTTCGTTGCATCCCATGTCACGTCTTTTTATTTCTCTTCATTCCATCCCATGTCACGTCTTTCCATCCCATTTCACGTCTTTTTATTTCACTTCGTTCCATCCCGTTTCACTTCGTTCCATCCCATGTTACGTCTTTTTATTTCACTTCGTTCCATCCCATGTTACGTCTTTTTATTTCACTTCCTTCCATCCCATTTCACTTCCTTCCATCCAATGTCATGTCTTTTTATTTCACTTCGTTCCATCCCATGTCACGTCTTTTTATTTCACTTCGTTCCATCCCATGTCACTTCATTCCATCCCATTTCACATCTTTTTTTTTCACTTCGTTCCATCCCATTTCACTTCGTTCCATCCCATGTCACGTCTTTTTATTTCACTTCGTTCCATCCCATTTCACTTCGTTCCATCCCATGTCACGTCTTTTTATTTCACTTCGTTCCATCCCGTTTCACTTCGTTCCATCCCATGTCACGTCTTTTTATTTCTCTTCATTCCATCCCATTTCACTTCATTCCATCCCATTTCACGTCTTTTTATTACACTTCATTCCATCCCATTTCACTTCGTTCCATCCCGTTTCACTTCGTTCCATCCCATGTCACGTCTTTTTATTTCACTTCCTTCCATCCCATTTCACGTCTTTTTATTTCACGTCATTCCCTCCTTTTTCACGTCTTTTTATTTCTCTTAATTCCATCCCATTTCACGTCTTTTCTTTTCACTTAGTTCCATCCCATGTCACGTCTTTTTTTTTCAATTAGTTCCATCCCATGTCACGTCTTTTTATTTCACTTCGTTCCATCCCATGTCACGTCTTTTTATTTCACTTAATTCCTTCCAATTTCACATCTTTTTATTTCACTTCATTCCATCCCATTTCTCGTCTTTCTATTTCACTTCGTTCCATCCCATTTCACTTCGTTCCATCCCGTTTCACTTCCCTCCATCCCATGTCACTTCATTCCATCCCATTTCACATCTTTTTTTTTCACTTCGTTCCATCCCATGTCACTTCCTTCCATCCCATTTTACGTCTTTTTATTTCACTTCATTCCATCCCATTTCACTTCCTTCCATCCCATTTCACGTCTTTTTATTTCACTTCCTTCCATCCCATTTCACGTCTTTTTATTTCACTTCCTTCCATCCCGTTTCACTTTCTTCCATCCCATTTTACGTCTTTTTATTTCACTTCATACCATCCCATTTCACTTCCTTCCATCCCATTTCACGTCTTTTTATTTCACTTCATTCCATCCCATTTCACTTCCTTCCATCCCATTTCTCTTCATTCGATACCATTTCTGGTCTTTTTATTTCAAGTCATTTCATCCCATTTCACGTCTTTTTCTTTCACTTCATTCCTTCCTTTTTCAGGTCTTTTTATTTCTCTTCATTCTATCCCATTTCACGTCTTTTTATTTCACTTCCTTCCATCCCAATTCTCGTCTTTTTATTTCTCTTCATTCCATCCCATTTCACCTCATTCCATCCCAGTTCACGTCTTTTTATTTCACTTCATTCCATACAAGTTCCCGTCTTTTTATTTCACTTTGTTCCATCCCATTTCCCGTCTTTTCTCTTCTTTCCATCCCATTTCCCGTCTTTTTATTTCTCTTCCTTCCATCCCATTTCACTTCCTTCCATCCCATTTCACTTCCTTCCATCCCATTTCACTTCCTTCCATCCCATTTCTCGTATTTTTATTTCTCTTCATTCCATCCCATTTCACTTCATTCCATCCCGCTTCACTTCATTCGATCCCATTTCACGTCTTTTATTTTCACTTCCTTTGATCCCATTTCACGTCTTTTTATTCCTCTTCATTCCATCTCATTTCAAGTCTTTTTATTTCACTTCCTTCCATTCCGTTTCACTTCGTTCCATCCCATGTCACGTCTTTTTATTTCACTTCCTTCCATCCCATTTCACGTCTTTTTATTTCACTTCATTCCCTCCTTTTTCACGTCTTTTTATTTCACTTCCTTCCATCCCATGTCACGTCTTTTTATTTCACTTCATTCCATTCCATTTCACGTCTTTTTATTTCTCTTCGTTGCATCCCATGTCACGTCTTTTTATTTCTCTTCGTTGCATCCCATGTCACGTCTTTTTATTTCTCTTCATTCCATCCCATGTCACGTCATTCCATCCCATTTCACGTCTTTTTATTTCACTTCGTTCCATCCCGTTTCACTTCGTTCCATCCCATGTCACGTCTTTTTATTTCACTTCCTTCAATCCCATTTCACTTCCTTCCATCCCATCTTACGTCTTTTTATTTCACTTCCTTCCATCCCATGTCACGTCTTTTAATTTCACTTCCTTCCATCCCATGTCATGTCTTTTTATTTCACTTCGTTCCATCCCATGTCACATCTTTTTATTTCACTTCGTTCCATCCCATGTCACTTCATTCCATCCCATTTCACATCTTTTTTTTTCACTTCGTTCCATCCCATTTCATTTCGTTCCATCCCATGACTCGTCTTTTTATTTCACTTCGTTCCATCCCATGTCACGTCTTTTTATTTCACTTCCTTCCATCTCATGTCATGTCTTTTTATTTCACTTCCTTCCATCCCATGTCACGACTTTTTATTTCACTTCCTTCCATCCCATTTCACTTCCTTCCATCCCATTTCACGTCTTTTAATTTCACTTCATTCCATCCCATTTCTCATCATTCCATACCATGTCTCGTCTTTTTATTTCACTTCCTTCCATCCCATTTCACGTCTTTTTATTTCTATTCATTCCATCCCATTTCACGTCTGTTTATTTCACTTCGTTCCATCCAGTTTCACTTCGTTCCATCCCATGTAACGTCTTTTTATTTCACTTCCTTCCATCCCATTTCACGTCTTTTTATTTCACTTCATTCCATCCCATGTCACGTCTTTTTATTACACTTCATTCCATCCCATTTCACTTCGTTCCATCCCGTTTCACTTCGTTCCATCCCATGTCACGTCTTTTTATTTCACTTCCTTCCTACCCATTTCATGTCTTTTTATTTCACTTCATTCCCTCCTTTTTCACGTCTTTTTATTTCTCTTAATTCCATCCCATTTCACGTCTTTTCTTTTCACTTAGTTCCATCCCATGTCACGTCTTTTTTTTTCAATTAGTTCCAACCCATGTCACGTCATTTTATTTCACTTCGTTCCATCCCATGTCACGTCATTTTATTTCACTTAATTCTTTCCAATTTCACATCATTTTAATTCACTTCGTTCCATCCCATGTCACTTCATTCCATCCCATTTCACGTCTTTTTATTTCACTTCCTTCCATCCCATTTTACGTCTTTTTATTTCAATTCATTCCATCCTATTTCACTTCATTCCATCCCATTTCTCGTCTTTCTATTTCACTTCGTTCCATCCCATTTCACTTCGTTCCATCCCGTTTCACTTCCCTCCATCCCATGTCACTTCCTTCCATCCCATTTTACGTCTTTTTATTTCACTTCATTCCATCCCATTTCACTTCCTTCCATCCCATTTCACGTCTTTTTATTTCACTTCCTTCCATCCCATTTCACGTCTTTTTATTTCA
Source organism: Oreortyx pictus (assembly GCA_036925125.1). NCBI lineage: Eukaryota > Metazoa > Chordata > Aves > Galliformes > Odontophoridae > Oreortyx > Oreortyx pictus. The sequence continues at coordinate 10,020,233 of JAUPFR010000020.1, read as the reverse complement.
CTTCCTTCCATCCCATTTCACGTCTTTTTATTTCACTTCCTTCCATCCCGTTTCACTTTCTTCCATCCCATTTTACGTCTTTTTATTTCACTTCATTCCATCCCATTTCACTTCCTTCCATCCCATTTCACGTCTTTTTATTTCACTTCATTCCATCCCATTTCACTTCCTTCCATCCCATTTCTCTTCATTCGATACCATTTCTGGTCTTTTTATTTCAAGTCATTTCATCCCATTTCAAGTCTTTTTCTTTCACTTCATTCCTTCCTTTTTCAGGTCTTTTTATTTCTCTTCATTCTATCCCATTTCACGTCTTTTTATTTCTCTTCCTTCCATCCCATTTCTCGTCTTTTTATTTCTCTTGATTCCATCCCATTTCACTTCATTCCATCCCATTTCCCGTCTTTTCTCTTCTTTCCATCCCATTTCCCGTCTTTTTATTTCTCTTCCTTCCATCCCATTTCACTTCCTTCCATCCCATTTCACTTCCTTCCATCCCATTTCACTTCCTTCCATCCCATTTCTCGTCTTTTTATTTCTCTTCATTCCATCCCATTTCACTTCATTCCATCCCGCTTCACTTCATTCAATCCCATTTCACGTCTTTTATTTTCACTTCCTTCGATCCCATTTCACGTCTTTTTATTCCTCTTCATTCCATCCCATTTCAAGTCTTTTTATTTCACTTCCTTCCATCCCGTTTCACTTCGTTCCATCCCATGTCACGACTTTTTATTTCACTTCCTTCCATCCCATTTCACTTCCTTCCATCCCATTTTACGTCTTTTTATTTCACTTCCTTCCATCCCATGTCACGTTATTTAATTTCACTTCCTTCCATCCCATTTCACGTCTTATTATTTCTATTCATTCCATCCCATTTCACGTCTGTTTATTTCACTTCATTCCATCCCATTTCACTTCATCCCATCCCATTTCACGCCTTTTTATTTCACTTCATTCCATCCCATTTCACGTCTTTTTATTTCACTTATTTCCATCCCATCTCACGTCTTTTTATTTCTCTTCGTTCCATCCCTTGTCATGTCTTTTTATGCCTCTTCATTCCATCCCATGTCACGTCATTCCATCCCATTTCACGTCTTTTTATTTCACTTCGTTCCATCCCGTTTCACTTAGTTCCATCCCATGTCACGTCTTTTTATTTCACTTCCTTCCGTCCCATTTCACTTCCTTCCATCCCATTTTACGTCTTTTTATTTCTCTTCATTCCATCCCATTTCACTTTCTTCCATCCCATTTCACGTCTTTTTATTTCTTTTCCTTCCATCCCATTTCTCTTCCTTCCATCCCATTTCACTTCCTTCCATCACATTTCACTTCCTTCCATCCCATTTCTCATCTTTTTATTTCACTTCATTCCATCCCATTTCACGTCTTTTTATTTCACTTCATTCCATCCCATTTCACTTCCTTCCATCCCATTTCACTTCGTTCCATCCCATTTCACTTCGTTCCATCCCGTTTCACTTCCCTCCATCCCATGTCACTTCCTTCCATCCCATTTTACGTCTTTTTATTTCACTTCATTCCATCCCATTTCACTTCCTTCCATCCCATTTCACGTCTTTTTATTTCACTTCATTCCATCCCATTTCACGTCTTTTTATTTCACTTCATTCCATCCCATGTCACGTCTTTCTATTACACTTCATTCCATCCCATTTCACTTCGTTCCATCCCGTTTCACTTCGTTCCATCCCATGTCACGTCTTTTTATTTCACTTCCTTCCATCCCATTTCACGTCTTTTTATTTCACTTCATTCCCTCCTTTTTCACGTCTTCTTATTTCTCTTAATTCCATCCCATTTCACGTCTTTTCTTTTCACTTAGTTCCATCCCATGTCACGTCTTTTTTTTTCAATTAGTTCCAACCCATGTCACGTCTTTTTATTTCACTTCGTTCCATCTTATGTCACGTCTTTTTATTTCATTTAATTCTTTCCAATTTCACATCTTTTTATTTCACTTCGTTCCATCCCATGTCACTTCATTCCATCCCATTTCACGTCTTTTTATTTCACTTCCTTCCATCCCATTTTACGTCTTTTTATTTCAATTCATTCCATCCTATTTCACTTCATTCCATCCCATTTCTCGTCTTTCTATTTCACTTCGTTCCATCCCATTTCACTTCCTTCCATCCCATTTCACTTCGTTCCATCCCGTTTCACTTCCCTCCATGCCATGTCACTTCCTTCCATCCCATTTTACGTCTTTTTATTTCACTTCATTCCATCCCATTTCACTTCCTTCCATCCCATTTCACGTCTTTTTATTTCACTTCCTTCCATCCCATTTCACGTCTTTTTATTTCACTTCCTTCCATCCCGTTTCACTTTCTTCCATCCCATTTTACGTCTTTTTATTTCACTTCATTCCATCCCATTTCTCTTCTTTCCATCCCATTTCCCGTCTTTTTATTTCTCTTCCTTCCATCCCATTTCACTTCCTTCCATCCCATTTCACTTCCTTCCATCCCATTTCACTTCCTTCCATCCCATTTCTCGTCTTTTTATTTCTCTTCATTCCATCCCATTTCACTTCATTCCATCCCGCTTCACTTCATTCGATCCCATTTCACGTCTTTTATTTTCACTTCCTTCGATCCCATTTCACGTCTTTTTATTCCTCTTCATTCCATCCCATTTCAAGTCTTTTTATTTCACTTCCTTCCATCCCGTTTCACTTCGTTCCATCCCATGTCACGTCTTTTTTTTTCACTTCCTTCCATCCCATTTCACTTCCTTCCATCCCATTTTACGTCTTTTTATTTCACTTCCTTCCATCCCATGTCACGTCTTTTAATTTCACTTCCTTCCATCCCATTTCACGTCTTATTATTTCTATTCATTCCATCCCATTTCACGTCTGTTTATTTCACTTCATTCCATCCCATTTCACTTCATTCCATCCCATTTCACGCCTTTTTATTTCACTTCATTCCATCCCATTTCACGTCTTTTCTTTTCACTTAGTTCCATCCCATGTCACGTCTTTTTTTTTCAATTAGTTCCAACCCATGTCACGTCTTTTTATTTCACTTCGTTCCATCCCATGTCACGTCTTTTTATTTCACTTAATTCTTTCCAATTTCACATCTTTTTATTTCACTTCGTTCCATCCCATGTCACTTCATTCCATCCCATTTCACGTCTTTTTATTTCACTTCCTTCCATCCCATTTTACGTCTTTTTATTTCAATTCATTCCATCCTATTTCACTTCATTCCATCCCATTTCTCGTCTTTCTATTTCACTTCGTTCCATCCCATTTCACTTCGTTCCATCCCATTTCACTTCGTTCCATCCCGTTTCACTTCCCTCCATCCCATGTCACTTCCTTCCATCCCATTTTACGTCTTTTTATTTCACTTCATTCCATCCCATTTCACTTCCTTCCATCCCATTTCACGTCTTTTTATTTCACTTCATTCCATCCCATTTCACGTCTTTTTATTTCACTTCATTCCATCCCATGTCACGTCTTTTTATTACACTTCATTCCATCCCATTTCACTTCGTTCCATCCCGTTTCACTTCGTTCCATCCCATGTCACGTCTTTTTATTTCACTTCCTTCCATCCCATTTCACGTCTTTTTATTTCACTTCATTCCCTCCTTTTTCACGTCTTTTTATTTCTCTTAATTCCATCCCATTTCACGTCTTTTCTTTTCACTTAGTTCCATCCCATGTCACGTCTTTTTTTTTCAATTAGTTCCAACTCATGTCACGTCTTTTTATTTCACTTCGTTCCATCCCATGTCATGTCTTTTTATTTCATTTAATTCTTTCCAATTTCACATCTTTTTATTTCACTTCGTTCCATCCCATGTCACTTCATTCCATCCCATTTCACGTCTTTTTATTTCACTTCCTTCCATCCCATTTTACGTCTTTTTATTTCAATTCATTCCATCCTATTTCACTTCATTCCATCCCATTTCTCGTCTTTCTATTTCACTTCGTTCCATCCCATTTCACTTCGTTCCATCCCATTTCACTTCGTTCCATCCCGTTTCACTTCCCTCCATGCCATGTCACTTCCTTCCATCCCATTTTACGTCTTTTTATTTCACTTCATTCCATCGCATTTCACTTCCTTCCATCCCATTTCACGTCTTTTTATTTCACTTCCTTCCATCCCATTTCACGTCTTTTTATTTCACTTCCTTCCATCCCGTTTCACTTTCTTCCATCCCATTTTACGTCTTTTTATTTCACTTCATTCCATCCCATTTCACTTCCTTCCATCCCATTTCTCTTCATTCCATACCATTTCTGGTCTTTTTATTTCAAGTCATTTCATCCCATTTCAAGTCTTTTTCTTTCACTTCATTCCTTCCTTTTTCAGGTCTTTTTATTTCTCTTCATTCTATCCCATTTCACGTCTTTTTATTTCTCTTCCTTCCATCCCATTTCTCGTCTTTTTATTTCTCTTCATTCCATCCCATTTCACTTCATTCCATCCCAGTTCACGTCTTTTTATTTCACTTCATTCCATACAAGTTCCCGTCTTTTTATTTCACTTCATTCCATCCCATTTCCCGTCTTTTCTCTTCTTTCCATCCCATTTCCCGTCTTTTTATTTCTCTTCCTTCCATCCCATTTCACTTCCTTCCATCCCATTTCACTTCCTTCCATCCCATTTCACTTCCTTCCATCCCATTTCTCGTCTTTTTATTTCTCTTCATTCCATCCCATTTCACTTCATTCCATCCCGCTTCACTTCATTCGATCCCATTTCACGTCTTTTATTTTCACTTCCTTCGATCCCATTTCACGTCTTTTTATTCCTCTTCATTCCATCCCATTTCAAGTCTTTTTATTTCACTTCCTTCCATCCCGTTTCACTTCGTTCCATCCCATGTCACGTCTTTTTATTTCACTTCCTTCCATCCCATTTCACTTCCTTCCATCCCATTTTACGTCTTTTTATTTCACTTCCTTCCATCCCATGTCACGTCTTTTAATTTCACTTCCTTCCATCCCATTTCACGTCTTATTATTTCTATTCATTCCATCCCATTTCACGTCTGTTTATTTCACTTCCTTCCATCCCATGGCACTTCATTCCATCCCATTTCACATCTTTTTTTTTCACTTCGTTCCATCCCATTTCACTTCGTTCCATCCCATGTCATGTCTTTTTATTTCACTTCCTTCCTTCCCATTTCTCGTTCTTTTATTTCACTTCCTTCCATCCCATTTCACTTCCTTCCATCCCATTTCTCGTCTTTTAATTTCACTTCATTCCATCCCATTTCTCATTATTCCATACCATTTCTCGTCTTTTTATTTCACTTCCTTCCATCCCATTTCACGTCTTATTATTTCTATTCATTCCATCCCATTTCACGTCTGTTTATTTCACTTCGTTCCATCCCGTTTCACTTCTTTCCATCCCATGTAACGTCTTTTTATTTCACTTCGTTCCATCCCATGTAACGTCTTTTTATTTCACTTCGTTCCATCCCATTTCACGTCATTTTATTTCACTTCCTTCCATCCTATTTCACGTCTTTTTATTTCACTTCCTTCCGTCCCATTTTACGTCTTTTTATTTCAATTCATTCCATCCCATTTCACTTCCTTCCATCCCATTTCACGTCTTTTTATTTCTCTTCATTACGTGCCATTTCACGTCGTTTTATTTCACTTCATTCCATTCCATTTCACGTCTTTTTATTTCACTTCCTTCCATCCCATTTCTCTTCCTTCCATCCCATTTCACGTCTTTTTATTTCATTTCATTCCATCCCATTTCACTTCATTCCATCCCATTTCACGTCTTTTTATTTCACTTCATTCTTTCATTTTTCACGTCTTTTTCTTTCCTTTCATTCCGTCCCATTTCCCTTCATTCCATCCCATTTCCCTTCATTCCGTCCTATTTCCCTTCATTCCGTCCCATTTCTTGTCTTTTTATTTCACATCATTCCATCCCATTTCACTTCATTCCATCCCATTTCACGTCTTTTTATTACATTTCATTCCATCCCATTTCGCGTCTTTTTATTTCACTTCATTCCTTCATTTTTCACGTCTTTTTATTTCTCTTCATTCCGTACCATTTCATTTCATTCCTTCCCATTTCACTTCGTTCCATCCCATTTCACTTCATTCCATCCAATGTCACGTCTTTTTTTTCACTTCGTTCCATCCCATGTCAAGTCGTTTTATTTCTCTTCGTTCCATCCCATGTCACGTCTTTTTATTTCACTTTGTTCCATCCCATGTTACTTCATTCCATCCCATTTTACGTCTTTTTATTACACTTCATTCCATTCCATTTCACTTCTTTTTATTTCACTTCCTTCCATCCCATTTCTCTTCCTTCCATTCCATTTCACGTCTTTTTATTTCACTTAATTCCATTCCATTTCACTTCATTCCATCCCGTTTCACGTCATTCCATCCCATTTCACGTCTTTTTATTTCACTTCCTTCCATCCCATTTTACGTCTTTTTATTTCAGTTCATACCATCCCATTTCACTTCCTTCCATCCCATTTCACGTCTTTTTATTTCTCTTCATTCCATCCCATTTAACGTCTTTTTATTTCTCTTCATTCCATCACATTTCACTTCATTCTATCCCATTTCGTGTCTTTTTATTACAATTCATTCCATCCAATTTCACTTCATTCCATCCCATGTCACGTCTTTTTATTTCACTTCATTCCATCCCAGTTCCCGTCTTTTTATTTCACTTCATTCCATCCCAAGTCACTTCATTTCATCCCAGTTCCCGTCTTTTTATTTCACTTCCTTCCATCCCATGTCATGTCTTTTTATTTCACTTCCTTCCATCCCATGTCACGTCTTTTTATTTCACTTCGTTCCATCCCATGTCACGTCTTTTTATTTCACTTCGTTCCATCCCGTTTCACTTCGTTCCATCCCATGTCACGTCTTTTTATTTCACTTCCTTCCATCTCATTTCACGTCTTTTTATTTCACTTCATTCCCTCCTTTTTCACGTCTTTTTATTTCTCTTAATTCCATCCCATTTCACGTCTTTTCTTTTCACTTCCTTCGATCCCATTTCACGTCTTTTTATTCCTCTTCATTCCATCCCATTTCACGTCTTTTTATTTCACTTCCTTCCATCCCATTTCACTTCGTTCCATCCCATGTCACGTCTTTTTATTTCACTTCCTTCCATCCCATTTCACGTCTTTTTATTTCACTTCATTCCCTCCTTTTTCACGTCTTTTTATTTCACTTCCTTCCATCCCATGTCACGTCTTTTTATTTCACTTCATTCCATTCCATTTCACGTCTTTTTATTTCTCTTCGATGCATCCCATGTCACGTCTTTTTATTTCTCTTCGTTGCATCCCATAACACGTCTTTTTATTTCTCTTCATTCCATCCCATGTCACGTCATTCCATCCCATTTCACGTCTTTTTATTTCACTTCGTTCCATCCCGTTTCACTTCGTTCCATCCCATGTCACGTATTTTTATTTCACTTCCTTCCATCCCATTTCACTTCCTTCCATCCCATTTTAAGTCTTTTTATTTCACTTCATTCCATCCCATTTCACGTCTTTTAATTTCACTTCATTCCATCCCATGTCACGTCTTTTTATTTCTCTTCGTTGCATCCCATGTCACGTCTTTTTATTTCTCTTCATTCCATCCCATGTCACGTCTTTCCATCCCATTTCACGTCTTTTTATTTCACTTCGTTCCATCCCGTTTCACTTCGTTCCATCCCATGTTACGTCTTTTTATTTCACTTCCTTCCATCCCATTTCACTTCCTTCCATCCAATGTCATGTCTTTTTATTTCACTTCGTTCCATCCCATGTCACGTCTTTTTATTTCACTTCGTTCCATCCCATGTCACTTCATTCCATCCCATTTCACATCTTTTTTTTTCACTTCGTTCCATCCCATTTCACTTCGTTCCATCCCATGTCACGTCTTTTTATTTCACTTCGTTCCATCCCGTTTCACTTCGTTCCATCCCATGTCACGTCTTTTTATTTCTCTTCATTCCATCCCATTTCACTTCATTCCATCCCATTTCACGTCTTTTTATTACACTTCATTCCATCCCATTTCACTTCGTTCCATCCCGTTTCACTTCGTTCCATCCCATGTCACGTCTTTTTATTTCACTTCCTTCCATCCCATTTCACGTCTTTTTATTTCACTTCATTCCCTCCTTTTTCACGTCTTTTTATTTCTCTTAATTCCATCCCATTTCACGTCTTTTCTTTTCACTTTGTTCCATCCCATGTCACGTCTTTTTTTTTCAATTAGTTCCATCCCATGTCACGTCTTTTTATTTCACTTCGTTCCATCCCATGTCACGTCTTTTTATTTCACTTAATTCCTTCCAATTTCACATCTTTTTATTTCACTTCCTTCCATCCCATGTCACTTCATTCCATCCCATTTCACGTCTTTTTATTTCACTTCCTTCCATCCCATTTTACGTCTTTTTTTTCAATTCATTCCATCCTATTTCACTTCATTCCATCCCATTTCTCGTCTTTCTATTTCACTTCGTTCCATCCCATTTCACTTCGTTCCATCCCGTTTCACTTCATTCCATCCCATGTCACTTCATTCCATCCCATTTCACATCTTTTTTTTTCACTTCGTTCCATCCCATGTCACTTCCTTCCATCCCATTTTACGTCTTTTTATTTCACTTCATTCCATCCCATTTCACTTCCTTCCATCCCATTTCACGTCTTTTTATTTCACTTCCTTCCATCCCATTTCACGTCTTTTTATTTCACTTCCTTCCATCCCGTTTCACTTTCTTCCATCCCATTTTACGTCTTTTTATTTCACTTCATTCCATCCCATTTCACTTCCTTCCATCCCATTTCACGTCTTTTTATTTCACTTCCTTCCATCCCATTTCACGTCTTTTTATTTCACTTCCTTCCATCCCGTTTCACTTTCTTCCATCCCATTTTACGTCTTTTTATTTCACTTCATTCCATCCCATTTCACTTCCTTCCATCCCATTTCACGTCTTTTTATTTCACTTCATTCCATCCCATTTCACTTCCTTCCATCCCATTTCTCTTCATTCGATACCATTTCTGGTCTTTTTATTTCAAGTCATTTCATCCCATTTCAAGTCTTTTTCTTTCACTTCATTCCTTCCTTTTTCAGGTCTTTTTATTTCTCTTCATTCTATCCCATTTCACGTCTTTTTATTTCTCTTCCTTCCATCCCATTTCTCGTCTTTTTATTTCTCTTGATTCCATCCCATTTCACTTCATTCCATCCCATTTCCCGTCTTTTCTCTTCTTTCCATCCCATTTCCCGTCTTTTTATTTCTCTTCCTTCCATCCCATTTCACTTCCTTCCATCCCATTTCACTTCCTTCCATCCCATTTCACTTCCTTCCATCCCATTTCTCGTCTTTTTATTTCTCTTCATTCCATCCCATTTCACTTCATTCCATCCCGCTTCACTTCATTCAATCCCATTTCACGTCTTTTATTTTCACTTCCTTCGATCCCATTTCACGTCTTTTTATTCCTCTTCATTCCATCCCATTTCAAGTCTTTTTATTTCACTTCCTTCCATCCCGTTTCACTTCGTTCCATCCCATGTCACGACTTTTTATTTCACTTCCTTCCATCCCATTTCACTTCCTTCCATCCCATTTTACGTCTTTTTATTTCACTTCCTTCCATCCCATGTCACGTTATTTAATTTCACTTCCTTCCATCCCATTTCACGTCTTATTATTTCTATTCATTCCATCCCATTTCACGTCTGTTTATTTCACTTCATTCCATCCCATTTCACTTCATCCCATCCCATTTCACGCCTTTTTATTTCACTTCATTCCATCCCATTTCACGTCTTTTTATTTCACTTATTTCCATCCCATCTCACGTCTTTTTATTTCTCTTCGTTCCATCCCTTGTCACGTCTTTTTATTCCTCTTAATTCCATCCCATGTCACGTCATTCCATCCCATTTCACGTCTTTTTATTTCACTTCGTTCCATCCCGTTTCACTTAGTTCCATCCCATGTCATGTCTTTTTATTTCACTTCCTTCCGTCCCATTTCACTTCCTTCCATCCCATTTTACGTCTTTTTATTTCTCTTCATTCCATCCCATTTCACTTTCTTCCATCCCATTTCACGTCTTTTTATTTCTTTTCCTTCCATCCCATTTCTCTTCCTTCCATCCCATTTCACTTCCTTCCATCACATTTCAGTTCCTTCCATCCCATTTCTCATCTTTTTATTTCACTTCATTCCATCCCATTTCACGTCTTTTTATTTCACTTCATTCCATCCCATGTCACGTCTTTTTATTACACTTCCTTCCATCCCATTTCACGTCTTTTTATTTCTTTTCCTTCCATCCCATTTCTCTTCCTTCCATCCCATTTCACTTCCTTCCATCACATTTCAGTTCCTTCCATCCCATTTCTCATCTTTTTATTTCACTTCATTCCATCCCATTTCACGTCTTTTTATTTCACTTCATTCCATCCCATGTCACGTCTTTTTATTACACTTCATTCCATCCCATTTCACTTCGTTCCATCCCGTTTCACTTCGTTCCATCCCATGTCACGTCTTTTTATTTCACTTCCTTCCATCCCATTTCACGTCTTTTTATTTCACTTCATTCCCTCCTTTTTCACGTCTTTTTATTTCTCTTAATTCCATCCCATTTCACGTCTTTTCTTTTCACTTAGTTCCATCCCATGTCACGTCTTTTTTTTTCAATTAGTTCCAACCCATGTCACGTCTTTTTATTTCACTTCGTTCCATCCCATGTCACGTCTTTTTATTTCACTTAATTCTTTCCAATTTCACATCTTTTTATTTCACTTCGTTCCATCCCATGTCACTTCATTCCATCCCATTTCACGTCTTTTATTTCACTTCCTTCCATCCCATTTTACGTCTTTTTATTTCAATTCATTCCATCCTATTTCACTTCATTCCATCCCATTTCTCGTCTTTCTATTTCACTTCGTTCCATCCCATTTCACTTCGTTCCATCCCATGTCACGTCTTTTAATTTCACTTCCTTCCATCCCATTTCACGTCTTATTATTTCTATTCATTCCATCCCATTTCACGTCTGTTTATTTCACTTCCTTCCATCCCATGGCACTTCATTCCATCCCATTTCACATCTTTTTTTTTCACTTCGTTCCATCCCATTTCACTTCGTTCCATCCCATGTCATGTCTTTTTATTTCACTTCCTTCCATCCCATTTCTCGTTTTTTTATTTCACTTCCTTCCATCCCATTTCACTTCCTTCCATCCCATTTCTCGTCTTTTAATTTCACTTCATTCCATCCCATTTCTCATTATTCCATACCATTTCTCGTCTTTTTATTTCACTTCCTTCCATCCCATTTCACGTCTTATTATTTCTATTCATTCCATCCCATTTCACGTCTGTTTATTTCACTTCGTTCCATCCCGTTTCACTTCTTTCCATCCCATGTAACGTCTTTTTATTTCACTTCGTTCCATCCCATGTAACGTCTTTTTATTTCACTTCGTTCCATCCCACTTCACGTCATTTTATTTCACTTCCTTCCATCCTATTTCACGTCTTTTTATTTCACTTCCTTCCGTCCCATTTTACGTCTTTTTATTTCAATTCATTCCATCCCATTTCACTTCCTTCCATCCCATTTCACGTCTTTTTATTTCTCTTCATTCCGTGCCATTTCACGTCGTTTTATTTCACTTCATTCCATCCCATTTCTCTTCTTTTTATTTCACTTCCTTCCGTCCCATTTTACGTCTTTTTATTTCAATTCATTCCATCCCATTTCTCTTCCTTCCATCCCATTTCACGTCGTTTTATTTCTATTCATTCCATCCCATTTCACGTCTGTTTATTTCACTTCGTTCCATCCCATGTCACGTCTTTTTATTTCACTTAATTCTTTCCAATTTCACATCTTTTTATTTCACTTCGTTCCATCCCATGTCACTTCATTCCATCCCATTTCACGTCTTTTATTTCACTTCCTTCCATCCCATTTTACGTCTTTTTATTTCAATTCATTCCATCCTATTTCACTTCATTCCATCCCATTTCTCGTCTTTCTATTTCACTTCGTTCCATCCCATTTCACTTCGTTCCATCCCATTTCACGTCTTTTAATTTCACTTCCTTCCATCCCATTTCACGTCTTATTATTTCTATTCATTCCATCCCATTTCACGTCTGTTTATTTCACTTCGTTCCATCCCATGGCACTTCATTCCATCCCATTTCACATCTTTTTTTTTCACTTCGTTCCATCCCATTTCACTTCGTTCCATCCCATGTCATGTCTTTTTATTTCACTTCCTTCCATCCCATTTCTCGTTTTTTTATTTCACTTCCTTCCATCCCATTTCACTTCCTTCCATCCCATTTCTCGTCTTTTAATTTCACTTCATTCCATCCCATTTCTCATTATTCCATACCATTTCTCGTCTTTTTATTTCACTTCCTTCCATCCCATTTCACGTCTTATTATTTCTATTCATTCCATCCCATTTCACGTCTGTTTATTTCACTTCGTTCCATCCCGTTTCACTTCTTTCCATCCCATGTAACGTCTTTTTATTTCACTTCGTTCCATCCCATGTAACGTCTTTTTATTTCACTTCGTTCCATCCCACTTCACGTCATTTTATTTCACTTCCTTCCATCCTATTTCACGTCTTTTTATTTCACTTCCTTCCGTCCCATTTTACGTCTTTTTATTTCAATTCATTCCATCCCATTTCACTTCCTTCCATCCCATTTCACGTCTTTTTATTTCTCTTCATTCCGTGCCATTTCACGTCGTTTTATTTCACTTCATTCCATCCCATTTCTCTTCTTTTTATTTCACTTCCTTCCGTCCCATTTTACGTCTTTTTATTTCAATTCATTCCATCCCATTTCTCTTCCTTCCATCCCATTTCACGTCGTTTTATTTCTATTCATTCTATCCCATTTCACGTTTTTCTATTTCACTTCATTCCATTCCATTTCACGTCTGTTTATTTCACTTCGTTCCATCCCATTTCACTTCCTTCCATCCCATTTCACGTCTTTTTATTTCACTTCCTTCCATCCCATTTCACGTCATTTTATTTCACTTCCTTCCATCCCATTTCTCTTCTTTTTATTTCACTTCCTTCCGTCCCATTTTACGTCTTTTTATTTCAATTCATTCCATCCCATTTCTCTTCCTTCCATCCCATTTCACGTCGTTTTATTTCACTTCATTCCATTCCATTTCACGTCTTTTTATTTCACTTCATTCCATCCCATTTCACTTCATTCCATCCCATTTCATGTCTTTTTATTACACTTCATTCCATCCCATGCCATGTCTTTTTATTTCACTTCATTCTTTCATTTTTCACGTGTTTTTATTTCCCTTCATTCCGTCCCATTTCCCTTCATTCCGTCCCATTTCCCTTCATTCCGTCCCATTTCCCTGCATTCCGTCCCATTTCTTGTCTTTTTATTACATTTCATTCCATCCCATTTCGCGTCTTTTTATTTCACTTCACTCCTTCATTTTTCACGTCTTTTTATTTCACTTCCTTCCATCCCATTTCACTTCCTTCCATCCCATTTCACGTCTTTTAATTTCACTTCATTCCATCCCATTTCTCATCATTCCATACCATGTCTCGTCTTTTTATTTAACTTCCTTCCATCCCATTTCATGTCTTTTTATTTCTATTCATTCCATCCCATTTCACGTCTGTTTATTTCACTTCGTTCCATCCCGTTTCACTTTGTTCCACCCCATGTAACGTCTTTTTATTTCACTTCCTTCCATCCCATTTCACGTCTTTTTATTTCACTTCCTTCCATCCCATGTAACGTCTTTTTATTTCACTTCATTCCCTCCTTTTTCACGTCTTTTTATTTCTCTTAATTCCATCCCATTTCACGTCTTTTCTTTTCACTTCCTTCGATCCCATTTCACGTCTTTTTATTCCTCTTCATTCCATCCCATTTCACGTCTTTTTATTTCACTTCCTTCCATCCCATTTCACTTCGTTCCATCCCATGTCACGTCTTTTTATTTCACTGCCTTCCATCCCATGTCACGTCTTTTTATTTCACTTCATTCCCTCCTTTTTCACGTCTTTTTATATCACTTCCTTCCATCCCATATCACGTCTTTTTATTTCACTTCATTCCATTCCATTTCACGTCTTTTTATTTCTCTTCGTTGCATCCCATGTCACGTCTTTTTATTTCTCTTCGTTGCATCCCATAACACGTCTTTTTATTTCTCTTCATTCCATCCCATGTCACGTCATTCCATCCCATTTCACGTCTTTTTATTTCACTTCGTTCCATCCCGTTTCACTTAGTTCCATCCCATGTCACGTATTTTTATTTCACTTCCTTCCATCCCATTTCACTTCCTTCCATCCCATTTTAAGTTTTTTTATTTCACTTCATTCCATCCCATTTCACGTCTTTTAATTTCACTTCATTCCATCCCATGTCACGTCTTTTTATTTCTCTTCGTTGCATCCCATGTCACGTCTTTTTATTTCTCTTCATTCCATCCCATGTCACGTCTTTCCATCCCATTTCACGTCTTTTTATTTCACTTCGTTCCATCCCGTTTCACTTCGTTCCATCCCATGTTACGTCTTTTTATTTCACTTCCTTCCATCCCATTTCACTTCCTTCCATCCAATGTCATGTCTTTTTATTTCACTTCGTTCCATCCCATGTCACGTCTTTTTATTTCACTTCGTTCCATCCCATGTCACTTCATTCCATCCCATTTCACATCTTTTTTTTTCACTTCGTTCCATCCCATTTCACTTCGTTCCATCCCATGTCACGTCTTTTTATTTCACTTCGTTCCATCCCGTTTCACTTCGTTCCATCCCATGTCACGTCTTTTTATTTCTCTTCATTCCATCCCATTTCACTTCATTCCATCCCATTTCACGTCTTTTTATTACACTTCATTCCATCCCATTTCACTTCGTTCCATCCCGTTTCACTTCGTTCCATCCCATGTCACGTCTTTTTATTTCACTTCCTTCCATCCCATTTCACGTCTTTTTATTTCACTTCATTCCCTCCTTTTTCACGTCTTTTTATTTCTCTTAATTCCATCCCATTTCACGTCTTTTCTTTTCACTTTGTTCCATCCCATGTCACGTCTTTTTTTTTCAATTAGTTCCATCCCATGTCACGTCTTTTTATTTCACTTCATTCCATCCCATGTCACGTCTTTTTATTTCACTTAATTCCTTCCAATTTCACATCTTTTTATTTCACTTCCTTCCATCCCATGTCACTTCATTCCATCCCATTTCACGTCTTTTTATTTCACTTCCTTCCATCCCATTTTACGTCTTTTTATTTCAATTCATTCCATCCTATTTCACTTCATTCCATCCCATTTCTCGTCTTTCTATTTCACTTCGTTCCATCCCATTTCACTTCGTTCCATCCCGTTTCACTTCATTCCATCCCATGTCACTTCATTCCATCCCATTTCACATCTTTTTTTTTCACTTCGTTCCATCCCATGTCACTTCCTTCCATCCCATTTTACGTCTTTTTATTTCACTTCATTCCATCCCATTTCACTTCCTTCCATCCCATTTCACGTCTTTTTATTTCACTTCCTTCCATCCCATTTCACGTCTTTTTATTTCACTTCCTTCCATCCCGTTTCACTTTCTTCCATCCCATTTTACGTCTTTTTATTTCACTTCATTCCATCCCATTTCACTTCCTTCCATCCCATTTCACGTCTTTTTATTTCACTTCATTCCATCCCATTTCACTTCCTTCCATCCCATTTCTCTTCATTCGATACCATTTCTGGTCTTTTTATTTCAAGTCATTTCATCCCATTTCACGTCTTTTTCTTTCACTTCATTCCTTCCTTTTTCAGGTCTTTTTATTTCTCTTCATTCTATCCCATTTCACGTCTTTTTATTTCACTTCCTTCCATCACAATTCTCGTCTTTTTATTTCTCTTCATTCCATCCCATTTCACTTCATTCCATCCCAGTTCACGTCTTTTTATTTCACTTCATTCCATACAAGTTCCCGTCTTTTTATTTCACTTTGTTCCATCCCATTTCCCGTCTTTTCTCTTCTTTCCATCCCATTTCCCGTCTTTTTATTTCTCTTCCTTCCATCCCATTTCACTTCCTTCCATCCCATTTCACTTCCTTCCATCCCATTTCACTTCCTTCCATCCCATTTCTCGTCTTTTTATTTCTCTTCATTCCATCCCATTTCACTTCATTCCATCCCGCTTCACTTCATTCGATCCCATTTCACGTCTTTTATTTTCACTTCCTTTGATCCCATTTCACGTCTTTTTATTCCTCTTCATTCCATCTCATTTCAAGTCTTTTTATTTCACTTCCTTCCATTCCGTTTCATATCGTTCCATCCCATGTCACGTCTTTTTATTTCACTTCCTTCCATCCCATGTCACGTCTTTTTATTTCACTTCATTCCAATCCATTTCACGTCTTTTTATTTCTCTTCGTTGCATCCCATGTCACGTCTTTTTATTTCTCTTCGTTGCATCCCATGTCACGTCATTCCATCCCATTTCACGTCTTTTTATTTCACTTCGTTCCATCC
This sequence comes from Oreortyx pictus, assembly GCA_036925125.1. Lineage (NCBI taxonomy): Eukaryota > Metazoa > Chordata > Aves > Galliformes > Odontophoridae > Oreortyx > Oreortyx pictus. The sequence continues at coordinate 10,003,599 of JAUPFR010000020.1, read as the reverse complement.
CGTTTCACTTCGTTCCATCCCATGTCACGTCTTTTTATTTCACTTCCTTCAATCCCATTTCACTTCCTTCCATCCCATTTTACGTCTTTTTATTTCACTTCCTTCCATCCCATGTCACGTCTTTTAATTTCACTTCCTTCCATCCCATGTCATGTCTTTTTATTTCACTTCGTTCCATCCCATGTCACGTCTTTTTATTTCACTTCGTTCCATCCCATGTCACTTCATTCCATCCCGTTTCACATCTTTTTTTTTCACTTCGTTCCATCCCATTTCATTTCGTTCCATCCCATGACTCGTCTTTTTATTTCACTTCGTTCCATCCCATGTCACGTCTTTTTATTTCACTTCCTTCCATCTCATGTCATGTCTTTTTATTTCACTTCCTTCCATCCCATGTCACGACTTTTTATTTCACTTCCTTCCATCCCATTTCACTTCCTTCCATTCCATTTCACGTCTTTTAATTTCACTTCATTCCATCCCATTTCTCATCATTCCATACCATGTCTCGTCTTTTTATTTCACTTCCTTCCATCCCATTTCACGTCTTTTTATTTCTATTCATTCCATCCCATTTCACGTCTGTTTATTTCACTTCGTTCCATCCAGTTTCACTTCGTTCCATCCCATGTAACGTCTTTTTATTTCACTTCCTTCCATCCCATTTCACGTCTTTTTATTTCACTTCGTTCCATCCCGTTTAACTTCGTTCCATCCCATGTCAGGTCTTTTTATTTCTCTTCATTCCATCCCATTTCACTTCATTCCATCCCATTTCACGTCTTTTTATTTTACTTCATTCCGTCCCATTTCACGTCGTTTTATTTCACTTCATTCCATTCCATTTCACATCTCTTTTTTTCACTTCCTTCCATCCCATTTCACTTCCTTCCATCCCATGTCACGTCTTTTTATTTCACTTCATTCCATCCCATTTCCCTTCATTCCGTCCCATTTCCCTTCATTCCGTCCCATTTCCCTTCATTCCGTCCCATTTCTTGTCTTTTTATTTCACTTCATTCCATCCCATTTCACTTCATTCCATCCCATTTCACGCCTTTTTATTTCACTTCATTCCATCCCATTTCACGTCTTTTTATTTCACTTATTTCCATCCCATCTCACGTCTTTTTATTTCTCTTCGTTCCATCCCTTGTCACGTCTTTTTATTCCTCTTAATTCCATCCCATGTCACGTCATTCCATCCCATTTCACGTCTTTTTATTTCACTTCGTTCCATCCCGTTTCACTTAGTTCCATCCCATGTCACGTCTTTTTATTTCACTTCCTTCCGTCCCATTTCACTTCCTTCCATCCCATTTTACGTCTTTTTATTTCTCTTCATTCCATCCCATTTCACTTTCTTCCATCCCATTTCACGTCTTTTTATTTCTTTTCCTTCCATCCCATTTCTCTTCCTTCCATCCCATTTCACTTCCTTCCATCACATTTCACTTCCTTCCATCCCATTTCTCATCTTTTTATTTCACTTCATTCCATCCCATTTCACGTCTTTTTATTTCACTTCCTTCCATCCCATTTCACTTCCTTCCATCCCATTTTACGTCTTTTTATTTCATTTCCTTCCATCCCATGTCACGTCTTTTAATTTCACTTCCTTCCATCCCATGTCATGTCTTTTTATTTCACTTCATTCCATCCCATTTCACATCTTTTTTTTTCACTTCGTTCCATCCCATTTCACTTCCTTCCATCCCATGTCACGACTTTTTATTTCACTTCCTTCCATCCCATTTCACTTCCTTCCATCCCATTTCACGTCTTTTAATTTCACTTCATTCCATCCCATTTCTCATCATTCCATACCATGTCTCGTCTTTTTATTTAACTTCCTTCCATCCCATTTCATGTCTTTTTATTTCTATTCATTCCATCCCATTTCACGTCTGTTTATTTCACTTCGTTCCATCCCGTTTCACTTTGTTCCACCCCATGTAACGTCTTTTTATTTCACTTCCTTCCATCCCATTTCACGTCTTTTTATTTCACTTCCTTCCATCCCATTTCACGTCTTTTTATTTCACTTCATTCCCTCCTTTTTCACGTCTTTTTATTTCTCTTAATTCCATCCCATTTCACGTCTTTTCTTTTCACTTCCTTCGATCCCATTTCACGTCTTTTTATTCCTCTTCATTCCATCCCATTTCACGTCTTTTTATTTCACTTCCTTCCATCCCATTTCACTTCGTTCCATCCCATGTCACGTCTTTTTATTTCACTTCCTTCCATCCCATGTCACGTCTTTTTATTTCACTTCATTCCCTCCTTTTTCACGTCTTTTTATTTCACTTCCTTCCATCCCATGTCACGTCTTTTTATTTCACTTCATTCCATTCCATTTCACGTCTTTTTATTTCTCTTCGTTGCATCCCATGTCACGTCTTTTTATTTCTCTTCGTTGCATCCCATAACACGTCTTTTTATTTCTCTTCATTCCATCCCATGTCACGTCATTCCATCCCATTTCACGTCTTTTTATTTCACTTCGTTCCATCCCGTTTCACTTCGTTCCATCCCATGTCACGTATTTTTATTTCACTTCCTTCCATCCCATTTCACTTCCTTCCATCCCATTTTAAGTCTTTTTATTTCACTTCATTCCATCCCATTTCACGTCTTTTAATTTCACTTCATTCCATCCCATGTCACGTCTTTTTATTTCTCTTCGTTGCATCCCATGTCACGTCTTTTTATTTCTCTTCATTCCATCCCATGTCACGTCTTTCCATCCCATTTCACGTCTTTTTATTTCACTTCGTTCCATCCCGTTTCACTTCGTTCCATCCCATGTTACGTCTTTTTATTTCACTTCCTTCCATCCCATTTCACTTCCTTCCATCCAATGTCATGTCTTTTTATTTCACTTCGTTCCATCCCATGTCACGTCTTTTTATTTCACTTCGTTCCATCCCATGTCACTTCATTCCATCCCATTTCACATCTTTTTTTTTCACTTCGTTCCATCCCATTTCACTTCGTTCCATCCCATGTCACGTCTTTTTATTTCACTTCGTTCCATCCCGTTTCACTTCGTTCCATCCCATGTCACGTCTTTTTATTTCTCTTCATTCCATCCCATTTCACTTCATTCCATCCCATTTCACGTCTTTTTATTACACTTCATTCCATCCCATTTCACTTCGTTCCATCCCGTTTCACTTCGTTCCATCCCATGTCACGTCTTTTTGTTTCACTTCCTTCCATCCCATTTCACGTCTTTTTATTTCACTTCATTCCCTCCTTTTTCACGTCTTTTTATTTCTCTTAATTCCATCCCATTTCACGTCTTTTCTTTTCACTTTGTTCCATCCCATGTCACGTCTTTTTTTTTCAATTAGTTCCATCCCATGTCACGTCTTTTTATTTCACTTCATTCCATCCCATGTCACGTCTTTTTATTTCACTTAATTCCTTCCAATTTCACATCTTTTTATTTCACTTCCTTCCATCCCATGTCACTTCATTCCATCCCATTTCACGTCTTTTTATTTCACTTCCTTCCATCCCATTTTACGTCTTTTTATTTCAATTCATTCCATCCTATTTCACTTCATTCCATCCCATTTCTCGTCTTTCTACTTCACTTCGTTCCATCCCATTTCACTTCGTTCCATCCCGTTTCACTTCATTCCATCCCATGTCACTTCATTCCATCCCATTTCACATCTTTTTTTTTCACTTCGTTCCATCCCATGTCACTTCCTTCCATCCCATTTTACGTCTTTTATTTCACTTCATTCCATCCCATTTCACTTCCTTCCATCCCATTTCACGTCTTTTTATTTCACTTCCTTCCATCCCATTTCACGTCTTTTTATTTCACTTCCTTCCATCCCGTTTCACTTTCTTCCATCCCATTTTACGTCTTTTTATTTCACTTCATTCCATCCCATTTCACTTCCTTCCATCCCATTTCACGTCTTTTTATTTCACTTCATTCCATCCCATTTCACTTCCTTCCATCCCATTTCTCTTCATTCGATACCATTTCTGGTCTTTTTATTTCAAGTCATTTCATCCCATTTCACGTCTTTTTCTTTCACTTCATTCCTTCCTTTTTCAGGTCTTTTTATTTCTCTTCATTCTATCCCATTTCACGTCTTTTTATTTCACTTCCTTCCATCCCAATTCTCGTCTTTTTATTTCTCTTCATTCCATCCCATTTCACTTCATTCCATCCCAGTTCACGTCTTTTTATTTCACTTCATTCCATACAAGTTCCCGTCTTCTTATTTCACTTTGTTCCATCCCATTTCCCGTCTTTTCTCTTCTTTCCATCCCATTTCCCGTCTTTTTATTTCTCTTCCTTCCATCCCATTTCACTTCCTTCCATCCCATTTCACTTCCTTCCATCCCATTTCACTTCCTTCCATCCCATTTCTCGTCTTTTTATTTCTCTTCATTCCATCCCATTTCACTTCATTCCATCCCGCTTCACTTCATTCGATCCCATTTCACGTCTTTTATTTTCACTTCCTTTGATCCCATTTCACGTCTTTTTATTCCTCTTCATTCCATCTCATTTCAAGTCTTTTTATTTCACTTCCTTCCATTCCGTTTCATATCGTTCCATCCCATGTCACGTCTTTTTATTTCACTTCCTTCCATCCCATGTCACGTCTTTTTATTTCACTTCATTCCAATCCATTTCACGTCTTTTTATTTCTCTTCGTTGCATCCCATGTCACGTCTTTTTATTTCTCTTCGTTGCATCCCATGTCACGTCATTCCATCCCATTTCACGTCTTTTTATTTCACTTCGTTCCATCCCGTTTCACTTCGTTCCATCCCATGTCACGTCTTTTTATTTCACTTCCTTCAATCCCATTTCACTTCCTTCCATCCCATTTTATGTCTTTTTATTTCACTTCCTTCCATCCCATGTCACGTCTTTTAATTTCACTTCCTTCCATCCCATGTCATGTCTTTTTATTTCACTTCGTTCCATCCCATGTCACGTCTTTTTATTTCCCTTCGTTCCATCCCATGTCACTTCATTCCATCCCGTTTCACATCTTTTTTTTTCACTTCGTTCCATCCCATTTCATTTCGTTCCATCCCATGACTCGTCTTTTTATTTCACTTCGTTCCATCCCATGTCACGTCTTTTTATTTCACTTCCTTCCATCTCATGTCATGTCTTTTTATTTAACTTCCTTCCATCCCATGTCACGACTTTTTATTTCACTTCCTTCCATCCCATTTCACTTCCTTCCATCCCATTTCATGTCTTTTAATTTCACTTCATTCCATCCCATTTCTCATCATTCCATACCATGTCTCGTCTTTTTATTTCACTTCCTTCCATCCCATTTCACGTCTGTTTATTTCACTTCGTTCCATCCAGTTTCACTTCGTTCCATCCCATGTAACGTCTTTTTATTTCACTTCCTTCCATCCCATTTCACGTCTTTTTATTTCACTTCGTTCCATCCCGTTTAACTTCGTTCCATCCCATGTCAGGTCTTTTTATTTCTCTTCATTCCATCCCATTTCACTTCATTCCATCCCATTTCACGTCTTTTTATTTCTCTTCATTCCGTCCCATTTCACGTCGTTTTATTTCACTTCATTCCATTCCATTTCACATCTCTTTTTTTCACTTCCTTCCATCCCATTTCACTTCCTTCCATCCCATGTCACGTCTTTTTATTTCACTTCATTCCATCCCATTTCCCTTCATTCCGTCCCATTTCCCTTCATTCCGTCCCATTTCTTGTCTTTTTATTTCACTTCATTCCATCCCATTTCACTTCATTCCATCCCATTTCACACCTTTTTATTTCACTTCATTCCATCCCATTTCACGTCTTTTTATTTCACTTATTTCCATCCCATCTCACGTCTTTTTATTTCTCTTCGTTCCATCCCTTGTCACGTCTTTTTATTCCTCTTAATTCCATCCCATGTCACGTCATTCCACCCCATTTCACGTCTTTTTATTTCACTTCGTTCCATCCCGTTTCACTTAGTTCCATCCCATGTCACGTCTTTTTATTTCACTTCCTTCCGTCCCATTTCACTTCCTTCCATCCCATTTTACGTCTTTTTATTTCTCTTCATTCCATCCCATTTCACTTTCTTCCATCCCATTTCACGTCTTTTTATTTCTTTTCCTTCCATCCCATTTCTCTTCCTTCCATCCCATTTCACTTCCTTCCATCACATTTCACTTCCTTCCATCACATTTCTCATCTTTTTATTTCACTTCATTCCATCCCATTTCACGTCTTTTTATTTCACTTCATTCCATCCCATGTCACGTCTTTTTATTACACTTCATTCCATCCCATTTCACTTCGTTCCATCCCGTTTCACTTCGTTCCATCCCATGTCACGTCTTTTTATTTCACTTCCTTCCATCCCATTTCACGTCTTTTTATTTCACTTCATTCCCTCCTTTATCACGTCTTTTTATTTCTCTTAATTCCATCCCATTTCACGTCTTTTCTTTTCACTTAGTTCCATCCCATGTCACGTCTTTTTTTTTCAATTAGTTCCAACCCATGTCACGTCTTTTTATTTCACTTCGTTCCATCCCATGTCACGTCTTTTTATTTCACTTAATTCTTTCCAATTTCACATCTTTTTATTTCACTTCGTTCCATCCCATGTCACTTCATTCCATCCCATTTCACGTCTTTTATTTCACTTCCTTCCATCCCATTTTACGTCTTTTTATTTCAATTCATTCCATCCTATTTCACTTCATTCCATCCCATTTCTCGTCTTTCTATTTCACTTCGTTCCATCCCATTTCACTTCGTTCCATCCCATTTCACTTCGTTCCATCCCGTTTCACTTCGTTCCATCCCATTTCACTTCGTTCCATCCTATTTCACTTCGTTCCATCCCGTTTCACTTCCCTCCATCCCATGTCACTTCCTTCCATCCCATTTTACGTCTTTTTATTTCACTTCATTCCATCCCATTTCACTTCCTTCCATCCCATTTCACGTCTTTTTATTTCACTTCCTTCCATCCCATTTCACGTCTTTTTATTTCACTTCCTTCCATCCCGTTTCACTTTCTTCCATCCCATTTTACGTCTTTTTATTTCACTTCATTCCATCCCTTTTCACTTCCTTCCATCCCATTTCACGTCTTTTTATTTCACTTCCTTCCATCCCATTTCTCTTCATTCGATACCATTTCTGGTCTTTTTATTTCAAGTCATTTCATCCCATTTCAAGTCTTTTTCTTTCACTTCATTCCTTCCTTTTTCAGGTCTTTTTATTTCTCTTCATTCTATCCCATTTCACGTCTTTTTATTTCTCTTCCTTCCATCCCATTTCTCGTCTTTTTATTTCTCTTCCTTCCATCCCATTTCACTTCATTCCATCCCAGTTCACGTCTTTTTATTTCACTTCATTCCATACAAGTTCCCGTCTTTTTATTTCACTTCATTCCATCCCATTTCCCGTCTTTTCTCTTCTTTCCATCCCATTTCTAGTCTTTTTATTTCTCTTCCTTCCATCCCATTTCACTTCCTTCCATCCCATTTCAGTTCCTTCCATCCCATTTCTCGTCTTTTTATTTCTCTTCATTCCATCCCATTTCACTTCATTCCATCCCGCTTCACTTCATTCGAACCCATTTCACGTCTTTTATTTTCACTTCCTTCGATCCCATTTCACGTCTTTTTATTCCTCTTCATTCCATCCCATTTCACTTCCTTCCATCCCATTTTACGTCTTTTTATTTCACTTCGTTCCATCCCATGGCACTTCATTCCATCCCATTTCACATCTTTTTTTTTCACTTCGTTCCATCCCATTTCACTTCGTTCCATCCCATGTCACGTCTTTTAATTGCACTTCCTTCCATCCCATTTCACGTCTTATTATTTCTATTCATTCCATCCCATTTCACGTCTGTTTATTTCACTTCGTTCCATCCCATGGCACTTCATTCCATCCCATTTCACATCTTTTTTTTTCACTTCGTTCCATCCCATTTCACTTCGTTCCATCCCATGTCATGTCTTTTTATTTCACTTCCTTCCATCCCATTTCTCGTTTTTTTATTTCACTTCCTTCCATCCCATTTCACTTCCTTCCATCCCATTTCTCGTCTTTTATTTTCACTTCATTCCATCCCATTTCTCATTATTCCATACCATTTCTCGTCTTTTTATTTCACTTCCTTCCATCCCATTTCACGTCTTATTATTTCTATTCATTCCATCCCATTTCACGTCTGTTTATTTCACTTCGTTCCATCCCGTTTCACTTCTTTCCATCCCATGTAACGTCTTTTTATTTCACTTCGTTCCATCCCATGTCACGTCTTTTTATTTCACTTCATTCCAATCCATTTCACGTCTTTTTATTTCTCTTCGTTGCATCCCATGTCACGTCTTTTTATTTCTCTTCGTTGCATCCCATGTCACGTCATTCCATCCCATTTCACGTCTTTTTATTTCACTTCGTTCCATCCCGTTTCACTTCGTTCCATCCCATGTCACGTCTTTTTATTTCACTTCCTTCAATCCCATTTCACTTCCTTCCATCCCATTTTATGTCTTTTTATTTCACTTCCTTCCATCCCATGTCACGTCTTTTAATTTCACTTCCTTCCATCCCATGTCATGTCTTTTTATTTCACTTCGTTCCATCCCATGTCACGTCTTTTTATTTCCCTTCGTTCCATCCCATGTCACTTCATTCCATCCCGTTTCACATCTTTTTTTTTCACTTCGTTCCATCCCATTTCATTTCGTTCCATCCCATGACTCGTCTTTTTATTTCACTTCGTTCCATCCCATGTCACGTCTTTTTATTTCACTTCCTTCCATCTCATGTCATGTCTTTTTATTTAACTTCCTTCCATCCCATGTCACGACTTTTTATTTCACTTCCTTCCATCCCATTTCACTTCCTTCCATCCCATTTCATGTCTTTTAATTTCACTTCATTCCATCCCATTTCTCATCATTCCATACCATGTCTCGTCTTTTTATTTCACTTCCTTCCATCCCATTTCACGTCTGTTTATTTCACTTCGTTCCATCCAGTTTCACTTCGTTCCATCCCATGTAACGTCTTTTTATTTCACTTCCTTCCATCCCATTTCACGTCTTTTTATTTCACTTCGTTCCATCCCGTTTAACTTCGTTCCATCCCATGTCAGGTCTTTTTATTTCTCTTCATTCCATCCCATTTCACTTCATTCCATCCCATTTCACGTCTTTTTATTTCTCTTCATTCCGTCCCATTTCACGTCGTTTTATTTCACTTCATTCCATTCCATTTCACATCTCTTTTTTTCACTTCCTTCCATCCCATTTCACTTCCTTCCATCCCATGTCACGTCTTTTTATTTCACTTCATTCCATCCCATTTCCCTTCATTCCGTCCCATTTCCCTTCATTCCGTCCCATTTCTTGTCTTTTTATTTCACTTCATTCCATCCCATTTCACTTCATTCCATCCCATTTCACACCTTTTTATTTCACTTCATTCCATCCCATTTCACGTCTTTTTATTTCACTTATTTCCATCCCATCTCACGTCTTTTTATTTCTCTTCGTTCCATCCCTTGTCACGTCTTTTTATTCCTCTTAATTCCATCCCATGTCACGTCATTCCACCCCATTTCACGTCTTTTTATTTCACTTCGTTCCATCCCGTTTCACTTAGTTCCATCCCATGTCACGTCTTTTTATTTCACTTCCTTCCGTCCCATTTCACTTCCTTCCATCCCATTTTACGTCTTTTTATTTCTCTTCATTCCATCCCATTTCACTTTCTTCCATCCCATTTCACGTCTTTTTATTTCTTTTCCTTCCATCCCATTTCTCTTCCTTCCATCCCATTTCACTTCCTTCCATCACATTTCACTTCCTTCCATCACATTTCTCATCTTTTTATTTCACTTCATTCCATCCCATTTCACGTCTTTTTATTTCACTTCATTCCATCCCATGTCACGTCTTTTTATTACACTTCATTCCATCCCATTTCACTTCGTTCCATCCCGTTTCACTTCGTTCCATCCCATGTCACGTCTTTTTATTTCACTTCCTTCCATCCCATTTCACGTCTTTTTATTTCACTTCATTCCCTCCTTTATCACGTCTTTTTATTTCTCTTAATTCCATCCCATTTCACGTCTTTTCTTTTCACTTAGTTCCATCCCATGTCACGTCTTTTTTTTTCAATTAGTTCCAACCCATGTCACGTCTTTTTATTTCACTTCGTTCCATCCCATGTCACGTCTTTTTATTTCACTTAATTCTTTCCAATTTCACATCTTTTTATTTCACTTCGTTCCATCCCATGTCACTTCATTCCATCCCATTTCACGTCTTTTATTTCACTTCCTTCCATCCCATTTTACGTCTTTTTATTTCAATTCATTCCATCCTATTTCACTTCATTCCATCCCATTTCTCGTCTTTCTATTTCACTTCGTTCCATCCCATTTCACTTCGTTCCATCCCATTTCACTTCGTTCCATCCCGTTTCACTTCGTTCCATCCCATTTCACTTCGTTCCATCCTATTTCACTTCGTTCCATCCCGTTTCACTTCCCTCCATCCCATGTCACTTCCTTCCATCCCATTTTACGTCTTTTTATTTCACTTCATTCCATCCCATTTCACTTCCTTCCATCCCATTTCACGTCTTTTTATTTCACTTCCTTCCATCCCATTTCACGTCTTTTTATTTCACTTCCTTCCATCCCGTTTCACTTTCTTCCATCCCATTTTACGTCTTTTTATTTCACTTCATTCCATCCCTTTTCACTTCCTTCCATCCCATTTCACGTCTTTTTATTTCACTTCCTTCCATCCCATTTCTCTTCATTCGATACCATTTCTGGTCTTTTTATTTCAAGTCATTTCATCCCATTTCAAGTCTTTTTCTTTCACTTCATTCCTTCCTTTTTCAGGTCTTTTTATTTCTCTTCATTCTATCCCATTTCACGTCTTTTTATTTCTCTTCCTTCCATCCCATTTCTCGTCTTTTTATTTCTCTTCCTTCCATCCCATTTCACTTCATTCCATCCCAGTTCACGTCTTTTTATTTCACTTCATTCCATACAAGTTCCCGTCTTTTTATTTCACTTCATTCCATCCCATTTCCCGTCTTTTCTCTTCTTTCCATCCCATTTCTAGTCTTTTTATTTCTCTTCCTTCCATCCCATTTCACTTCCTTCCATCCCATTTCAGTTCCTTCCATCCCATTTCTCGTCTTTTTATTTCTCTTCATTCCATCCCATTTCACTTCATTCCATCCCGCTTCACTTCATTCGAACCCATTTCACGTCTTTTATTTTCACTTCCTTCGATCCCATTTCACGTCTTTTTATTCCTCTTCATTCCATCCCATTTCACTTCCTTCCATCCCATTTTACGTCTTTTTATTTCACTTCGTTCCATCCCATGGCACTTCATTCCATCCCATTTCACATCTTTTTTTTTCACTTCGTTCCATCCCATTTCACTTCGTTCCATCCCATGTCACGTCTTTTAATTGCACTTCCTTCCATCCCATTTCACGTCTTATTATTTCTATTCATTCCATCCCATTTCACGTCTGTTTATTTCACTTCGTTCCATCCCATGGCACTTCATTCCATCCCATTTCACATCTTTTTTTTTCACTTCGTTCCATCCCATTTCACTTCGTTCCATCCCATGTCATGTCTTTTTATTTCACTTCCTTCCATCCCATTTCTCGTTTTTTTATTTCACTTCCTTCCATCCCATTTCACTTCCTTCCATCCCATTTCTCGTCTTTTATTTTCACTTCATTCCATCCCATTTCTCATTATTCCATACCATTTCTCGTCTTTTTATTTCACTTCCTTCCATCCCATTTCACGTCTTATTATTTCTATTCATTCCATCCCATTTCACGTCTGTTTATTTCACTTCGTTCCATCCCGTTTCACTTCTTTCCATCCCATGTAACGTCTTTTTATTTCACTTCGTTCCATCCCATGTAACGTCTTTTTATTTCACTTCGTTCCATCCCACTTCACGTCATTTTATTTCACTTCCTTCCATCCTATTTCACGTCTTTTTATTTCACTTCCTTCCGTCCCATTTTACGTCTTTTTATTTCAATTCATTCCATCCCATTTCACTTCCTTCCATCCCATTTCACGTCTTTTTATTTCTCTTCATTCCGTGCCATTTCACGTCGTTTTATTTCACTTCATTCCATTCCATTTCACGTCTTTTTATTTCACTTCCTTCCATCCCATTTCTCTTCCTTCCATCCCATTTCACGACTTTTTATTTCATTTCATTCCATCACATTTCACTTCATTCCATCCCATTTCACGTCTTTTTATTTCACTTCATTCTTTCATTTTTCACGTCTTTTTCTTTCCTTTCATTCCGTCCCATTTCCCTTCATTCCGTCCCATTTCCCTTCATTCCGTCCCATTTCCCTTCATTCCGTCCCATTTCTTGTCTTTTTATTTCACATCATTCCATCCCATTTCACTTCATTCCATCCCATTTCACGTCTTTTTATTACATTTCATTCCATCCCATTTCGCGTCTTTTTATTTCACTTCATTCCTTCATTTTTCACGTCTTTTTATTTCTCTTCATTCCGTACCATTTCATTTCATTCCTTCCCATTTCACTTCGTTCCATCCCATTTCACTTCATTCCATCCAATGTCACGTCTTTTTTTTCACTTCGTTCCATCCCATGTCAAGTCGTTTTATTTCTCTTCGTTCCATCCCATGTCACGTCATTTTGTTTCACTTTGTTCCATCCCATGTCACTTCATTCCATCCCATTTTACGTCTTTTTATTACACTTCATTCCATTCCATTTCACGTCTTTTTATTTCACTTCCTTCCATCCCATTTCTCTTCCTTCCATCCCATTTCACGTCTTTTTATTTCACTTAATTCCATCCCATTTCACTTCATTCCATCCCGTTTCACGTCATTCCATCCCATTTCACGTCTTTTTATTTCACTTCCTTCCATCCCATTTTACGTCTTTTTATTTCAGTTCATACCATCCCATTTCACTTCCTTCCATCCCATTTCACGTCTTTTTATTTCTCTTCATTCCATCCCATTTAACGTCTTTTTATTTCTCTTCATTCCATCCCATTTCACTTCATTCCATCCCATTTCGTGTCTTTTTATTACAATTCATTCCATCCAATTTCACTTCATTCCATCCCATGTCACGTCTTTTTATTTCACTTCATTCCATCCCAGTTCCCGTCTTTTTATTTCACTTCATTCCATCCCAAGTCACTTCATTTCATCCCAGTTCCCGTCTTTTTATTTCACTTCCTTCCATCCCATGTCATGTCTTTTTATTTCACTTCGTTCCATCCCATGTCACGTCTTTTTATTTCACTTCCTTCCATCCCATGTCACGTCTTTTTATTTCACTTCGTTCCATCCCATGTCACTTCATTCCATCCCATTTCACATGTTTTTTTTTTCACTTCGTTCCATCTCATTTCACTTCGTTCCATCCCATGTCTCGTATTTTTATTTCACTTCGTTCCATCCCATGTCACGTCTTTTTATTTCACTTCCTTCCATCCCATGTCACGACTTTTTATTTCACTTCCTTCCATCCCATTTCACTTCCTTCCATCCCATTTCACGTCTTTTTATTTCACTTCATTCCATCCCATTTCTCATCATTCTATCCCATTTCTCGTCTTTTTGTTTCACTTCATTCCATCCCATTTCACGTCTTTTTATTTCTATTCATTCTATCCCATTTCTCGTTTTTTTATTTCACTTCATTCCATTCCATTTCACGTCTTTTTATTTCACTTCGTTCCATCCAGTTTCACTTCCTTCCATCCCATTTCACGTCTTTTTATTTCACTTCCTTCCATCCCATTTCACGTCATTTTATTTCACTTCCTTCCATCCCATTTCTCTTCTTTTTATTTCACTTCCTTCCGTCCCATTTTACGTCTTTTTATTTCAATTCATTCCATCCCATTTCTCTTCCTTCCATCCCATTTCACGTCGTTTTATTTCACTTCATTCCATTCCATTTCACGTCTTTTTATTTCACTTCATTCCATCCCATTTCACTTCATTCCATCCCATTTCATGTCTTTTTATTACACTTCATTCCATCCCATGTCATGTCTTTTTATTTCACTTCATTCTTTCATTTTTCACGTGTTTTTATTTCCCTTCATTCCGTCCCATTTCCCTTCATTCCGTCCCATTTCCCTGCATTCCGTCCCATTTCCCTGCATTCCGTCCCATTTCTTGTCTTTTTATTACATTTCATTCCATCCCATTTCGCGTCTTTTTATTTCACTTCATTCCTTCATTTTTCACGTCTTTTTATTTCACTTCATTCCATCCCATGTCACGTCATTCCATCCCATTTCACGTCTTTTTATTTCACTTCGTTCCATCCCGTTTCACTTCGTTCCATCCCATGTCACGTCTTTTTATTTCACTTCCTTCCATCCCATTTCACTTCCTTCCATCCCATTTTACGTCTTTTTATTTCTTTTCCTTCCATCCCATATCACGTCTTTTAATTTCACTTCCTTCCATCCCATGTCATGTCTTTTTATTTCACTTCGTTCCATCCCATGTCACGTCTTTTTATTTCACTTCGTTCCATCCCATGTCACTTCATTCCATCCCATTTCACATCTTTTTTTTTCACTTCGTTCCATCCCATTTCATTTCGATCCATCCCATGTCTCGTCTTTTTAGTTCACTTCGTTCCATCCCATGTCAGGTCTTTTTATTTCACTTCGTTCCATCTCATGTCATGTCTTTTTATTTCACTTCCTTCCATCCCATGTCACGACTTTTTATTTCACTTCCTTCCATCCCATTTCACTTCCTTCCATCCCATTTCACGTCTTTTAATTTCACTTCATTCCATCCCATTTCTCATCATTCCATACCATGTCTCGTCTTTTTATTTAACTTCCTTCCATCCCATTTCATGTCTTTTTATTTCTATTCATTCCATCCCATTTCACGTCTGTTTATTTCACTTCGTTCCATCCCGTTTCACTTTGTTCCATCCCATGTAACGTCTTTTTATTTCACTTCCTTCCATCCCATTTCACGTCTTTTTATTTCACTTCGTTCCATCCCTTTTCACTTCATTCCATCCCATTTCACTTCATTCCATCCCATTTCGCGTCTTTTTATTACACTTCATTCCATCCCATTTCACTTCATTCCATCCCATTTCACTTCGTTCCATCCCGTTTCACTTCGTTCCATCCCATGTCACGTCTTTTTATTTCATTTCGTTCCATCCCATGTCACGTCTTTTTATTTCACTTCATTCCCTCCTTTTTCACGTCTTTTTATTTCTCTTCATTCCATCCCATTTCACGTCTTTTTTTTTCACTTAGTTCCATCCCATGTCACGTCTTTTTTTTTCACTTAGTTCCATCCCATGTCACGTCTTTTTTTTTCACTTAGTTCCATCCCATGTCACGTCTTTTTATTTCACTTCGTTCCATCCCATGTCACTTCTTTTTATTTCACTTAATTCCTTCCAATTTCACGTCTTTTTATTTCACTTCCTTCTATCCCATGTCACTTCATTCCATCTCATGTCATGTCTTTTTATTTCACTTCGTTCCATCCCATGTCACGACTTTTTATTTCACTTCCTTCCATCCCATTTCACTTCCTTCTATCCCATTTCACGTCTTTTCTTTTCACTTAGTTCCATCCCATGTCACGTCTTTTTTTTTCAATTAGTTCCATCCCATGTCACGTCTTTTTATTTCACTTAATTCTTTCCAATTTCACATCTTTTTATTTCACTTCCTTCCATCCCATGTCACTTCATTCCATCCCATTTCACGTCTTTTTTTTTCACTTCCTTCCATCCCATTTTACGTCTTTTTATTTCAATTCATTCCATCCTATTTCACTTCATTCCATCCCATTTCTCGTCTTTCTATTTCACTTCGTTCCATCCCATTTCACTTCGTTCCATCCCATTTCACTTCGTTCCATCCCGTTTCACTTCGTTCCATCCCATTTCACTTCGTTCCATCCTATTTCACTTCGTTCCATCCCGTTTCACTTCCCTCCATCCCATGTCACTTCCTTCCATCCCATTTTACGTCTTTTTATTTCACTTCATTCCATCCCATTTCACTTCCTTCCATCCCATTTCACGTCTTTTTATTTCACTTCCTTCCATCCCATTTCACGTCTTTTTATTTCACTTCCTTCCATCCCGTTTCACTTTCTTCCATCCCATTTTACGTCTTTTTATTTCACTTCATTCCATCCCTTATCACTTCCTTCCATCCCATTTCACGTCTTTTTATTTCACTTCATTCCATCCCATTTCACTTCCTTCCATCCCATTTCTCTTCATTCGATACCATTTCTGGTCTTTTTATTTCAAGTCATTTCATCCCATTTCAAGTCTTTTTCTTTCACTTCATTCCTTCCTTTTTCAGGTCTTTTTATTTCTCTTCATTCTATCCCTTTTCACGTCTTTTTATTTCTCTTCCTTCCATCCCATTTCTCGTCTTTTTATTTCTCTTCATTCCATCCTATTTCACGTCATTCCATCCCAGTTCACGTCTTTTTATTTCACTTCATTCCATACAAGTTCCCGTCTTTTTATTTCACTTCATTCCATCCCGTTTCCCGTCTTTTCTCTTCTTTCCATCCCATTTCCTGTCTTTTTATTTCTCTTCCTTCCATCCCATTTCACTTCCTTCCATCCCATTTCACTTCCTTCCATCCCATTTCACTTCCTTCCATCCCATTTCTCGTCTTTTTATTTCTCTTCATTCCATCCCATTTCACTTCATTCCATCCCGCTTCACTTCATTCGATCCCATTTCACGTCTTTTATTTTCACTTCCTTCGATCCCATTTCACGTCTTTTTATTCCTCTTCATTCCATCCCATTTCACTACCTTCCATCCCATTTTACGTCTTTTTATTTCACTTCGTTCCATCCCATGGCACTTCATTCCATCCCATTTCACATCTTTTTTTTTCACTTCGTTCCATCCCATTTCACTTCGTTCCATCCCATGTCATGTCTTTTTATTTCACTTCCTTCCATCCCATTTCTCGTTTTTTTATTTCACTTCCTTCCATCCCATTTCACTTCCTTCCATCCCATTTCTCGTCTTTGAATTTCACTTCATTCCATCCCATTTCTCATTATTCCATACCATTTCTCGTCTTTTTATTTCACTTCCTTCCATCCCATTTCACGTCTTATTATTTCTATTCATTCCATCCCATTTCACATCTGTTTATTTCACTTCGTTCCATCCCGTTTCACTTCTTTCCATCCCATGTAACGTCTTTTTATTTCACTTCGTTCCATCCCATGTAACGTCTTTTTATTTCACTTCGTTCCATCCCATTTCACGTCATTTTATTTCACTTCCTTCCATCCTATTTCACGTCTTTTTATTTCACTTCCTTCCGTCCCATTTTACGTCTTTTTATTTCAATTCATTCTTTCATTTTTCACGTCTTTTTCTTTCCTTTCATTCCGTCCCATTTCCCTTCATTCCGTCCCATTTCCCTTCATTCCGTCCCATTTCTTGTCTTTTTATTTCACATCATTCCATCCCATTTCACTTCATTCCATCCCATTTCACGTCTTTTTATTACATTTCATTCCATCCCATTTCGCGTCTTTTTTTTCACTTCATTCCTTCATTTTTCACGTCTTTTTATTTCTCTTCATTCCGTACCATTTCATTTCATTCCTTCCCATTTCACTTCGTTCCATCCCATTTCACTTCATTCCGTCCAATGTCACATCTTTTTTTTCACTTCGTTCCATCCCATGTCAAGTCGTTTTATTTCTCTTCGTTCCATCCCATGTCACGTCTTTTTATTTCACTTTGTTCCATCCCATGTCACTTCATTCCATCCCATTTTACGTCTTTTTATTACACTTCATTCCATTCCATTTCACGTCTTTTTATTTCACTTCCTTCCATCCCATTTCTCTTCCTTCCATCCCATTTCACGTCTTTTTATTTCACTTAATTCCATCCCATTTCACTTCATTCCATCCCGTTTCACGTCATTCCATCCCATTTCACGTCTTTTTATTTCACTTCCTTCCATCCCATTTTACGTCTTTTTATTTCAGTTTATACCATCCCATTTCACTTCCTTCCATCCCATTTCACGTCTTTTTATTTCTCTTCATTCCATCCCATTTAACGTCTTTTTATTTCTCTTCATTCCATCCCATTTCACTTCATTCCATCCCATTTCGTGTCTTTTTATTACAATTCATTCCATCCAATTTCACTTCATTCCATCCCATGTCACGTCTTTTTATTTCACTTCATTCCATCCCAGTTCCCGTCTTTTTATTTCACTTCATTCCATCCCAAGTCACTTCATTTCATCCCAGTTCCCGTCTTTTTATTTCACATCCTTCCATCCCATGTCATGTCTTTTTATTTCACTTCGTTCCATCCCATGTCACGTCATTTTATTTCACTTCCTTCCATCCCATGTCACGTCTTTTTATTTCACTTCGTTCCATCCCATGTCACTTCATTCCATCCCATTTCACATGTTTCTTTTTCACTTCGTTCCATCTCAGTTCACTTCGTTCCATCCCATGTCTCGTATTTTTATTTCACTTCGTTCCATCCCATGTCACGTCTTTTTATTTCACTTCCTTCCATCCCATGTCACGACTTTTTATTTCACTTCCTTCCATCCCATTTCACTTCCTTCCATCCCATTTCACGTCTTTTTATTTCACTTCATTCCATCCCATTTCTCATCATTCTATCCCATTTCTCGTCTTTTTATTTAACTTCCTTCCATCCCATTTCACGTCTTTTTATTTCACTTCGTTCCATTCCATTTCACGTCTGTTTATTTCACTTCGTTCCATCCAGTTTCACTTCCTTCCATCCCATTTCACGTCTTTTTATTTCACTTCCTTCCATCCCATTTCACGTCATTTTATTTCACTTCCTTCCATCCCATTTCACTTCCTTCCATCCCATTTCACGTCTTTTTATTTCACTTCATTCCTTTCCATTTCACGTCTGTTTATTTCACTTCGTTCCATCCAGTTTCACTTCCTTCCATCCCATTTCACGTCTTTTTATTTCACTTCCTTCCATCCCATTTCACGTCATTTTATTTCACTTCCTTCCATCCCATTTCGCTTCTTTTTATTTCACTTCCTTCCGTCCCATTTTACGTTTTTTTATTTCAATTCATTCCATCCCATTTATCTTCCCTCCATCCCATTTCACGTCGTTTTATTTCACTTCATTCCATTCCATTTCACGTCTTTTTATTTCACTTCATTCCATCCCATTTCACTTCATTCCATCCCATTTCACGCCTTTTTATTACACTTCATTCCATCCCATGTCATGTCTTTTTATTTCACTTCATTCTTTCATTTTTCACGTGTTTTTATTTCCCTTCATTCCGTCCCATTTCCCTTCATTCCGTCCCATTTCCCTGCATTCCGTCCCATTTCTTGTCTTTTTATTACATTTCATTCCATCCCATTTCGCGTCTTTTTATTTCACTTCATTCCTTCATTTTTCTTGTCTTTTTATTTCACTTCATTCCATCCCATGTCACGTCATTCCATCCCATTTCACGTCTTTTTATTTCACTTCGTTCCATCCCGTTTCACTTCGTTCCATCCCATGTCACGTCTTTTTATTTCACTTCCTTCCATCCCATTTTACGTCTTTTATTTCAATTCATTCCATCCTATTTCACTTTGATCCATCCCATTTCACTTCGTTCCATCCCGTTTCACTTCGTTCCATCCCATTTCACTTCGTTCCATCCCGTTTCACTTCCCTCCATCCCATGTCACTTCATTCCATCCCATTTCACATCTTTTTTTTTCACTTCGTTCCATCCCATGTCACTTCCTTCCATCCCATTTTACGTCTTTTTATTTCACTTCATTCCATCCCATGTCACTTCATTCCATCCCAGTTCACATCTTTTTTTTTCACTTCATTCCATCCCATTTCACTTCCTTCCATAACATGTCACTTCATTCCATCCCATTTCACGTCTTTTTATTTCACTTCCTTCCATCCCGTTTCACTTTCTTCAATCCCATTTTACGTCTTTTTATTTCACTTCCTTCCATCCCATTTCACGTCTTTTTATTTCACTTCGTTCCATCCCATTTCACGTCATTTTAATTCAATTCCTTCCATCCCATATCACGTCTTTTTATTTCACTTCCTTCCGTCCCATTTTACGTCTTTTTATTTCAATTCATTCCATCATATCTCACTTCCTTCCATCCCATTTCACGTCTTTTTATTTTTCTTCATTCCGTCCCATTTCACGTCGTTTTATTTCACTTCATTCCATTCCATTTCACGTCTTTTTATTTCACTTTCTTCCATCCCATTTCACTTTCTTCCATCCCATGTCACGTCTTTTTATTTCACTTCATTCCATCCCATTTCACTTCATTCCATCCCATTTCACGTCTTTTTATTTCACTTCATTCTTTCATTTTTCTCGTCTTTTTATTTCCCTTCATTCCGTCCCATTTCCCTTCATTTTGTCCCATTTCCCTTCATTCCGTCCCATTTCTTGTTTTTTTTATTTCACTTCATTCCATCCCATTTCACTTCATTCCATCCCATTTCACGTCTTTTTATTACATTTCATTCCATCGCATTTCGCGTCTTTTTATTTCACTTCATTCCTTCATTTTTCACGTCTTTTTATTTCTCTTCATTCCGTACCATTTCACTTCATTCCTTCCCATTACACTTCATTCCATCCAATGTCACGTCTTTTTTTTCACTTCGTTCCATCCCATGTCACGTCGTTTTATTTCTCTTCGTTCCATCCCATGTCACGTCTTTTTATTTCACTTCGTTCCATCCCATGTCACTTCATTCCATCCCATTTCACGTCTTTTTAATACACTTCATTCCATTCCATTTCACGTCTTTTTATTTCACTTCCTTCCATCCCATTTCACTTCCTTCCATCCCATTTCAAGTCTTTTTATTTCACTACATTCCATCCCATTTCTCTTCATTCCATCCCGTTTCACGTCATTCAATCCCATGTCACGTCTTTTTATTTCACTTCATTCCCTCCTTTTTCACGTCTTTTTATTTCACTTCCTTCCATCCCATGTCACGTCTTTTTATTTAACTTCATTCCATTCCATTTCACGTCTTTTTATTTCTGTTCGTTGCATCCCATGTCACGTCTTTTTATTTCTCTTCGTTGCATCCCATGTCACGTCTTTTTATTTCTCTTCATTCCATAGCATGTCACGTCATTCCATCCCATTTCACGTCTTTTTATTTCACTTCGTTCCATCCCGTTTCACTTCGTTCCATCCCATGTCACGTCTTTTTATTTCACTTCCTTCCATCCAATTTCACTTCCTTCCATCCCATTTTACGTCTTTTTATTTCACTTCCTTCCATCCCATGTCACGTCTTTTTATTTCACTTCGTTCCATCCCATGTCACTTCATTCCATCCCATTTCACATCTTTTTTTTTTCACTTCGTTCCATCCCATTTCACTTCGTTCCATCCCATGTCTCGTCTTTTTATTTCACTTCGTTCCATCCCATATCCCGTATTTTTATTTCACTTCCTTCCATCTCATGTCATGTCTTTTTATTTCACTTCCTTCCATCCCATGTCACGACTTTTTATTTCACTTCCTTCCATCCCATTTCACTTCCTTCCATCCCATTTCACGTCTTTTAATTTCACTTCATTCCATCCCATTTCTCATCATTCCATACCATTTCTCGTCTTTTTATTTCACTTCCTTCCGTCCCATTTCACGTCTTTTTATTTCACTTCCTTCCGTCCCATGTCACGTCTTTTTATTTCAATTCATTCCATCCCATTTCACTTTTTTCCATCCCATTTCACGTCTTTTTATTTTTCTTCATTCCGTCCCATTTCACGTCGTTTTATTTCACTTCATTCCATTCCATTTCACGTCTTTTTATTTCACTTCCTTCCATCCCATTTCACTTCCTTCCATCCCATGTCACGTCCTTTTATTTCACTTCATTCCATCCCATTTCACTTATTTCCATCCCATTTCACGCCTTTTTATTTCACTTCATTCCATCCCATTTCACGTCTTTTTATTTCACTTATTTCCATCCCATCTCACGTCTTTTTATTTCTCTTCGTTCCATCCCTTGTCACGTCTTTTTATTTCTCTTCATTCCATCCCATGTCACGTCATTCCATCCCATTTCACGTCTTTTCATTTCACTTCGTTCCATCCCGTTTCACTTCGTTCCATCCCATGTCACGTGTTTTTATTTCACTTCCTTCCGTCCCATTTCACTTCCTTCCATCCCATTTTACGTCTTTTTATTTCTCTTCATTCCATCCCATTTCACTTTCTTTTATCCCATTCCACGTCTTTTTATTTCTTTTCCTTCCATCTCATTTCTCTTCCTTCCATCCCATTTCACTTCCTTCCATCCCATTTCACTTCCTTCCATCCCATTTCTCATCTTTTTATTTCTCTTCATTCCATCCCATTTCACGTCTTTTTATTTCACTTCATTCCATCCCGTTTCACTTCCTTCCATCCCATTTCTCGTCTTTTAATTTCACTTCATTCCATTCCATTTCACTTCCTTCCATCCCATTTCTCGTCTTTTAATTTCACTTCATTCCATCCCATTTCACTTCCTTCCATCCCATGTCACGTCTTTTTATTTCACTTCGTTCCATCCCATGTCACTTCATTCCATCCCATTTCACGTCTTTTTAATTCACTTCATTCCATCCCATTTCACGTCGTTTTATTTCATTTCATTCCATCCCATGTCACGTCTTTTTATTTCACGTCATTCCATCCCATTTCATGTCTTTTTATTTCACTTCGTTCCATCCCATTTCACGTCTTTTTATTTCACTTCCTTCCATCCCGTTTCACTTTCTTCCATCCCATTTTACGTCTTTTTATTTCACTTCTTTCCATCCCATTTCACTTCCTTCCATCCCATTTCACGTCTTTTTATTTCACTTCATTACATCCCATTTCACTTCCTTCCATCCAATTTCTCTTCATTCCATACCATTTCTGGTTTTTTTATTTCAAGTCATTCCATCCCATTTCACGTCTTTTTTTTCCACTTCATTCCTTCCTTTTTCAGGTCTTTTTATTTCTCTTCATTCTATCCCATTTCACGTCTTTTTATTTCTCTTCCTTCCATCCCATTTCTCGTCTTTTTATTTCACTTCGTTCCATCCCATTTCTCTTCCTTCCATCCCATTTCTCGTCTTTTTATTTCACTTTGTTCCATCCCATTTCACTTCGTTCCATCCCATGTCACGTCTTTTTATTTCACTTCGTTCCATCCCATGTCACTTCATTCCATCCCATGTCACGTCTTTTTAATTCACTTCCTTCCATCCCATTTCACATCGTTTTATTTCACTTCATTCCATCCCATGTCACGTCTTTTTATTTCACTTCATTCCAACCCATGTCACGTCTTTTTATTTCACTTCATTCCATCCCATGTAACGTCTTTTTATTTCACTTCATTCCATCCCATGTCACTTCATTCCATCCCAGTTCACGTCTTTTTATTTCACTTCCTTCCGTCCCATGTCACGTCTTTTTATTTCAATTCATTCCATCCCATTTCACTTTTTTCCATCCCATTTCACGTCTTTTTATTTTTCTTCATTCCGTCCCATTTCACGTCGTTTTATTTCACTTCATTCCATTCCATTTCACGTCTTTTTATTTCACTTCCTTCCATCCCATTTCACTTCCTTCCATCCCATGTCACGTCCTTTTATTTCACTTCATTCCATCCCATTTCACTTATTTCCATCCCATTTCACGCCTTTTTATTTCACTTCATTCCATCCCATTTCACGTCTTTTTATTTCACTTATTTCCATCCCATCTCACGTCTTTTTATTTCTCTTCGTTCCATCCCTTGTCACGTCTTTTTATTTCTCTTCATTCCATCCCATGTCACGTCATTCCATCCCATTTCACGTCTTTTCATTTCACTTCGTTCCATCCCGTTTCACTTCGTTCCATCCCATGTCACGTGTTTTTATTTCACTTCCTTCCGTCCCATTTCACTTCCTTCCATCCCATTTTACGTCTTTTTATTTCTCTTCATTCCATCCCATTTCACTTTCTTTTATCCCATTCCACGTCTTTTTATTTCTTTTCCTTCCATCTCATTTCTCTTCCTTCCATCCCATTTCACTTCCTTCCATCCCATTTCACTTCCTTCCATCCCATTTCTCATCTTTTTATTTCTCTTCATTCCATCCCATTTCACGTCTTTTTATTTCACTTCATTCCATCCCGTTTCACTTCCTTCCATCCCATTTCTCGTCTTTTAATTTCACTTCATTCCATTCCATTTCACTTCCTTCCATCCCATTTCTCGTCTTTTAATTTCACTTCATTCCATCCCATTTCACTTCCTTCCATCCCATGTCACGTCTTTTTATTTCACTTCGTTCCATCCCATGTCACTTCATTCCATCCCATTTCACGTCTTTTTAATTCACTTCATTCCATCCCATTTCACGTCGTTTTATTTCATTTCATTCCATCCCATGTCACGTCTTTTTATTTCACGTCATTCCATCCCATTTCATGTCTTTTTATTTCACTTCGTTCCATCCCATTTCACGTCTTTTTATTTCACTTCCTTCCATCCCGTTTCACTTTCTTCCATCCCATTTTACGTCTTTTTATTTCACTTCTTTCCATCCCATTTCACTTCCTTCCATCCCATTTCACGTCTTTTTATTTCACTTCATTACATCCCATTTCACTTCCTTCCATCCAATTTCTCTTCATTCCATACCATTTCTGGTTTTTTTATTTCAAGTCATTCCATCCCATTTCACGTCTTTTTTTTCCACTTCATTCCTTCCTTTTTCAGGTCTTTTTATTTCTCTTCATTCTATCCCATTTCACGTCTTTTTATTTCTCTTCCTTCCATCCCATTTCTCGTCTTTTTATTTCACTTCGTTCCATCCCATTTCTCTTCCTTCCATCCCATTTCTCGTCTTTTTATTTCACTTTGTTCCATCCCATTTCACTTCGTTCCATCCCATGTCACGTCTTTTTATTTCACTTCGTTCCATCCCATGTCACTTCATTCCATCCCATGTCACGTCTTTTTAATTCACTTCCTTCCATCCCATTTCACATCGTTTTATTTCACTTCATTCCATCCCATGTCACGTCTTTTTATTTCACTTCATTCCAACCCATGTCACGTCTTTTTATTTCACTTCATTCCATCCCATGTAACGTCTTTTTATTTTACTTCGTTCCATCCCTTTTCACTTCGTTCCATCCAATGTCACGTCTTTTTATTTCTATTCATTCCATCCCATTTCACTTCATTCCATCCCATTTCGCGTCTTTTTATTACACTTCATTCCATCCCATTTCACTTCATTCCATCCCATTTCACTTCGTTCCATCCCGTTTCACTTCGTTCCATCCCATGTCACGTCTTTTTATTTCATTTCGTTCCATCCCATGTCACGTCTTTTTATTTCACTTCATTCCCTCCTTTTTCACGTCTTTTTATTTCTCTTCATTCCATCCCATTTCACGTCTTTTTTTTTCACTTAGTTCCATCCCATGTCACGTCTTTTTTTTTCACTTAGTTCCATCCCATGTCACGTCTTTTTTTTTCACTTATTTCCATCCCATGTCACGTCTTTTTTTTTCACTTAGTTCCATCCCATGTCACGTCTTTTTTTTTCACTTTGTTCCATCCCATGTCACGTCTTTTTATTTCACTTAATTCCTTCCAATTTCACGTCTTTTTATTTCACTTCCTTCTATCCCATGTCACTTCATTCCATCTCATGTCATGTCTTTTTATTTCACTTCGTTCCATCCCATGTCACGACTTCTTATTTCACTTCCTTCCATCCCATTTCACTTCCTTCCATCCCATTTCACGTCTTTTAATTTCACTTCATTCCATCCCATTTCTCATCATTCCATACCATTTCTCGTCTTTTTATTTCACTTCCTTCCATCCCATTTCACATCTTTTTATTTCTATTCATTCCATCCCATTTCACGTCTGTTTATTTCAATTCGTTCCATCCCGTTTCACTTCGTTCCATCCCATGTAACGTCTTTTTATTTCACTTCCTTCCATCCCATTTTACGTCTTTTTATTTCAATTCATTCCATCCTATTTCACTTCGTTCCATCCCATTTCACTTCGTTCCATCCCGTTTCACTTCGTTCCATCCCATTTCACTTCGTTCCATCCCGTTTCACTTCCCTCAATCCCATGTCACTTCATTCCATCCCATTTCACATCTTTTTTTTCACTTCGTTCCATCCCATGTCACTTCCTTCCATCCCATTTTACGTCTTTTTATTTCACTTCATTCCATCCCATGTCACTTCATTCCATCCCAGTTCACGTCTTTTTATTTCACTTCATTCCATCCCATTTCACTTCCTTCCATAACATGTCACTTCATTCCATCCCATTTCACGTCTTTTTATTTCACTTCCTTCCATCCCATTTCACTTTCTTCCATCCCATTTTACGTATTTTTATTTCACTTCCTTCCATCCCATTTCACGTCTTTCTATTTCACTTCGTTCCATCCCATTTCACGTCATTTTATTTCACTTCCTTCCATCCCAATTCACGTCTTTTTATTTCACTTCCTTCCGTCCCATTTTACGTCTTTTTATTTCAATTCATTCCATCCCATTTCACTTCCTTCCATCCCATTTCACGTCTTTTTATTTCTCTTCATTCCGTCCCATTTCACGTCGTTTTATTTCACTTCATTCCATTCCATTTCACGTCTTTTTATTTCACTTCATTCCATCCCATTTCACTTTCTTCCATCCCATGTCACGTCTTTTTATTTCACTTCATTCCATCCCATTTCACTTCATTCCATCCCATTTCACGTCTTTTTATTTCACTTCATTATTTCATTTTTCTCGTCTTTTTATTTCCCTTCATTCCGTCCCATTTCCCTTCATTCCTTCCCATTTCCCTTCATTCCGTCCCATTTCTTGTTTTTTTTATTTCACTTCATTCCATCCCATTTCACTTCATTCCATCCCATTTCACGTCTTTTTATTACATTTCATTCCATCCCATTTCGCGTCTCTTTATTTCACTTCATTCCTTCATTTTTCACGTCTTTTTATTTCTCTTCATTCCGTACCATTTCACTTCATTCCTTCCCATTACACTTCATTCCATCCAATGTCACGTCTTTTTTTTCACTTCGTTCCATCCCATGTCACGTCGTTTTATTTCTCTTCGTTCCATCCCATGTCACGTCTTTTTATTTCACTTCGTTCCATCCCATGTCACTTCATTCCATCCCATTTCACGTCTTTTTAATTCACTTCATTCCATTCCATTTCACGTCTTTTTATTTCACTTCCTTCCATCCCATTTCACTTCCTTCCATCCCATTTCAAGTCTTTTTATTTCACTACATTCCATCCCATTTCTCTTCATTCCATCCCGTTTCACGTCATTCAATCCCATGTCACGTCTTTTTATTTCACTTCATTCCCTCCTTTTTCACGTCTTTTTATTTCACTTCCTTCCATCCCATGTCACGTCTTTTTATTTAACTTCATTCCATTCCATTTCACGTCTTTTTATTTCTCTTCGTTGCATCCCATGTCACGTCTTTTTATTTCTCTTTGTTGCATCCCATGTCACGTCTTTTTATTTCTCTTCATTCCATCGCATGTCACGTCATTCCATCCCATTTCACGTCTTTTTATTTCACTTCGTTCCATCCCGTTTCACTTCGTTCCATCCCATGTCACGTCTTTTTATTTCACTTCCTTCCATCCCATTTCACTTCCTTCCATCCCATTTTACGTCTTTTTATTTCACTTCCTTCCATCCCATGTCACGTCTTTTTATTTCACTTCGTTCCATCCCATGTCACTTCATTCCATCCCATTTCACATCTTTTTTTTTTCACTTCGTTCCATCCCATTTCACTTCGTTCCATCCCATGTCTCGTCTTTTTATTTCACTTCGTTCCATCCCATGTCCCGTGTTTTTATTTCACTTCCTTCCATCTCATGTCATGTCTTTTTATTTCACTTCCTTCCATCCCATGTCACGACTTTTTATTTCACTTCCTTCCATCCCATTTCACTTCCTTCCATCCCATTTCACGTCTTTTAATTTCACTTCATTCCATCCCATTTCTCATCATTCCATACCATTTCTCGTCTTTTTATTTCACTTCCTTCCGTCCCATTTCACGTCTTTTTATTTCACTTCCTTCCGTCCCATGTCACGTCTTTTTATTTCAATTCATTCCATCCCATTTCACTTTTTTCCATCCCATTTCACGTCTTTTTATTTTTCTTCATTCCGTCCCATTTCACGTCGTTTTATTTCACTTCATTCCATTCCATTTCACGTCTTTCTATTTCACTTCCTTCCATCCCATTTCACTTCCTTCCATCCCATGTCACGTCTTTTTATTTCACTTCATTCCATCCCATTTCACTTCATTCCATCCCATTTCACGCCTTTTTCTTTCACTTCATTCCATCCCATTTCACGTCTTTTTATTTCACTTATTTCCATCCCATCTCACGTCTTTTTATTTCTCTTCGTTCCATCCCTTGTCACGTCTTTTTATTTCTCTTCATTCCATCCCATGTCACGTCATTCCATCCCATTTCACGTCTTTTTATTTCACTTCGTTCCATCCCGTTTCACTTCGTTCCATCCCATGTCACGTGTTTTTATTTCACTTCCTTCCGTCCCATTTCTCTTCCTTCCATCCCATTTTACGTCTTTTTATTTCTCTTCATTCCATCCCATTTCACTTTCTTTTATCCCATTCCACGTCTTTTTATTTCTTTTCCTTCCATCCCATTTCTCTTCCTTCCATCCCATTTCACTTCCTTCCATCCCATTTCACTTCCTTCCATCCCATTTCTCATCTTTTTATTTCACTTCATTCCATCCCATTTCACGTCTTTTTATTTCACTTCATTCCATTCCGTTTCAGTTTCTTCCATCCCATTTTACGTCTTTTTATTTCACTTCATTCCATCCCATTTCACTTCCTTCCATCCCATTTCTCCTCTTTTAATTTCACTTCATTCCATCCCATTTCACTTCCTTCCATCCCATGTCACGTCTTTTTATTTCACTTCGTTCCATCCCATGTCACTTCATTCCATCCCATTTCACGTCTTTTTAATTCACTTCATTCCATCCCATTTCACGTCGTTTTATTTCATTTCATTCCATCCCATGTCACGTCTTTTTATTTCACTTCATTCCATCCCATGTCACGTCTTTTTATTTCACTTCATTCCATCCCATGTCACGTCTTTTTATTTCACTTCATTCCATCCCATGTCACTTCATTCCATCCCAGTTCACGTCTTTTTATTTCACTTCATTCCATCCCATTTCACTTCCTTCCATCCCATGTCACTTCATACCATCCCATTTCACGTCTTTTTATTTCACTTCCTTCCATCCCGTTTCACTTTCTTCCATCCCATTTTACGTCTTTTTATTTCACTTCATTCCATCCCATTTCACTTCCTTCCATCCCATGTCACTTCATACCATCCCATTTCACGTCTTTTTATTTCACTTCCTTCCATCCCGTTTCACTTTCTTCCATCCCATTTTACGTCTTTTTATTTCACTTCTTTCCATCCCATTTCACTTCCTTCCATCCCATTTCACGTCTTTTTATTTCACTTCATTACATCCCATTTCACTTCCTTCCATCCCATTTCTCTTCATTCCATACCATTTCTGGTTTTTTTATTTCAAGTCATTCCATCCCATTTCATGTCTTTTTTTTCCACTTCATTCCTTTCGTTTTTCAGGTCTTTTTATTTCTCTTCATTCTATCCCATTTCACGTCTTTTTATTTCTCTTCCTTCCATCCCATTTCTCGACTTTTTATTTCACTTCGTTCCATCCCATTTCTCTTCCTTCCATCCCATTTCTCGTCTTTTTATTTCACTTTGTTCCATCCCATTTCACTTCGTTCCATCCCATGTCACGTCTTTTTATTTCACTTCGTTCCATCCCATGTCACTTCATTCCATCCCATTTCACGTCTTTTTAATTCACTTCCTTCCATCCCATTTCACGTCGTTTTATTTCACTTCATTCCATCCCATGTCACGTCTTTTTATTTCACTTCATTCCATCCCATGTCACGTCTTTTTATTTCACTTCATTCCATCCCATGTCACGTCTTTTTATTTCACTTCATTCTATCCCATGTCACTTCATTCCATACAAGTTCCCGTCTTTTTATTTCACTTCATTCCATCCCAGTTCACGTCTTTTCTCTTCTTTCCATCCCATTTCCCGTCTTTTTATTTCTCTTCCTTCCATCCCATTTCTCTTCCTTCCATCCCATTTCACTTCCTTCCATCCCATTTCACTTCCTTCCATCCCATTTCTCGTCTTTTTATTTCTCTTCATTCCATCCCATTTCACTTCATTCCATCCTGCTTCAGTTCATTCGATCCCATTTCACGTCTTTTTATTTCACTTCATTCGATCCCATTTCACGTCTTTTTATTCCTCTTCATTCCATCCCATTTCACGTCTTTTTATTTCACTTCCTTCCATCCCGTTTCACTTCGTTCCATCCCATGTCACGTCTTTTTATTTCACTTCATTCCATCCCATTTCACGTCTTTTTATTTCACTTCATTCCCTCCTTTTTTCACGTCTTTTTATTTCACTTCCTTCCATCCCATGTCACGTCTTTTTATTTCACTTCATTCCATTCCATTTCACGTCTTTTTATTTCTCTTCGTTGCATCCCATGTCACGTCTTTTTATTTCTCTTCGTTGCATCCCATGTCACGTCTTTTTATTTCTCTTCATTCCATCCCATGTCACGTCATTCCATCCCATTTCACGTCTTTTTATTTCACTTCGTTCCATCCCGTTTCACTTCCCTCCATCCCATGTCACTTCATTCCATCCCATTTCACATCTTTTTTTTTCACTTCGTTCCATCCCATTTCTCTTCCTTCCATCCCATTTCTCGTCTTTTTATTTCACTTCGTTCCATCCCATTTCATTTCATTCCATCCCATGTCACGTCTTTTTATTTCACTTCGTTCCATCCCATGTCACTTCATTCCATCCCATTTCACGTCTTTTTAATTCACTTCCTTCCATCCCATTTCACGTCGTTTTATTTCATTTCATTCCATCCCATGTCACGTCTTTTTATTTCACTTCATTCCATCCCATGTCACGTCTTTTTATTTCACTTCATTCCATCCCATGTCACGTCTATTTATTTCACTTCATTCCATCCCATGTCACTTCATTCCATCCCAGTTCACGTCGTTTTATTTCACTTCGTTCCATCCCATTTCACTTCCTTCCATCCCATGTCACTTCATTCCATCCCATTTCACGTCTTTTTATTTCACTTCCTTCCATCCCATTTCACTTTCTTCCATCCCATTTTACGTCTTTTTATTTCACTTCATTCCATCCCATTTCTCTTCTTTCCATCCCATTTCTCGTCTTTTTATTTCTCTTCATTCCATCCCATTTCACTTCCTTCCATCCCATTTCTCTTCATTCCATACCATTTCTGGTCTTTTTATTTCAAGTAATTCCATCACATTTCACGTCTTTTCCTTTCACTTCATTCCTTCCTTTTTCAGGTCTTTTTATTTCTCTTCATTCTATCCCATTTCACGTCTATTTATTTCTCTTCCTTCCATCCCATTTCTCGTTTTTTTATTTCACCTCGTTCCATCCCATTTCTCTTCCTTCCATCCCATTTCTCGTCTTTTTATTTCACTTTGTTACATCCCATTTCACTTCGTTCCATCCCATGTCACGTCTATTTATTTCACTTCATTCCATCCCATGTCACTTCATTCCATCCCATTTCACGTCTTTTTAATTCACTTCCTTCCATCCCATTTCACGTCGTTTTATTTCACTTCATTCCATCCCATGTCACGTCTTTTTATTTCACTTCATTCCATCCCATGTCACGTCTTTTTATTTCACTTCATTCCATCCCACGTCACTTCATTCCATCCCATTTCACGTCTTTTTATTTCACTTCCTTCCATCCCATTTTACGTCTTTTTATTTCACTTCATTCCATCCCATGTCACGTCTTTTTATTTCACTTCATTCCATCCCATGTCACGTCTTTTTATTTCACTTCATTCCATCCCATGTCGCGTCTTTTTATTTCACTTCATTCCATCCCATATCACTTCATTCCATCCCAGTTCACGTCTTTTTATTTCACTTCATTCCATACAAGTTCCCGTCTTTTTATTTCACTTCATTCCATCCCAGTTCACGTCTTTTCTCTTCTTTCCATCCCATTTCCCGTCTTTTTTTTTCTCTTCCTTCCATCCCATTTCACTTCCTTCCATCCCATTTTACTTCTTTTTTTTCACTTCCTTCCATCCCATGTCATGTCTTTTTATTTCACTTCGTTCCATCCCATGTCACGTCTTTTTATTTCACTTCGTTCCATCCCATGTCACTTCATTCCATCCCATTTCACATCTTTTTTTTTCACTTCGTTCCATCCCATTTCATTTCGTTCCATCCCATGTCTCGTCTTTTTATTTCACTTCGTTCCATCCCATGTCACGTCTTTTTATTTCACTTCGTTCCATCCCATGTCACTTCATTCCATCCCATTTCACATCTTTTTTTTTCACTTCGTTCCATCCCATTTCACTTCGTTCCATCCCATGTCACGTCTTTTTATTTCACTTCGTTCCATCCCGTTTCACTTCGTTCCATCCCATGTCACGTCTTTTTATTTCACTTCATTCCATCCCATTTCACTTCATTCCATCCCATTTCACGTCTTTTTATTACACTTCATTCCATCCCATTTCACTTCGTTCCATCCCGTTTCACTTCGTTCCATCCCATGTCACGTCTTTTTATTTCACTTCCTTACATCCCATTTCACGTCTTTTTATTTCACTTCATTCCCTCCTTTTTCACGTCTTTTTATTTCTCTTAATTCCATCCCATTTCACGTCTTTTCTTTTCACTTCCTTCAATCCCATTTCACGTCTTTTTATTCCTCTTCATTCCATCCCATTTCACGTCTTTTTATTTCACTTCCTTCCATCCCATTTCACGTCTTTTTATTTCACTTCCTTCCATCCCATTTCACTACGTTCCATCCCATGTCACGTCTTTTTATTTCACTTCCTTCCATCCCATTTCACGTCTTTTTATTTCACTTCATTCCCTCCTTTTTCACGTCTTTTTATTTCACTTCCTTCCATCCCATGTCACGTCTTTTTATTTCACTTCATTCCATTCCATTTCACGTCTTTTTATTTCTCTTCGTTGCATCCCATGTCACGTCTTTTTATTTCTCTTCGTTGCATCCCATGTCACGTCTTTTTATTTCTCTTCATTCCATCCCATGTCACGTCATTCCATCCCATTTCACGTCTTTTTATTTCACTTCGTTCCATCCCGGTTTACTTCGTTCCATCCCATGTCACGTATTTTTATTTCACTTCCTTCCATCCCATTTCACTTCCTTCCATCCCATTTTAAGTCTTTTTATTTCACTTCCTTCCATCCCATTTCACGTCTTTTAATTTCACTTCATTCCATCCCATGTCACGTCTTTTTATTTCTCTTCGTTGCATCCCATGTCACGTCTTTTTATTTCTCTTCATTCCATCCCATGTCACGTCTTTCCATCCCATTTCACGTCTTTTTATTTCACTTTGTTCCATCCCGTTTCACTTCGTTCCATCCCATGTCACGTGTTTTTACTTCACTTCCTTCCGTCCCATGTCATGTCTTTTTATTTCACTTCCTTCCATCCCATGTCATGTCTTTTTATTTCACTTCGTTCCATCCCATTTCACGTCTTTTCTTTTCACTTAGTTCCATCCCATGTCACGTCTTTTTTTTTCACTTCCTTCCATCCCATGTCACGTCATTCCATCCCATTTCACGTCTTTTTATTTCACTTCATTCCATCCCGTTTCACTTCGTTCCATCCCATGTCACGTGTTTTTACTTCACTTCCTTCCGTCCCATTTCACTTCCTTCCATCCCA
This sequence comes from Oreortyx pictus, assembly GCA_036925125.1. Taxonomy (NCBI): domain Eukaryota; kingdom Metazoa; phylum Chordata; class Aves; order Galliformes; family Odontophoridae; genus Oreortyx; species Oreortyx pictus. Next base: position 9,969,491 of record JAUPFR010000020.1, on the reverse strand, counting down.
TTTTACGTCTTTTTATTTCTCTTCATTCCATCCCATTTCACTTTCTTTTATCCCATTCCACGTCTTTTTATTTCTTTTCCTTCCATCCCATTTCTCTTCCTTCCATCCCATTTCACTTCCTTCCATCCCATTTCACTTCCTTCCATCCCATTTCTCATCTTTTTATTTCACTTCATTCCATCCCATTTTACGTCTTTTTATTTCACTTCATTCCATCCCATTTCACTTCCTTCCATCCCATTTCTCGTCTTTTAATTTCACTTCATTCCATCCCATTTCACTTCCTTCCATCCCATGTCACGTCTTTTTATTTCACTTCGTTCCATCCCATGTCACTACATTCCATCCCATTTCACGTCTTTTTATTTCACTTCATTCCATCCCATGTCACGTCTTTTTATTTCACTTCATTCCATCCCATGTCACGTCTTTTTATTTCACTTCATTCCATCCCATGTCACTTCATTCCATCCCTGTTCACGTCTTTTTATTTCACTTCATTCCATCCCATTTCACTTCCTTCCATCCCATGTCACTTCATTCCATCCCATTTCACGTCTTTTTATTTCACTTCCTTCCATCCCGTTTCACTTTCTTCCATCCCATTTTACGTCTTTTTATTTCACTTCTTTCCATCCCATTATACTTCCTTCCATCCCATTTCACGTCTTTTTATTTCACTTCATTCCATCCCATTTCACTTCCTTCCATCCCATTTCTCGTCTTTTTATTTCACTTCCTTCCATCCCATTTCACTTCCTTCCATCCCATGTCACTTCCTTCCATCCCATTTCACGTCTTTTTATTTCACTTCCTTCCATCCCGTTTCACTTTCTTCCATCCCATTTTACGTCTTTTTATTTCACTTCATTCCATCCCATTTCACTTCCTTCCATCCCATTTCTCTTCATTCCATACCATTTCTGGTCTTTTTATTTCAAGTCATTCCATCCCATTTCACGTCTTTTTCTTTCCCCTCATTCCTTCCTTTTTCAGGTCTTTTTATTTCTCTTCATTCTATCCCATTTCACGTCTTTTTATTTCTCTTCCTTCCATCCCATTTCTCGTCTTTTTATTTCACTTCGTTCCATCCCATTTCTCTTCCTTCCATCCCATTTCTCGTGTTTTTATTTCACTTTGTTCCATCCCATTTCACTTCGTTCCATCCCATGTCACGTATTTTTATTTCACTTCGTTCCATCCCATGTCACTTCATTCCATCCCATTTCACGTCTTTTTAATTCACTTCCTTCCATCCCATTTCACGTCGTTTTATTTCACTTCCTTCCATCCCATGTCACGTCTTTTTATTTCACTTTATTCCATCCCATGTCACGTCTTTTTATTTCACTTCCTTCCATCCCATTTCTCATCTTTTTATTTCACTTCATTGCATCCCATTTCACGTCTTTTTAATTCACTTCGTTCCATCCCATGTCACGTCTTTTTATTTCTCTTCATTCCATCCCATTTCACGTCTTTTTATTTCTCTTCATTGCATCCCATTTCACGTCATTCCATTCCATTTCACGTCTTTTTATTTCACTTCGTTCCATCCCTTTTCACTTCGTTCCATCCCATGTCACGTCTTTTTATTTCTATTCATTCCATCCCATTTCACTTAATTCCATCCCATTTCGCGTCTTTTTATTACACTTCATTCCATCCCATTTCACTTCATTCCATCCCATTTCACGTCTTTTTATTTCACTTCCTTCCATCCCGTTTCACTTTCTTCCATCCCATTTTACGTCTTTTTAATTCACTTCATTCCATCCCATTTCACGTCTTTTTATTTCACTTTGTTCCATCCCATTCCACGTCATTTTATTTCACTTCCTTCCATCCCATTTCACGTCTTTTTTTTTCACTTCCTTCCGTCCCATTTTACGTCTTTTTATTACAATTCATTCCATCCCATTTCACTTCCTTCCATCCCATTTCACGTCTTTTTATTTTTCTTCATTCCGTCCCATTTCACGTCGTTTTATTTCACTTCATTCCATTCCATTTCACGACTTTTTATTTCACTTTCTTCCATCCCATTTCACTTTCTTCCATCCCATGTCACGTCTTTTTATTTCACTTCATTCCATCCCATTTCACTTTCTTCCATCCCATGTCACGTCTTTTTATTTCACTTCATTCCATCCCATTTCACTTCATTCCATCCCATTTCACGTCTTTTTATTTCACTTCATTCTTTCATTTTTCTCGTCTTTTTATTTCCCTTCATTCCGTCCCATTTCCCTTCATTCCGTCCCATTTCCCTTCATTCCGTCCCATTTCTTGTTTTTTTTATTTCACTTCATTCCATCCCATTTTACGTCTTTTTATTTCACTTCTTTCCATCCCATTTCACTTCCTTCCATCCCATTTCTCGTCTTTTAATTTCACTTCATTCCATCCCATTTCACTTCCTTCCATCCCATGTCACGTCTTTTTATTTCACTTCGTTCCATCCCATGTCACTTCATTCCATCCCATTTCACGTCTTTTTATTTCACTTCATTCCATCCCATGTCACGTCTTTTTATTTCACTTCATTCCATCCCATGTCACGTCTTTTTATTTCACTTCATTCCATCCCATGTCACTTCATTCCATCCCTGTTCACGTCTTTTTATTTCACTTCATTCCGTCCCATTTCACTTCCTTCCATCCCATGTCACTTCATTCCATCCCATTTCACGTCTTTTTATTTCACTTCCTTCCATCCCGTTTCACTTTCTTCCATCCCATTTTACGTCTTTTTATTTCACTTCTTTCCATCCCATTATACTTCCTTCCATCCCATTTCACGTCTTTTTATTTCACTTCATTACATCCCATTTCACTTCCTTCCATCCCATTTCTCTTCATTCCATACCATTTCTGGTCTTTTTATTTCAAGTCATTCCATCCCATTTCACGTCTTTTTTTTCCACTTCATTCCTTCCTTTTTCAGGTCTTTTTATTACTCTTCATTCTATCCCATTTCACGTCTTTTTATTTCTCTTCCTTCCATCCCATTTCTCGTCTTTTTATTTCACTTCGTTCCATCCCATTTCTCTTCCTTCCATCCCATTTCTCGTCTTTTTATTTCACTTTGTTCCATCCCATTTCACTTCGTTCCATCCCATGTCACGTCTTTTTATTTCACTTCGTTCCATCCCATGTCACTTCATTCCATCCCATTTCACGTCTTTTTAATTCACTTCCTTCCATCCCATTTCACGTCGTTTTATTTCACTTCATTCCATCCCATGTCACGTCTTTTTATTTTACTTCATTCCATCCCATGTCACGTCTTTTTATTTCACTTCATTCCATCCCATGTCACGTCTTTTTATTTCACTTCATTCCATCCCATGTCACTTCCTTCCATTCCAGTTCACGTCTTTTTATTTCACTTCATTCCATACAAGTTCCCGTCTTTTTATTTCACTTCATTCCATCCCATGTCACATCATTCCATCCCATTTCTCGTCTTTCTATTTCACTTCGTTCCATCCCATTTCACTTCGTTCCATCCCGTTTCACTTCCCTCCATCCCATGTCTCTTCATTCCATCCCATTTCACATCTTTTTTTTTCACTTCGTTCCATTCCATGTCACTTCCTTCCATCCCATTTCACGTCTTTTTATTTCACTTCCTTCCATCCCATTTCACTTCCTTCCATCCCATTTCACGTCTTTTTATTTCACTTCATTCCATCCCATTTCACTTCCTTCTATCCCATTTCACGTCTTTTAATTTCACTTCATTCCATCCCATTTTACTTCCTTCCATCCCATGTCACTTCATTCCATCCCATTTCACGTCTTTTTAATACACTTCATTCCATTCCATTTCACGTCTTTTTATTTCACTTCCTTCCATCCCATTTCACTTCCTTCCATCCCATTTCAAGTCTTTTTATTTCACTTCATTCCATCCTATTTCTCTTCATTCCATCCCGTTTCACGTCATTCCATCCCATGTCACGTCTTTTTATTTCACTTCATTCCCTCCTTTTTCACGTCTTTTTATTTCACTTCCTTCCATCCCATGTCACGTCTTTTTATTTCACTTCATTCCATTCCATTTCACGTCTTTTTATTTCTCTTCGTTGCATCCCATGTCACGTCTCTTTATTTCTCTTCATTCCATCCCATGTCACGTCATTCCATCCCATTTCACGTCTTTTTATTTCACTTCGTTCCATCCCGTTTCACTTTGTTCCATCCCATGTCACGTCTTTTTATTTCAATTCCTTCCATCCCATTTCACTTCGTTCCATCCCATTTTACGTCTTTTTATTTCGCTTCCTTCCATCCCATGTCATGTCTTTTTATTTCACTTCGTTCCATCCCATGTCACGTCTTTTTATTTCACTTCATTCCATCCCATGTCACGTCTTTTTATTTCACTTCATTCCATCCCATTTCACTTCCTTCCATCCCATTTCACGTCTTTTAATTTCACTTCATTCCATCCCATTTTACTTCCTTCCATCCCATTTCTCTTCATTCCATACCATTTCTGGTCTTTTTATTTCAAGACATTTCATCCCATTTCACGTCTTTTTCTTTCACTTCATTCCTTCCTTTTACAGGTCTTTTTATTTCTCTTCATTCTATCCCATTTCACGTCTTTTTATTTCTCTTCCTTCCATCCCATTTCTCATCTTTTTATTTCACTTCGTTCCATCCCATTTCTCTTCCTTCCATCCCATTTCTCGTCTTTTTATTTCACTTCGTTCCATCCCATTTCATTTCATTCCATCCCATGTCACGTCTTTTTATTTCACTTCGTTCCATCCCATGTCACTTCCTTCCATCCCATTTCACGTCGTTTTATTTCATTTCATTCCATCCCATGTCACGTCTTTTTATTTCACTTCATTCCATCCCATGTCACGTCTTTTTATTTCACTTCATTCCATCCCTTGTCACGTCTTTTTATTTCACTTCCTTCCATCCCATGTCACTTCATTCCATCCCAGTTCACGTCTTTTTATTTCACTTCCTTCCATCCCGTTTCACTTTCTTCCATCCCATTTTACGTCTTTTTATTTCACTTCATTCCATCCCATTTCACTTCCTTCCATCCCATTTCTCGTGTTTTTATTTCTCTTCATTCCATCCCATTTCACTTCCTTCCATCCCATTTCTCTTCATTCCATACCATTTCTGGTCTTTTTATTTCAAGTAATTCCATCACATTTCACGTCTTTTCCTTTCACTTCATTCCTTCCTTTTTCAGGTCTTTTTATTTCTCTTCATTCTATCCCATTTCACGTCTATTTATTTCTCTTCCTTCCATCCCATTTCTCGTCTTTTTATTTCACTTTGTTCCATCCCATTTCACTTCGTTTCATCCCATGTCACGTCTATATATTTCACTTCGTTCCATCCCATGTCACTTCATTCCATCCCATTTCACGTCTTTTTAATTCACTTCCTTCCATCCCATTTCACGTCGTTTTATTTCACTTCATTCCATCCCATGTCACGTCTTTTTATTTCACTTCGTTCCATCCCATGTCACGTCTTTTTATTTCACTTCATTCCATCCCATTTCACTTCCTTCCATCCCATTTCACGTCTTTTAATTTCACTTCATTCCATCCCATTTTACTTCCTTCCATCCCATTTCTCTTCATTCCATACCATTTCTGGTCTTTTTATTTCAAGTCATTTCATCCCATTTCACGTCTTTTTCTTTCACTTCATTCCTTCCTTTTACAGGTCTTTTTATTTCTCTTCATTCTATCCCATTTCACGTCTTTTTATTTCTCTTCCTTCCATCCCATTTCTCATCTTTTTATTTCACTTCGTTCCATCCCATTTCTCTTCCTTCCATCCCATTTCTCGTCTTTTTATTTCACTTCGTTCCATCCCATTTCATTTCATTCCATCCCATGTCACGTCTTTTTATTTCACTTCGTTCCATCCCATGTCACTTCATTCCATCCCATTTCACGTCTTTTTAATTCACTTCCTTCCATCCCATTTCACGTCGTTTTATTTCACTTCATTCCATCCCATGTCACGTCTTTTTATTTCACTTCATTCCATCCCATGTCACGTCTTTTTATTTCACTTCATTCCATCCCATGTCACGTCTTTTTATTTCACTTCATTCCATCCCATGTCACTTCATTCCATCCCAGTTCACGTCTTTTTATTTCACTTCATTCCATCCCATTTCACTTCCTTCCATCCCATGTCACTTCATTCCATCCCATTTCACGTCTTTTTATTTCACTTCCTTCCATCCCGTTTCACTTTCTTCCATCCCATTTTACGTCTTTTTATTTCACTTCATTCCATCCCATTTCACTTCCTTCCATCCCATTTCTCGTCTTTTTATTTCTCTTCATTCCATCCCATTTCACTTCCTTCCATCCCATTTCTCTTCATTCCATACCATTTCTGGTCTTTTTATTTCAAGTAATTCCATCACATTTCACGTCTTTTCCTTTCACTTCATTCCTTCCTTTTTCAGGTCTTTTTATTTCTCTTCATTCTATCCCATTACACGTCTATTTATTTCTCTTCCTTCCATCCCATTTCTCGTCTTTTTATTTCACTTTGTTCCATCCCATTTCACTTCGTTTCATCCCATGTCACGTCTATATATTTCACTTCGTTCCATCCCATGTCACTTCATTCCATCCCATTTCACGTCTTTTTAATTCACTTCCTTCCATCCCATTTCACGTCGTTTTATTTCACTTCATTCCATCCCATGTCACGTCTTTTTATTTCACTTCGTTCCATCCCATGTCACGTCTTTTTATTTCACTTCATTCCATCCCACGTCACTTCATTCCATCCCATGTCGCGTCTTTTTATTTCACTTCCTTCCATCCCATTTTACGTCTTTTTATTTCACTTCATTCCATCCCATGTCACGTCTTTTTATTTCACTTCATTCCATCCCATGTCACGTCTTTTTATTTCACTTCATTCCATCCCATGTCGCGTCTTTTTATTTCACTTCATTCCATCCCATATCACTTCATTCCATCCCATGTCACGTCTTTTTATTTCACTTCATTCCATACAAGTTCCCGTCTTTTTATTTCACTTCATTCCATCCCAGTTCACGTCTTTTCTCTTCTTTCCATCCCATTTCCCGTCTTTTTATTTCTCTTCCTTCCATCCCATTTCACTTCCTTCCATCCCATTTAACGTCTTTTTATTTCACTTCCTTCCATCCCATGTCACGTCTTTTAATTTCACTTCCTTCCATCCCATGTCATGTCTTTTTATTTCACTTCGTTCCATCCCATGTCACGTCTTTTTTTTCACTTCGTTCCATCTCATGTCACTTCATTCCATCCCATTTCACATCTTTTTTTTTCACTTCGTTCCATCCCATTTCATTTCGTTCCATCCCATGTCTCGTCTTTTTATTTCACTTCGTTCCGTCCCATGTCAGGTCTTTTTATTTCACTTCCTTCCATCCCATGTCACGACTTTTTATTTCACTTCCTTCCATCCCATTTCACTTCCTTCCATCCCATTTCACGTCTTTTAATTTCACTTCATTCCATCCCATTTCTCATCATTCCATCCCATGTCTCGTCTTTTTATTTCACTTCCTTCCATCCCATTTCACGTCCTTTTATTTCTATTCATTCCATCCAATTTCACGTCTGTTTATTTCACTTCCTTCCATCCCATTTCACTTCCTTCCATCCCGTGTCACGTCTTTTTATTTCACTTCATTCCATCCCATTTCACTTCATTCCATCCCATTTCACGTCTTTTTATTTCACTTTATTCTTTCATTTTTCTCGTCTTTTTATTTCCCTTCATTCCGTCCCATTTCCCTTCATTCCGTCCCTTTTCTTGTCTTTTTATTTCACTTCATTCCATCCCATTTCACTTCATTCCATCCCATTTCACGTCTTTTTATTACATTTCATTCCATCCCATTTCGCGTCTTTTTATTTCACTTTATTCATTCATTTTTCTCGTCTTTTTATTTCCCTTCATTCCGTCCCATTTCCCTTCCTTCCGTCCCATATCTTGTCTTTTTATTTCACTTCATTCCATCCCATTTCACTTCATTCCATCCCATTTCACGTCTTTTTATTACATTTCATTCCATCCCATTTCGCGTCTTATTATTTCACTTCATTCCTTCATTTTTCACGTCTTTTTATTTCTCTTCATTCCGTACCATTTCACTTCATTCCTTCCCATTTCACTTCATTCCATCCAATGTCACGTCTTTTCTTCCACTTCGTTCCATCCCATGTCACGTTGTTTTATTTCTCTTCGTTCCATCCCATGTCACGTCTTTTTATTTCACTTCGTTCCATCCCATGTCACTTCATTCCATCCCATTTCACGTCTTTTTAATACACTTCATTCCATTCCATTTCACGTCTTTTTATTTCACTTCCTTCCATCCCATTTCACTTCCTTCCATCCCATTTCAAGTCTTTTTATTTCACTTCATTCCATCCTATTTCTCTTCATTCCAACCCGTTTCACGTCATTCCATCCCATGTCACGTCTTTTTATTTCACTTCATTCCCTCCTTTTTCACGTCTTTTTATTTCACTTCCTTCCATCCCATGTCACGTCTTTTTATTTCTCTTCATTCCACCGCATGTCACGTCATTCCATCCCATTTCACGTCTTTTTATTTCACTTCGTTCCATCCCGTTTCACTTTGTTCCATCCCATGTCACGTCTTTTTATTTCAATTCCTTCCATCCCATTTCACTTCGTTCCATCCCATTTTACGTCTTTTTATTTCGCTTCCTTCCATCCCATGTCATGTCTTTTTATTTCACTTCGTTCCATCCCATGTCACGTCTTTTTATTTCACTTCATTCCATCCCATGTCACGTCTTTTTATTTCACTTCATTCCATCCCATTTCACTTCCTTCCATCCCATTTCACGTCTTTTAATTTCACTTCATTCCATCCCATTTTACTTCCTTCCATCCCATTTCTCTTCATTCCATACCATTTCTGGTCTTTTTATTTCAAGTCATTTCATCCCATTTCACGTCTTTTTCTTTCACTTCATTCCTTCCTTTTACAGGTCTTTTTATTTCTCTTCATTCTATCCCATTTCACGTCTTTTTATTTCACTTCGTTCCATCCCATTTCGCTTCCTTCCATCCCATTTCTCGTCTTTTTATTTCACTTCGTTCCATCCCATTTCATTTCATTCCATCCCATGTCACGTCTTTTTATTTCACTTCGTTCCATCCCATGTCACTTCATTCCATCCCATTTCACGTCTTTTTAATTCACTTCCTTCCATCCCATTTCACGTCGTTTTATTTCATTTCATTCCATCCCATGTCACGTCTTTTTATTTCACTTCATTCCATCCCATGTCACGTCTTTTTATTTCACTTCATTCCATCCCATGTCACGTCTTTTTATTTCACTTCATTCCATCCCATGTCACTTCATTCCATCCCAGTTCACGTCTTTTTATTTCACTTCATTCCATCCCATTTCACTTCCTTCCATCCCATGTCACTTCATTCCATCCCATTTCACGTCTTTTTATTTCACTTCCTTCCATCCCGTTTCACTTTCTTCCATCCCATTTTACGTCTTTTTATTTCACTTCATTCCATCCCATTTCACTTCCTTCCATCCCGTTTCTCATCTTTTTATTTCTCTTCATTCCATCCCATTTCACTTCCTTCCATCCCATTTCTCTTCATTCCATACCATTTCTGGTCTTTTTATTTCAAGTAATTCCATCACATTTCACGTCTTTTCCTTTCACTTCATTCCTTCCTTTTTCAGGTCTTTTTATTTCTCTTCATTCTATCCCATTTCACGTCTATTTATTTCTCTTCCTTCCATCCCATTTCTCGTCTTTTTATTTCACTTTGTTCCATCCCATTTCACTTCGTTCCATCCCATGTCACGTCTATTTATTTCACTTCGTTCCATCCCATGTCACTTCATTCCATCCCATTTCACGTCTTTTTAATTCACTTCCTTCCATCCCATTTCACGTCGTTTTATTTCACTTCATTCCATCCCATTTCACGTCTTTTTATTTCACTTCATTCCATCCCATGTCACGTCTTTTTATTTCACTTCATTCCATCCCACGTCACTTCATTCCATCCCATTTCACGTCTTTTTATTTCACTTCCTTCCATCCCATTTTACGTCTTTTTATTTCACTTCATTCCATCCCATTTCTCATCATTCCATCCCATGTCTCGTCTTTTTATTTCACTTCCTTCCATCCCATTTCACGTCTTTTTATTTCTATTCATTCCATCCCATTTCACGTCTGTTTATTTCACTTCCTTCCATCCCATTTCACTTTTTTCCATCCCATGTCACGTCTTTTTATTTCACTTCATTCCATCCCATTTCACTTCATTCCATCCCATTTCACGTCTTTTTATTTCACTTCATTCTTTCATTTTTCTCGTCTTTTTATTTCCCTTCATTCCGTCCCATTTCCCTTCATTCCGTCCCATTTCTTGTCTTTTTATTTCACTTCATTCCATCCCATTTCATTTCATTCCATCCCATTTCACGTCTTTTTATTACATTTCATTCCATCCCATTTCGCGTCTTATTATTTCACTTCATTCCTTCATTTTTCACGTCTTTTTATTTCTCTTCATTCCGTACCATTTCACTTCATTCCTTCCCATTTCACTTCGTTCCATCCCATTTCACTTCATTCCATCCAATGTCACGTCTTTTCTTCCACTTCGTTCCATCCCATGTCACGTTGTTTTATTTCTCTTCGTTCCATCCCATGTCACGTCTTTTTATTTCACTTCGTTCCATCCCATGTCACTTCATTCCATCCCATTTCACGTCTTTTTAATACACTTCATTCCATTCCATTTCACGTCTTTTTATTTCACTTCCTTCCATCCCATTTCACGTCTTTTAATTTCACTTCATTCCATCCCATTTTACTTCCTTCCATCCCATTTCTCTTCATTCCATCCCATTTCACGTCTTTTTATTTCACTTCCTTCCATCCCATTTTACGTCTTTTTATTTCACTTCATTCCATCCCATGTCACGTCTTTTTATTTCACTTCATTCCATCCCATGTCGCGTCTTTTTATTTCACTTCTTTCCATCCCGTATCACTTCATTCCATCCCAGTTCACGTCTTTTTATTTCACTTCATTCCATACAAGTTCCCGTCTTTTTATTTCACTTCATTCCATCCCAGTTCACGTCTTTTCTCTTCTTTCCATCCCATTTCCCGTCTTTTTATTTCTCTTCCTTCCATCCCATTTCACTTCCTTCCATCCCATTTAACGTCTTTTTATTTCACTTCCTTCCATCCCATGTCACGTCTTTTAATTTCACTTCCTTCCATCCCATGTCATGTCTTTTTATTTCACTTCGTTCCATCCCATGTCACGTCTTTTTATTTCACTTCGTTCCATCTCATGTCACTTCATTCCATCCCATTTCACATCTTTTTTTTTCACTTCGTTCCATCCCATTTCATTTCGTTCCATCCCATGTCTCGTCTTTTTATTTCACTTCGTTCCATCCCATGTCAGGTCTTTTTATTTCACTTCCTTCCATCCCATGTCACGACTTTTTATTTCACTTCCTTCCATCCCATTTCACATCCTTCCATCCCATTTCACGTCTTTTAATTTCACTTCATTCCATCCCATTTCTCATCATTCCATCCCATGTCTCGACTTTTTATTTCACTTCCTTCCATCCCATTTCACGTCTTTTTATTTCTATTCATTCCATCCCATTTCACGTCTGTTTATTTCACTTCCTTCCATCCCATTTCACTTCCTTCCATCCCATGTCACGTCTTTTTATTTCACTTCATTCCATCCCATTTCACTTCATTCCATCCCATTTCACGTCTTTTTATTTCACTTTATTCTTTCATTTTTCTCGTCTTTTTATTTCCCTTCATTCCGTCCCATTTCCCTTCATTCCGTCCCATTTCTTGTCTTTTTATTTCACTTCATTCCATCCCATTTCACTTCATTCCATCCCATTTCACGTCTTTTTATTACATTTCATTCCATCCCATTTCGCGTCTTATTATTTCACTTCATTCCTTCATTTTTCACGTCTTTTTATTTCTCTTCATTCCGTACCATTTCACTTCATTCCTTCCCATTTCACTTCGTTCCATCCCATTTCACTTCATTCCATCCAATGTCACGTCTTTTCTTCCACTTCGTTCCATCCCATGTCACGTTGTTTTATTTCTCTTCGTTCCATCCCATGTCACGTCTTTTTATTTCACTTCGTTCCATCCCATGTCACTTCATTCCATCCCATTTCACGTCTTTTTAATACACTTCATTCCATTCCATTTCACGTCTTTTTATTTCACTTCCCTCCATCCCATTTCACTTCCTTCCATCCCATTTCAAGTCTTTTTATTTCACTTCATTCCATCCCATTTCTCTTCATTCCATCCCGTTTCACGTCATTCCATCCCATGTCACGTCTTTTTATTTCCCTTCATTCCCTCCTTTTTCACGTCTTTTTATTTCACTTCCTTCCATCCCATGTCACGTCTTTTTATTTCACTTCATTCCATTCCATTTCACGTCTTTTTATTTCTCTTCGTTGCATCCCATGTCACGTCTTTTTATTTCTCTTCATTCCATCGCATGTCACGTCATTCCATCCCATTTCACGTCTTTTTATTTCACTTCGTTCCATCCCGTTTCACTTTGTTCCATCCCATGTCACGTCTTTTTATTTCACTTCCTTCCATCCCATTTCACTTCCTTCCATCCCATTTTACGTCTTTTTATTTCGCTTCCTTCCATCCCATGTCATGTCTTTTTATTTCACTTCGTTCCATCCCATGTCTCGTCTTTTTATTTCACTTCCTTCCATCCCATTTCACGTCTTTTTATTTCTATTCATTCCATCCCATTTCACGTCTGTATATTTCACTTCGTTCCATCCCGTTTCACTTCGTTCCATCCCATGTAACATCTTTTTATTTCACTTCCTTCCATCCCATTTCATGTCTTTTTATTTCACTTCGTTCCATCCCATTTCACGTCATTTTATTTCACTTCCTTCCATCCCATTTCACGTCTTTTTATTTCACTTCCTTCCATCCCATGTCACGCCTTTTTATTTCAATTCATTCCATCCCATTTCACTTCCATCCATCCCATTTCACGTCTTTATATTTCTCTTCATTCCGTCCCATTTCACGTCGTTTTATTTCACTTCATTCCATTCCATTTCACGTCATTTTATTTCACTTCCTTCCATCCCATTTCACTTCCTTCCATCCCATGTCACGTCTTTTTATTTCACTTCATTCCATCCCATTTCACTTCATTCCATCCCATTTCACGTCTTTTTATTTCACTTCATTCTTTCATTTTTCTCGTCTTTTTATTTCCCTTAATTCCGTCCCATTTCCCTTCATTCCGTCCCATTTCCCTTCATTCCGTCCCATTTCCCTTCATTCCGTCCCATTTCTTGTCTTTTTATTTCACTTCATTCCATCCCATTTCACTTCATTCCATCCCATTTCACGTCTTTTTATTACGTTTCATTCCATCCCATTTCGCGTCTTTTTATTTCACTTCATTCCTTCATTTTTCACGTCTTTTTATTTCTCTTCATTCCGTACAATTTCACTTCATTCCTTCCCATTTCACTTCATTCCATCCAATGTCACGTCTTTTTTTTCACTTCGTTCCATCCCATGTCACGTCGTTTTATTTCTCTTCGTTCCATCCCATGTCACGTCTTTTTATTTCACTTCGTTCCATCCCATGTCACTTCATTCCATACCATTTTACGTCTTTTTAATACACTTCATTCCATTCCATTTCACGTCTTTTTTTTTCACTTCCTTCCATCCCATTTCACTTCCTTCAATCCCATTTCAAGTCTTTTTATTTCACTTCATTCCATTCCATTTCTCTTCATTCCATCCCGTTTCACGTCATTCCATCCCATGTCATGTCTTTTTATTTCACTTCATTCCGTCCCAGTTCCCGTCTTTTTATTTCAATTAATTCCATCCCATGTTACGTATTTTAATTTCACTTCATTCCATCCCATGTCACTTCATTCCATCCCAGTTCCCGTCTTTTTATTTCAATTAATTCCATCCCCCGTCACGTATTTTAATTTCACTTCATTCCATCCAATGTCACTTCATTCCATCCCAGTTCCCGTCTTTTTATTTCAATTAATTCCATCCCAAGTCACGTATTTTAATTTCACTTCATTCCACCCCATGTCACTTCATTCCATCCCAGTTCCCGTCTTTTTATTTCAATTAATTCCATCCCATGTCACGTATTTTAATTTCACTTCCTTCCATCCCATGTCACGACTTTTTATTTCACTTCTTTCCATCCCATTTCTCATCATTCCATACTCATTTCTCGTCTTTTTATTTCACTTCCTTCCATCCCATTTCCCGTCTTTTTATTTCTCTTCATTCCATCCCATTTCACTCTTTTTATTTCACTTCATTCCATCCCATTTCACGCCTTTTTAATTCAATTCATTCCATCCCATTTCACGTCTTTTTATTTCACTTATTTCCATCCCATCTCACGTCTTTTTATTTCTCTTCGTCCCATCCCATCTCACGTCTTTTCATTTCACTTCATTCCATCCCATGTCACTTCCTTCCATCCCATTTCACGTCTTTTTATTTCACTTCATTCCATCCCGTTTCACTTTCTTCCATCCCATGTCATGTCTTTTTATTTCACTTCCGTTCATCCCATGTCACATCTTTTAATTTCACTTCCTTCCATCCCATGTCATGTCTTTTTATTTCAAGTAATTCCATCCCATATCACGTCATTTTATTTCACTTCGTTCCATCCCATGTCACTTCATTCCATCCCATTTCACGTCTATTTATTACACTTCATTCCATTCCATTTCACGTCTTTTTATTTCACTTCCTTCCATCCCGTTTCACTTTCTTCCATCCCATTTTACGTCTTTTTATTTCACTTCATTCCATCCCATTTCACTTCCTTCCATCCCATTTCTCGTCTTTTTATTTCTCTTCATTCCATCCCATTTCACTTCCTTCCATCCCATTTCTCTTCATTCCATACCATTTCTGGTCTTTTTATTTCAAGTAATTCCATCACATTTCACGTCTTTTCCTTTCACTTCATTCCTTCCTTTTTCAGGTCTTTTTATTTCTCTTCATTCTATCCCATTTCACGTCTATTTATTTCTCTTCCTTCCATCCCATTTCTCGTCTTTTTATTTCACTTTGTTCCATCCCATTTCACTTCGTTTCATCCCATGTCACGTCTATATATTTCACTTCGTTCCATCCCATGTCACTTCATTCCATCCCATTTCACGTCTTTTTAATTCACTTCCTTCCATCCCATTTCACGTCGTTTTATTTCACTTCATTCCATCCCATGTCACGTCTTTTTATTTCACTTCGTTCCATCCCATGTCACGTCTTTTTATTTCACTTCATTCCATCCCACGTCACTTCATTCCATCCCATGTCGCGTCTTTTTATTTCACTTCCTTCCATCCCATTTTACGTCTTTTTATTTCACTTCATTCCATCCCATGTCACGTCTTTTTATTTCACTTCATTCCATCCCATGTCACGTCTTTTTATTTCACTTCATTCCATCCCATGTCGCGTCTTTTTATTTCACTTCATTCCATCCCATATCACTTCATTCCATCCCATGTCACGTCTTTTTATTTCACTTCATTCCATACAAGTTCCCGTCTTTTTATTTCACTTCATTCCATCCCAGTTCACGTCTTTTCTCTTCTTTCCATCCCATTTCCCGTCTTTTTATTTCTCTTCCTTCCATCCCATTTCACTTCCTTCCATCCCATTTAACGTCTTTTTATTTCACTTCCTTCCATCCCATGTCACGTCTTTTAATTTCACTTCCTTCCATCCCATGTCATGTCTTTTTATTTCACTTCGTTCCATCCCATGTCACGTCTTTTTTTTCACTTCGTTCCATCTCATGTCACTTCATTCCATCCCATTTCACATCTTTTTTTTTCACTTCGTTCCATCCCATTTCATTTCGTTCCATCCCATGTCTCGTCTTTTTATTTCACTTCGTTCCGTCCCATGTCAGGTCTTTTTATTTCACTTCCTTCCATCCCATGTCACGACTTTTTATTTCACTTCCTTCCATCCCATTTCACTTCCTTCCATCCCATTTCACGTCTTTTAATTTCACTTCATTCCATCCCATTTCTCATCATTCCATCCCATGTCTCGTCTTTTTATTTCACTTCCTTCCATCCCATTTCACGTCCTTTTATTTCTATTCATTCCATCCCATTTCACGTCTGTTTATTTCACTTCCTTCCATCCCATTTCACTTCCTTCCATCCCATGTCACGTCTTTTTATTTCACTTCATTCCATCCCATTTCACTTCATTCCATCCCATTTCACGTCTTTTTATTTCACTTTATTCTTTCATTTTTCTCGTCTTTTTATTTCCCTTCATTCCGTCCCATTTCCCTTCATTCCGTCCCTTTTCTTGTCTTTTTATTTCACTTCATTCCATCCCATTTCACTTCATTCCATCCCATTTCACGTCTTTTTATTACATTTCATTCCATCCCATTTCGCGTCTTTTTATTTCACTTTATTCATTCATTTTTCTCGTCTTTTTATTTCCCTTCATTCCGTCCCATTTCCCTTCCTTCCGTCCCATATCTTGTCTTTTTATTTCACTTAATTCCATCCCATTTCACTTCATTCCATCCCATTTCACGTCTTTTTATTACATTTCATTCCATCCCATTTCGCGTCTTAT
The DNA here is from genome assembly GCA_036925125.1 of Oreortyx pictus. NCBI lineage: Eukaryota > Metazoa > Chordata > Aves > Galliformes > Odontophoridae > Oreortyx > Oreortyx pictus. Next base: position 9,952,728 of record JAUPFR010000020.1, on the reverse strand, counting down.
TATTTCACTTCATTCCTTCATTTTTCACGTCTTTTTATTTCTCTTCATTCCGTACCATTTCACTTCATTCCTTCCCATTTCACTTCGTTCCATCCCATTTCACTTCATTCCATCCAATGTCACGTCTTTTCTTCCACTTCGTTCCATCCCATGTCACGTTGTTTTATTTCTCTTCGTTCCATCCCATGTCACGTCTTTTTATTTCACTTCGTTCCATCCCATGTCACTTCATTCCATCCCATTTCACGTCTTTTTAATACACTTCATTCCATTCCATTTCACGTCTTTTTATTTCACTTCCTTCCATCCCATTTCACTTCCTTCCATCCCATTTCAAGTCTTTTTATTTCACTTCATTCCATCCTATTTCTCTTCATTCCAACCCGTTTCACGTCATTCCATCCCATGTCACGTCTTTTTATTTCACTTCATTCCCTCCTTTTTCACGTCTTTTTATTTCACTTCCTTCCATCCCATGTCACGTCTTTTTATTTCTCTTCATTCCACCGCATGTCACGTCATTCCATCCCATTTCACGTCTTTTTATTTCACTTCGTTCCATCCCGTTTCACTTTGTTCCATCCCATGTCACGTCTTTTTATTTCAATTCCTTCCATCCTATTTCACTTCGTTCCATCCCATTTTACGTCTTTTTATTTCGCTTCCTTCCATCCCATGTCATGTCTTTTTATTTCACTTCGTTCCATCCCATGTCACGTCTTTTTATTTCACTTCATTCCATCCCATGTCACGTCTTTTTATTTCACTTCATTCCATCCCATTTCACTTCCTTCCATCCCATTTCACGTCTTTTAATTTCACTTCATTCCATCCCATTTTACTTCCTTCCATCCCATTTCTCTTCATTCCATACCATTTCTGGTCTTTTTATTTCAAGTCATTTCATCCCATTTCACGTCTTTTTCTTTCACTTCATTCCTTCCTTTTACAGGTCTTTTTATTTCTCTTCATTCTATCCCATTTCACGTCTTTTTATTTCTCTTCCTTCCATCCCATTTCTCATCTTTTTATTTCACTTCGTTCCATCCCATTTCTCTTCCTTCCATCCCATTTCTCGTCTTTTTATTTCACTTCGTTCCATCCCATTTCATTTCATTCCATCCCATGTCACGTCTTTTTATTTCACTTCGTTCCATCCCATGTCACTTCATTCCATCCCATTTCACGTCTTTTTAATTGACTTCCTTCCATCCCATTTCACGTCGTTTTATTTCATTTCATTCCATCCCATGTCACGTCTTTTTATTTCACTTCATTCCATCCCATGTCACGTCTTTTTATTTCACTTCATTCCATCCCATGTCACGTCTTTTTATTTCACTTCATTCCATCCCATGTCACTTCATTCCATCCCAGTTCACGTCTTTTTATTTCACTTCATTCCATCCCATTTCACTTCCTTCCATCCCATGTCACTTCATTCCATCCCATTTCACGTCTTTTTATTTCACTTCCTTCCATCCCGTTTCACTTTCTTCCATCCCATTTTACGTCTTTTTATTTCACTTCATTCCATCCCATTTCACTTCCTTCCATCCCGTTTCTCATCTTTTTATTTCTCTTCATTCCATCCCATTTCACTTCCTTCCATCCCATTTCTCTTCATTCCATACCATTTCTGGTCTTTTTATTTCAAGTAATTCCATCACATTTCACGTCTTTTCCTTTCACTTCATTCCTTCCTTTTTCAGGTCTTTTTATTTCTCTTCATTCTATCCCATTTCACGTCAATTTATTTCTCTTCCTTCCATCCCATTTCTCGTGTTTTTATTTCACTTTGTTCCATCCCATTTCACTTCGTTCCATCCCATGTCACGTCTATTTATTTCACTTCGTTCCATCCCATGTCACTTCATTCCATCCCATTTCACGTCTTTTTAATTCACTTCCTTCCATCCCATTTCACGTCGTTTTATTTCACTTCATTCCATCCCATTTCACGTCTTTTTATTTCACTTCATTCCATCCCATGTCACGTCTTTTTATTTCACTTCATTCCATCCCACGTCACTTCATTCCATCCCATTTCACGTCTTTTTATTTCACTTCCTTCCATCCCATTTTACGTCTTTTTATTTCACTTCATTCCATCCCATGTCACGTCTTTTTATTTCACTTCATTCCATCCCATGTCACGTCTTTTTATTTCACTTCATTCCATCCCATGTCGCGTCTTTTTATTTCACTTCATTCCATCCCATATCACTTCATTCCATCCCAGTTCACGTCTTTTTATTTCACTTCATTCCATACAAGTTCCCGTCTTTTTATTTCACTTCATTCCATCCCAGTTCACGTCTTTTCTCTTCTTTCCATCCCATTTCCCGTCTTTTTATTTCTCTTCCTTCCATCCCATTTCACTTCCTTCCATCCCATTTAACGTCTTTTTATTTCACTTCCTTCCATCCCATGTCACGTCTTTTAATTTCACTTCCTTCCATCCCATGTCATGTCTTTTTATTTCACTTCGTTCCATCCCATGTCACGTCTTTTTTTTCACTTCGTTCCATCTCATGTCACTTCATTCCATCCCATTTCACATCTTTTTTTTTCACTTCGTTCCATCCCATTTCATTTCGTTCCATCCCATGTCTCGTCTTTTTATTTCACTTCGTTCCGTCCCATGTCAGGTCTTTTTATTTCACTTCCTTCCATCCCATGTCACGACTTTTTATTTCACTTCCTTCCATCCCATTTCACTTCCTTCCATCCCATTTCAAGTCTTTTTATTTCACTTCATTCCATCCTATTTCTCTTCATTCCAACCCGTTTCACGTCATTCCATCCCATGTCACGTCTTTTTATTTCACTTCATTCCCTCCTTTTTCACGTCTTTTTATTTCACTTCCTTCCATCCCATGTCACGTCTTTTTATTTCTCTTCATTCCACCGCATGTCACGTCATTCCATCCCATTTCACGTCTTTTTATTTCACTTCGTTCCATCCCGTTTCACTTTGTTCCATCCCATGTCACGTCTTTTTATTTCAATTCCTTCCATCCCATTTCACTTCGTTCCATCCCATTTTACGTCTTTTTATTTCGCTTCCTTCCATCCCATGTCATGTCTTTTTATTTCACTTCGTTCCATCCCATGTCACGTCTTTTTATTTCACTTCATTCCATCCCATGTCACGTCTTTTTATTTCACTTCATTCCATCCCATTTCACTTCCTTCCATCCCATTTCACGTCTTTTAATTTCACTTCATTCCATCCCATTTTACTTCCTTCCATCCCATTTCTCTTCATTCCATACCATTTCTGGTCTTTTTATTTCAAGTCATTTCATCCCATTTCACGTCTTTTTCTTTCACTTCATTCCTTCCTTTTACAGGTCTTTTTATTTCTCTTCATTCTATCCCATTTCACGTCTTTTTATTTCTCTTCCTTCCATCCCATTTCTCATCTTTTTATTTCTCTTCGTTCCATCCCATTTCTCTTCCTTCCATCCCATTTCTCGTCTTTTTATTTCACTTCGTTCCATCCCATTTCATTTCATTCCATCCCATGTCACGTCTTTTTATTTCACTTCGTTCCATCCCATGTCACTTCATTCCATCCCATTTCACGTCTTTTTAATTCACTTCCTTCCATCCCATTTCACGTCGTTTTATTTCATTTCATTCCATCCCATGTCACGTCTTTTTATTTCACTTCATTCCATCCCATGTCACGTCTTTTTATTTCACTTCATTCCATCCCATGTCACGTCTTTTTATTTCACTTCATTCCATCCCATGTCACTTCATTCCATCCCAGTTCACGTCTTTTTATTTCACTTCATTCCATCCCATTTCACTTCCTTCCATCCCATGTCACTTCATTCCATCCCATTTCACGTCTTTTTATTTCACTTCCTTCCATCCCGTTTCACTTTCTTCCATCCCATTTTACGTCTTTTTATTTCACTTCATTCCATCCCATTTCACTTCCTTCCATCCCGTTTCTCATCTTTTTATTTCTCTTCATTCCATCCCATTTCACTTCCTTCCATCCCATTTCTCTTCATTCCATACCATTTCTGGTCTTTTTATTTCAAGTAATTCCATCACATTTCACGTCTTTTCCTTTCACTTCATTCCTTCCTTTTTCAGGTCTTTTTATTTCTCTTCATTCTATCCCATTTCACGTCTATTTATTTCTCTTCCTTCCATCCCATTTCTCGTCTTTTTATTTCACTTTGTTCCATCCCATTTCACTTCGTTCCATCCCATGTCACGTCTATTTATTTCACTTCGTTCCATCCCATGTCACTTCATTCCATCCCATTTCACGTCTTTTTAATTCACTTCCTTCCATCCCATTTCACGTCGTTTTATTTCACTTCATTCCATCCCATTTCACGTCTTTTTATTTCACTTCATTCCATCCCATGTCACGTCTTTTTATTTCACTTCATTCCATCCCACGTCACTTCATTCCATCCCATTTCACGTCTTTTTATTTCACTTCCTTCCATCCCATTTTACGTCTTTTTATTTCACTTCATTCCATCCCATGTCACGTCTTTTTATTTCACTTCATTCCATCCCATGTCACGTCTTTTTATTTCACTTCATTCCATCCCATGTCGCGTCTTTTTATTTCACTTCATTCCATCCCATATCACTTCATTCCATCCCAGTTCACGTCTTTTTATTTCACTTCATTCCATACAAGTTCCCGTCTTTTTATTTCACTTCATTCCATCCCAGTTCACGTCTTTTCTCTTCTTTCCATCCCATTTCCCGTCTTTTTATTTCTCTTCCTTCCATCCCATTTCACTTCCTTCCATCCCATTTAACGTCTTTTTATTTCACTTCCTTCCATCCCATGTCACGTCTTTTAATTTCACTTCCTTCCATCCCATGTCATGTCTTTTTATTTCACTTCGTTCCATCCCATGTCACGTCTTTTTATTTCACTTCGTTCCATCTCATGTCACTTCATTCCATCCCATTTCACATCTTTTTTTTTCACTTCGTTCCATCCCATTTCATTTCGTTCCATCCCATGTCTCGTCTTTTTATTTCACTTCGTTCCATCCCATGTCAGGTCTTTTTATTTCACTTCCTTCCATCCCATGTCACGACTTTTTATTTCACTTCCTTCCATCCCATTTCACTTCCTTCCATCCCATTTCACGTCTTTTAATTTCACTTCATTCCATCCCATTTCTCATCATTCCATCCCATGTCTCGTCTTTTTATTTCACTTCCTTCCATCCCATTTCACGTCTTTTTATTTCTATTCATTCCATCCCATTTCACGTCTGTTTATTTCACTTCCTTCCATCCCATTTCACTTTTTTCCATCCCATGTCACGTCTTTTTATTTCACTTCATTCCATCCCATTTCACTTCATTCCATCCCATTTCACGTCTTTTTATTTCACTTTATTCTTTCATTTTTCTCGTCTTTTTATTTCCCTTCATTCCGTCCCATTTCCCTTCATTCCGTCCCATTTCTTGTCTTTTTATTTCACTTCATTCCATCCCATTTCACTTCATTCCATCCCATTTCACGTCTTTTTATTACATTTCATTCCATCCCATTTCGCGTCTTATTATTTCACTTCATTCCTTCATTTTTCACGTCTTTTTATTTCTCTTCATTCCGTACCATTTCACTTCATTCCTTCCCATTTCACTTCGTTCCATCCCATTTCACTTCATTCCATCCAATGTCACGTCTTTTCTTCCACTTCGTTCCATCCCATGTCACGTTGTTTTATTTCTCTTCGTTCCATCCCATGTCACGTCTTTTTATTTCACTTCGTTCCATCCCATGTCACTTCATTCCATCCCATTTCACGTCTTTTTAATACACTTCATTCCATTCCATTTCACGTCTTTTTATTTCACTTCCTTCCATCCCATTTCACGTCTTTTAATTTCACTTCATTCCATCCCATTTTACTTCCTTCCATCCCATTTCTCTTCATTCCATCCCATTTCACGTCTTTTTATTTCACTTCCTTCCATCCCATTTTACGTCTTTTTATTTCACTTCATTCCATCCCATGTCACGTCTTTTTATTTCACTTCATTCCATCCCATGTCGCGTCTTTTTATTTCACTTCTTTCCATCCCGTATCACTTCATTCCATCCCAGTTCACGTCTTTTTATTTCACTTCATTCCATACAAGTTCCCGTCTTTTTATTTCACTTCATTCCATCCCAGTTCACGTCTTTTCTCTTCTTTCCATCCCATTTCCCGTCTTTTTATTTCTCTTCCTTCCATCCCATTTCACTTCCTTCCATCCCATTTAACGTCTTTTTATTTCACTTCCTTCCATCCCATGTCACGTCTTTTAATTTCACTTCCTTCCATCCCATGTCATGTCTTTTTATTTCACTTCGTTCCATCCCATGTCACGTCTTTTTATTTCACTTCGTTCCATCTCATGTCACTTCATTCCATCCCATTTCACATCTTTTTTTTTCACTTCGTTCCATCCCATTTCATTTCGTTCCATCCCATGTCTCGTCTTTTTATTTCACTTCGTTCCATCCCATGTCAGGTCTTTTTATTTCACTTCCTTCCATCCCATGTCACGACTTTTTATTTCACTTCCTTCCATCCCATTTCACATCCTTCCATCCCATTTCACGTCTTTTAATTTCACTTCATTCCATCCCATTTCACGTCTGTTTATTTCACTTCCTTCCATCCCATTTCACTTCCTTCCATCCCATGTCACGTCTTTTTATTTCACTTCATTCCATCCCATTTCACTTCATTCCATCCCATTTCACGTCTTTTTATTTCACTTTATTCTTTCATTTTTCTCGTCTTTTTATTTCCCTTCATTCCGTCCCATTTCCCTTCATTCCGTCCCATTTCTTGTCTTTTTATTTCACTTCATTCCATCCCATTTCACTTCATTCCATCCCATTTCACGTCTTTTTATTACATTTCATTCCATCCCATTTCGCGTCTTATTATTTCACTTCATTCCTTCATTTTTCACGTCTTTTTATTTCTCTTCATTCCGTACCATTTCACTTCATTCCTTCCCATTTCACTTCGTTCCATCCCATTTCACTTCATTCCATCCAATGTCACGTCTTTTCTTCCACTTCGTTCCATCCCATGTCACGTTGTTTTATTTCTCTTCGTTCCATCCCATGTCACGTCTTTTTATTTCACTTCGTTCCATCCCATGTCACTTCATTCCATCCCATTTCACGTCTTTTTAATACACTTCATTCCATTCCATTTCACGTCTTTTTATTTCACTTCCCTCCATCCCATTTCACTTCCTTCCATCCCATTTCAAGTCTTTTTATTTCACTTCATTCCATCCCATTTCTCTTCATTCCATCCCGTTTCACGTCATTCCATCCCATGTCACGTCTTTTTATTTCCCTTCATTCCCTCCTTTTTCACGTCTTTTTATTTCACTTCCTTCCATCCCATGTCACGTCTTTTTATTTCACTTCATTCCATTCCATTTCACGTCTTTTTATTTCTCTTCGTTGCATCCCATGTCACGTCTTTTTATTTCTCTTCATTCCATCGCATGTCACGTCATTCCATCCCATTTCACGTCTTTTTATTTCACTTCGTTCCATCCCGTTTCACTTTGTTCCATCCCATGTCACGTCTTTTTATTTCACTTCCTTCCATCCCATTTCACTTCCTTCCATCCCATTTTACGTCTTTTTATTTCGCTTCCTTCCATCCCATGTCATGTCTTTTTATTTCACTTCGTTCCATCCCATGTCTCGTCTTTTTATTTCACTTCCTTCCATCCCATTTCACGTCTTTTTATTTCTATTCATTCCATCCCATTTCACGTCTGTATATTTCACTTCGTTCCATCCCGTTTCACTTCGTTCCATCCCATGTAACATCTTTTTATTTCACTTCCTTCCATCCCATTTCATGTCTTTTTATTTCACTTCGTTCCATCCCATTTCACGTCATTTTATTTCACTTCCTTCCATCCCATTTCACGTCTTTTTATTTCACTTCCTTCCATCCCATGTCACGCCTTTTTATTTCAATTCATTCCATCCCATTTCACTTCCATCCATCCCATTTCACGTCTTTATATTTCTCTTCATTCCGTCCCATTTCACGTCGTTTTATTTCACTTCATTCCATTCCATTTCACGTCATTTTATTTCACTTCCTTCCATCCCATTTCACTTCCTTCCATCCCATGTCACGTCTTTTTATTTCACTTCATTCCATCCCATTTCACTTCATTCCATCCCATTTCACGTCTTTTTATTTCACTTCATTCTTTCATTTTTCTCGTCTTTTTATTTCCCTTAATTCCGTCCCATTTCCCTTCATTCCGTCCCATTTCCCTTCATTCCGTCCCATTTCCCTTCATTCCGTCCCATTTCTTGTCTTTTTATTTCACTTCATTCCATCCCATTTCACTTCATTCCATCCCATTTCACGTCTTTTTATTACGTTTCATTCCATCCCATTTCGCGTCTTTTTATTTCACTTCATTCCTTCATTTTTCACGTCTTTTTATTTCTCTTCATTCCGTACAATTTCACTTCATTCCTTCCCATTTCACTTCATTCCATCCAATGTCACGTCTTTTTTTTCACTTCGTTCCATCCCATGTCACGTCGTTTTATTTCTCTTCGTTCCATCCCATGTCACGTCTTTTTATTTCACTTCGTTCCATCCCATGTCACTTCATTCCATACCATTTTACGTCTTTTTAATACACTTCATTCCATTCCATTTCACGTCTTTTTTTTTCACTTCCTTCCATCCCATTTCACTTCCTTCAATCCCATTTCAAGTCTTTTTATTTCACTTCATTCCATTCCATTTCTCTTCATTCCATCCCGTTTCACGTCATTCCATCCCATGTCATGTCTTTTTATTTCACTTCATTCCGTCCCAGTTCCCGTCTTTTTATTTCAATTAATTCCATCCCATGTTACGTATTTTAATTTCACTTCATTCCATCCCATGTCACTTCATTCCATCCCAGTTCCCGTCTTTTTATTTCAATTAATTCCATCCCCCGTCACGTATTTTAATTTCACTTCATTCCATCCAATGTCACTTCATTCCATCCCAGTTCCCGTCTTTTTATTTCAATTAATTCCATCCCATGTCACGTATTTTAATTTCACTTCATTCCACCCCATGTCACTTCATTCCATCCCAGTTCCCGTCTTTTTATTTCAATTAATTCCATCCCATGTCACGTATTTTAATTTCACTTCCTTCCATCCCATGTCACGACTTTTTATTTCACTTCTTTCCATCCCATTTCTCATCATTCCATACTCATTTCTCGTCTTTTTATTTCACTTCCTTCCATCCCATTTTACGTCTTTTTATTTCACTTCATTCCATCCCATGTCACGTCTTTTTATTTCACTTCATTCCATCCCATGTCACGTCTTTTTATTTCACTTCATTCCATCCCATGTCGCGTCTTTTTATTTCACTTCATTCCATCCCATATCACTTCATTCCATCCCAGTTCACGTCTTTTTATTTCACTTCATTCCATACAAGTTCCCGTCTTTTTATTTCACTTCATTCCATCCCAGTTCACGTCTTTTCTCTTCTTTCCATCCCATTTCCCGTCTTTTTATTTCTCTTCCTTCCATCCCATTTCACTTCCTTCCATCCCATTTAACGTCTTTTTATTTCACTTCCTTCCATCCCATGTCACGTCTTTTAATTTCACTTCCTTCCATCCCATGTCATGTCTTTTTATTTCACTTCGTTCCATCCCATGTCACGTCTTTTTATTTCACTTCGTTCCATCTCATGTCACTTCATTCCATCCCATTTCACATCTTTTTTTTTCACTTCGTTCCATCCCATTTCATTTCGTTCCATCCCATGTCTCGTCTTTTTATTTCACTTCGTTCCATCCCATGTCAGGTCTTTTTATTTCACTTCCTTCCATCCCATGTCACGACTTTTTATTTCACTTCCTTCCATCCCATTTCACTTCCTTCCATCCCATTTCACGTCTTTTAATTTCACTTCATTCCATCCCATTTCTCATCATTCCATCCCATGTCTCGTCTTTTTATTTCACTTCCTTCCATCCCATTTCACGTCTTTTTATTTCTATTCATTCCATCCCATTTCACGTCTGTTTATTTCACTTCCTTCCATCCCATTTCACTTTTTTCCATCCCATGTCACGTCTTTTTATTTCACTTCATTCCATCCCATTTCACTTCATTCCATCCCATTTCACGTCTTTTTATTTCACTTTATTCTTTCATTTTTCTCGTCTTTTTATTTCCCTTCATTCCGTCCCATTTCCCTTCATTCCGTCCCATTTCTTGTCTTTTTATTTCACTTCATTCCATCCCATTTCACTTCATTCCATCCCATTTCACGTCTTTTTATTACATTTCATTCCATCCCATTTCGCGTCTTATTATTTCACTTCATTCCTTCATTTTTCACGTCTTTTTATTTCTCTTCATTCCGTACCATTTCACTTCATTCCTTCCCATTTCACTTCGTTCCATCCCATTTCACTTCATTCCATCCAATGTCACGTCTTTTCTTCCACTTCGTTCCATCCCATGTCACGTTGTTTTATTTCTCTTCGTTCCATCCCATGTCACGTCTTTTTATTTCACTTCGTTCCATCCCATGTCACTTCATTCCATCCCATTTCACGTCTTTTTAATACACTTCATTCCATTCCATTTCACGTCTTTTTATTTCACTTCCTTCCATCCCATTTCACGTCTTTTAATTTCACTTCATTCCATCCCATTTTACTTCCTTCCATCCCATTTCTCTTCATTCCATCCCATTTCACGTCTTTTTATTTCACTTCCTTCCATCCCATTTTACGTCTTTTTATTTCACTTCATTCCATCCCATGTCACGTCTTTTTATTTCACTTCATTCCATCCCATGTCGCGTCTTTTTATTTCACTTCTTTCCATCCCGTATCACTTCATTCCATCCCAGTTCACGTCTTTTTATTTCACTTCATTCCATACAAGTTCCCGTCTTTTTATTTCACTTCATTCCATCCCAGTTCACGTCTTTTCTCTTCTTTCCATCCCATTTCCCGTCTTTTTATTTCTCTTCCTTCCATCCCATTTCACTTCCTTCCATCCCATTTAACGTCTTTTTATTTCACTTCCTTCCATCCCATGTCACGTCTTTTAATTTCACTTCCTTCCATCCCATGTCATGTCTTTTTATTTCACTTCGTTCCATCCCATGTCACGTCTTTTTATTTCACTTCGTTCCATCTCATGTCACTTCATTCCATCCCATTTCACATCTTTTTTTTTCACTTCGTTCCATCCCATTTCATTTCGTTCCATCCCATGTCTCGTCTTTTTATTTCACTTCGTTCCATCCCATGTCAGGTCTTTTTATTTCACTTCCTTCCATCCCATGTCACGACTTTTTATTTCACTTCCTTCCATCCCATTTCACATCCTTCCATCCCATTTCACGTCTTTTAATTTCACTTCATTCCATCCCATTTCACGTCTGTTTATTTCACTTCCTTCCATCCCATTTCACTTCCTTCCATCCCATGTCACGTCTTTTTATTTCACTTCATTCCATCCCATTTCACTTCATTCCATCCCATTTCACGTCTTTTTATTTCACTTTATTCTTTCATTTTTCTCGTCTTTTTATTTCCCTTCATTCCGTCCCATTTCCCTTCATTCCGTCCCATTTCTTGTCTTTTTATTTCACTTCATTCCATCCCATTTCACTTCATTCCATCCCATTTCACGTCTTTTTATTACATTTCATTCCATCCCATTTCGCGTCTTATTATTTCACTTCATTCCTTCATTTTTCACGTCTTTTTATTTCTCTTCATTCCGTACCATTTCACTTCATTCCTTCCCATTTCACTTCGTTCCATCCCATTTCACTTCATTCCATCCAATGTCACGTCTTTTCTTCCACTTCGTTCCATCCCATGTCACGTTGTTTTATTTCTCTTCGTTCCATCCCATGTCACGTCTTTTTATTTCACTTCGTTCCATCCCATGTCACTTCATTCCATCCCATTTCACGTCTTTTTAATACACTTCATTCCATTCCATTTCACGTCTTTTTATTTCACTTCCCTCCATCCCATTTCACTTCCTTCCATCCCATTTCAAGTCTTTTTATTTCACTTCATTCCATCCCATTTCTCTTCATTCCATCCCGTTTCACGTCATTCCATCCCATGTCACGTCTTTTTATTTCCCTTCATTCCCTCCTTTTTCACGTCTTTTTATTTCACTTCCTTCCATCCCATGTCACGTCTTTTTATTTCACTTCATTCCATTCCATTTCACGTCTTTTTATTTCTCTTCGTTGCATCCCATGTCACGTCTTTTTATTTCTCTTCATTCCATCGCATGTCACGTCATTCCATCCCATTTCACGTCTTTTTATTTCACTTCGTTCCATCCCGTTTCACTTTGTTCCATCCCATGTCACGTCTTTTTATTTCACTTCCTTCCATCCCATTTCACTTCCTTCCATCCCATTTTACGTCTTTTTATTTCGCTTCCTTCCATCCCATGTCATGTCTTTTTATTTCACTTCGTTCCATCCCATGTCTCGTCTTTTTATTTCACTTCCTTCCATCCCATTTCACGTCTTTTTATTTCTATTCATTCCATCCCATTTCACGTCTGTATATTTCACTTCGTTCCATCCCGTTTCACTTCGTTCCATCCCATGTAACATCTTTTTATTTCACTTCCTTCCATCCCATTTCATGTCTTTTTATTTCACTTCGTTCCATCCCATTTCACGTCATTTTATTTCACTTCCTTCCATCCCATTTCACGTCTTTTTATTTCACTTCCTTCCATCCCATGTCACGCCTTTTTATTTCAATTCATTCCATCCCATTTCACTTCCATCCATCCCATTTCACGTCTTTATATTTCTCTTCATTCCGTCCCATTTCACGTCGTTTTATTTCACTTCATTCCATTCCATTTCACGTCATTTTATTTCACTTCCTTCCATCCCATTTCACTTCCTTCCATCCCATGTCACGTCTTTTTATTTCACTTCATTCCATCCCATTTCACTTCATTCCATCCCATTTCACGTCTTTTTATTTCACTTCATTCTTTCATTTTTCTCGTCTTTTTATTTCCCTTAATTCCGTCCCATTTCCCTTCATTCCGTCCCATTTCCCTTCATTCCGTCCCATTTCCCTTCATTCCGTCCCATTTCTTGTCTTTTTATTTCACTTCATTCCATCCCATTTCACTTCATTCCATCCCATTTCACGTCTTTTTATTACGTTTCATTCCATCCCATTTCGCGTCTTTTTATTTCACTTCATTCCTTCATTTTTCACGTCTTTTTATTTCTCTTCATTCCGTACAATTTCACTTCATTCCTTCCCATTTCACTTCATTCCATCCAATGTCACGTCTTTTTTTTCACTTCGTTCCATCCCATGTCACGTCGTTTTATTTCTCTTCGTTCCATCCCATGTCACGTCTTTTTATTTCACTTCCTTCCATCCCATTTCACATCCTTCCATCCCATTTCACGTCTTTTAATTTCACTTCATTCCATCCCATTTCACGTCTGTTTATTTCACTTCCTTCCATCCCATTTCACTTCCTTCCATCCCATGTCACGTCTTTTTATTTCACTTCATTCCATCCCATTTCACTTCATTCCATCCCATTTCACGTCTTTTTATTTCACTTTATTCTTTCATTTTTCTCGTCTTTTTATTTCCCTTCATTCCGTCCCATTTCCCTTCATTCCGTCCCATTTCTTGTCTTTTTATTTCACTTCATTCCATCCCATTTCACTTCATTCCATCCCATTTCACGTCTTTTTATTACATTTTATTCCATCCCATTTCGCGTCTTATTATTTCACTTCATTCCTTCATTTTTCACGTCTTTTTATTTCTCTTCATTCCGTACCATTTCACTTCATTCCTTCCCATTTCACTTCGTTCCATCCCATTTCACTTCATTCCATCCAATGTCACGTCTTTTCTTCCACTTCGTTCCATCCCATGTCACGTTGTTTTATTTCTCTTCGTTCCATCCCATGTCACGTCTTTTTATTTCACTTCGTTCCATCCCATGTCACTTCATTCCATCCCATTTCACGTCTTTTTAATACACTTCATTCCATTCCATTTCACGTCTTTTTATTTCACTTCCCTCCATCCCATTTCACTTCCTTCCATCCCATTTCAAGTCTTTTTATTTCACTTCATTCCATCCCATTTCTCTTCATTCCATCCCGTTTCACGTCATTCCATCCCATGTCACGTCTTTTTATTTCCCTTCATTCCCTCCTTTTTCACGTCTTTTTATTTCACTTCCTTCCATCCCATGTCACGTCTTTTTATTTCACTTCATTCCATTCCATTTCACGTCTTTTTATTTCTCTTCGTTGCATCCCATGTCACGTCTTTTTATTTCTCTTCATTCCATCGCATGTCACGTCATTCCATCCCATTTCACGTCTTTTTATTTCACTTCGTTCCATCCCGTTTCACTTTGTTCCATCCCATGTCACGTCTTTTTATTTCACTTCCTTCCATCCCATTTCACTTCCTTCCATCCCATTTTACGTCTTTTTATTTCGCTTCCTTCCATCCCATGTCATGTCTTTTTATTTCACTTCGTTCCATCCCATGTCTCGTCTTTTTATTTCACTTCCTTCCATCCCATTTCACGTCTTTTTATTTCTATTCATTCCATCCCATTTCACGTCTGTATATTTCACTTCGTTCCATCCCGTTTCACTTCGTTCCATCCCATGTAACATCTTTTTATTTCACTTCCTTCCATCCCATTTCATGTCTTTTTATTTCACTTCGTTCCATCCCATTTCACGTCATTTTATTTCACTTCCTTCCATCCCATTTCACGTCTTTTTATTTCACTTCCTTCCATCCCATGTCACGCCTTTTTATTTCAATTCATTCCATCCCATTTCACTTCCATCCATCCCATTTCACGTCTTTATATTTCTCTTCATTCCGTCCCATTTCACGTCGTTTTATTTCACTTCATTCCATTCCATTTCACGTCATTTTATTTCACTTCCTTCCATCCCATTTCACTTCCTTCCATCCCATGTCACGTCTTTTTATTTCACTTCATTCCATCCCATTTCACTTCATTCCATCCCATTTCACGTCTTTTTATTTCACTTCATTCTTTCATTTTTCTCGTCTTTTTATTTCCCTTAATTCCGTCCCATTTCCCTTCATTCCGTCCCATTTCCCTTCATTCCGTCCCATTTCCCTTCATTCCGTCCCATTTCTTGTCTTTTTATTTCACTTCATTCCATCCCATTTCACTTCATTCCATCCCATTTCACGTCTTTTTATTACGTTTCATTCCATCCCATTTCGCGTCTTTTTATTTCACTTCATTCCTTCATTTTTCACGTCTTTTTATTTCTCTTCATTCCGTACAATTTCACTTCATTCCTTCCCATTTCACTTCATTCCATCCAATGTCACGTCTTTTTTTTCACTTCGTTCCATCCCATGTCACGTCGTTTTATTTCTCTTCGTTCCATCCCATGTCACGTCTTTTTATTTCACTTCGTTCCATCCCATGTCACTTCATTCCATACCATTTTACGTCTTTTTAATACACTTCATTCCATTCCATTTCACGTCTTTTTTTTTCACTTCCTTCCATCCCATTTCACTTCCTTCAATCCCATTTCAAGTCTTTTTATTTCACTTCATTCCATTCCATTTCTCTTCATTCCATCCCGTTTCACGTCATTCCATCCCATGTCATGTCTTTTTATTTCACTTCATTCCGTCCCAGTTCCCGTCTTTTTATTTCAATTAATTCCATCCCATGTTACGTATTTTAATTTCACTTCATTCCATCCCATGTCACTTCATTCCATCCCAGTTCCCGTCTTTTTATTTCAATTAATTTCATCCCCCGTCACGAATTTTAATTTCACTTCATTCCATCCAATGTCACTTCATTCCATCCCAGTTCCCGTCTTTTTATTTCAATTAATTCCATCCCATGTCACGTATTTTAATTTCACTTCATTCCACCCCATGTCACTTCATTCCATCCCAGTTCCCGTCTTTTTATTTCAATTAATTCCATCCCATGTCACGTATTTTAATTTCACTTCCTTCCATCCCATGTCACGACTTTTTATTTCACTTCTTTCCATCCCATTTCTCATCATTCCATACTCATTTCTCGTCTTTTTATTTCACTTCCTTCCATCCCATTTCCCGTCTTTTTATTTCTCTTCATTCCATCCCATTTCACTCTTTTTATTTCACTTCATTCCATCCCATTTCACGCCTTTTTAATTCAATTCATTCCATCCCATTTCACGTCTTTTTATTTCACTTATTTCCATCCCATCTCACGTCTTTTTATTTCTCTTCGTCCCATCCCATCTCACGTCTTTTCATTTCACTTCATTCCATCCCATGTCACTTCCTTCCATCCCATTTCACGTCTTTTTATTTCACTTCATTCCATCCCGTTTCACTTTCTTCCATCCCATGTCATGTCTTTTTATTTCACTTCCGTTCATCCCATGTCACATCTTTTAATTTCACTTCCTTCCATCCCATGTCATGTCTTTTTATTTCAAGTAATTCCATCCCATATCACGTCATTTTATTTCACTTCGTTCCATCCCATGTCACTTCATTCCATCCCATTTCACGTCTATTTATTACACTTCATTCCATTCCATTTCACGTCTTTTTATTTCACTTCCTTCCATCCCGTTTCACTTTCTTCCATCCCATTTTACGTCTTTTTATTTCACTTCATTCCATCCCATTTCACTTCCTTCCATCCCATTTCTCGTCTTTTTATTTCTCTTCATTCCATCCCATTTCACTTCCTTCCATCCCATTTCTCTTCATTCCATACCATTTCTGGTCTTTTTATTTCAAGTAATTCCATCACATTTCACGTCTTTTCCTTTCACTTCATTCCTTCCTTTTTCAGGTCTTTTTATTTCTCTTCATTCTATCCCATTTCACGTCTATTTATTTCTCTTCCTTCCATCCCATTTCTCGTCTTTTTATTTCACTTTGTTCCATCCCATTTCACTTCGTTTCATCCCATGTCACGTCTATATATTTCACTTCGTTCCATCCCATGTCACTTCATTCCATCCCATTTCACGTCTTTTTAATTCACTTCCTTCCATCCCATTTCACGTCGTTTTATTTCACTTCATTCCATCCCATGTCACGTCTTTTTATTTCACTTCGTTCCATCCCATGTCACGTCTTTTTATTTCACTTCATTCCATCCCACGTCACTTCATTCCATCCCATGTCGCGTCTTTTTATTTCACTTCCTTCCATCCCATTTTACGTCTTTTTATTTCACTTCATTCCATCCCATGTCACGTCTTTTTATTTCACTTCATTCCATCCCATGTCACGTCTTTTTATTTCACTTCATTCCATCCCATGTCGCGTCTTTTTATTTCACTTCATTCCATCCCATATCACTTCATTCCATCCCATGTCACGTCTTTTTATTTCACTTCATTCCATACAAGTTCCCGTCTTTTTATTTCACTTCATTCCATCCCAGTTCACGTCTTTTCTCTTCTTTCCATCCCATTTCCCGTCTTTTTATTTATCTTCCTTCCATCCCATTTCACTTCCTTCCATCCCATTTAACGTCTTTTTATTTCACTTCCTTCCATCCCATGTCACGTCTTTTAATTTCACTTCCTTCCATCCCATGTCATGTCTTTTTATTTCACTTCGTTCCATCCCATGTCACGTCTTTTTTTTCACTTCGTTCCATCTCATGTCACTTCATTCCATCCCATTTCACATCTTTTTTTTTCACTTCGTTCCATCCCATTTCATTTCGTTCCATCCCATGTCTCGTCTTTTTATTTCACTTCGTTCCGTCCCATGTCAGGTCTTTTTATTTCACTTCCTTCCATCCCATGTCACGACTTTTTATTTCACTTCCTTCCATCCCATTTCACTTCCTTCCATCCCATTTCACGTCTTTTAATTTCACTTCATTCCATCCCATTTCTCATCATTCCATCCCATGTCTCGTCTTTTTATTTCACTTCCTTCCATCCCATTTCACGTCCTTTTATTTCTATTCATTCCATCCCATTTCACGTCTGTTTATTTCACTTCCTTCCATCCCATTTCACTTCCTTCCATCCCATGTCACGTCTTTTTATTTCACTTCATTCCATCCCATTTCACTTCATTCCATCCCATTTCACGTCTTTTTATTTCACTTTATTCTTTCATTTTTCTCGTCTTTTTATTTCCCTTCATTCCGTCCCATTTCCCTTCATTCCGTCCCTTTTCTTGTCTTTTTATTTCACTTCATTCCATCCCATTTCACTTCATTCCATCCCATTTCACGTCTTTTTATTACATTTCATTCCATCCCATTTCGCGTCTTTTTATTTCACTTTATTCATTCATTTTTCTCGTCTTTTTATTTCCCTTCATTCCGTCCCATTTCCCTTCCTTCCGTCCCATATCTTGTCTTTTTATTTCACTTAATTCCATCCCATTTCACTTCATTCCATCCCATTTCACGTCTTTTTATTACATTTCATTCCATCCCATTTCGCGTCTTATTATTTCACTTCATTCCTTCATTTTTCACGTCTTTTTATTTCTCTTCATTCCGTACCATTTCACTTCATTCCTTCCCATTTCACTTCGTTCCATCCCATTTCACTTCATTCCATCCAATGTCACGTCTTTTCTTCCACTTCGTTCCATCCCATGTCACGTTGTTTTATTTCTCTTCGTTCCATCCCATGTCACGTCTTTTTATTTCACTTCGTTCCATCCCATGTCACTTCATTCCATCCCATTTCACGTCTTTTTAATACACTTCATTCCATTCCATTTCACGTCTTTTTATTTCACTTCCTTCCATCCCATTTCACTTCCTTCCATCCCATTTCAAGTCTTTTTATTTCACTTCATTCCATCCTATTTCTCTTCATTCCAACCCGTTTCACGTCATTCCATCCCATGTCACGTCTTTTTATTTCACTTCATTCCCTCCTTTTTCACGTCTTTTTATTTCACTTCCTTCCATCCCATGTCACGTCTTTTTATTTCTCTTCATTCCACCGCATGTCACGTCATTCCATCCCATTTCACGTCTTTTTATTTCACTTCGTTCCATCCCGTTTCACTTTGTTCCATCCCATGTCACGTCTTTTTATTTCAATTCCTTCCATCCTATTTCACTTCGTTCCATCCCATTTTACGTCTTTTTATTTCGCTTCCTTCCATCCCATGTCATGTCTTTTTATTTCACTTCGTTCCATCCCATGTCACGTCTTTTTATTTCACTTCATTCCATCCCATGTCACGTCTTTTTATTTCACTTCATTCCATCCCATTTCACTTCCTTCCATCCCATTTCACGTCTTTTAATTTCACTTCATTCCATCCCATTTTACTTCCTTCCATCCCATTTCTCTTCATTCCATACCATTTCTGGTCTTTTTATTTCAAGTCATTTCATCCCATTTCACGTCTTTTTCTTTCACTTCATTCCTTCCTTTTACAGGTCTTTTTATTTCTCTTCATTCTATCCCATTTCACGTCTTTTTATTTCTCTTCCTTCCATCCCATTTCTCATCTTTTTATTTCACTTCGTTCCATCCCATTTCTCTTCCTTCCATCCCATTTCTCGTCTTTTTATTTCACTTCGTTCCATCCCATTTCATTTCATTCCATCCCATGTCACGTCTTTTTATTTCACTTCGTTCCATCCCATGTCACTTCATTCCATCCCATTTCACGTCTTTTTAATTCACTTCCTTCCATCCCATTTCACGTCGTTTTATTTCATTTCATTCCATCCCATGTCACGTCTTTTTATTTCACTTCATTCCATCCCATGTCACGTCTTTTTATTTCACTTCATTCCATCCCATGTCACTTCATTCCATCCCAGTTCACGTCTTTTTATTTCACTTCATTCCATCCCATTTCACTTCCTTCCATCCCATGTCACTTCATTCCATCCCATTTCACGTCTTTTTATTTCACTTCCTTCCATCCCGTTTCACTTTCTTCCATCCCATTTTACGTCTTTTTATTTCACTTCATTCCATCCCATTTCACTTCCTTCCATCCCGTTTCTCATCTTTTTATTTCTCTTCATTCCATCCCATTTCACTTCCTTCCATCCCATTTCTCTTCATTCCATACCATTTCTGGTCTTTTTATTTCAAGTAATTCCATCACATTTCACGTCTTTTCCTTTCACTTCATTCCTTCCTTTTTCAGGTCTTTTTATTTCTCTTCATTCTATCCCATTTCACGTCAATTTATTTCTCTTCCTTCCATCCCATTTCTCGTGTTTTTATTTCACTTTGTTCCATCCCATTTCACTTCGTTCCATCCCATGTCACGTCTATTTATTTCACTTCGTTCCATCCCATGTCACTTCATTCCATCCCATTTCACGTCTTTTTAATTCACTTCCTTCCATCCCATTTCACGTCGTTTTATTTCACTTCATTCCATCCCATTTCACGTCTTTTTATTTCACTTCATTCCATCCCATGTCACGTCTTTTTATTTCACTTCATTCCATCCCACGTCACTTCATTCCATCCCATTTCACGTCTTTTTATTTCACTTCCTTCCATCCCATTTTACGTCTTTTTATTTCACTTCATTCCATCCCATGTCACGTCTTTTTATTTCACTTCATTCCATCCCATGTCACGTCTTTTTATTTCACTTCATTCCATCCCATGTCGCGTCTTTTTATTTCACTTCATTCCATCCCATATCACTTCATTCCATCCCAGTTCACGTCTTTTTATTTCACTTCATTCCATACAAGTTCCCGTCTTTTTATTTCACTTCATTCCATCCCAGTTCACGTCTTTTCTCTTCTTTCCATCCCATTTCCCGTCTTTTTATTTCTCTTCCTTCCATCCCATTTCACTTCCTTCCATCCCATTTAACGTCTTTTTATTTCACTTCCTTCCATCCCATGTCACGTCTTTTAATTTCACTTCCTTCCATCCCATGTCATGTCTTTTTATTTCACTTCGTTCCATCCCATGTCACGTCTTTTTTTTCACTTCGTTCCATCTCATGTCACTTCATTCCATCCCATTTCACATCTTTTTTTTTCACTTCGTTCCATCCCATTTCATTTCGTTCCATCCCATGTCTCGTCTTTTTATTTCACTTCGTTCCGTCCCATGTCAGGTCTTTTTATTTCACTTCCTTCCATCCCATGTCACGACTTTTTATTTCACTTCCTTCCATCCCATTTCACTTCCTTCCATCCCATTTCACGTCTTTTAATTTCACTTCATTCCATCCCATTTCTCATCATTCCATCCCATGTCTCGTCTTTTTATTTCACTTCCTTCCATCCCATTTCACGTCCTTTTATTTCTATTCATTCCATCCCATTTCACGTCTGTTTATTTCACTTCCTTCCATCCCATTTCACTTCCTTCCATCCCATGTCACGTCTTTTTATTTCACTTCATTCCATCCCATTTCACTTCATTCCATCCCATTTCACGTCTTTTTATTTCACTTTATTCTTTCATTTTTCTCGTCTTTTTATTTCCCTTCATTCCGTCCCATTTCCCTTCATTCCGTCCCTTTTCTTGTCTTTTTATTTCACTTCATTCCATCCCATTTCACTTCATTCCATCCCATTTCACGTCTTTTTATTACATTTCATTCCATCCCATTTCGCGTCTTTTTATTTCACTTTATTCATTCATTTTTCTCGTCTTTTTATTTCCCTTCATTCCGTCCCATTTCCCTTCCTTCCGTCCCATATCTTGTCTTTTTATTTCACTTCATTCCATCCCATTTCACTTCATTCCATCCCATTTCACGTCTTTTTATTACATTTCATTCCATCCCATTTCGCGTCTTATTATTTCACTTCATTCCTTCATTTTTCACGTCTTTTTATTTCTCTTCATTCCTTCCCATTTCACTTCATTCCTTCCCATTTCACTTCGTTCCATCCCATTTCACTTCATTCCATCCAATGTCACGTCTTTTCTTCCACTTCGTTCCATCCCATGTCACGTTGTTTTATTTCTCTTCGTTTTATCCCATGTCACGTCTTTTTATTTCACTTCGTTCCATCCCATGTCACTTCATTCCATCCCATTTCACGTCTTTTTAATACACTTCATTCCATTCCATTTCACGTCTTTTTATTTCACTTCCTTCCATCCCATTTCACTTCCTTCCATCCCATTTCAAGTCTTTTTATTTCACTTCATTCCATCCTATTTCTCTTCATTCCAACCCGTTTCACGTCATTCCATCCCATGTCACGTCTTTTTATTTCACTTCATTCCCTCCTTTTTCACGTCTTTTTATTTCACTTCCTTCCATCCCATGTCACGTCTTTTTATTTCTCTTCATTCCACCGCATGTCACGTCATTCCATCCCATTTCACGTCTTTTTATTTCACTTCGTTCCATCCCGTTTCACTTTGTTCCATCCCATGTCACGTCTTTTTATTTCAATTCCTTCCATCCCATTTCACTTCGTTCCATCCCATTTTACGTCTTTTTATTTCGCTTCCTTCCATCCCATGTCATGTCTTTTTATTTCACTTCGTTCCATCCCATGTCACGTCTTTTTATTTCACTTCATTCCATCCCATGTCACGTCTTTTTATTTCACTTCATTCCATCCCATTTCACTTCCTTCCATCCCATTTCACGTCTTTTAATTTCACTTCATTCCATCCCATTTTACTTCCTTCCATCCCATTTCTCTTCATTCCATACCATTTCTGGTCTTTTTATTTCAAGTCATTTCATCCCATTTCACGTCTTTTTCTTTCACTTCATTCCTTCCTTTTACAGGTCTTTTTATTTCTCTTCATTCTATCCCATTTCACGTCTTTTTATTTCTCTTCCTTCCATCCCATTTCTCATCTTTTTATTTCACTTCGTTCCATCCCATTTCTCTTCCTTCCATCCCATTTCTCGTCTTTTTATTTCACTTCGTTCCATCCCATTTCATTTCATTCCATCCCATGTCACGTCTTTTTATTTCACTTCGTTCCATCCCATGTCACTTCATTCCATCCCATTTCACGTCTTTTTAATTCACTTCCTTCCATCCCATTTCACGTCGTTTTATTTCATTTCATTCCATCCCATGTCACGTCTTTTTATTTCACTTCATTCCATCCCATGTCACGTCTTTTTATTTCACTTCATTCCATCCCATGTCACGTCTTTTTATTTCACTTCATTCCATCCCATGTCACTTCATTCCATCCCAGTTCACGTCTTTTTATTTCACTTCATTCCATCCCATTTCACTTCCTTCCATCCCATGTCACTTCATTCCATCCCATTTCACGTCTTTTTATTTCACTTCCTTCCATCCCGTTTCACTTTCTTCCATCCCATTTTACGTCTTTTTATTTCACTTCATTCCATCCCATTTCACTTCCTTCCATCCCGTTTCTCATCTTTTTATTTCTCTTCATTCCATCCCATTTCACTTCCTTCCATCCCATTTCTCTTCATTCCATACCATTTCTGGTCTTTTTATTTCAAGTAATTCCATCACATTTCACGTCTTTTCCTTTCACTTCATTCCTTCCTTTTTCAGGTCTTTTTATTTCTCTTCATTCTATCCCATTTCACGTCTATTTATTTCTCTTCCTTCCATCCCATTTCTCGTCTTTTTATTTCACTTTGTTCCATCCCATTTCACTTCGTTCCATCCCATGTCACGTCTATTTATTTCACTTCGTTCCATCCCATGTCACTTCATTCCATCCCATTTCACGTCTTTTTAATTCACTTCCTTCCATCCCATTTCACGTCGTTTTATTTCACTTCATTCCATCCCATTTCACGTCTTTTTATTTCACTTCATTCCATCCCATGTCACGTCTTTTTATTTCACTTCATTCCATCCCACGTCACTTCATTCCATCCCATTTCACGTCTTTTTATTTCACTTCCTTCCATCCCATTTTACGTCTTTTTATTTCACTTCATTCCATCCCATGTCACGTCTTTTTATTTCACTTCATTCCATCCCATGTCACGTCTTTTTATTTCACTTCATTCCATCCCATGTCGCGTCTTTTTATTTCACTTCATTCCATCCCATATCACTTCATTCCATCCCAGTTCACGTCTTTTTATTTCACTTCATTCCATACAAGTTCCCGTCTTTTTATTTCACTTCATTCCATCCCAGTTCACGTCTTTTCTCTTCTTTCCATCCCATTTCCCGTCTTTTTATTTCTCTTCCTTCCATCCCATTTCACTTCCTTCCATCCCATTTAACGTCTTTTTATTTCACTTCCTTCCATCCCATGTCACGTCTTTTAATTTCACTTCCTTCCATCCCATGTCATGTCTTTTTATTTCACTTCGTTCCATCCCATGTCACGTCTTTTTATTTCACTTCGTTCCATCTCATGTCACTTCATTCCATCCCATTTCACATCTTTTTTTTTCACTTCGTTCCATCCCATTTCATTTCGTTCCATCCCATGTCTCGTCTTTTTATTTCACTTCGTTCCATCCCATGTCAGGTCTTTTTATTTCACTTCCTTCCATCCCATGTCACGACTTTTTATTTCACTTCCTTCCATCCCATTTCACTTCCTTCCATCCCATTTCACGTCTTTTAATTTCACTTCATTCCATCCCATTTCTCATCATTCCATCCCATGTCTCGTCTTTTTATTTCACTTCCTTCCATCCCATTTCACGTCTTTTTATTTCTATTCATTCCATCCCATTTCACGTCTGTTTATTTCACTTCCTTCCATCCCATTTCACTTTTTTCCATCCCATGTCACGTCTTTTTATTTCACTTCATTCCATCCCATTTCACTTCATTCCATCCCATTTCACGTCTTTTTATTTCACTTTATTCTTTCATTTTTCTCGTCTTTTTATTTCCCTTCATTCCGTCCCATTTCCCTTCATTCCGTCCCATTTCTTGTCTTTTTATTTCACTTCATTCCATCCCATTTCACTTCATTCCATCCCATTTCACGTCTTTTTATTACATTTCATTCCATCCCATTTCGCGTCTTATTATTTCACTTCATTCCTTCATTTTTCACGTCTTTTTATTTCTCTTCATTCCGTACCATTTCACTTCATTCCTTCCCATTTCACTTCGTTCCATCCCATTTCACTTCATTCCATCCAATGTCACGTCTTTTCTTCCACTTCGTTCCATCCCATGTCACGTTGTTTTATTTCTCTTCGTTCCATCCCATGTCACGTCTTTTTATTTCACTTCGTTCCATCCCATGTCACTTCATTCCATCCCATTTCACGTCTTTTTAATACACTTCATTCCATTCCATTTCACGTCTTTTTATTTCACTTCCTTCCATCCCATTTCACGTCTTTTAATTTCACTTCATTCCATCCCATTTTTCTTCCTTCCATCCCATTTCTCTTCATTCCATCCCATTTCACGTCTTTTTATTTCACTTCCTTCCATCCCATTTTACGTCTTTTTATTTCACTTCATTCCATCCCATGTCACGTCTTTTTATTTCACTTCATTCCATCCCATGTCACGTCTTTTTATTTCACTTCATTCCATCCCATGTCGCGTCTTTTTATTTCACTTCTTTCCATCCCGTATCACTTCATTCCATCCCAGTTCACGTCTTTTTATTTCACTTCATTCCATACAAGTTCCCGTCTTTTTATTTCACTTCATTCCATCCCAGTTCACGTCTTTTCTCTTCTTTCCATCCCATTTCCCGTCTTTTTATTTCTCTTCCTTCCATCCCATTTCACTTCCTTCCATCCCATTTAACGTCTTTTTATTTCACTTCCTTCCATCCCATGTCACGTCTTTTAATTTCACTTCCTTCCATCCCATGTCATGTCTTTTTATTTCACTTCGTTCCATCCCATGTCACGTCTTTTTATTTCACTTCGTTCCATCTCATGTCACTTCATTCCATCCCATTTCACATCTTTTTTTTTCACTTCGTTCCATCCCATTTCATTTCGTTCCATCCCATGTCTCGTCTTTTTATTTCACTTCGTTCCATCCCATGTCAGGTCTTTTTATTTCACTTCCTTCCATCCCATGTCACGACTTTTTATTTCACTTCCTTCCATCCCATTTCACTTCCTTCCATCCCATTTCACGTCTTTTAATTTCACTTCATTCCATCCCATTTCTCATCATTCCATCCCATGTCTCGACTTTTTATTTCACTTCCTTCCATCCCATTTCACGTCTTTTTATTTCTATTCATTCCATCCCATTTCACGTCTGTTTATTTCACTTCCTTCCATCCCATTTCACTTCCTTCCATCCCATGTCACGTCTTTTTATTTCACTTCATTCCATCCCATTTCACTTCATTCCATCCCATTTCACGTCTTTTTATTTCACTTTATTCTTTCATTTTTCTCGTCTTTTTATTTCCCTTCATTCCGTCCCATTTCCCTTCATTCCGTCCCATTTCTTGTCTTTTTATTTCACTTCATTCCATCCCATTTCACTTCATTCCATCCCATTTCACGTCTTTTTATTACATTTCATTCCATCCCATTTCGCGTCTTATTATTTCACTTCATTCCTTCATTTTTCACGTCTTTTTATTTCTCTTCATTCCGTACCATTTCACTTCATTCCTTCCCATTTCACTTCGTTCCATCCCATTTCACTTCATTCCATCCAATGTCACGTCTTTTCTTCCACTTCGTTCCATCCCATGTCACGTTGTTTTATTTCTCTTCGTTCCATCCCATGTCACGTCTTTTTATTTCACTTCGTTCCATCCCATGTCACTTCATTCCATCCCATTTCACGTCTTTTTAATACACTTCATTCCATTCCATTTCACGTCTTTTTATTTCACTTCCCTCCATCCCATTTCACTTCCTTCCATCCCATTTCAAGTCTTTTTATTTCACTTCATTCCATCCCATTTCTCTTCATTCCATCCCGTTTCACGTCATTCCATCCCATGTCACGTCTTTTTATTTCCCTTCATTCCCTCCTTTTTCACGTCTTTTTATTTCACTTCCTTCCATCCCATGTCACGTCTTTTTATTTCACTTCATTCCATTCCATTTCACGTCTTTTTATTTCTCTTCGTTGCATCCCATGTCACGTCTTTTTATTTCTCTTCATTCCATCGCATGTCACGTCATTCCATCCCATTTCACGTCTTTTTATTTCACTTCGTTCCATCCCGTTTCACTTTGTTCCATCCCATGTCACGTCTTTTTATTTCACTTCCTTCCATCCCATTTCACTTCCTTCCATCCCATTTTACGTCTTTTTATTTCGCTTCCTTCCATCCCATGTCATGTCTTTTTATTTCACTTCGTTCCATCCCATGTCTCGTCTTTTTATTTCACTTCCTTCCATCCCATTTCACGTCTTTTTATTTCTATTCATTCCATCCCATTTCACGTCTGTATATTTCACTTCGTTCCATCCCGTTTCACTTCGTTCCATCCCATGTAACATCTTTTTATTTCACTTCCTTCCATCCCATTTCACGTCTTTTTATTTCACTTCGTTCCATCCCATTTCACGTCATTTTATTTCACTTCCTTCCATCCCATTTCACGTCTTTTTATTTCACTTCCTTCCATCCCATGTCACGTCTTTTTATTTCAATTCATTCCATCCCATTTCACTTCCATCCATCCCATTTCACGTCTTTATATTTCTCTTCATTCCGTCCCATTTCACGACGTTTTATTTCACTTCATTCCATTCCATTTCACGTCATTTTATTTCACTTCCTTCCATCCCATTTCACTTCCTTCCATCCCATGTCACGTCTTTTTATTTCACTTCATTCCATCCCATTTCACTTCATTCCATCCCATTTCACGTCTTTTTATTTCACTTCATTCTTTCATTTTTCTCGTCTTTTTATTTCCCTTAATTCCGTCCCATTTCCCTTCATTCCGTCCCATTTCCCTTCATTCCGTCCCATTTCCCTTCATTCCGTCCCATTTCTTGTCTTTTTATTTCACTTCATTCCATCCCATTTCACTTCATTCCATCCCATTTCACGTCTTTTTATTACGTTTCATTCCATCCCATTTCGCGTCTTTTTATTTCACTTCATTCCTTCATTTTTCACGTCTTTTTATTTCTCTTCATTCCGTACAATTTCACTTCATTCCTTCCCATTTCACTTCATTCCATCCAATGTCACGTCTTTTTTTTCACTTCGTTCCATCCCATGTCACGTCGTTTTATTTCTCTTCGTTCCATCCCATGTCACGTCTTTTTATTTCACTTCGTTCCATCCCATGTCACTTCATTCCATACCATTTTACGTCTTTTTAATACACTTCATTCCATTCCATTTCACGTCTTTTTTTTTCACTTCCTTCCATCCCATTTCACTTCCTTCAATCCCATTTCAAGTCTTTTTATTTCACTTCATTCCATTCCATTTCTCTTCATTCCATCCCGTTTCACGTCATTCCATCCCATGTCATGTCTTTTTATTTCACTTCATTCCGTCCCAGTTCCCGTCTTTTTATTTCAATTAATTCCATCCCCCGTCACGTATTTTAATTTCACTTCATTCCATCCAATGTCACTTCATTCCATCCCAGTTCCCGTCTTTTTATTTCAATTAATTCCATCCCATGTCACGTATTTTAATTTCACTTCATTCCACCCCATGTCACTTCATTCCATCCCAGTTCCCGTCTTTTTATTTCAATTAATTCCATCCCATGTCACGTATTTTAATTTCACTTCCTTCCATCCCATGTCACGACTTTTTATTTCACTTCTTTCCATCCCATTTCTCATCATTCCATACTCATTTCTCGTCTTTTTATTTCACTTCCTTCCATCCCATTTCCCGTCTTTTTATTTCTCTTCATTCCATCCCATTTCACTCTTTTTATTTCACTTCATTCCATCCCATTTCACGCCTTTTTAATTCAATTCATTCCATCCCATTTCACGTCTTTTTATTTCACTTATTTCCATCCCATCTCACGTCTTTTTATTTCTCTTCGTCCCATCCCATCTCACGTCTTTTCATTTCACTTCATTCCATCCCATGTCACTTCCTTCCATCCCATTTCACGTCTTTTTATTTCACTTCATTCCATCCCGTTTCACTTTCTTCCATCCCATGTCATGTCTTTTTATTTCACTTCCGTTCATCCCATGTCACATCTTTTAATTTCACTTCCTTCCATCCCATGTCATGTCTTTTTATTTCAAGTAATTCCATCCCATATCACGTCATTTTATTTCACTTCGTTCCATCCCATGTCACTTCATTCCATCCCATTTCACGTCTATTTATTACACTTCATTCCATTCCATTTCACGTCTTTTTATTTCACTTCCTTCCATCCCATTTCACTTCCTTCCATCCCATTTCAAGTCTTTTTATTTCACTTCATTCCATCCCATTTCTCTTCATTCCATCCCGTTTCACGTCAATCCATCCCATTTCACGTCTTTTAATTTTACTTCCTTCCATCCCATTTTACGTCTTTTTATTTCAATTCATTCCATATCATTTCATGTCTTTTTATTTCTCTTCATTCCATCCCATTTCACTTCATTCCATCTCATTTCATGTCTTTTTATTACACTTCATTCCATCCCTTTTCATTTAATTCCATCCCACGTCACGTCTTTTTATTTCACTTCATTTCATCCCAGTTCCCGTCTTTTTATTTCACTTCATTCCATCCTATGTCACTTCATTCCATCCCAGTTCCCGTCTTTTTATTTCACTTCAATCCATTCCATGTCACGTCTTTTAATTTCACTTCCTTCCATAGCATGTCATGTCTTTTTATTTCACTTCCTTCCATCCCATGTCACGTCCTTTTATTTCACTTCCTTCCATCCCATGTCACGTCTTTTTATTTCACTTCGTTCCATCCCATGTCACTTCATTCCATCCCATTTCACATCTTTTTTTTTCACTTCGTTCCATCCCATTTCACTTCTTTCCATCCCATGTCACGACTTTTTATTTCACTTCTTTCCATCCCATTTCTCATCATTCCATACCATCTCGTCTTTTTATTTCAATTCCTTCCATCCCATTTCCCGTCTTTTTATTTCACTTCGTTCCATCCCAAGTCACGTCTTTTTATTTCACTTCATTCCATCCCATTTCACGGCTTTTTACTTCACTTCATTCCATCGCATTTCACGTATTTTTATTTCAGTTCGTTCCATCCCGTTTCACTTCGTTCCATCCCATGTCACGTCTTTTTATTTCACTTCCTTCCGTCCCATTTCACTTCCTTCCATCCCATTTTACGTCTTTTTATTTCTCTTCATTCCATCCCATTTCACTTTCTTCCATACCATTTCACGTCTTTTTATTTCTCTTCCTTCCATCCCATTTCTCTTCCTTCCATCCCATTTCACTTCCTTCCATCCCCTTTCACTTCCTTCCATCCCATTTCACTTCCTTCCATCCCATTTCTCGTCTTTTTATTTATCTTCATTCCTTCCCATTTCTCGTCTTTTTATTTCACTTCATTCCATCCCGCTTCACTTCATTCGATCCCATTTCACGTCTTTTTATTTCACTTCATTCCATCCCAATTCACGTCTTTTTTTTTCACTTCGTTCCATCCCATTTCACTTTGTTCCATCCCATGTCTCGTCTCTTTATTTCACTTCGTTCCATCCCATGTCACGTCTTTTTATTTCACTTCCTTCCATCTCATGTCATGTCTTTTTATTTCACTTCCTTCCATCCCATGTCACGTCTTTTTATTTCACTTCCTTCCATCCCATTTCACTTCCTTCCATCCCATTTCACGTCTTTTTATTTCACTTCATTCCATCCCATTTCACGTCTTTTTATTTCACTTCATTCCATCCCATTTCTCATCATTCCATACCATTTCTCGTCTTTTTATTTCACATCCTTCCATCCCATTTCACATCTTTTTATTTCTATTCATTCCATCCCATTTCACGTCTTTATATTTCACTTCATTCCATCCCATTTCTCATCATTCCATACCATTTCTCGTCTTTTTATTTCACTTCGTTCCATCCCGTGTAACGTCTTTTTATTTCACTTCGTTCCATCCCATGTCTCGTCTCTTTATTTCACTTCGTTCCATCCCATGTCACGTCTTTTTATTTCACTTCCTTCCATCTCATGTCATGTCTTTTTATTTCACTTCCTTCCATCCCATGTCACGTCTTTTTATTTCACTTCCTTCCATCCCATTTCACTTCCTTCCATCCCATTTCACGTCTTTTTATTTCACTTCATTCCATCCCATGTCACGTCTTTTTATTTCACTTCATATAATCCCATGTTGCTTCTTTCCATCCCAGTTCACTTCTTTTTATTTCACTTCATTCCATACAAGTTCCCGTCTTTTTATTTCACTTCATTCCATCCCATTTCCCGTCTTTTCTCTTCTTTCCATCCCATTTGCCGTCTTTTTATTTCACTTCCTTCCATCCCATTTCACGTCGTTTTATTTCATTTCATTCCATCCCATGTCACGTCTTTTTATTTCACTTCATTCCATCCCATGTCACGTCTTTTTATTTCACTTCATTCCATCCCATGTCACGTCTTTTTATTTCACTTCGTTCCATCCCATTTCACTTCGTTCCATCCCATTTTACGTCTTTTTATTTCACTTCGTTCCATCCCATTTCTCTTCTTTCCATCCCATTTCACGTCTTTTTATTTCACTTCATTCCATCCCATGTCACGTCTTTTAATTTCACTTCATTCCATCCCATTTCTCATCATTCCATACCATTTCTCGTTTTTTTATTTCACTTCCTTCCATCCCATTTCACGTCTTTTTATTTCTATTCATTCCATCCCATTTCACGTCTGTTTATTTCACTTCGTTCCATCCCATGTAACGTCTTTTTATTTCACTTCCTTCCATCCCATGTCACGTCTTTTTATTTCACTTCGTTCCATCCCAAGTCACGTCTTTTTATTTCACTTAATTCCTTCCAATTTCACGTCTTTTTATTTCACTTCCTTCCATCCCATTTTACGTCTTTTTATTTCAATTCATTCCATCCTAGTTCACTTTATTCCATCCCATTTCTCGTCTTTTAATTTCTCTTCATTCCATCCCATTTCACGTCTTTCTATTTCACTTCGTTCCATCCCATTTCACTTCGTTCCATCCCATTTCACTTCGTTCCATCCCGTTTCACTTCGTTCCATCCCATTTCACATCTTTTTTATTCACTTCGTTCCATCCCATTTCACTTCCTTCCATCCCATTTCACGTCTTTTATTTCACTTCATTCCATCCCATTTCACTTCCTTCCATCCCATTTCACATCTTTTTATTTCACTTCATTCCATCCCATGTCACGTCTTTTTATTTCACTTCATTCCATCCCATGTCACGTCTTTTTATTTCACTTCCTTCCATCCCATGTCACTTCCTTCCATCCCATATCACGTCTTTTTATTTCAATTCCTTCCATTCCATGTCACATCTTTTTATTTCACTTCATTCCATCCCATTTCACTTCCTTCCATCCCATTTCACGTCTTTTTATTTCACTTCATTCCATCCCATTTCACTTCCTTCCATCCCATTTCTCTTCATTCCATACCATTTCTGGTCTTTTTATTTCACGTCATTCCATCCCATTTCAAGTCTTTTTATTTCACTTCGTTCCATCCCATGACACGTCTTTTTATTTCACTTCCTTCCATCCCGTTTCATTTTCTTCCATCCCATTTTACGTCTTTTTATTTCACTTCATTCCATCCCATTTCACTTCGTTCCATCCCATTTCACGTCTTTTTCTTTCACTTCATTCCATCCCATTTCACGTCTTTTTCTTTCACTTCATTCCTTCCTTTTTCAGGTCTTTTTATTTCTCTTCATTCTATCCCATTTCATGTCTTTTTATTTCTCGTCATTCCATCCCATGTCACGTCTTTTTATTTCACTTCATTCCATCCCATGTCGCGTCTTTTTATTTCACTTCATTCCATCCCATGTCACTTCATTCCATCCCAGTTCACATCTTTTTATTTCACTTCATTCCATACAAGTTCCCGTCTTTTTATTTCACTTCATTCCATCCCATTTCCCGTCTTTTCTCTTCTTTCCATCCCATTTCACGTCTTTTTATTTCACTTCATTCCATCCCATGTCACGTCTTTTAATTTCACTTCATTCCATCCCATTTCTCATCATTCCATACCATTTCTCGTCTTTTTATTTCACTTCCTTCCATCTCATTTCACGTCTTTTTATTTCTATTCATTCCATCCCATTTCACGTCTGTTTATTTCACTTCGTTCCATCCCATGTAACGTCTTTTTATTTCACTTCCTTCCATCCCATTTCACGTCTTTTTATTTCACTTCGTTCCATCCCGTTTCACTTCGTTCCATCCCATGTCACGTCTTTTTATTTCACTTCCTTCCATCCCATTTCACTTCCTTCCATCCCATTTTACGTCTTTTTATTTCACTTCCTTCCATCCCATGTCATGTCTTTTTATTTCACTTCGTTCCATCCCATGTCACGTCTTTTTATTTCACTTCCTTCCAACTCATGTCATGTCTTTTTATTTCACTTCGTTCCATCCCATGTAACGTCTTTTTATTTCACTTCCTTCCATCCCATTTCACTTCCTTCCATCCCATTTCACCTCTTTTAATTTCACTTCATTCCATCCCATTTCTCATCATTCCATACCATTTCTCGTCTTTTTATTTCCCTTCCTTCCATCCCATTTCACGTCTTTTTATTTCTATTCATTCCATCCCATTTCACGTCTGTTTATTTCACTTCGTTCTATCCCGTTTCACTTCGTTCCATCCCATGTAACGTCTTTTTAATTCACTTCATTCCATCCCATGTCACGTCTTTTTATTTCACTTCATTCCATCCCATGTCACGTCTTTTTATTTCACTTCATTCCATCCAATGTCAAGTCTTTTTATTTCACTTCATTCCATCCCATGTCACTTCATTCCATCCCAGTTCACGACTTTTTATTTCATTTCATTCCATACAAGTTCCCGTCTTTTTATTTCACTTCCTTCCATCCCATTTCACTTCCTTCCATCCCATTTCACTTCCTTCCATCCCATTTCACTTCCTTCCATCCCATTTCTCGTCTTTTTATTTCTCTTCATTCCATCCCATTTCAGTTCATTCCATCGCGCTTCACTTCATTCGATCCCATTTCACGTCTTTTTATTTCACTTCATTCGATCCCATTTCACGTCTTTTTAATTCACTTCCTTCCATCCCATTTCACGTCTTTTTATTTCACTTCATTCCATCCCATGTCACGTCTTTTTATTTCACTTCATTCCATCCCATGTCACGTCTTTTTATTTCACTTCATTCCATCCCATGTCACTTCATTCTATCCCAGTTCACGTCTTTTTATTTCATTTCATTCCATACAAGTTCCCGTCTTTTTATTTCACTTCCTTCCAACCCATTTCACTTCCTTCCATCCCATTTCACTTCCTTCCATCCCATTTCACTTCCTTCCATCCCATTTCTCGTCTTTTTATTTCTCTTCATTCCATCCCATTTCACTTCATTCCATCCCGCTTCAGTTCATTCGATCCCATGTCACGTCTTTTTATTTCACTTCATTCGATCCCATTTCACGTCTTTTTATTTCACTTCATTCCATCCCATTTCAGGTCTTTTTCTTTCACTTCATTCCATCCCATTTCACTTCATTCAATCCCATTTCACGTCTTTTTCTTTCACTTCATTCCATCCCATTTCACTTCATTCCATCCCATTTCACGTCTTTTTATTTCACTTCATTCCCTTCTTTTTCACGTCTTTTTATTTCACTTCCTTCCATCCCATGTCACGTCTTTTTATTTCACTTCATTCCATTCCATTTCACGTCTTTTTATTTCTCTTCATTCCATCCCAAGTCACGTCTTTTTATTTCTCTTCGTAGCATCCCATGTCACGTCTTTTTATTTCTCTTCATTCCATCCCATATCACGTCATTCCTTCCAATTTCACGTCTTTTTATATCACTTCGTTCCATCCCGTTTCACTTCGTTCCATCCCATGTCACGTCTTTTTATTTCACTTCCTTCCATCCCATTTCACTTCCTTCCATCCCATTTTACGTCTTTTTATTTCACTTCCTTCCATCCCATGTCACGTCTTTTTATTTCACTTCGTTCCATCCCATGTCACTTCATTCCATCCCATTTCACATCTTTTTTTTTTCACTTCGTTCCATCCCATTTCACTTCGTTCCATCCCATGTCTCCTCTTTTTATTTCACTTCGTTCCATCCCATGTCCCGTGTTTTTATTTCACTTCCTTCCATCTCATGTCATGTCTTTTTATTTCACTTCCTTCCATCCCATGTCACGACTTTTTATTTCACTTCCTTCCATCCCATTTCACTTCCTTCCATCCCATTTCACGTCTTTTAATTTCACTTCATTCCATCCCATTTCTCATCATTCCATACCATTTCTCGTCTTTTTATTTCACTTCCTTCCGTCCCATTTCACGTCTTTTTATTTCACTTCCTTCCGTCCCATGTCACGTCTTTTTATTTCAATTCATTCCATCCCATTTCACTTTTTTCCATCCAATTTCACGTCTTTTTATTTTTCTTCATACCGTCCCATTTCACGTCGTTTTATTTCACTTCATTCCATTCCATTTCACGTCTTTTTATTTCACTTCCGTCCATCCCATTTCACTTCCTTCCATCCCATGTCACGTCTTTTTATTTCACTTCATTCCATCCCATTTCACTTCATTCCATCCCATTTCACGTCTTTTTATTTCTCATCATTCCATCCCATTTCACGTCTTTTTATTTCACTTATTTCCATCCCATCTCACGTCTTTTTATTTCTCTTCGTTCCATCCCTTGTCACGTCTTTTTATTTCTCTTCATTCCATCCCATGTCACGTCATTCCATCCCATTTCACGTCTTTTTATTTCACTTCATTCCATCCCGTTTCACTTCGTTCCATCCCATGTCACGTGTTTTTATTTCACTTCCTTCCGTCCCATTTCACTTCCTTCCATCCCATTTTACGTCTTTTTATTTCTCTTCATTCCATCCCATTTCACTTTCTTTTATCCCATTCCACGTCTTTTTATTTCTTTTCCTTCCATCCCATTTCTCTTCCTTCCATCCCATTTCACTTCCTTCCATCCAATTTCACTTCCTTCCATCCCATTTCTCATCTTTTTATTTCACTTCATTCCATCCCATTTTACGTCTTTTTATTTCACTTCATTCCATCCCATTTCACTTCCTTCCATCCCATTTCTCGTCTTTTAATTTCACTTCATTCCTTCCCATTTCACTTCCTTCCATCCCATGTCTCGTCTTTTTATTTCACTTCGTTCCATCCCATGTCACTTCATTCCATCCCATTTCACGTCTTTTTATTTCACTTCATTCCATCCCATGTCACGTCTTTTTATTTCACTTCATTCCATCCCATGTCTCGTCTTTTTATTTCACTTCATTCCATCCCATGTCACTTCATTCCATCCCTGTTCACGTCTTTTTATTTCACTTCATTCCATCCCATTTCACTTCCTTCCATCCCATGTCACTTCATTCCATCCCATTTCACGTCTTTTTATTTCACTTCCTTCCATCCCGTTTCACTTTCTTCCATCCCATTTCACGTCTTTTTATTTCACTTCATTACATCCCATTTCACTTCCTTCCATCCCATTTCTCTTCATTCCATACCATTTCTGGTCTTTTTATTTCAAGTCATTCCATCCCATTTCACGTCTTTTTTTTCCACTTCATTCCTTCCTTTTTCAGGTCTTTTTATTTCTCTTCATTCTATCCCATTTCACGTCTTTTTATTTCTCTTCCTTCCATCCCATTTCTCGTCTTTTTATTTCACTTCGTTCCATCCCATTTCTCTTCCTTCCATCCCATTTCTCGTCTTTTTATTTCACTTTGTTCCATCCCATTTCACTTCGTTCCATCCCATGTCACGTCTTTTTATTTCACTTCGTTCCATCCCATGTCACTTCATTCCATCCCATTTCACGTCTTTTTAATTCACTTCCTTCCATCCCATTTCACGTCGTTTTATTTCACTTCATTCCATCCCATGTCACGTCTTTTTATTTTACTTCATTCCATCCCATGTCACGTCTTTTTATTTCACTTCATTCCATCCCATGTCACTTCCTTCCATCCCAGTTCACGTCTTTTTATTTCACTTCATTCCATACAAGTTCCCGTCTTTTTATTTCACTTCATTCCATCCCATGTCACGACTTTTCTCTTCTTTCCATCCCATTTCCCGTCTTTTTATTTCTCTTGATTCCATCCCATTTCACTTTCTTTTATCCCATTCCAAGTCTTTTTATTTCTTTTCCTTCCATCCCATTTCACTTCCTTCCATCCCATTTCACTTCCTTCCATCCCATTTCACGTCTTTTTATTTCTATTCATTCCATCCCATTTCACGTCTGTTTATTTCACTTCGTTCCATCCCGTTTCACTTCGTTCCATCCCATGTAACGTCTTTTTATTTCACTTCCTTCCATCCCATTTCACGTCTTTATATTTCACTTCGTTCCATCCCGTTTCACTTCGTTCCATACCATGTTACGTCTTTTTATTTCTCTTCATTCCATCCCATTTCACATCATTCCATCCCATTTCACGTCTTTTTATTACACTTCATTCCATCCCATTTCACTTCATTCCATCCCATTTCACTTCGTTCCATTCCGTTTCACTTCGTTCCATCCCATGTCACATCTTTTTATTTCACTTCCTTCCATCCCATTTCACGTCTTTTTATTTCACTTCATTCCCTCCTTTTCCACGTCTTTTTATTTCTCTTAATTCCATCCCATTTCATGTCTTTTTTTTTCACTTAGTTCCATCCCATGTCACGTCTTTTTTTTTCACTTCCTTCCATCCCATGTCACTTCATTCCATCCCATTTCACGTCTTTTTATTTCACTTCCTTCCATCCCATTTTACGTCTTTTTATTTCAATTCATTCCATCCTATTTCACTTCATTCCATCCCATTTCTCGTCTTTCTATTTCACTTCGTTCCATCCCATTTCACTTCGTTCCATCCCGTTTCACTTCCCTCCATCCCATGTCTCTTCATTCCATCCCATTTCACATCTTTTTTTTTCACTTCGTTCCATCCCATGTCACTTCCTTCCATCCAATTTCACGTCTTTTTATTTCACTTCCTTCCATCCCATTTCACTTCCTTCCATCCCATTTCACGTCTTTTTATTTCACTTCATTCCATCCCATTTCACTTCCTTCTATCCCATTTACGTCTTTTAATTTCACTTCATTCCATCCCATTTTACTTCCTTCCATCCCATGTCACTTCATTCCATCCCATTTCACGTCTTTTTAATACACTTCATTCCATTCCATTTCACGTCTTTTTATTTCACTTCCTTCCATCCCATTTCACTTCCTTCCATCCCATTTCAAGTCTTTTTATTTCACTTCATTCCATCCTATTTCTCTTCATTCCATCCCGTTTCACGTCATTCCATCCCATGTCACGTCTTTTTATTTCACTTCATTCCCTCCTTTTTCACGTCTTTTTATTTCACTTCCTTCCATCCCATGTCACGTCTTTTTATTTCACTTCATTCCATTCCATTTCACGTCTTTTTATTTCACTTCGTTGCATCCCATGTCACGTCTTTTTATTTCTCTTCATTCCATCCCATGTCACGTCATTCCATCCCATTTCACGTCTTATTTTTTCACTTCGTTCCATCCCGTTTCACTTTGTTCCATCCCATGTCACGTCTTTTTATTTCAATTCCTTCCATCCCATTTCACTTCGTTCCATCCCATTTTACGTCTTTTTATTTCGCTTCCTTCCATCCCATGTCATGTCTTTTTATTTCACTTCGTTCCATCCCATGTCACGTCTTTTTATTTCACTTCATTCCATCCCATGTCACGTCTTTTTATTTCACTTCATTCCATCCCATTTCACTTCCTTCCATCCCATTTCACGTCTTTTAATTTCACTTCATTCCATCCCATTTTACTTCCTTCCACCCATTTCTCTTCATTCCATACCATTTCTGGTCTTTTTATTTCAAGTCATTTCATCCCATTTCACGTCTTTTTCTTTCACTTCATTCCTTCCTTTTACAGGTCTTTTTATTTCTCTTCATTCTATCCCATTTCACGTCTTTTTATTTCTCTTCCTTCCATCCCATTTCTCATCTTTTTATTTCACTTCGTTCCATCCCATTTCTCTTCCTTCCATCCCATTTCTCGTCTTTTTATTTCACTTCGTTCCATCCCATTTCATTTCATTCCATCCCATGTCACGTCTTTTTATTTCACTTCGTTCCATCCCATGTCACTTCATTCCATCCCATTTCACGTCTTTTTAATTCACTTCCTTCCATCCCATTTCACGTCGTTTTATTTCATTTCATTCCATCCCATGTCACGTCTTTTTATTTCACTTCATTCCATCCCATGTCACGTCTTTTTATTTCACTTCATTCCATCCCATGTCACGTCTTTTTATTTCACTTCATTCCATCCCATGTCACTTCATTCCATCCCAGTTCAGGTCTTTTTATTTCACTTCATTCCATCCCATTTCACTTCCTTCCATCCCGTTTCTCATCTTTTTATTTCTCTTCATTCCATCCCATTTCACTTCCTTCCATCCCATTTCTCTTCATTCCATACCATTTCTGGTCTTTTTATTTCAAGTAATTCCATCACATTTCACGTCTTTTCCTTTCACTTCATTCCTTCCTTTTTCAGGTCTTTTTATTTCTCTTCATTCTATCCCATTTCACGTCTATTTATTTCTCTTCCTTCCATCCCATTTCACGTCTTTTTATTTCACTTTGTTCCATCCCATTTCACTTCGTTCCATCCCATGTCACGCCTATTTATTTCACTTCGTTCCATCCCATGTCACTTCATTCCATCCCATTTCACGTCTTTTTAATTCACTTCCTTCCATCCCATTTCACGTCGTTTTATTTCACTTCATTCCATCCCATGTCACGTCTTTTTATTTCACTTCATTCCATCCCATGTCACGTCTTTTTATTTCACTTCATTCCATCCCACGTCACTTCATTCCATCCCATTTCACGTCTTTTTATTTCACTTCCTTCCATCCCATTTTACGTCTTTTTATTTCACTTCATTCCATCCCATGTCACGTCTTTTTATTTCACTTCATTCCATCCCATGTCACGTCTTTTTATTTCACTTCATTCCATCCCATGTCGCGTCTTTTTATTTCACTTCATTCCATCCCATATCACTTCATTCCATCCCAGTTCACGTCTTTTTATTTCACTTCATTCCATACAAGTTCCCGTCTTTTTATTTCACTTCATTCCATCCCAGTTCACGTCTTTTCTCTTCTTTCCATCCCATTTTCCGTCTTTTTATTTCTCTTCCTTCCATCCCATTTCACTTCCTTCCATCCCATTTAACGTCTTTTTATTTCACTTCCTTCCATCCCATGTCACGTCTTTTAATTTCACTTCCTTCCATCCCATGTCATGTCTTTTTATTTCACTTCGTTCCATCCCATGTCACGTCTTTTTATTTCACTTCGTTCCATCTCATGTCACTTCATTCCATTCCATTTCACATCTTTTTTTTTCACTTCGTTCCATCCCATTTCATTTCGTTCCATCCCATGTCTCGTCTTTTTATTTCACTTCGTTCCATCCCATGTCAGGTCTTTTTATTTCACTTCCTTCCATCCCATGTCACGACTTTTTATTTCACTTCCTTCCATCCCATTTCACTTCCTTCCATCCCATTTCACGTCTTTTAATTTCACTTCATTCCATCCCATTTCTCATCATTCCATCCCATGTCTCGTCTTTTTATTTCACTTCCTTCCATCCCATTTCACGTCTTTTTATTTCTATTCATTCCATCCCATTTCACGTCTGTTTATTTCACTTCCTTCCATCCCATTTCACTTCCTTCCATCCCATGTCACGTCTTTTTATTTCACTTCATTCCATCCCATGTCACCTCATTCCATCCCATTTCACGTCTTTTTATTTCACTTTATTCTTTCATTTTTCTCGTCTTTTTATTTCCCTTCATTCCGTCCCATTTCCCTTCATTCCGTCCCATTTCTTGTCTTTTTATTTCACTTCATTCCATCCCATTTCACTTCATTCCATCCCATTTCACGTCTTTTTATTACATTTCATTCCATCCCATTTCGCGTCTTATTATTTCACTTCATTCCTTCATTTTTCACGTCTTTTTATTACTCTTCATTCCGTACCATTTCACTTCATTCCTTCCCATTTCACTTCGTTCCATCCCATTTCACTTCATTCCATCCAATGTCACGTCTTTTCTTCCACTTCGTTCCATCCCATGTCACGTTGTGTTATTTCTCTTCGTTCCATCCCATGTCACGTCTTTTTATTTCACTTCGTTCCATCCCATGACACTTCATTCCATCCCATTTCACGTCTTTTTAATACACTTCATTCCATTCCATTTCACGTCTTTTTATTTCACTTCCTTCCGTCCCATTTCACTTCCTTCCATCCCATTTCAAGTCTTTTTATTTCACTTCATTCCATCCCATTTCTCTTCATTCCATCCCATTTCACGTCATTCCATCCCATGTCACGTCTTTTTATTTCCCTTCATTCCCTCCTTTTTCACGTCTTTTTATTTCACTTCCTTCCATCCCATGTCACGTCTTTTTATTTCACTTCATTCCATTCCATTTCACGTCTTTTTATTTCTCTTCGTTGCATCCCATGTCACGTCTTTTTATTTCTCTTCATTCCATCGCATGTCACGTCATTCCATCCCATTTCACGTCTTTTTATTTCACTTCGTTCCATCCCGTTTCACTTTGTTCCATCCCATGTCACGTCTTTTTATTTCACTTCCTTCCATCCCATTTCACTTCCTTCTATCCCATTTCACGTCTTTTTATTTCACTTCATTCCATCCCATTTCACGTCTTTTTATTTCACTTCATTCCATTCCATTTCACGTCTTTTTATTTCTCTTCGTTGCATCCCATGTCACGTCTTTATAATTCTCTTCATTCCATCGCATGTCACGTCATTCCATCCCATTTCACGTCTTTTTATTTCACTTCGTTCCATCCCGTTTCACTTTGTTCCATCCCATGTCACGTCTTTTTATTTCACTTCCTTCCATCCCATTTCACTTCCTTCCATCCCATTTTACGTCTTTTTATTTCGCTTCCTTCCATCCCATGTCATGTCTTTTTATTTCACTTCGTTCCATCCCATGTCTCGTCTTTTTATTTCACTTCCTTCCATCCCATTTCACGTCATTTTATTTCTATTCATTCCATCCCATTTCACGTCTGTATATTTCACTTCGTTCCATCCCGTTTCACTTCGTTCCATCCCATGTAACATCTTTTTATTTCACATCCTTCCGTCCCATTTCACGTCTTTTTATTTCACTTCGTTCCATCCCATTTCACGTCATTTTATTTCACTTCCTTCCATCCCATTTCACGTCTTTTTATTTCACTTCCTTCCATCCCATTTTACGTCTTTTTATTTCAATTCATTCCATCCCATTTCACTTCCATCCATCCCATTACACGTCTTTATATTTCTCTTCTTTCCGTCCCATTTCACGTCGTTTTATTTCACTTCATTCCATTCCATTTCACGTCATTTTATTTCACTTCCTTCCATCCCATTTCACTTCCTTCCATCCCATGTCACGTCTTTTTATTTCACTTCATTCCATCCCATTTCACTTCATTCCATCCCATTTCACGTCTTTTTATTTCACTTCATTCTTTCATTTTTCTCGTCTTTTTATTTCCCTTAATTCCGTCCCATTTCCCTTCATTCCGTCCCATTTCCCTTCATTCCGTCCCATTTCCCTTCATTCCGTCCCATTTCTTGTCTTTTTATTTCACTTCATTCCATCCCATTTCACTTCATTCCATCCCATTTCACGTCTTTTTATTACGTTTCATTCCATCCCATTTCGCGTCTTTTTATTTCACTTCATTCCTTCATTTTTCACGTCTTTTTATTTCTCTTCATTCCGTACAATTTCACTTCATTCCTTCCCATTTCACTTCATTCCATCCAATGTCACGTCTTTTTTTTCACTTCGTTCCATCCCATGTCACGTCGTTTTATTTCTCTTCGTTCCATCCCATGTCACGTCTTTTTATTTCACTTCGTTCCATCCCATGTCACTTCATTCCATACCATTTTACGTCTTTTTAATACACTTCATTCCATTCCATTTCACGTCTTTTTTTTTCACTTCCTTCCATCCCATTTCACTTCCTTCAATCCCATTTCAAGTCTATTTATTTCACTTCATTCCATTCCATTTCTCTTCATTCCATCCCGTTTCACGTCATTCCATCCCATGTCACGTCTTTTTATTTCACTTCATTCCGTCCCAGTTCCCGTCTTTTTATTTCAATTAATTCCATCCCATGTTACGTATTTTAATTTCACTTCATTCCATCCCATGTCACTTCATTCCATCCCAGTTCCCGTCTTTTTATTTCAATTAATTCCATCCCACGTCACGTATTTTAATTTCACTTCATTCCATCCAATGTCACTTCATTCCATCCCAGTTCCCGTCTTTTTATTTCAATTAATTCCATCCCATGTCACGTATTTTAATTTCACTTCATTCCACCCCATGTCACTTCATTCCATCCCAGTTCCCGTCTTTTTATTTCAATTAATTCCATCCCATGTCACGTATTTTAATTTCACTTCCTTCCATCCCATGTCACGACTTTTTATTTCACTTCTTTCCATCCCATTTCTCATCATTCCATACTCATTTCTCGTCTTTTTATTTCACTTCCTTCCATCCCATTTCCCGTCTTTTTATTTCTCTTCATTCCATCCCATTTCACTCTTTTTATTTCACTTCACTCCATCCCATTTCACGTCTTTTTATTTCACTTATTTCCATCCCATCTCACGTCTTTTTATTTCTCTTCGTCCCATCCCATCTCACGTCTTTTCATTTCACTTCATTCCATCCCATGTCACTTCCTTCCATCCCATTTCACGTCTTTTTATTTCACTTCATTCCATCCCGTTTCACTTTCTTCCATCCCATGTCATGTCTTTTTATTTCACTTCCGTTCATCCCATGTCACATCTTTTAATTTCACTTCCTTCCATCCCATGTCATGTCTTTTTATTTCAAGTAATTCCATCCCATATCACGTCATTTTATTT
Organism: Oreortyx pictus; assembly: GCA_036925125.1. Lineage (NCBI taxonomy): Eukaryota > Metazoa > Chordata > Aves > Galliformes > Odontophoridae > Oreortyx > Oreortyx pictus. Next base: position 9,908,505 of record JAUPFR010000020.1, on the reverse strand, counting down.
CACTTCGTTCCATCCCATGTCACTTCATTCCATCCCATTTCACGTCTATTTATTACACTTCATTCCATTCCATTTCACGTCTTTTTATTTCACTTCCTTCCATCCCATTTCACTTCCTTCCATCCCATTTCAAGTCTTTTTATTTCTCTTCAAACCATCCCATTTCTCTTCATTCCATCCCGTTTCACGTCAATCCATCCCATTTCACGTCTTTTAATTTCACTTCCTTCCATCCCATTTTACGTCTTTTTATTTCAATTCATTCCATATCATTTCATGTCTTTTTATTTCTCTTCATTCCATCCCATTTCACTTCATTCCATCTCATTTCATGTCTTTTTATTACACTTCATTCCATCCCTTTTCATTTAATTCCATCCCATGTCACGTCTTTTTATTTCACTTCATTCCATCCCAGTTCCCGTCTTTTTATTTCACTTCATTCCATCCTATGTCACTTCATTCCATCCCAGTTCCCGTCTTTTTATTTCACTTCAATCCATCCCATGTCACGTCTTTTAATTTCACTTCCTTCCATAGCATGTCATGTCTTTTTATTTCACTTCCTTCCATCCCATGTCACGTCTTTTTATTTCACTTCCTTCCATCCCATGTCACGTCTTTTTATTTCACTTCGTTCCATCCCATGTCACTTCATTCCATCCCATTTCACATCTTTTTTTTTTCACTTCGTTCCATCCCATTTCACTTCGTTCCATCCCATGTCACGACTTTTTATTTCACTTCTTTCCATCCCATTTCTCATCATTCCATACCATCTCGTCTTTTTATTTCACTTCCTTCCATCCCATTTCCCGTCTTTTTATTTCTCTTCATTCCATCCCATTTCACCTCTTTTTATTTCACTTCATTCCATCCCATTTCACGGCTTTTTACTTCACTTCATTCCATCCCATTTCACGTATTTTTATTTCAGTTCGTTCCATCCCGTTTCACTTCGTTCCATCCCATGTCACGTCTTTTTATTTCACTTCCTTCCGTCCCATTTCACTTCCTTCCATCCCATTTTACGTCTTTTTATTTCTCTTCATTCCATCCCATTTCACTTTCTTCCATACCATTTCACGTCTTTTTATTTCTCTTCCTTCCATCCCATTTCTCTTCCTTCCATCCCATTTCTCTTCCTTCCATCCCCTTTCACTTCCTTCCATCCCATTTCACTTCCTTCCATCCCATTTCTCGTCTTTTTATTTATCTTCATTCCTTCCCATTTCTCGTCTTTTTATTTCACTTCATTCCATCCCGCTTCACTTCATTCGATCCCATTTCACGTCTTTTTATTTCACTTCATTCCATCCCAATTCACGTCTTTTTTTTTCACTTCGTTCCATCCCATTTCACTTTGTTCCATCCCATGTCTCGTCTCTTTATTTCACTTCGTTCCATCCCATGTCACGTCTTTTTATTTCACTTCCTTCCATCTCATGTCATGTCTTTTTATTTCACTTCCTTCCATCCCATGTCACGTCTTTTTATTTCACTTCCTTCCATCCCATTTCACTTCCTTCCATCCCATTTCACGTCTTTTTATTTCACTTCATTCCATCCCATTTCACGTCTTTTTATTTCACTTCATTCCATCCCATTTCTCATCATTCCATACCATTTCTCGTCTTTTTATTTCACATCCTTCCATCCCATTTCACATCTTTTTATTTCTATTCATTCCATCCCATTTCACGTCTTTATATTTCACTTCATTCCATCCCATTTCTCATCATTCCATACCATTTCTCGTCTTTTTATTTCACTTCGTTCCATCCCGTGTAACGTCTTTTTATTTCACTTCGTTCCATCCCATGTCTCGTCTCTTTATTTCACTTCGTTCCATCCCATGTCACGTCTTTTTATTTCACTTCCTTCCATCTCATGTCATGTCTTTTTATTTCACTTCCTTCCATCCCATGTCACGTCTTTTTATTTCACTTCCTTCCATCCCATTTCACTTCCTTCCATCCCATTTCACGTCTTTTTATTTCACTTCATTCCATCCCATGTCACGTCTTTTTATTTCACTTCATATAATCCCATGTTGCTTCTTTCCATCCCAGTTCACTTCTTTTTATTTCACTTCATTCCATCCCATTTCCCGTCTTTTCTCTTCTTTCCATCCCATTTGCCGTCTTTTTATTTCACTTCCTTCCATCCCATTTCACGTCGTTTTATTTCATTTCATTCCATCCCATGTGACGTCTTTTTATTTCACTTCATTCCATCCCATGTAACGTCTTTTTATTTCACTTCATTCCATCCCATGTCACGTCTTTTTATTTCACTTCGTTCCATCCCATTTCACTTCGTTCCATCCCATTTTACGTCTTTTTATTTCACTTCGTTCCATCCCATTTCTCTTCTTTCCATCCCATTTCACGTCTTTTTATTTCACTTCATTCCATCCCATGTCACGTCTTTTAATTTCACTTCATTCCATCCCATTTCTCATCATTCCATACCATTTCTCGTCTTTTTATTTCACTTCCTTCCATCCCATTTCACGTCTTTTTATTTCTATTCATTCCATCCCATTTCACGTCTGTTTATTTCACTTCGTTCCATCCCATTTCACGTCTTTTTATTTCACTTCCTTCCATCCCATGTCACGTCTTTTTATTTCACTTCGTTCCATCCCAAGTCACGTCTTTTTATTTCACTTAATTCCTTCCAATTTCACGTCTTTTTATTTCACTTCCTTCCATCCCATTTTACGTCTTTTTATTTCAATTCATTCCATCCTAGTTCACTTCATTCCATCCCATTTCTCGTCTTTTTATTTCACTTCATTCCATCCCATTTCACTTCCTTCCATCCCATTTCACGTCTTTTTATTTCACTTCATTCCATCCCATTTCACGTCTTTTTATTTCACTTCGTTCCATCCCATTTCACGTCATTTTATTTCACTTCATTCCATCCCATGTCACGTCTTTTTATTTCACTTCATTCCATCCCATGTCACGTCTTTTTATTTCACTTCCTTCCATCCCATGTCACTTCCTTCCATCCCATATCACGTCTTTTTATTTCAATTCCTTCCATTCCATGTCACATCTTTTTATTTCACTTCATTCCATCCCATTTCACTTCCTTCCATCCCATTTCACGTCTTTTTATTTCACTACATTCCATCCCATTTCACTTCCTTCCATCCCATTTCTCTTCATTCCATACCATTTCTGGTCTTTTTATTTCACGTCATTCCATCCCATTTCAAGTCTTTTTATTTCACTACGTTCCATCCCATGACACGTCTTTTTATTTCACTTCCTTCCATCCCGTTTCATTTTCTTCCATCCCATTTTACGTCTTTTTATTTCACTTCATTCCATCCCATTTCACTTCATTCCATCCCATTTCAGGTCTTTTTCTTTCACTTCATTCCATCCCATTTCAGGTCTTTTTCTTTCACTTCATTCCTTCCTTTTTCAGGTCTTTTTATTTCTCTTCATTCTATCCCATTTCATGTCTTTTTATTTCTCGTCATTCCATCCCATGTCACGTCTTTTTATTTCACTTCATTCCATCCCATGTCGCGTCTTTTTATTTCACTTCATTCCATCCCATGTCACTTCATTCCATCCCAGTTCACGTCTTTTTATTTCACTTCATTCCATACAAGTTCCCGTCTTTTTATTTCACTTCATTCCATCCCATTTCCCGTCTTTTCTCTTCTTTCCATCCCATTTCACGTCTTTTTATTTCACTTCATTCCATCCCATGTCACGTCTTTTAATTTCACTTCATTCCATCCCATTTCTCATCATTCCATGCCATTTCTCGTCTTTTTATTTCACTTCCTTCCATCTCATTTCACGTCTTTTTATTTCTATTCATTCCATCCCATTTCACGTCTTTTTATTTCACTTCCTTCCATCCCGTTTCACTTCGTTCCATCCCATGTCACGTCTTTTTTTTCACTTCCTTCCATCCCATTTCACTTCCTTCCATCCCATTTTACGTCTTTTTATTTCACTTCCTTCCATCCCATGTCATGTCTTTTTATTTCACTTCGTTCCATCCCATGTCACGTCTTTTTATTTCACTTCCTTCCAACTCATGTCATGTCTTTTTATTTCACTTCGTTCCATCCCATGTAACGTCTTTTTATTTCACTTCCTTCCATCCCATTTCACTTCCTTCCATCCCATTTCACCTCTTTTAATTTCACTTCATTCCATCCCATTTCTCATCATTCCATACCATTTCTCGTCTTTTTATTTCACTTCCTTCCATCCCATTTCACGTCTTTTTATTTCTATTCATTCCATCCCATTTCACGTCTGTTTATTTCACTTCGTTCTATCCCGTTTCACTTCGTTCCATCCCATGTAACGTCTTTTTAATTCACTTCATTCCATCCCATGTCACGTCTTTTGATTTCACTTCATTCCATCCCATGTCACGTCTTTTTATTTCACTTCATTCCATCCAATGTCAAGACTTTTTATTTCACTTCATTCCATCCCATGTCACTTCATTCCATCCCAGTTCACGACTTTTTATTTCATTTCATTCCATACAAGTTCCCGTCTTTTTATTTCACTTCCTTCCATCCCATTTCACTTCCTTCCATCCCATTTCACTTCCTTCCATCCCATTTCACTTCCTTCCATCCCATTTCTCGTCTTTTTATTTCTCTTCATTCCATCCCATTTCAGTTCATTCCATCGCGCTTCACTTCATTCGATCCCATTTCACGTCTTTTTATTTCACTTCATTCGATCCCATTTCACGTCTTTTTAATTCACTTCATTCCATCCCATTTCAGGTCTTTTTCTTTCACTTCATTCCATCCCATTTCACTTCATTCCATCCCATTTCACGTCTTTTTATTTCACTTCATTCCCTTCTTTTTCACGTCTTTTTATTTCACTTCCTTCCACCCCATGTCACGTCTTTTTATTTCACTTCATTCCATTCCATTTCACGTCTTTTTATTTCTCTTCATTCCATCCCAAGTCACGTCTTTTTATTTCTCTTCGTAGCATCCCATGTCACGTCTTTTTATTTCTCTTCATTCCATCCCATATCACGTCATTCCATCCAATTTCACGTCTTTTTATATCACTTCGTTCCATCCCGTTTCACTTCGTTCCATCCCATGTCACGTCTTTTTATTTCACTTCCTTCCAGCCCATTTCACTTCCTTCCATCCCATTTTATGTCTTTTTATTTCACTTCCTTCCATCCCATGTCACGGCTTTTAATTTCACTTCCTTCCATCCCATGTCATGTCTTTTTATTTCACTTCGTTCCATCCCATGTCACTTCATTCCATCCCATTTCACATCTTTTTTTTTCACTTCGTTCCATCCCATTTCACGTCGTTCCATCCCATGTCTCATCTTTTTATTTCACTTCGTTCCATCCCATGTCACGTTGTTTTATTTCACTTCCTTCCAACTCATGTCATGTCTTTTTATTTCACTTCCTTCCATCCCATGTCACGACTTTTTATTTCACTTCCTTCCATCCCATTTCACTTCCTTCCATCCCATTTCACCTCTTTTAATTTCACTTCAATCCATCCCATTTCTCATCATTCCATGCCATATCTCGTCTTTTTATTTCACTTCCTTCCATCCCATTTCACGTCTTTTTATTTCTATACATTCCATCCAATTTCACGTCTGTTTATTTCACTTCGTTCTATCCCGTTTCACTTCGTTCCATCCCATGTAACGTCTTTTTATTTCACTTCCTTCCATCCCATTTCACGTCTTTTTATTTCACTTCGTTCCATCCCATTTCACGTCATTTTATTTCACTTCCTTCCATCCCATTTCACGTCTTTTAATTTCACTTCATTCCATTCCATTTCACGTCTTTTTATTTCACTTCCTTCCATCCCATTTCACTTCATTCCATCCCATTTCACGTCTTTTTATTTCACTTCCTTCCATCCCATTTCACGTCTTTTCTCTTCTGTCCATCCCATATCCCGTCTTTTTATTTCTCTTCCTTCCATCCCATTTCACTTCCTTCCATCCCATTTCACTTCCTTCCATCCCATGTCACGTCTTTTTATTTCTATTCATTCCATCCCATTTCACTTCATTCCCTCCTTTTTCACGTCTTTTTATTTCTCTTCATTCCCTCCCATTTCACGTCTTTTTATTTCACTTCCTTCCATCCCATGTCACATCTTTTTATTTCACTTCATTCCATCCCATTTCACTTCCTTCCATCCCATTTCACGTCTTTTTATTTCACTTCATTCCATCCCAATTCACTTCCTTCCATCCCATTTCTCTTCATTCCATACCATTTCACGTCTTTTTATTTCTCTTCATTCTATCCCATTTCAAGTCTTTTTATTTCACTTCGCTCCATCCCATGTCACGTCTTTTTATTTCACTTCGTTCCATCCCATTTCACTTCCTTCCATCCCATGTCATGTCTTTTTATTTCACTTCGTTCCTTCCCATGTCACTTCATTCCATCCCATTTCACGTCTTTTTAATTCACTTCCTTCCATCCCATTTCACGTCTTTTTATTTCACTTCATTCAATCCCATGTCACGTCTTTTTATTTCACGTCATTCCATCCCATGTCACGTCTTTTTATTTCACTTCATTCCATCCCATGTCGCGTCTTTTTATTTCACTTCATTCCATCCGATGTCACTTCATTCCATCCCAGTTCACGTCTTTTTATTTCACTTCATTCCATACAAGTTCCCGTCTCTTCTCTTCTTTCCATCCCATTTCCCGTCTTTTTATTTCTCTTCCTTCCATCCCATTTCACTTCATTCCATCCCATTTCACTTCCTTCCATCCCATTTCACTTCCTTCCATCCCATGTCACGTCTTTTTATTTCTCTTCATTCCATCCCATTTCACTTCATTCCCTCCTTTTTCACGTCTTTTTATTTCTCTTCATTCCATCCTATTTCACGTCTTTTTCTTTCACTTCGTTCCATCCCATGTCACGTCTTTTTTTTTCACATAGTTCCATCCCATGTCACGTCTTTTTATTTCACTTCGTTCCATCCCAAGTCACGTCTTTTTATTTCACTTAATTCCTTCCAATTTCACGTCTTTTTATTTCACTTCCTTCCATCCCATGTCACTTCATTCCATCCATTTCACGTCTTTTTATTTCACTTCCTTCCATCCCATTTTACGTCTTTTTATTTCAATTCATTCCATCCTAGTTCACTTCATTCCATCCCATTTCTCGTCTTTTAATTTCTCTTCATTCCATCCCATTTCACGTCTTTCTATTTCACTTCGTTCCATCCCATTTCACTTTGTTCCATCCCATTTCACTTCGTTCCATCCCGTTTCACTTCGTTCCATCCCATTTCACATCTTTCTATTTCACTTCGTTCCATCCCATGTCACTTCCTTCCATCCCATTTTACGTCTTTTATTTCACTTCATTCCATCCCATTTCACTTCCTTCCATCCCATTTCACATCTTTTTATTTCACTTCATTCCATCCCATGTCACGTCTTTTTATTTCACTTCATTCCATGCCATGTCACGTCTTTTTATTTCACTTCCTTCCATCCCATGTCACTTCCTTCCATCCCATATCACGTCTTTTTATTTCAATTCCTTCCATTCCATGTCACATCTTTTTATTTCACTTCATTCCATCCCATTTCACTTCCTTCCATCCCCTTTCACGTCTTTTTATTTCACTTCATTCCATCCCATTTCACTTCCTTCCATCCCATTTCTCTTCATTCCATACCATTTCTGGTCTTTTTATTTCACGTCATTCCATCCCATTTGAAGTCTTTTTATTTCACTTCGTTCCATCCCATGACACGTCTTTTTATTTCACTTCCTTCCATCCCGTTTCATTTTCTTCCATCCCATTTTACGTCTTTTTATTTCACTTCATTCCATCCCATTTCACTTCATTCCATCCCATTTCAGGTCTTTTTCTTTCACTTTATTCCATCCCATTTCACGTCTTTTTCTTTCACTTCATTCCTTCCTTTTTCAGGTCTTTTTATTTCTCTTCATTCTATCCCATTTCATGTCTTTTTATTTCTCGTCATTCCATCCCATGTCACGTCTTTTTATTTCACTTCATTCCATCCCATGTCACTTCATTCCATCCCAGTTCACGTCTTTTTATTTCGCTTAATTCCATACAAGTTCCCGTCTTTTTATTTCACTTCATTCCATCCCATTTCCCGTCTTTTCTCTTCTTTCCATCCCATTTCACGTCTTTTTATTTCACTTCATTCCATCCCATGTCACGTCTTTTAATTTCACTTCATTCCATCCCATTTCTCATCATTCCATACCATTTCTCGTCTTTTTATTTCACTTCCTTCCATCTCATTTCACGTCTTTTTATTTCTATTCATTCCATCCCATTTCACGTCTGTTTATTTCACTTCGTTCCATCCCATGTAACGTCTTTTTATTTCACTTCCTTCCATCCCATTTCACGTCTTTTTATTTCACTTCGTTCCATCCCGTTTCACTTTGTTCCATCCCATGTCACGTCTTTTTATTTCACTTCCTTCCATCCCATTTCACTTCCTTCCATCCCATTTTACGTCTTTTTATTTCACTTCCTTCCATCCCATGTCATGTCTTTTTATTTCACTTCGTTCCATCCCATGTCACGTCTTTTTATTTCACTTCCTTCCAACTCATGTCATGTCTTTTTATTTCACTTCCTTCCATCCCATTTCACGTCTTTTTATTTCTATTCATTCCATCCCATTTCACTTCCTTCCATCCCATTTCACCTCTTTTAATTTCACTTCATTCCATCCCATTTCTCATCATTCCATACCATTTCTCGTCTTTTTATTTCACTTCCTTCCATCCCATTTCACGTCTTTTTATTTCTATTCATTCCATCCCATTTCACGTCTGTTTATTTCACTTCGTTCTATCCCGTTTCACTTCGTTCCATCCCATGTAACTTCTTTATAATTCACTTCATTCCATCCCATGTCACGTCTTTTTATTTCACTTCATTCCATCCCATGTCACGTCTTTTTATTTCACTTCATTCCATCCAATGTCAAGTCTTTTTATTTCACTTCATTCCATCCCATGTCACTTCATTCCATCCCAGTTCACGACTTTTTATTTCATTTCATTCCATACAAGTTCCCGTCTTTTTATTTCACTTCCTTCCATCCCATTTCAATTCCTTCCATCCCATTTCACTTCCTTCCATCCCATTTCACTTCCTTCCATCCCATTTCTCGTCTTTTTATTTCTCTTCATTCCATCCCATTTCAGTTCATTCCATCGCGCTTCACTTCATTCGATCCCATTTCACGTCTTTTTATTTCACTTCATTCGATCCCATTTCACGTCTTTTTAATTCACTTCCTTCCATCCCATTTCATGTCTTTTTATTTCACTTCATTCCATCCCATGTCACGTCTTTTTATTTCACTTCATTCCATCGCATGTCACGTCTTTTTATTTCACTTCATTCCATCCCATGTCACGTCTTTTTATTTCACTTCATTCCATCCCATGTCACTTCATTCTATCCCAGTTCACGTCTTTTTATTTCATTTCATTCCATACAAGTTCCCGTCTTTTTATTTCACTTCCTTCCATCCCATTTCACTTCCTTCCATCCCATTTCACTTCCTTCCATCCCATTTCACTTCCTTCCATCCCATTTCTCGTCTTTTTATTTCTCTTCATTCCATCCCATTTCACTTCATTCCATCGCGCTTCACTTCATTCGATCCCATGTCACGTCTTTTTATTTCTCTTCATTCGATCCCATTTCACGTCTTTTTATTTCACTTCATTCCATCCCATTTCAGGTCTTTTTCTTTCACTTCATTCCATCCCATTTCACTTCATTCAATCCCATTTCACATCTTTTTCTTTCACTTCATTCCATCCCATTTCACTTCATTCCATCCCATTTCACGTCTTTTTATTTCACTTCATTCCCTTCTTTTTCACGTCTTTTTATTTCACTTCCTTCCATCCCATGTCACGTCTTTTTATTTCACTTCATTCCATTCCATTTCACGTCTTTTTATTTCTCTTCATTCCATCCCAAGTCACGTCTTTTTATTTCTCTTCGTAGCATCCCATGTCACGTCTTTTTATTTCTCTTCATTCCATCCCATATCATGTCATTCCATCCAATTTCACGTCTTTTTATATCACTTCGTTCCATCCCGTTTCACTTCGTTCCATCCCATTTCACGTCTTTTTATTTCACTTCCTTCCAGCCCATTTCACTTCCTTCCATCCCATTTTATGTCTTTTTATTTCACTTCCTTCCATCCCATGTCACGGCTTTTAATTTCACTTCCTTCCATTCCATGTCATGTCTTTTTATTTCACTTCGTTCCATCCCATGTCACTTCATTCCATCCCATTTCACATCTTTTTTTTTCACTTCGTTCCATCCCATTTCACTTCGTTCCATCCCATGTCTCATCTTTTTATTTCACTTCGTTCCATCCCATGTCACGTTGTTTTATTTCACTTCCTTCCAACTCATGTCATGTCTTTTTATTTCACTTCCTTCCATCCCATGTCACGACTTTTTATTTCTCTTCCTTCCATCCCATTTCACTTCCTTCCATCCCATTTCACCTCTTTTAATTTCACTTCATTCCATCCCATTTCTCATCATTCCATACCATTTCTCGTCTTTTTATTTCACTTCCTTCCATCCCATTTTACGTCTTTTTATTTCTATACATTCCATCCAATTTCACGTCTGTTTATTTCACTTCGTTCTATCCCGTTTCACTTCGTTCCATCCCATGTAACGTCTTTTTATTTCACTTCCTTCCATCCCATTTCACGTCTTTTTATTTCACTTCGTTCCATCCCATTTCACGTCATTTTATTTCACTTCCTTCCATCCCATTTCACGTCTTTTAATTTCACTTCATTCCATTCCATTTCACGTCTTTTTATTTCACTTCCTTCCATCCCATTTCACTTCATTCCATCCCATTTCACGTCTTTTTATTTCACTTCCTTCCATCCCATTTCACGTCTTTTCTCTTCTGTCCATCCCATATCCCGTCTTTTTATTTCTCTTCCTTCCATCCCATTTCACTTCCTTCCATCCCATTTCACTTCCTTCCATCCCATGTCACGTCTTTTTATTTCTATTCATTCCATCCCATTTCACTTCATTCCCTCCTTTTTCACGTCTTTTTATTTCTCTTCATTCCCTCCCATTTCACGTCTTTTTATTTCACTTCATTCCATCCCATTTCACTTCCTTCCATCCCATTTCACGTCTTTTTATTTCACTTCATTCCATCCCAATTCACTTCCTTCCATCCCATTTCTCTTCATTCCATACCGTTTCACGTCTTTTTATTTCTCTTCCTTCTATCCCATTTCAAGTCTTTTTATTTCACTTCGCTACATCCCATGTCACGTCTTTTTATTTCACTTCGTTCCATCCCATTTCACTTCCTTCCATCCCATGTCATGTCTTTTTATTTCACTTCGTTCCTTCCCATGTCACTTCCTTCCATCCCATTTCACGTCTTTTTAATTCACTTCCTTCCATCCCATTTCACGTCTTTTTATTTCACTTCATTCAATCCCATGTCACGTCTTTTTATTTCACGTCATTCCATCCCATGTCACGTCTTTTTATTTCACTTCATTCCATCCCATGTCGCGTCTTTTTATTTCACTTCATTCCATCCCATGTCACTTCATTCCATCCCAGTTCACGTCTTTTTATTTCACTTCATTCCATACAAGTTCCCGTATCTTCTCTTCATTCCATCCCATTTCCCGTCTTTTTATTTCTCTTCCTTCCATCCCATTTCACTTCCTTCCATCCCATTTCACTTCCTTCCATCCCATTTCACTTCCTTCCATCCCATTTCACTTCCTTCCATCCCATGTCACGTCTTTTTATTTCTCTTCATTCCATCCTATTTCACGTCTTTTTTTTTCACTTCGTTCCATCCCATGTCACGTCTTTTTTTTTCACTTAGTTCCATCCCATGTCACGTCTTTTTATTTCACTTCGTTCCATCCCAAGTCACGTCTTTTTATTTCACTTAATTCCTTCCAATTTCACGTCTTTTTATTTCACTTCCTTCCATCCCATGTCACTTCATTCCATCCATTTCACGTCTTTTTATTTCACTTCCATCCATCCCATTTTACGTCTTTTTATTTCAATTCATTCCATCCTAGTTCACTTCATTCCATCCCATTTCTCGTCTTTTTATTTCTCTTCATTCCATCCCATTTCACGTCTTTCTATTTCACTTCGTTCCATCCCATGTCACTTCCTTCCATCCCATTTTACGTCTTTTATTTCACTTCATTCCATCCCATTTCACTTCCTTCCATCCCATTTCACATCTTTTTATTTCACTTCATTCCATCCCATGTCACGTCTTTTTATTTCACTTCATTCCATGCCATGTCACGTCTTTTTATTTCACTTCCTTCCATCCCATGTCACTTCCTTCCATCCCATATCACGTCTTTTTATTTCAATTCCTTCCATTCCATGTCACATCTTTTTATTTCACTTCATTCCATCCCATTTCACTTCCTTCCATCCCCTTTCACGTCTTTTTATTTCACTTCATTCCATCCCATTTCACTTCCTTCCATCCCATTTCTCTTCATTCCATACCATTTCTGGTCTTTTTATTTCACGTCATTCCATCCCATTTCAAGTCTTTTTATTTCACTTCGTTCCATCCCATGACACGTTTTTTTATTTCACTTCCTTCCATCCCGTTTCATTTTCTTCCATCCCATTTTACGTCTTTTTATTTCACTTCATTCCATCCCATTTCACTTCATTCCATCCCATTTCAGGTCTTTTTCTTTCACTTCATTCCATCCCATTTCACGTCTTTTTCTTTCACTTCATTCCTTCCTTTTTCAGGTCTTTTTATTTCTCTTCATTCTATCCCATTTCATGTCTTTTTATTTCTCGTCATTCCATCCCATGTCACGTCTTTTTATTTCACTTCATTCCATCCCATGTCGCGTCTTTTTATTTCACTTCATTCCATCCCATGTCACTTCATTCCATCCCAGTTCACGTCTTTTTATTTCACTTAATTCCATACAAGTTCCCGTCTTTTTATTTCACTTCATTCCATCCCATTTCCCGTCTTTTCTCTTCTTTCCATCCCATTTCACGTCTTTTTATTTCACTTCATTCCATCCCATGTCACGTCTTTTTATTTCACTTCATTCCATCCCATTTCTCATCATTCCATACCCTTTCTCGTCTTTTTATTTCACTTCCTTCCATCCCATTTCACGTCTTTTTATTTCTATTCATTCCATCCCATTTCACGTCTGTTTATTTCACTTCGTTCCATCCCATGTAACGTCTTTTTATTTCACTTCCTTCCATCCCATTTCACGTCTTTTTATTTCACTTCGTTCCATCCCGTTTCACTTCGTTCCATCCCATGTCACGTCTTTTTATTTCACTTCCTTCCATCCCATTTCACTTCCTTCCATCCCATTTTACGTCTTTTTATTTCACTTCCTTCAATCCCATGTCATGTCTTTTTATTTCACTTCGTTCCATCCCATGTCACGTCTTTTTATTTCACTTCCTTCCAACTCATGTCATGTCTTTTTATTTCACTTCGTTCCATCCCATGTAACGTCTTTTTATTTCACTTCCTTCCATCCCATTTCACTTCCTTCCATCCCATTTCACCTCTTTTAATTTCACTTCGTTCCATCCCATTTCTCATCATTCCATACCATTTCTCGTCTTTTTATTTCACTTCCTTCCATCCCATTTCACGTCTTTTTATTTCTATTCATTCCATCCCATTTCACGTCTGTTTATTTCCCTTCGTTCTATCCCGTTTCACTTCGTTCCATCCCATGTAACGTCTTTTTATTTCACTTCCTTCCATCCCATTTCATGTCTTTTTATTTCACTTCCTTCCGTCCCATTTTTCGTCTTTTTATTTCAATTCATTCAATCCCATTTCACGTCATTCCATCCCATTTCAAGTCTTTTTATTTCACTTCGTTCCATCCCATGACACGTTTTTTTATTTCACTTCCTTCCATCCCGTTTCATTTTCTTCCATCCCATTTTACGTCTTTTTATTTCACTTCATTCCATCCCATTTCACTTCATTCCATCCCATTTCAGGTCTTTTTCTTTCACTTCATTCCATCCCATTTCACGTCTTTTTCTTTCACTTCATTCCTTCCTTTTTCAGGTCTTTTTATTTCTCTTCATTCTATCCCATTTCATGTCTTTTTATTTCTCGTCATTCCATCCCATGTCACGTCTTTTTATTTCACTTCATTCCATCCCATGTCGCGTCTTTTTATTTCACTTCATTCCATCCCATGTCACTTCATTCCATCCCAGTTCACGTCTTTTTATTTCACTTAATTCCATACAAGTTCCCGTCTTTTTATTTCACTTCATTCCATCCCATTTCCCGTCTTTTCTCTTCTTTCCATCCCATTTCACGTCTTTTTATTTCACTTCATTCCATCCCATGTCACGTCTTTTTATTTCACTTCATTCCATCCCATTTCTCATCATTCCATACCCTTTCTCGTCTTTTTATTTCACTTCCTTCCATCCCATTTCACGTCTTTTTATTTCTATTCATTCCATCCCATGTCACGTCTTTTTATTTCACTTCCTTCCATCCCATTTCACTTCCTTCCATCCCATTTTACGTCTTTTTATTTCACTTCCTTCAATCCCATGTCATGTCTTTTTATTTCACTTCGTTCCATCCCATGTCACGTCTTTTTATTTCACTTCCTTCCAACTCATGTCATGTCTTTTTATTTCACTTCGTTCCATCCCATGTAACGTCTTTTTATTTCACTTCCTTCCATCCCATTTCACTTCCTTCCATCCCATTTCACCTCTTTTAATTTCACTTCGTTCCATCCCATTTCTCATCATTCCATACCATTTCTCGTCTTTTTATTTCACTTCCTTCCATCCCATTTCACGTCTTTTTATTTCTATTCATTCCATCCCATTTCACGTCTGTTTATTTCCCTTCGTTCTATCCCGTTTCACTTCGTTCCATCCCATGTAACGTCTTTTTATTTCACTTCCTTCCATCCCATTTCATGTCTTTTTATTTCACTTCCTTCCGTCCCATTTTTCGTCTTTTTATTTCAATTCATTCCCTCCCATATCACTTCTTTCCATCCCATTTCACGTCTTTTTATTTCTCTTCATTCCGTCCAATTTCACGTCGTTTTATTTCACTTCATTCCATTCCATTTCACGTCTTCTCATTTCACTTCCTTCCATCCCATTTCACTTCCTTCCATCCCATTTCAGTCTTTTTATTTCACTTCGTTCCATCCCGTTTCACTTCGTTCCATCCCATGTCACGTCTTTTTATTTCACTTCCTTCCATCCCATTTCACTTCCTTCCATCCCATTTTACGTCTTTTTATTTCACTTCGTTCCATCCCATGTCACTGCTTTTAATTTCACATCCTTCCATACCATGTCATGTCTTTTTATTTCACTTCGTTCCATCCCATGTCACGTCTTTTTATTTCACTTCGTTTCATCCCATGTCACTTCATTCCATCCCATTTCACATCTTTTTTTTTCACTTCGTTCCATCCCATTTCACTTCGTTCCATCCCATGTCTCATCTTTTTATTTCACTTCGTTCCATCCCATGTCACGTCTTTTTATTTCACTTCCTTCCAACTCATGTCATGTCTTTTTATTTCACTTCCTTCCATCCCATGTCACGACTTTTAATTTCACTTCCTTCCATCCCATTTCACTTCCTTCCATCCCATTTCACCTCTTTTAATTTCACTTCATTCCATCCCATTTCTCATCATTCCATAACATTTCTCGTCTTTTTATTTCACTTCCTTCCATCCCATTTCACGTCTTTTTATTTCTATTCATTCCATCCCATTTCACGTCTGTTTATTTCTCTTCGTTCTATCCCGTTTCACTTCGTTCCATCCCATGTAACGTCTTTTTATTTCATTTCCTTCCATCCCATTTCACGTTTTTTTATTTCACTTCCTTCCATCCCATTTCACGTCATTTTATTTCACTTCCTTCCATCTCATTTCACGTCTTTTTTTTTCACTTCCTTCCGTCCCATTTTACGTCTTTTTATTTCAATTCATTCCATCCCATATCACTTCTTTCCATCCCATTTCACGTCTTTTTATTTCTCTTCATTCCGTCCAATTTCACGTTGTTTTATTTCACCTCATTCCATTCCATTTCACGTCTTTTTATTTCACTTCCTTCCATCCCATTTCACTTCCTTCCATCCCATTTCACGTCTTTTTATTTCACATCCTTCCATCCCATTTCACGTCTTTTTATTTCACTTCATTCCATCCCATGTCACGTCTTTTTATTTCACTTCATTCCATCCTATGTCACGTCTTTTTATTTCACTTCCTTCCATCCCATGTCACGTCTTTTTATTTCACTTCGTTCCATCCCATTTCACTTCGTTCCATCCCATGTCATGTCTTTTTATTTCACTTCGTTCCATCCCATGTCACTTCATTCCATCCCATTTCACGTCTTTTTAATTCACTTCCTTCCATCCCATTTCACGTCTTTTTATTTCACTTCATTCCATCCCATGTCACGTCTTTTTATTTCCCTTCATTCCATCCCATGTCGCGTCTTTTTATTTCAGTTCATTCCATCCCATGTCACGTCTTTTTATTTCACTTCGTTCCGTCCCATGTCACTTCATTCCATCCCAGTTCACGTCTTTTTATTTCACTTCATTCCATACAAGTTCCCGTCTTTTTATTTCACTTCATTCCATCCCATTTCCCGTCTTTTCTCTTCTTTCCATCCCATTTCCCGTCTTTTTATTTCTCTTCCTTCCATACCATTTCTCGTCTTTTTATTTCACTTCGTTCCATCCCATGTCGCTTCATTCCATCCCATTTCACGTCTTTTTATTTCTCTTCGTTGCATCCCATTTCACTTCGTTCCATCCCATGTCATGTCTTTTTATTTCACTTCGTTCCATCCCATTTCACGTCGTTCCATCCCATGTCACGTCTTTTTATTTCACTTCGTTCCATCCCATGTCAGTTCATTCCATCCAGTTTCACGTATTTTTAATTCACTTCCTTCCATCCCATTTCACGTCTTTTTATTTCACTTAATTCCATCCCAGTTCACGTCTTTTTATTTCACTTCATTCCATCCCATGTCACTTCATTCCATCCCAGTTCACGTCTTTTTATTTCACTTCATTCCATACAAGTTCGCGTCTTTTTATTTCACTTCATTCCATCCCATTTCCCGTCTTTTCTCTTCTTTCCATCCCATTTCCCGTCATTTTATTTCTCTTTCTACCATCCCATTTCACTTCCATCCATCCCACTTCACTTCCTTCCATCCCATTTCACTTCCTTCCATCCCATTTCACTTCCTTCCATACCATTTCACTTCCTTCCATCCCATTTCAGTCTTTTTATTTCACTTCGTTCCATCCCGTTTCACTTCGTTCCATCCCATGTCACGTCTTTTTATTTCACTTCATTCCATCCCATTTCACTTCCTTCCATCCCATTTTACGTCTTTTTATTTCACTTCCTTCCATCCCATGTCACTGCTTTTAATTTCACATCCTTCCATACCATGTCATGTCTTTTTATTTCACTTCGTTCCATCCCATGTCACGTGTTTTTATTTCACTTCGTTTCATCCCATGCCACTTCATTCCATCCCATTTCACATCTTTTTTTTTCACTTCGTTCCATCCCATTTCACTTCGTTCCATTCCATGTCTCATCTTTTTATTTCACTTCGTTCCATCCCATGTCACGTCTTTTTATTTCACTTCCTTCCAACTCATGTCATGTCTTTTTATTTCACTTCCTTCCATCCCATGTCACGACTTTTAATTTCACTTCCTTCCATCCCATTTCACTTCCTTCCATCCCATTTCACCTCTTTTAATTTCACTTCATTCCATCCCATTTCTCATCATTCCATAACATTTCTCGTCTTTTTATTTCACTTCCTTCCATCCCATTTCACGTCTTTTTATTTCTATTCATTCCATCCCATTTCACGTCTGTTTATTTCACTTCGTTCTATCCCGTTTCACTTCGTTCCATCCCATGTAACGTCTTTTTATTTCACTTCCTTCCATCCCATTTCACGTTTTTTTATTTCACTTCCTTCCATCCAATTTCACGTCATTTTATTTCACTTCCTTCCATCTCATTTCACGTCTTTTTTTTTCACTTCCTTCCGTCCCATTTTACGTCTTTTTATTTCAATTCATTCCATCCCATATCACTTCTTTCCATCCCATTTCACGTCTTTTTATTTCTCTTCATTCCGTCCAATTTCACGTTGTTTTATTTCACCTCATTCCATTCCATTTCACGTCTTTTTATTTCACTTCCTTCCATCCCATTTCACTTCCTTCCATCCCATTTCACGTCTTTTTATTTCACATCCTTCCATCCCATTTCACGTCTTTTTATTTCACTTCATTCCATCCCATGTCACGTCTTTTTATCTCACTTCATTCCATCCTATGTCACGTCTTTTTATTTCACTTCCTTCCATCCCATGTCACGTCTTTTTATTTCACTTCGTTCCATCCCATTTCACTTCGTTCCATCCCATGTCATGTCTTTTTATTTCACTTCGTTCCATCCCATGTCACTTCATTCCATCCCATTTCACGTCTTTTTAATTCACTTCCTTCCATCCCATTTCACGTCTTTTTATTTCCCTTCATTCCATCCCATGTCGCGTCTTTTTATTTCACTTCATTCCATCCCATGTCACGTCTTTTTATTTCACTTCGTTCCGTCCCATGTCACTTCATTCCATCCCAGTTCACGTCTTTTTATTTCACTTCATTCCATACAAGTTCCCGTCTTTTTATTTCACTTCATTCCATCCCATTTCCCGTCTTTTCTCTTCTTTCCATCCCATTTCCCGTCTTTTTATTTCTCTTCCTTCCATACCATTTCTCGTCTTTTTATTTCACTTCGTTCCATCCCATGTCGCTTCATTCCATCCCATTTCACGTCTTTTTATTTCTCTTCGTTGCATCCCATTTCACTTCGTTCCATCCCATGTCATGTCTTTTTATTTCACTTCGTTCCATCCCATTTCACTTCGTTCCATCCCATGTCACGTCTTTTTATTTCACTTCGTTCCATCCCATGTCACTTCATTCCATCCCATTTCACATCTTTTTAATTCACTTCCTTCCATCCCATTTCACGTCATTTTATTTCACTTCATTCCATCCCATGTCACGTCTTTTTATTTCACTTCATTCCATCCCATGTCACGTCTTTTTATTTCACTTCATTCCATCCCATGTCACGTCTTTTTATTTCACGTCGTTCCATCCCATTTCACGTCGTTCCATCCCATGTCACGTCTTTTTATTTCACTTCGTTCCATCCCATGTCACTTCATTCCATCCAATTTCACGTATTTTTAATTCACTTCCTTCCATCCCATTTCACGTCTTTTTATTTCACTTCATTCCATCCCAGTTCACGTCTTTTTATTTCACTTCATTCCATACAAGTTCGCGTCTTTTTATTTCACTTCATTCCATCCCATTTCCCGTCTTTTCTCTTCTTTCCATCCCATTTCCCGTCTTTTTATTTCTCTTCCTACCATCCCATTTCACTTCCATCCATCCCACTTCACTTCCTTCCATCCCATTTCACTTCCTTCCATCCCATTTCACTTCCTTCCATACCATTTCACTTCCTTCCATCCCATTTCAGTCTTTTTATTTCACTTCGTTCCATCCCGTTTCACTTCGTTCCATCCCATGTCACGTCTTTTTATTTCACTTCATTCCATCCCATTTCACTTCATTCCATCCGATTTCACGTCTTTTTATTTCACTTCGTTCCATCCCGCTTCACTTCGTGCCATCCCATGTCACGTCTTTTTATTTCACTTCCTTCCATCCCATTTCACATTTTTTTATTTCACTTCATTCCCTCCTTTTTCACGTCTTTTTATTTCTCTTAATTCCATCCCATTACACGTCTTTTTTTTTCACTTAGTTCCATCCCATGTCACGTCTTTTTATTTCACTTCGTTCCATCCCATGTCACGTCTTTTTATTTCACTTAATTCCTTCCAATTTCACGTCTTTTTATTTCACTTTCTTCCATCCCATTTTACGTCTTTTTATTTCAATTCATTCCATCCTATTTCACCTCATTCCATCCCATTTCACGTTTTTTTATTTCACTTCCTTCCATCCCATTTCACGTCTTTCTATTTCACTTTGTTCCATCCCATTTCACTTCGTTCCATCCCATTTCACTTCGTTCCATCCCGTTTCACTTTCTTCCATCCCATTTTACGTCTTTTTATTTCACTTCATTCTATCCCATTTCACTTCATTCCATCCCATTTCAGGTCTTTTTCTTTCACTTCATTCCATCCCATTTCACTTCATTCAATCCCATTTCACGTCTTTTTCTTTCACTTCATTCCATCCCATTTCACTTCATTCCATCCCATTTCACGTCTTTTTCTTTCACTTCATTCCTTCCTTTTCCAGGTCTTTTTATTTCTCTTCATTCTATCCCATTTCACGTCTTTTTATTTCTCTTCCTTCCATACCATTTCTCGTTCTTTTATTTCACTTCGTTCCGTCCCATTTCTCTTCATTCCATCCCATTTCACGTCTTTTTATTTCACTTCGTTCCATCCCATGTCACTTCATTCCATCCCATTTCACGTCTTTTTATTTCACTTCCTTCCATTCCATGTCACGTCTTTTTATTTCACTTCATTCCACCCCATGTCACGTCTTTTTATTTCACTTCATTCCATCCCATGTCACGTCTTTTTATTTCACTTCATTCCATCCAATGTCAAGTCTTTTTATTTCAATTCATTCCATCCCATGTCACTTCATTCCATCCCAGTTCACGACTTTTTATTTCATTTCATTCCATACAAGTTCCCGTCTTTTTATTTCACTTCCTTCCATCCCATTTCACTTCCTTCCATCCCATTTCTCGTCTTTTTATTTCTCTTTATTCCATCCCATTTCAATTCATTCCATCGCGCTTCACTTCATTCGATCCCATTTCACGACTTTTTATTTCACTTCATTCGATCCCATTTCACGTCTTTTTAATTCACTTCCTTCCATCCTATTTCACGTCTTTTTATTTCACTTCATTCCATCCCATGTCACGTCTTTTTATTTCACTTCATTCAATCGCATGTCACGTCTTTTTATTTCACTTCATTCGATCCCATGTCACGTCTTTTTATTTCACTTCATTCCACCCCATGTCACTTCATTCAATCCCAGTTCACGTCTTTTTATTTCATTTCATTCCATACAAGTTCCCGTCTTTTTATTTCACTTCCTTCCATCCCATTTCACTTCCTTCCATCCCATTTCACTTCCTTCCATCCCATTTCTCGTCTTTTTATTTCTCTTCATTCCATCCCATTTCACTTCATTCCATCGCGCTTCACTTCATTCGATCCCATGTCACGTCTTTTTATTTCACTTTATTCGATCCCATTTCACGACTTTTTATTTCACTTCATTCCATCCAATTTCAGGTCTTTTTCTTTCACTTCATTCCATCCCATTTCACTTCATTCAATCCCATTTCACGTCTTTTTCTTTCACTTCATTCCATCCCATTTCACTTCATTCCATCCCATTTCACGTCTTTTTATTTCACTTCATTCCCTTCTTTTTCACGTCTTTTTATTTCTATTCATTCCATCCCATGTCACGTCTTTTTATTTCTCTTCATTCCATCCCATATCACGTCATTCCATCCCATTTCACGTCTTTTTATATCACTTCGTTCCATCCCGTTTCACTTCGTTCCATCCCATGTCACGTCTTTTTATTTCACTTCCTTCCAGCCCATTTCACTTCCTTCCATCCCATTTTATGTCTTTTAATTTCACTTCCTTCCATACCATGTCATGTCTTTTTATTTCACTTCGTTCCATCCCATGTCACTTCATTCCATCCCATTTCACATCTTTTTTTTTCACTTGGTTCCATCCCATTTCACTTCGTTCCATCCCATGTCTCATCTTTTTATTTCACTTCGTTCCATCCCATGTCACGTTGTTTTATTTCACTTCCTTCCAACTCATGTCATGTCTTTTTATTTCACTTCCTTCCATCCCATGTCACGACTTTTTATTTCACTTCCTTCCATCCCATTTCACTTCCTTCCATCCCATTTCACCTCTTTTAATTTCACTTCATTCCATCCCATTTCTCATCATTCCATACCATTTCTCGTCTTTTTATTTCACTTCCTTCCATCCCATTTCACGTCTTTTTATTTCTATTCATTCCATCCAATTTCACGTCTGTTTATTTCACTTCGTTCTATCCCGTTTCACTTCGTTCCATCCCATTTCACGTCTTTTTATTTCACTTCCTTCCATCCCATTTCACGTCTTTTTATTTCACTTCGTTCCATCCCATTTCACGTCATTTTATTTCACTTCCTTCCATCCCATTTCACGTCTTTTTATTTCACTTCATTCCATTCCATTTCACGTCTTTTTATTACACTTCCTTCCATCCCATTTCACTTCCTTCCATCCCATTTCACGTCTTTTTATTTCACTTCCTTCCATCCCATTTCACGTCTTTTCTCTTCTGTCCATCCCATATCCCGTCTTTTTATTTCTCTTCCTTCCATCCCATTTCACTTCCTTCCATCCCATTTCACTTCCTTCCATCCAATGTCACATCTTTTTATTTCACTTCATTCCATCCCATTTCACTTCCTTCCATCCCATTTCAAGTCATTTTATTTCACTTCGTTCCATCCCATGTCACGTCTTTTTATTTCACTTCATTCCATCCCATGTCACGTCTTTTTATTTCACTTCGTTCCATCCCATTTCACTTCCTTCCATCCCATGTCACGTCTTTTTATTTCACTTCGTTCCTTCCCATGTCACTTCATTCCATCCCATTTCACGTCTTTTTAATTCACTTCCTTCCATCCCATTTCACGTCTTTTTCTTTCACTTCATTCCATCCCATGTCACGTCTTTTTATTTCACGTCATTCCATCCCATGTCACGTCTTTTTATTTCACTTCCTTCCGTCCCATTTTACGTCTTTTTATTTCACTTCATTCCATCCCATGTCACTTCATTCCATCCCAGTTCACGTCTTTTTATTTCTCTTCATTCCGTCCAATTTCACGTCGTTTTATTTCACTTCATTCCATTCCATTTCACGTCTTCTCATTTCACTTCCTTCCATCCCATTTCACTTCCTTCCATCCCATTTCAGTCATTTTATTTCACTTCCTTCCATCCCGTTTCACTTCGTTCCATCCCATGTCACGTCTTTTTATTTAACTTCCTTCCATCCCATTTCACTTCCTTCCATCTCATTTTACGTCTTTTTATTTCACTTCCTTCCATCCCATGTCACGGCTTTTAATTTCACTTCCTTCCATACCATGTCATGTCTTTTTATTTCACTTCGTTCCATCCCATGTCACGTCTTTTTATTTCAGTTCGTTTCATCCCATGTCACTTCATTCCATCCCATTTCACATCTTTTTTTTTCACTTCGTTCCATCCCATTTCACTTCGTTCCATCCCATGTCTCATCTTTTTATTTCACTTCGTTCCATCCCATGTCACGTCTTTTTATTTCACTTCCTTCCAACTCATGTCATGTCTTTTTATTTCACTTCCTTCCATCCCATGTCACGACTTATAATTTCACTTCCTTCCATCCCATTTCACTTCCTTCCATCCCATTTCACCTCTTTTAATTTCACTTCATTCCATCCCATTTCTCATCATTCCATAACATTTCTCGTCTTTTTATTTCACTTCCTTCCATCCCATTTCACGTCTTTTTATTTCACTTCGTTCCATCCCATTTCACGTCATTTTATTTCACTTCCTTCCATCCCATTTCACGTCTTTTTATTTCACTTCCTTCCGTCCCATTTTACGTCTTTTTATTTCAATTCATTCCATCCCATATCACTTCTTTCCATCCAATTTCACGTCTTTTTATTTCTCTTCATTCCGTCCAATTTCACGTTGTTTTATTTCACTTCATTCCATTCCATTTCACGTCTTTTTATTTCACTTCCTTCCATCCCATTTCACTTCTTTCCATCCCATTTCACGTCTTTTTATTTCACATCCTTCCATCCCATTTCACGTCTTTTTATTTCACTTCATTCCATCCCATGTCACGTCTTTTTATTTCACTTCATTCCATCCTATGTCACGTCTTTTTATTTCACTTCCTTCCATCCCATGTCACGTCTTTTTATTTCACTTCGTTCCATCCCATGTCACTTCATTCCATCCCATTTCACATTTTTTTTTTTTCACTTGGTTCCATCCCATTTCACTTCGTTCCATCCCATGTCTCATCTTTTTATTTCACTTCGTTCCATCCCATGTCACGTTGTTTTATTTCACTTCCTTCCAACTCATGTCATGTCTTTTTATTTCACTTCCTTCCATCCCATGTCACGACTTTTTATTTCACTTCCTTCCATCCCATTTCACTTCGTTCCATCCCATGTCATGTCTTTTTATTTCACTTCGTTCCATCCCATGTCACTTCATTCCATCCCATTTCACGTCTTTTTAATTCACTTCCTTCCATCCCATTTCACGTCTTTTTATTTCACTTCATTCCATCCCATGTCACGTCTTTTTATTTCACTTCATTCCATCCCATGTGACGTCTTTTTATTTCACTTCATTCCATCCCATGTCACGTCTTTTTATTTCACTTCGTTCCGTCCCATGTCACTTCATTCCATCCCCGTTCACGTCTTTTTATTTCACTTCATTCCATACAAGTTCCCGTCTTTTTATTTCACTTCATTCCATCCAATTTCCCGTCTTTTCTCTTCTTTCCATCCCATTTCCCGTCTTTTTATTTCACTTCCTTCCATCCAATTTCACTTCCTTCCATCCCATTTCACTTCCTTCCATCCCATTTCACTTCATTCCATCCCATTTCAGGTCTTTTTCTTTCACTTCATTCCATCCCATTTCACTTCATTCAATCCCATTTCACGTCTTTTTCTTTCACTTCATTCCATCCCATTTCACTTCATTCCATCCCATTTCACGTCTTTTTCTTTCACTTCATTCCTTCCTTTTCCAGGTCTTTTTATTTCTCTTCATTCTATCCCATTTCACGTCTTTTTATTTCTCTTCCTTCCATCCCATTTCTCGTTCTTTTATTTCACTTCGTTCCATCCCATTTCTCTTCATTCCATCCCATTTCACGTCTTTTTATTTCACTTCGTTCCATCCCATGTCACTTCATTCCATCCCATTTCACGTCTTTTTAATTCACTTCCTTCCATTCCATGTCACGTCTTTTTATTTCACTTCATTCCATCGCATGTCACGTCTTTTTATTTCACTTCATTCCATCCCATGTCACTTCATTCAATCCCAGTTCACGTCTTTTTATTTCATTTCATTCCATACAAGTTCCCGTCTTTTTATTTCACTTCCTTCCATCCCATTTCACTTCCTTCCATCCCATTTCACTTCCTTCCATCCCATTTCTCGTCTTTTTATTTCTCTTCATTCCATCCCATTTCACTTCATTCCATCGCGCTTCACTTCATTCGATCCCATGTCACGTCTTTTTATTTCACTTCATTCGATCCCATTTCACGTCTTTTTATTTCACTTCATTCCCTTCTTTTTCACGTCTTTTTATTTCACTTCATTCCATCCAATGTCAAGTCTTTTTATTTCACTTCATTCCATCCCATGTCACTTCATTCCATCCCAGTTCACGACTTTTTATTTCATTTCATTGCATACAAGTTCCCGTCTTTTTATTTCACTTCCTTCCATCCAATTTCACTTCCTTCCATCCCATTTCACTTCCTTCCATCCCATTTCACTTCCTTCCATCCCATTTCTCGTCTTTTTATTTCTCTTCATTCCATCCCATTTCAATTCATTCCATCGCGCTTCACTTCATTCGATCCCATTTCACGTCTTTTTATTTCACTTCATTCGATCCCATTTCACGTCTTTTTAATTCACTTCCTTCCATCCCATTTCACGTCTTTTTATTTCACTTCATTCCATCCCATGTCACGTCTTTTTATTTCACTTCATTCCATCGCATGTCACGTCTTTTTATTTCACTTCATTCCATCCCATGTCACGTCTTTTTCTTTCACTTCATTCCATCCCATGTCACTTCATTCTATCCCAGATCACGTCTTTTTATTTCATTTCATTCCATACAAGTTCCCGTCTTTTTATTTCACTTCCTTCCATCCTATTTCACTTCCTTCCATCCCATTTCACTTCCTTCCATCCCATTTCTCGTCTTTTTATTTCTCTTCATTCCATCCCATTTCACTTCATTCCATCGCGCTTCACTTCATTCGATCCCATGTCACGTCTTTTTATTTCACTTTATTCGATCCCATTTCACGACTTTTTATTTCACTTCATTCCATCCAATTTCAGGTTTTTTTCTTTCACTTCATTCCATCCCATTTCACTTCATTCAATCCCATTTCACGTCTTTTTCTTTCACTTCATTCCATCCCATTTCACTTCATTCCATCCCATTTCACGTCTTTTTATTTCACTTCATTCCCTTCTTTTTCACGTCTTTTTATTTTTCTTCATTCCATCCCATGTCACGTCTTTTTATTTCTCTTCATTCCATCCCATATCACGTCATTCCATCGCATTTCACGTCTTTTTATATCACTTCGTTCCATCCCGTTTCACTTCGTTCCATCCCATGTCACGTCTTTTTATTTCACTTCCTTCCAGCCCATTTCACTTCCTTCCATCCCATTTTATGTCTTTTTATTTCACTTCCTTCCATCCCATGTCACGGCTTTTAATTTCACTTCCTTCCATCCCATGTCATGTCTTTTTATTTCACTTCGTTCCATCCCATGTCACTTCATTCCATCCCATTTCACATCTTTTTTTTTCACTTGGTTCCATCCCATTTCACTTCGTTCCATCCCATGTCTCATCTTTTTATTTCACTTCGTTCCATCCCATGTCACGTTGTTTTATTTCACTTCCTTCCAACTCATGTCATGTCTTTTTATTTCACTTCCTTCCATCCCATGTCACGACTTTTTATTTCACTTCCTTCCATCCCATTTCACTTCCTTCCATCCCATTTCTCCTCTTTTAATTTCACTTCATTCCATCCCATTTCTCATCATTCCATACCATTTCTCGTCTTTTTATTTCACTTCCTTCCATCCCATTTCACGTCTTTTTATTTCTATTCATCCCATCCAATTTCACGTCTGTTTATTTCACTTCGTTCTATCCCGTTTCACTTCGTTCCATCCCATGTAACGTCTTTTTATTTCACTTCCTTCCATCCCATTTCACGTCATTTTATTTCAGTTCCTTCCATCCCATTTCACGTCTTTTTATTTCACTTCATTCCATTCCATTTCACGTCTTTTTATTTCACTTCCTTCCATCCCATTTCACTTCCTTCCATCCCATTTCACGTCTTTTTATTTCACTTCCTTCCATCCCATTTCACGTCTTTTCTCTTCTGTCCATCCCATATCCCGTCTTTTTATTTCTCTTCCTTCCATCCCATTTCACTTCCTTCCATCCCATTTCACTTCCTTCCAACCAATGTCACATCTTTTTATTTCACTTCATTCCATCCCATTTCACTTCCTTCCATCCCATTTCATGTCTTTTTATTTCACTTCATTCCATCCCAATTCACTTCCTTCCATCCCATTTCTCTTCATTCCATACCATTTCAGGTCTTTTTATTTCTCTTCATTCTATCCCATTTCAAGTCATTTTATTTCACTTCGTTCCATCCCATGTCACGTCTTTTTATTTCACTTCATTCCATCCCATGTCACGTCTTTTTATTTCACTTCGTTCCATCCCATTTCACTTCCTTCCATCCCATGTCACGTCTTTTTATTTCACTTCGTTCCTTCCCATGTCACTTCATTCCATCCCATTTCACGTCTTTTTAATTCACTTCCTTCCATCCCATTTCACGTCTTTTTATTTCACTTCATTCCATCCCATGTCACGTCTTTTTATTTCACGTCATTCCATCCCATGTCACGTCTTTTTATTTCAATTCGTTCCATCCCATGTCACGTCTTTTTATTTCACTTCCTTCCAACTCATGTCATGTCTTTTTATTTCACTTCGTTCCATCCCATGTAACGTCTTTTTATTTCACTTCGTTCCATCCCATGTCACGGCTTTTAATTTCACTTCCTTCCATCCCATGTCATGTCTTTTTATTTCACTTCGTTCCATCCCATGTAACGTCTTTTTATTTCACTTCCTTCCATCCCATTTCACTTCCTTCCATCCCATTTCACCTCTTTTAATTTCACTTCATTCCATCCCATTTCTCATCATTCCATACCATTTCTCGTCTTTTTATTTCACTTCCTTCCATCCCATTTCACGTCTTTTTATTTCTATTCATTCCATCCCATTTCACGTCTGTTTATTTCACTTCGTTCTATCCCGTTTCACTTCGTTCCATCCCATGTAACGTCTTTTTATTTCACTTCCTTCCATCCCATTTCACGTCTTTTTATTTCACTTCCTTCCGTCCCATTTTACGTCTTTTTATTTCAATTCATTCCATCCCATATCACTTCTTTCCATCCCATTTCACGTCTTTTTATTTCTCTTCATTCCGTCCAATTTCACGTCGTTTTATTTCACTTCATTCCATTCCATTTAACGTCTTCTCATTTCACTTCCTTTCATCCCATTTCACTTCCTTCCATCCCATTTCAGTCATTTTATTTCACTTCCTTCCATCCCGTTTCACTTCGTTCCCTCCCATGTCACGTCTTTTTATTTCACTTCCTTCCATCCCATTTCACTTCCTTCCATCCCATTTTACGTCTTTTTATTTCACTTCCTTCCATCCCATGTCACGGCTTTTAATTTCACTTCCTTCCATACCATGTCATCTCTTTTTATTTCACTTCGTTCCATCCCATGTCACGTCTTTTTATTTCCGTTCGTTTCATCCCATGTCACTTCATTCCATCCCATTTCACATCTTTTTTTTTCACTTCGTACCATCCCATTTCACTTCGTTCCATCCCATGTCTCATCTTTTTATTTCACTTCGTTCCATCCCATGTCACGTCTTTTTATTTCACTTCCTTCCAACTCATGTCATGTCTTTTTATTTCACTTCCTTCCATCCCATGTCACGACTTTTAATTTCACTTCCTTCCATCCCATTTCACTTCCTTCCATCCCATTTCACCTCTTTTAATTTCACTTCATTCCATCCCATTTCTCATCATTCCATAACATTTCTCGTCTTTTTATTTCACTTCCTTCCATCCCATTTCACGTCTTTTTATTTCTATTCATTCCATCCCATTTCACGTCTGTTTATTTCACTTCGTTCTATCCCGTTTCACTTCGTTCCATCCCATGTAACGTCTTTTTATTTCACTTCCTTCCATCCCATTTCACGTCTTTTTATTTCACTTCTTTCCATCCCATTTCACGTCTTTTTATTTCTCTTCATTCCGTCCAATTTCACGTCGTTTTATTTCACTTCATTCCATTCCATTTAACGTCTTCTCATTTCACTTCCTTTCATCCCATTTCACTTCCTTCCATCCCATTTCAGTCATTTTATTTCACTTCCTTCCATCCCGTTTCACTTCGTTCCCTCCCATGTCACGTCTTTTTATTTCACTTCCTTCCATCCCATTTCACTTCCTTCCATCCCATTTTACGTCTTTTTATTTCACTTCCTTCCATCCCATGTCACGGCTTTTAATTTCACTTCCTTCCATACCATGTCATCTCTTTTTATTTCACTTCGTTCCATCCCATGTCACGTCTTTTTATTTCCGTTCGTTTCATCCCATGTCACTTCATTCCATCCCATTTCACATCTTTTTTTTTCACTTCGTACCATCCCATTTCACTTCGTTCCATCCCATGTCTCATCTTTTTATTTCACTTCGTTCCATCCCATGTCACGTCTTTTTATTTCACTTCCTTCCAACTCATGTCATGTCTTTTTATTTCACTTCCTTCCATCCCATGTCACGACTTTTAATTTCACTTCCTTCCATCCCATTTCACTTCCTTCCATCCCATTTCACCTCTTTTAATTTCACTTCATTCCATCCCATTTCTCATCATTCCATAACATTTCTCGTCTTTTTATTTCACTTCCTTCCATCCCATTTCACGTCTTTTTATTTCTATTCATTCCATCCCATTTCACGTCTGTTTATTTCACTTCGTTCTATCCCGTTTCACTTCGTTCCATCCCATGTAACGTCTTTTTATTTCACTTCCTTCCATCCCATTTCACGTCTTTTTATTTCACTTCGTTCCATCCCATTTCACGTCATTTTATTTCACTTCCTTCCATCCCATTTCACGTCTTTTTATTTCACTTCCTTCCGTCCCATTTTACGTCTTTTTATTTCAATTCATTCCATCCCATATCACTTCTTTCCATCCAATTTCACGTCTTTTTATTTCTCTTCATTCCGTCCAATTTCACGTCGTTTTATTTCACTTCATTCCATTCCATTTCACGTCTTTTTATTTCACTTCCTTCCATCCCATTTCACTTCTTTCCATCCCATTTCACGTCTTTTTATTTCACATCCTTCCATCCCATTTCACGTCTTTTTATTTCGCTTCATTCCATCCCATGTCACGTCTTTTTATTTCACTTCATTCCATCCTATGTCACGTCTTTTTATTTCACTTCCTTCCATCCCATGTCACGTCTTTTTATTTCACTTCGTTCCATCCCATTTCACTTCGTTCCATCCCATGTCATGTCTTTTTATTTCACTTCGTTCCATCCCATGTCACTTCATTCCATCCCATTTCACGTCTTTTTAATTCACTTCCTTCCATCCCATTTCACGTCTTTTTATTTCACTTCATTCCATCCCATGTCACGTCTTTTTATTTCACTTCATTCCATCCCATGTGACGTCTTTTTATTTCACTTCATTCCATCCCATGTCACGTCTTTTTATTTCACTTCGTTCCGTCCCATGTCACTTCATTCCATCCCCGTTCACGTCTTTTTATTTCACTTCATTCCATACAAGTTCCCGTCTTTTTATTTCACTTCATTCCATCCCATTTCCCGTCTTTTCTCTTCTTTCCATCCCATTTCCCGTCTTTTTATTTCACTTCCTTCCATCCAATTTCACTTCCTTCCATCCCATTTCACTTCCTTCCATCCCATTTAACTTCCTTCCATCCCATTTCACATCTTTTTTATTCACTTCGTTCCATCCCATGTCACTTCCTTCCATCCCATTTCACGTCTTCTTATTTCACTTCATTCAATCCCAATTCACTTCCTTCCATCCCATTTCACGTCTTTTTATTTCACTTCGTTCCATCCCATTTCACTTCCTTCCATCCCATGTCACTTCCTTCCATCCCATATCACGTCTTTTTATTTCACTTCCTTCCATCCCATGTCACATCTTTTTATTTCACTTCATTCCATCCCAGTTCACTTCCTTCCATCCCATTTCACGCCTTTTTGTTTCACTTCATTCCATCCCATTTCACTTCCTTCCATACCATTTCTCTTCATTCCATACCATTTCTGGTCTTTTTATTTCACGTCATTCCATCCCATTTCAAGTCTTTTTATTTCACTTCGTTCCATCCCATGTCACGTCTTTTTATTTCACTTCCTTCCATCCCGTTTCACTTTCTTCCATCCCATTTTACGTCTTTTTATTTCACTTCATTCCATCCCATTTCACTTCATTCCATCCCATTTCAGGTCTTTTTCTTTCACTTCATTCCATCCCATTTCACTTCATTCCATCCCATTTCACGTCTTTTTCTTTCACTTCATTCCTTCCTTTTTCAGGTCTTTTTATTTCTCTTCATTCTAACCCATTTCATGTCTTTTTATTTCTCTTCCTTCCATCCGATTTCTTGTCTTTTTATTTCACTTCGTTCCATCCCATTTCTCTTCATTCCATCCCATTTCACGTCTTTTTATTTCACTTCGTTCCATCCCATTTCACTTCGTTCCATCCCATGTCACGTCTTTTTATTTCACTTCGTTCCATCCCATGTCACTTCATTCCATCCCATTTCACGTCTTTTTAATTCACTTCCTTCCATCCCATTTCACGTCTTTTTATTTCACTTCATTCCACCCCATGTCACGTCTTTTTATTTCACTTCATTCCATCCCATTTCACGTCTTTTTATTTCACTTCATTCCATCCCATGTCACGTCTTTTTATTTCACTTCATTCCATCGCATGTCACTTCTTTTTATTTCACTTCATTCCATCCCATGTCACGTCTTTCTATTTCACTTCATTCCATCCCATGTCACTTCATTCCATCCCAGTTCACGTCTTTTTATTTCATTTCATTCCATACAAGTTCCCGTCTTTTTATTTCACTTCCTTCCATCCCATTTCACTTCCTTCCATCCCATTTCACTTCCTTCCATCCCATTTCACTTCCTTCCGTCCCATTTCTCGTCTTTTTATTTCTCTTCATTCCATCCCATTTAACTTCATTACATCGCGCTTCACTTCATTCGATCCCATTTCACGTCTTTTTATTTCACTTCATTCGATCCCTTTACACGTCTTTTTATTTCACTTCATTCCATCCCATTTCACGTCTTTTTATTCCTCTTCATTCCATCCCATTTCACGTCATTATATTTCACTTCCTTCCATCCCGTTTCACTTCGTTCCATTCCATGTCACGTCTTTTTATTTCACTTCCTTCCATCCCATTTCACATCTTTTTATTTCACTTCATTCCCTCCTTTTTCACGTCTGTTTATTTCACTTCCTTCCATCCCATGTCACGTCTTTTTATTTCACTTCATTCCATCCCATTTCACGTCTTTTTATTTCTCTTCGTTGCATCCCATGTCACGTCTTTTTATTTCTCTTCATTCCATCCCATGTCACGTCATTCCATCCCATGTCATGTCTTTTTATTTCACTTCGTTCCATCCCGTTTCACTTCGTTCCATCCCATGTCATGTCTTTTTATTTCACTTCCTTCCATCCCATTTCACGTCTTTTTATTTCACTTCATTCGATCCCTTTACACGTCTTTTTATTTCACTTCATTCCATCCCATTTCACGTCTTTTTATTCCTCTTCATTCCATCCCATTTCACGTCATTATATTTCACTTCCTTCCATCCCGTTTCACTTCGTTCCATCCCATGTCACGTCTTTTTATTTCACTTCCTTCCATCCCATTTCACGTCTTTTTATTTCACTTCATTCCCTCCTTTTTCACGTCTGTTTATTTCACTTCCTTCCATCCCATGTCACGTCTTTTTATTTCACTTCATTCCATCCCATTTCACGTCTTTTTATTTCTCTTCGTTGCATCCCATGTCACGTCTTTTTATTTCTCTTCATTCCATCCCATGTCACGTCATTCCATCCCATTTCACGTCTTTTTATTTCACTTCGTTCCATCCCGTTTCACTTCGTTCCATCCCATGTCATGTCTTTTTATTTCACTTCCTTCCATCCCATTTCACGACTTTTTATTTCACTTCCTTCCATCCCATTTCACTTCCTTCCATCCCATTTCACGTCTTCTAATTTCACTTCTTCCATCCCATTTCTCATCATTCCATACCATTTCTCTTCTTTTTTTTTCACTTCCTTCCATCCCATTTCACGTCTTTTTATTTCTATTCATTCCATCCCATTTCACATCTTTTTATTTCACTTCGTTCCATCCCGTTTCACTTCGTTCCATCCCATGTAACGTCTTTTTATTTCACTTCCTTCCATCCCATTTCACGTCTTTTTATTTCACTTTGTTCCATCCCATTTCACGTCATTTTATTTCACTTCATTCCATCCTATTTCACGTTATTTTATTTCACTTCATTCCATTCCATTTCACGTCTTTTTATTTCACTTCCTTCCATCCCATTTCACTTCCTTCCATCCCATTTCACGTCTTTATATTTCACTTCCTTCCATCCCATTTCACTTCATTCCGTCCCATATCTTGTCGTTTTATTTCACTTCATTCCATCCCATTTCACTTCATTCCATCCCATTTCACGTCTTTTTTTTTCACTTAGTTCCATCCCATGTCACGTCTTTTTTTTTCACTTAGTTCCATCCCATGTCACGTCTTTTTAATTCACTTCGTTCCATCCCATGTCACGTCTTTTTATTTCACTTAATTCCTTCCAATTTCACGTCTTTTTATTTCACTTCCTTCCATCCCATGTCACTTCATTCCATCCATTTCACGTCTTTTTATTTCACTTTTTTCCATCCCATTTTACGTCTTTTTATTTCAATTCATTCCATCCCATTTCGCTTCATTCCATCCCATTTCTCGTCTTCTAATTTCTCTTCATTCCATCCCATTTCACGTCTTTCTATTTCACTTCGTTCCATCCCATTTCACTTCCTTCCATCCCATTTCACTTCGTTCCATCCCGTTTCACTTCCTTCCATCCCATTTCACATCTTTTTTATTCACTTCGTTCCATCCCATGTCACTTCCTTCCATCCCATTTCACGTCTTTTTATTTCTATTCATTCCATCCCATTTCACATCTTTTTATTTCACTTCGTTCCATCCCGTTTCACTTCGTTCCATCCCATGTAACGTCTTTTTATTTCACTTCCTTCCATCCCATTTCACGTCTTTTTATTTCACTTCGTTCCATCCCATTTCACGTCATTTTATTTCACTTCATTCCATCCTATTTCACGTCTTTTTATTTCACTTCATTCCATTCCATTTCACGTCTTTTTATTTCACTTCCTTCCATCCCATTTCACTTCCTTCCATCCCATTTCACGTCTTTTTTTTTCACTTCATTCCATCCCATTTCACTTCATTCCATCCCATTTCTTGTAGTTTTATTTCACTTCATTCCATCCCATTTCACTTCATTCCATCCCATTTCATGTCTTTTTATTACATTTCATTCCATCCCATTTCGCGTCTTTTTATTTCACTTCATTCCTTCATTTTTCACGTCTTTTTATTTCTCTTCATTCCGTACCATTTCACTTCATTCCTTCCAATTTCACTTCGTTCCATCCCATTTCACTTCATTCCATCCAATGTCACGTCTTTTTTTCACTTCGTTCCATCCCATGTCACGTCGTTTTATTTCTCTTCGTTCCATCCCATGTCACGTCTTTTTATTTCACTTCGTTCCATCCCATTTCACTTCCTTCCATCCCATTTAACGTCTTTTTATTTCACTTCATTTCATCCCATTTCACTTCATTCCATCCCGTTTCACGTCATTCCATTCCATTTCACGTCTTTTTATTTCACTTCATTCCATCCCATTTTACGTCTTTTTATTTCAGTTCATACCATCCCATTTCTCTTCCTTCCATCTCATTTCACGTCTTTTTATTTCTCTTCATTCCATCCCATTTCACTTCATTCCATCCCATTTCGTGTCTTTTTATTACAATTCATTCCATCCCTTTTCACTTCATTCCATCCCATGTCACGTCTTTTTATTTCACTTCATTCCATCCCAGTTCCCGTCTTTTTATTTCACTTCATTCCATCCCATGTCACTTCATTTCATCCCAGTTCCCGTCTTTTTATTTCACTTCCTTCCATCCCATGTCATGTCTTTTTATTTCACTTTGTTCCATCCCATGTCACGTCTTTTTATTTCACTTCCTTCCATCCCATGTCACGTCTTTTTATTTCACTTCGTTCCATCCCATGTCACTTCATTCCATCCAATTTCACATGTTTTTTTTTCACTTCGTTCCATCTCATTTCACTTCCTTCCATCCCATGTCTCGTATTTTTATTTCACTTCGTTCCATCCCATGTCACGTCTTTTTATTTCACTTAATTCCTTCCAATTTCACGTCTATTTATTTCACTTCCTTCCATCCCATGTCACTTCATTCCATCCCATTTCACGTCTTCTTATTTCACTTCCTTCCATCCCATTTTACGTCATTTTATTTCAATTCATTCCATCCTATTTCACTTCATTCCATCCCATTTCTCGTCTTTTAATTTCTCTTCATTCCATCCCATTTCACGTCTTTCTATTTCACTTTGTTCTATCCCATTTCACTTCGTTCCATCCCATTTCACTTCGTTCCATCCCGTTTCACTTCCTTCCATCCCATGTCACTTCATTCCATCCCATTTCACATCTTTTTTATTCACTTCGTTCCATCCCATGTCACTTCCTTCCATCCCATTTACGTTTTTTTATTTCACTTCATTCCATCCCATTTCACTTCCTTCCATCCCATTTCACGTCTTTTTATTTCACTTCATTCCATCCCATTTCACTTCCTTCCATCCCATGTCACTTCCTCCAATCCCATATCACGTCTTTTTATTTCTCTTCCTTCCATCCCATGTCACATCTTTTTATATCACTTCATTCCATCCCATTTCACTTCCTTCCATCCCATTTCACGTCCATTTATTTCACTTCTTTCCATCCCATTTCACTTCATTCCATCCCATTTCTCTTCATTCCATACAATTTCTGGTCTTTTTATTTCACGTCATTCCATCCCATTTCAGGTCTTTTTCTTTCACTTCATTCCATCCCATTTCACTTCATTCCATCCCATTTCACGTATTTTTCTTTCACTTCATTCCATCCCATTTCACTTCATTCCATCCCATGTCACGTCTTTTTATTTCACTTCATTCCATCCCATGTCACTTCATTCCATCCCAGTTCACGTCTTTTTATTTCATTTCATTCCATACAAGTTCCCGTCTTTTTATTTCACTTCCTTCCATCCCATTTCACTTCCTTCCATCCCATTTCACTTCCTTCCATCCCATTCCACTCTCTTCCATCCCATTTCTTGTCTTTTTATTTCTCTTCATTCCATCCCGTTTCACTTCATTCCATCGCGCTTCACTTCCTTCCATCCCATTTCACGTCTTTTTATTTCACTTCATTCGATCCCATTTCAAGTCTTTTTAATTCACTTCCTTCCATCCCATTTCACGTCTTTTTATTTCACTTCATTCCATCCCATGTCACGTCTTTTTATTTCACTTAATTCCATCGCACGTCACGTCTTTTTATTTCACTTCATTCCATCCCATGTCTCTTCATTCCATCCCAGTTCACGTCTTTTTATTTCATTTCATTCCATACAAGTTCCCGTCTTTTTATTTCACTTCCTTCCATCCCATTTCACTTCCTTCCATCCCATTTCACTTCCTTCAATCCCATTTCTCGTCTTTTTATTTCTCTTCATTCCATCCCATTTCACTTCATTCCATAGCGCTTCACTTCATTCCATCCCATGTCACGTCTTTTTATTTCACTTCATTCGATCCCATTTCACGTTTTTTTATTTCACTTCATTCCATCCCATTTCACGTCTTTTTATTCCACTTCATTCCATCCCATTTCACGTCTTTATATTTCACTTCCTTCCATCCCTTTTTACTTCGTTCCATCCTATCTCACGTCTTTTTATTTCACTTCATTCCCTCCTTTTCACATCTTTTTATTTCACTTCCTTCCATCCCATGTCACGTCTTTTTATTTCACTTCATTCCATTCCATTTCACGTCTTTTTATTTCTCTTCGTGGCATCCCATGTCACGTCTTTTTATTTCTCTTCATGCCATCCCATGTCACGTCATTCCATCCCATTTCACGTCTTTTTATTTCACTTCGTTCCATCCCGTTTCACTTCGTTCCATCCCATGTCACGTCTTTTTATTTCACTTCCTTCCATCCCATTTCACTTCCTTCCATCCCATTTTACGTCTTTTTATTTCCCTTCCTTCCATCCCATGTCATGTCTTTTTATTTCACTTCGTTCCATCCCATGTCACGTCTTTTTATTTCACTTCGTTCCATCCCATGTCACTTCATTCCATCCCATTTCTCATCTTTTTTTTTCACTTCGTTCCATCCCATTTCACTTCGTTCCATCCCATGTCTCATCTTTTTAATTCACTGCCTTCCATCCCATGTCACGACTTTTTATTTCACTTCCTTCCATCCCATTTCACTTCCTTCCATCCCATTTCACGTCTTTTTATTTCACTTCCTTCCATCCCATTTCACGTCTTTTTATTTCACTTCATTCCATCCCATGTCACGTCTTTTAATTTCACTTCATTCCATCCCATGTCACGTCTTTTTATTTCACTTCATTCCATCCCATGTCACGTCTTTTTATTTCACTTCGTTCCATCCCATTTCACTTCCTTCCATCCCATGTCACGTCTTTTTATTTCACTTCGTTCCATCCCATGTCACTTCATTCCATCCCATTTCACGTCTTTTTAATTCACTTCCTTCCATCCCATTTCACGTCTTTTTATTTCACTTCATTCCATCCCATGTCACGTCTTTTTATTTCACGTCATTCCATCCCATGTCACGTCTTTTTATTTCACTTCATTCAGTCCCATGTCGCGTCTTTTTATTTCATTTCATTCCATCCCTTGTCATTTCACTCCATCCCAGTTCACGTCTTTTTATTTCACTTCATTCCATACAAGTTCCCGTCTTTTTATTTCACTTCATTCCATCCCATTTCCCGTCTTTTCTCTTCTTTCCATCCCATTTCCCGACTTTTTATTTAACTTCATTCCATCCCATGTCACGTCTTTTTATTTCACTTCGTTCCATCCCGTTTCACTTCGTTCCATCCCATGTCACGTCTTTTTATTTCACTTCCTTCCATCCCATTTCACTTCCTTCCATCCCATTTTACGTCTTTTTATTTCACTTCCTTCCATCCCATGTCACGGCTTTTAATTTCACTTCCTTCCATCCCATGTCATGTCTTTTTATTTCACTTCCTTCCATCCCATGTCACGTCTTTTTATTTCACTTCCTTCCAACTCATGTCATGTCTTTTTATTTCACTTCGTTCCATCCCATGTAACGTCTTTTTATTTCACTTCCTTCCATCCCATTTCACTTCCTTCCATCCCATTTCACGTCTTTTTTTTTCACTTCATTCCATCCCATTTCACTTCATTCCATCCCATTTCTTGTAGTTTTATTTCACTTCATTCCATCCCATTTCACTTCATTCCATCCCATTTCACGTCTTTTTATTACATTTCATTCCATCCCATTTCGCGTCTTTTTATTTCACTTCATTCCTTCATTTTTCACGTCTTTTTATTTCTCTTCATTCCGTACCATTTCACTTCATTCCTTCCAATTTCACTTCGTTCCATCCCATTTCACTTCATTCCATCCAATGTCACGTCTTTTTTTCACTTCGTTCCATCCCATGTCACGTCGTTTTATTTCTCTTCGTTCCATCCCATGTCACGTCTTTTTATTTCACTTCGTTCCATCCCATTTCACTTCCTTCCATCCCATTTAACGTCTTTTTATTTCACTTCATTTCATCCCATTTCACTTCATTCCATCCCGTTTCACGTCATTCCATTCCATTTCACGTCTTTTTATTTCACTTCATTCCATCCCATTTTACGTCTTTTTATTTCAGTTCATACCATCCCATTTCTCTTCCTTCCATCTCATTTCACGTCTTTTTATTTCTCTTCATTCCATCCCATTTCACTTCATTCCATCCCATTTCGTGTCTTTTTATTACAATTCATTCCATCCCTTTTCACTTCATTCCATCCCATGTCACGTCTTTTTATTTCACTTCATTCCATCCCAGTTCCCGTCTTTTTATTTCACTTCATTCCATCCCATGTCACTTCATTTCATCCCAGTTCCCGTCTTTTTATTTCACTTCCTTCCATCCCATGTCATGTCTTTTTATTTCACTTTGTTCCATCCCATGTCACGTCTTTTTATTTCACTTCCTTCCATCCCATGTCACGTCTTTTTATTTCACTTCGTTCCATCCCATGTCACTTCATTCCATCCAATTTCACGTGTTTTTTTTTCACTTCGTTCCATCTCATTTCACTTCCTTCCATCCCATGTCTCGTATTTTTATTTCACTTCGTTCCATCCCATGTCACCTCTTTTTATTTCACTTAATTCCTTCCAATTTCACGTCTATTTATTTCACTTCCTTCCATCCCATGTCACTTCATTCCATCCCATTTCACGTCTTCTTATTTCACTTCCTTCCATCCCATTTTACGTCATTTTATTTCAGTTCATTCCATCCTATTTCACTTCATTCCATCCCATTTCTCGTCTTTTAATTTCTCTTCATTCCATCCCATTTCACGTCTTTCTATTTCACTTTGTTCTATCCCATTTCACTTCGTTCCATCCCATTTCACTTCGTTCCATCCCGTTTCACTTCCTTCCATCCCATGTCACTTCATTCCATCCCATTTCACATCTTTTTTATTCACTTCGTTCCTTCCCATGTCACTTCCTTCCATCCCATTTACGTTTTTTTATTTCACTTCATTCCATCCCATTTCACTTCCTTCCATCCCATTTCACGTCTTTTTATTTCACTTCATTCCATCCCATTTCACTTCCTTCCATCCCATGTCACTTCCTCCAATCCCATATCACGTCTTTTTATTTCTCTTCCTTCCATCCCATGTCACATCTTTTTATATCACTTCATTCCATCCCATTTCACTTCCTTCCATCCCATTTCACGTCTTTTTATTTCACTTCTTTCCATCCCATTTCACTTCATTCCATCCCATTTCTCTTCATTCCATACAATTTCTGGTCTTTTTATTTCACGTCATTCCATCCCATTTCAAATCTTTTTATTTCACTTCGTTCCATCCCATGTCACGTCTTTTTATTTCACTTCCTTCCATCCCGTTTCACTTTCTTCCATCCCATTTTACGTCTTTTTATTTCACTTCATTCCATCCCATTTCACTTCATTCCATCCCATTTCAGGTCTTTTTCTTTCACTTCATTCCATCCCATTTCACTTCATTCCATCCCATTTCACGTATTTTTCTTTCACTTCATTCCATCCCATTTCACTTCCTTCCATCCCATGTCACTTCATTCCATCCCAGTTCACGTCTTTTTATTTCATTTCATTCCATACAAGTTCCCGTCTTTTTATTTCACTTCCTTCCATCCCATTTCACTTCCTTCCATCCCATTTCACTTCCTTCCATCCCATTCCACTCTCTTCCATCCCATTTCTTGTCTTTTTATTTCTCTTCATTCCATCCCGTTTCACTTCATTCCATCGCGCTTCACTTCCTTCTATCCCATTTCACGTCTTTTTATTTCACTTCATTCGATCCCATTTCAAGTCTTTTTAATTCACTTCCTTCCATCCCATTTCACGTCTTTTTATTTCACTTCATTCCATCCCATGTCACGTCTTTTTATTTCACTTAATTCCATCGCACGTCACGTCTTTTTATTTCACTTCATTCCATCCCATGTCTCTTCATTCCATCCCAGTTCACGTCTTTTTATTTCATTTCATTCCATACAAGTTCCCGTCTTTTTATTTCACTTCCTTCCATCCCATTTCACTTCCTTCCATCCCATTTCACTTCCTTCAATCCCATTTCTCGTCTTTTTATTTCTCTTCATTCCATCCCATTTCACTTCATTCCATAGCGCTTCACTTCATTCCATCCCATGTCACGTCTTTTTATTTCACTTCATTCGATCCCATTTCACGTTTTTTTATTTCACTTCATTCCATCCCATTTCACGTCTTTTTATTCCACTTCATTCCATCCCATTTCACGTCTTTATATTTCACTTCCTTCCATCCCTTTTCACTTCGTTCCATCCTATGTCACGTCTTTTTATTTCACTTCATTCCCTCCTTTTCACATCTTTTTATTTCACTTCCTTCCATCCCATGTCACGTCTTTTTATTTCACTTCATTCCATTCCATTTCACGTCTTTTTATTTCTCTTCGTGGCATCCCATGTCACGTCTTTTTATTTCTCTTCATGCCATCCCATGTCACGTCATTCCATCCCATTTCACGTCTTTTTATTTCACTTCGTTCCATCCCGTTTCACTTCGTTCCATCCCATGTCACGTCTTTTTATTTCACTTCCTTCCATCCCATTTCACTTCCTTCCATCCCATTTTACGTCTTTTTATTTCCCTTCCTTCCATCCCATGTCATGTCTTTTTATTTCACTTCGTTCCATCCCATGTCACGTCTTTTTATTTCACTTCGTTCCATCCCATGTCACTTCATTCCATCCCATTTCTCATCTTTTTTTTTCACTTCGTTCCATCCCATTTCACTTCGTTCCATCCCATGTCTCATCTTTTTAATTCACTGCCTTCCATCCCATGTCACGACTTTTTATTTCACTTCCTTCCATCCCATTTCACTTCCTTCCATCCCATTTCACGTCTTTTTATTTCACTTCCTTCCATCCCATTTCACGTCTTTTTATTTCACTTCATTCCATCCCATGTCACGTCTTTTAATTTCACTTCATTCCATCCCATGTCACGTCTTTTTATTTCACTTCATTCCATCCCATGTCACGTCTTTTTATTTCACTTCGTTCCATCCCATTTCACTTCCTTCCATCCCATGTCACGTCTTTTTATTTCACTTCGTTCCATCCCATGTCACTTCATTCCATCCCATTTCACGTCTTTTTAATTCACTTCCTTCCATCCCATTTCACGTCTTTTTATTTCACTTCATTCCATCCCATGTCACGTCTTTTTATTTCACGTCATTCCATCCCATGTCACGTCTTTTTATTTCACTTCATTCAGTCCCATGTCGCGTCTTTTTATTTCATTTCATTCCATCCCTTGTCACTTCACTCCATCCCAGTTCACGTCTTTTTATTTCACTTCATACCATACAAGTTCCCGTCTTTTTATTTCACTTCATTCCATCCCATTTCCCGTCTTTTCTCTTCTTTCCATCCCATTTCCCGACTTTTTATTTCACTTCATTCCATCCCATGTCACGTCTTTTTATTTCACTTCGTTCCATCCCGTTTCACTTCGTTCCATCCCATGTCACGTCTTTTTATTTCACTTCCTTCCATCCCATTTCACTTCCTTCCATCCCATTTTACGTCTTTTTATTTCACTTCCTTCCATCCCATGTCACGGCTTTTAATTTCACTTCCTTCCATCCCATGTCATGTCTTTTTATTTCACTTCGTTCCATCCCATGTCACGTCTTTTTATTTCACTTCCTTCCAACTCATGTCATGTCTTTTTATTTCACTTCGTTCCATCCCATGTAACGTCTTTTTATTTCACTTCCTTCCATCCCATTTCACTTCCTTCCATCCCATTTCACCTCTTTTAATTTCACTTCATTTCATCCCATTTCTCATCATTCCATACCATTTCTCGTCTTTTTATTTCACTTCCTTCCATCCCATTTCACGTCTTTTTATTTCTATTCATTCCATCCCATTTCACGCCTGTTTATTTCACTTCGTTCTATGCCGTTTCACTTCGTTCCATCCCATGTAACGTCTTTTTATTTCACTTCCTTCCATCCCATTTCACGTCTTTTTATTTCACTTCCTTCCGTCCCATTTTACGTCTTTTTATTTCAATTCATTCCATCCCATATCACTTCTTTCCATCCCATTTCACGTCTTTTTATTTCTCTTCATTCCGTCCAATTTCACGTCGTTTTATTTCACTTCATTCCATTCCATTTCACGTCTTCTCATTTCACTTCCTTCCATCCCATTTCACTTCCTTCCATCCCATTTCAGTCATTTTATTTCACTTCCTTCCATCCCGTTTCACTTCCTTCCATCCCATGTCACGTCTTTTTATTTCACTTCCTTCCATCCCATTTCACTGCCTTCCATCCTATTTTACGTCTTTTTATTTCACTTCCTTCCATCCCATGTCACGGCTTTTAATTTTACTTCCTTCCATCCCATTTTACGTCATTTTATTTCACTTCGTTCCATCCCATGTCACGTCTTTTTATTTCACTTCGTTTCATCCCATGTCACTTCATTCCATCCCATTTCACATCTTTTTTTTTCACTTCGTTCCATCCCATTTCACTTCGTTCCATCCCATGTCTCATCTTTTTATTTCACTTCGTTCCATCCCATGTCAAGTCTTTTTATTTCACTTCCTTCCAACTCATGTCATGTCTTTTTATTTCACTTCCTTCCATCCCATGTCACGACTTTTAATTTCACTTCCTTCCATCCCATTTCACTTCCTTCCATCCCATTTCACCTCTTTTAATTTCACTTCATTCCATCCCATTTCTCATCATTCCATAACATTTCTCGTCTTTTTATTTCACTTCCTTCCATCCCATTTCACGTCTTTTTATTTCTATTCATTCCATCCCATTTCACGTCTGTTTATTTCACTTCGTTCTATCCCGTTTCACTTCGTTCCATCCCATGTAACGTCTTTTTATTTCACTTCCTTCCATCCCATTTCACGTCTTTTTATTTCACTTCCTTCCGTTCCATTTTACGTCTTTTTATTTCAATTCATTCCATCCCATATCACTTCTTTCCATCCCATTTCACGTCTTTTTATATCTCTTCATTCCGTCCAATTTCACGTCGTTTTATTTCACTTCATTCCATTC
Source organism: Oreortyx pictus (assembly GCA_036925125.1). NCBI lineage: Eukaryota > Metazoa > Chordata > Aves > Galliformes > Odontophoridae > Oreortyx > Oreortyx pictus. The sequence goes on along the minus strand of JAUPFR010000020.1, from coordinate 9,864,007 downwards.
CATTTCACGTCTTTTTATTTCAATTCCTTCCATCCCATTTCACTTCCTTCCATCCCATTTCACGTCTTATTATTTCACATCCTTCCATCCCATTTCACGTCTTTTTATTTCACTTCATTCCATCCCATGTCACGTCTTTTTATTTCACTTCATTCCATCCCATGTCACGTCTTTTTATTTCACTTCCTTCCATCCCATGTCACGTCTTTTTATTTCACTTCGTTCCATCCCATTTCACTTCGTTCCTTCCCATGTCATGTCTTTTTATTTCACTTTGTTCCATCCCATGTCACGTCTTTTTATTTCACTTCCTTCCATCCCATGTCACGTCTTTTTATTTCACTTCATTCCATCCCATGTCGCGTCTTTTTATTTCACTTCATTCCATCCCATGTCACTTCATTCCATCCCAGTTCACGTCTTTTTATTTCACTTCATTCCATACAAGTTCCCGTCTTTTAATTTCTCTTCATTCCATCCCATTTCACGTCTTTCTATTTCACTTCGTTCCATCCCGTTTCACTTCCTTCCATCCCATTTCACATCTTTTTTATTCACTTCGTTCCATCCCATGTCACTTCCTTCCATCCCATTTCACGTCTTTTTATTTCACTTCATTCAATCCCATTTCACTTCCTTCCATCCCATTTCACGTCTTTTTATTTCACTAAATTCCATCCCATTTCACTTCCTTCTATCCCATGTCACTTCCTTCCATCCCATATCACGTCTTTTTATTTCACTTCCTTCCATCCCATGTCACATCTTTTTATTTCACTTCATTCCATCCCAGTTCACTTCCTTCCATCCCATTTCACGCCTTTTTGTTTCACTTCATTCCATCCCATTTCACTTCCTTCCATACCATTTCTCTTCATTCCATACCATTTCTGGTCTTTTTATTTCACGTCATTCCATCCCATTTCAAGTCTTTTTATTTCACTTCGTTCCATCCCATGTCACGTCTTTTTATTTCACTTCCTTCCATCCCGTTTCACTTTCTTCCATCCCATTTTACGTCTTTTTCTTTCACTTCATTCCATCCCATTTCACTTCATTCCATCCCATTTCAGGTCTTTTTCTTTCACTTCATTCCATCCCATTTCACTTCATTCCATCCCATTTCACGTCTTTTTCTTTCACTTGATTCCTTCCTTTTTCAGGTCTTTTTATTTCTCTTCATTCTATCCCATTTCATGTCTTTTTATTTCTCTTCCTTCCATCCCATTTCTTGTCTTTTTATTTCACTTCGTTCCATCCCATTTCTCTTCATTCCATCCCATTTCACGTCTTTTTATTTCACTTCGTTCCATCCCATTTCACTTCGTTCCATCCCATGTCACGTCTTTTTATTTCACTTCGTTCCATTCCATGTCACTTCATTCCATCCCATTTCACGTCTTTTTAATTCACTTCCTTCCATCCCATTTCACATCTTTTTATTTCACTTCATTCCATCCCATGTCACGTCTTTTTATTTCACTTCATTCCATCCCATGTCACGTCTTTTTATTTCACTTCATTCCATCGCATATCACTTCTTTTTATTTCACTTCATTCCATCCCATGTCACGTCTTTTTATTTCACTTCATTCCATCCCATGTCACTTCATTCCATCCCAGTTCACGTCTTTTTATTTCATTTCATTCCATACAAGTTCCCCTCTTTTTATTTCACTTCCTTCCATCCCATTTCACTTCCTTCCATCCCATTTCACTTCCTTCCATCCCATTTCACTTCATTCCATCCCATTTCTCGTCTTTTTATTTCTCTTCATTCCATCGCATTTAACTTCATTCCATCGCGCTTCACTTCATTCGATCCCATTTCACGTCTTTTTATTTCACTTCATTCGATCCCTTTACACGTCTTTTTATTTCACTTCATTCCATCCCATTTCACGTCTTTTTATTCCTCTTCATTCCATCCCATTTCACGTCTTTATATTTCACTTCCTTCCATCCCGTTTCACGTCTTTTTATTTCACTTCATTCAATCCCATTTCACTTCCTTCCATCCCATTTCACGTCTTTTTATTTCACTTCATTCCATCCCATTTCGCTTCCTTCCATCCCATGTCACTTCCTTCCATTCCATATCACGTCTTTTTATTTCACTTCCTTCCATCCCATGTCACATCTTTTTATTTCACTTCATTCCATCCCAGTTCACTTCCTTCCATCCCATTTCACGCCTTTTTGTTTCTCTTCATTCCATCCCATTTCACTTCCTTCCATACCATTTCTCTTCATTCCATACCATTTCTGGTCTTTTTATTTCACGTCATTCCATCCCATTTCAAGTCTTTTTATTTCACTTCGTTCCATCCCATGTCACGTCTTTTTATTTCACTTCCTTCCATCCCGTTTCACTTTCTTCCATCCCATTTTACGTCTTTTTCTTTCACTTCATTCCATCCCATTTCACTTCATTCCATCCCATTTCA